>CM070873.1:212658708-213292041 GCA_036365515.1 Torymus aiolomorphi | reverse complement strand
GCCTCTACCGACACCGTCCGATACGCGCATGCAACTCTCAGCGCACCTCGCCGCTGCACCGCCACCATTCTCTTCCTGTACTTGATAACTTCCATGGCATCAGCCCAAATCTCCTCCCCATAGAGGAGTATAGAGGTCGTCGCCATGAGAAGTCTTCTCTTGGATGTCCGCGGGCCTCCAACGTTGCGCATTAACCTACTTAGCGCCGCTATACGTGCTTCTGCCTTTGCCGTTACTTCCCTGATGTGGGGCCAAAAGCAAAGCTTTGAGTCCAGGGTGACACCTAGATACTTCGCAGTCGGCCTCGCAGTTACTAACTCGGATCCTACGTACACCGGTAGTATCGTAGGGATCTCTTTACGTGTCAATAGTACTACCTCGGTTTTCGCCAGCGCGAGACTGAGCCCGGGCTCCGTCATCCACCTAGTTACTCGTTTCATTACCTGGCACAAGATAAGTTGTGCCAAGTCCGCGTTCCGTGCTTCTACCCCACCGCGACGTCGTCCGCATATCCTACGAGAAATGCCCCGTTGGGCATGTCCAGGCGCAGCAAACCGTCGTACGACGCGATCCAAAAATCGGGGCCCAACAGTGATGCCTGTGCAACACCTGCCGTAATTTCCCTAACCACCGTCCCTTCTCTCGTCTCGATAATGAGTTCGCGATCCCAGAAGTAGTCCTCTGCTACGCGTAGTATGTAGGGTGGGACCCCGAAGCCCCTCAGTGCTGCGAGTAGATCTGCCCAGCGTGCCGAATTGAAAGCGTTTTTAACGTCCAGCGTTGCTATCAACACCAGTGGTCGCGTTCCGTGACATCGTTCCCTTGATCGCCCCACCGCCGCGGTAACCGATCGTATCGCGCCTATCGTCGAAAAACTCTTTCTAAATCCATGCTGGTTTTCCGATAAACCCCCTGACTGTTGTATCGCGATCTGAATTCTGCTCCTTAATAGCGCCTCCATACCCTTGCCGATCGTGTCTAATAGGCTAAGCGGCCGATACGCGGACGGGGATGTCATGTCTCCCTTCCCCTTGTTGATAAGAACAAGCTTCGCCCTTTTCCAACGACTGCTGAAAACACCTTCCCTGAGACATACGTTGTAGGTATCTAGTAAGGTTTCCGGGCATCGTGAAGCGATGGCCTTTAAAACCTCCACTGGAATCCCATCGGGGCCTGGCGCCTTGTCGCTCTTAAGAGATCTAATCGCTACCCGTAGCTCAGGCTTGGTAAACGAGGGTATATCCTCCTGTCACACGTCCTCATACAGAGTCTCTTCCCTCGGCGGATGCTCAGGGAAAAGCCCGTCAACTATCTCACTTATCAACCACACTTCCTTTATCTCCGGTGGCTTCATTGCCCCTATTCTACGAGTTACGATTTTGTAGCCTAGTCCCCATGGGTCGGAGTTAACTTCGTCGCACACCTCTTTCCAGCATCGTCGCTTACTGGATTTAATCGCGAGCCTCAGCCTTTTTTGTGCCTGTTTAAATTCAGCGTTAAAAACAGTGGCCCGCGTCGTTCCCGTGCGCGCCGTACCCGTCTACGAGGCCTCAAGCATATCCTACGTAACTCCGCGATCTCCTTCATCCACCTGGTCCTATCACACTGATTGGCGGCGGTTTCTATTTCTGCTTCGCGGCATCGAGGCATCGCATGCTCTTACTATAGCTGACGTTGCCCTGGTCACCTGGGCTTCCGCACGCTCCCGGCCTGATAAATCATTTTCGTCGGACCTTTGTGGTACACTTAGCACTTCTACTAGCCTTTCCACGTTTAATCGATGGGCGTTCCACCGCGGTAATGGTCTGCTCGCTTGGGGTACACCTACCCTATCTAAAACCGTAAACGTGATGTAATGGTGATCACTGCCTGACTTTTCCTCTAAGACCTGCCAGTTACTAATCCTCGGTACTAGTTACTCAGATGCAAAAGTGACGTCTGGTATGGATTCACCGACCCCGGGGCATCGATAAGTAGTGACCGTGCCCTCGTTAACCTCTAATCCTAATCTAGCGGCCATCTCGAGTAAATCCCTGCCCCTACTGTTCGTCTCTGGCATACCCCATTCTATCGCCCTTGCGTTAAAATCTCCTGCAACCAGTAGGAGGCCAGAGATATTCCGCAATACGTCTTCCATGCGTTCAACCTGCCTAAGAAATTCGTTTCTTTGTAAGTTGGGGGATATATACATGCTCACGTAGGTAACATCCCCGAAGCGCGCCCATACTAGACCCTCCTCCTTGCCTCGTCCGGTAATCTTTGATCTATGTCTACCTGCTATCCAGACCGCCGCTGTGTCGGTCTCGTCCGCGAACCACGTGGTCGTATTTCGGGCCCGATGCCTATACTGTTCGCTAACCAATGACACGTCCGCGAGCCCCTGGCTCACTCGATTAGTGAGCAGATCGTCAGCGAGTACGGCGCCGTTCATGTTTATTTGTAGAACCGTCGTCATTTTTTAGGCCGCTTTAACTTTTCTAGCTCGTCCCTGAAAGCGACGCATGTCCCCGTGCCCGGGAAATGCGCTAGCTCAGTGGCCGTAACCCCGAGTTTTTTACACAAGAAGCAGGCCTGACCATCCGGTCTCGCGCGACAGTCCCTGGCCACGTGACCTGGTTTTCCACATTTCCTGCATAATGCACTACGATCGTCGTCCTTACAGTCCTTTTTCAGATGCCCAAAGCCTTGGCATCTGCAACTACTACTAGTATTATTATTATTATTATTATTATTATTATTATTATTATTATTATTATTATTATTATTATTATTAAATTCAATTCTCTCTATTTAAACTTACTTGCCTTGGCAGCGACGGCGGAGCACAAACTATAGCTTGCTCTACGTCGCTTTTCACGCTTTTCGCGTGGTAAACCAGAGCGGACAATTTATTAGGATTTTTCTTTACGTAAGAAATTTACTTTTTGTTGTTTATTTCCAATAAAATAATTATGTTTTATCATGAAACAATTACTCAGAACGTTTTAACATTGAAATTTTGCGAAAAACCAAATTATAATTGTCTCCGAGATGAAAATTTAAAAATGCTCATAACATGAAAAATAAACTTAAAGATTATAATTTTCATTGTAACTTTGTTCAAAATCATATAATTGAATCAATCGATGCATTAAATTCATTTTTTTTCAACTTTCAAAATCTTAATTTTTTAGGATTTTTGAACTTCGCGCTCTGATTATGCTCGCGCTGAGACCACTGTTCAGGTATTATACTTTCAAACGTGGAGCTGTTATGACCCAAGTCGGGGTCTGAGAGCAGAAAGGCGCTTCTGCAATGGTCGCCGCGTTGACCAATAAGATTGTGGGTTCGTTGTTCGATGAAGCGCTAATGCGCAAGGAATTGCGGGAACTTTAAGGACGTTCTCCAACTCAAATTCATTAATATCGCGAAAATTGTGATTTAAAAATATTATTTACAATGAAAACCCTTCATGAGTCTCTATACATTACTCCAAAAATAAAAAAAAAGTCAGTGTAAGATAAAAGGTGTCAATATGATATTTAAATAAATAGCACTTACATAGAGTGACTATATATAGATATACAAATAACATGGGAGTTTTTGTTTACGTTGCTATATCTCTGAAATTAATATCGCTTGCTATATTGAAAATTATACCATATTATTCCTCTCGATTTCTAGTTTTATGGCTTACGGTTGAAAAAGAAACATAAAGAAAACTTTTTTTATAGTAAATTAAAATGTAATTTTAAAACTAGCTTAGATAGGGATCCCGTGTTAACACAAAAACTTTGAAGTTAAATATTTCTATTTTGAATACCGCTATGGACGTGGGGCTTTGGAGTTTATTCAATTTAAATAAATACTTGTAGACTTTGACAAATAAAATAAACTTGAAAACCGTGACTCTATACAATTCAAGGTAACGTCGAGTATAATGGCGACTGACACTAGGACGTGATTAGGGAGCTTGCACTAGTGCAACTAAACTACGGAGCTTCTCATGCGCTCCGTAGCGACTGAGCTTTCAGCTTGATTCCTCTTCCTTTTATAGTCCTCGGGAAAATCTAGTAGTGGGAGCAAAGACCAATCAGAGCTGTTTCCCTCTCTCAAGTGGGAGGAGCTCCGCTGGAGAATTCTAGTTTTCTGGGTTTTCTCTCGAGTGTGGGTGTGGCTTAACTGCTTTTATCTTCGAGAGTGGGGGATATCTGGATTTATCTGGTTCCTTTGTTTTCCTGTAATTGCGTCCTTGAGTTGTAAAAATAGAATATTCCCCGAATTTCCGTTGATGATTTCTTGGGAAAAATGTAGTAAACAATTCCTGGAATTAAAGATGATAAATATTTCCTAGAAAAGAGAAGAGCGTTTCCCTGAGCGAGTTTTATCCTGTTATAATTTATTTAATATTAATAGACTCCTAATTATTATTATTAATGCCTAGATTAATTGTTATTTATTTATTTGAATCGCAAGCTATTAATTATCAAATTCAATTACATACGAAATTAGTATTTATCGTTAGTCTGTGACGTCCCGAAATGAAAACTTTAATTATTTATTTATTTCGTCTTTATTATCGAGAGCGCGCAACTTCCACTTTGCGCCGAGCGGTTTACGCAAGTGGATTATCTTTTAGCGTGGCGTGAGAAGGCAAGGAGGATGGATAGGATTTCGTCCAGACTCGAGAGTCTAATGACAGGAAAAAAATAAATAACCTTTTAGATAACTTACTTTGTATTGTTGTTTATTGATTTGTTGTCCTAGGGTTTGCAATATCTTTCTACCTCTTTCTATGGTAGGAAATCTTGATTAATACTACACTCCTTGTAATCACTTTTATTTATTGATCACAGAAATAACTCTTTTTATAATTCTTAGTGCTGCTTTTATAATAACTACTACTCTAACGAACGATTTGTTTTATGGAAAACCGGGCTGCACTCTTAGCGGGCAAAACTTAAACTGAGGGCCGCTGCCCTTTACAATGAACTTTTCGGAGTTTTTCGGGCTCGTATCTACGAGCGTAATTATCTGGTCCGGTCTAATACTAATAACTCTACGCTGCCCGGATGGTCACACTATTTATTCAGGTGTGAAGTACCTGGGTCCCTACCTTATGCACCGATATCGATCTCCTATAGTTCGGAGCCCGATATCGATACACGCAGGGTCATAAATCACGGGCATGTTCGTTACCACGTTCATGCATTATCAGCGCTAGTTTTGGAGCTGATAACGCATCTCGCTTTTGTGCTCCGTGCCGACGGCGGTCATCCGACATCTCAAGTTTTATGGCTTTGTTATTGTAATTGCCTCGATCTTTTTGGCAACCGCGACTCGTCACCCGGGAGAAATTTGTGTGATCTCATTATTTTTAATTCTCTTCCTTTTATTTAATAAATTAATTGGAGAGAGAAAAAAAATGAGATGGTCGTACCGTGACAAGTCATTTATTTCCATTTGAGTTATCGTAAATTCATTTATTGTTCATTTACTATTTATTTATGAAACGGTTGTTATAATTTATCTGAAACAAATTAATGATTTTATTGTTAAAATCTTCCAAAGGTTTTTATTCTATGGAAATACGTTTCAATACGTTTGGTATTTAATTGATTGATTTATTTGATATTATTTTGAAATCAATATTTTATATTCGAAATTATCATTGTAGACTGATCCTAAATATCCTGCTACTCGTTCACGCGAACGCAGTTCATAAAAGTCCCCACCGTCTTTTAAAACACGAACCCATGGTTCGGGCTTTTGCTAATTTGAATTTCTAATTGGCGTACTTACGGTTGATTAAAATTTTAATGGTAAAAAATGAGTTAAATGCTTGCAGTTGCGATTTTCATAGGGAAAAATTAAGAAATTTTCATTCCAAGGGTGAAGTCGCAAAATTTTTGAATTTTAAAGATAACTTTGTTAGCTTATTTTAACAGAGGAATTAATTATATTAATCAGGTTGAAGGCGCGGTTTTATTCGTCAATTTATATTTTAAGGGTGTATTAATGTTTGAAGGATGGAACTTTAAAGTTATACCTGGAATTTATCTACTAAATTTATTTCCTAGGCCAATTTAATTATTGCAAAAAGTTTTGATTTTAAGGGTGAAGTTTTAATTAGTAATTTTAAGTTTTAAGGGCGAAGATTTAATAATTTTTATTTTTAAGTGTGGAGGTTTAATAATTTTTATTTTTAAGGGTGAAGGTTTAATACTTTTAATTTTTAAGGGTGAAGTATTGTTTTTGAATTTGAACAAAAATGAGTTTAATTTGGTTATTTAACGGTGAAATTAATTATACTACTCATAGTCCAGTCGGATTAGATTTTTTTCAAAAACAACCGTTAAGAGGCAATATTTTTTTTGCAAGTGCTTCGAAAAAGTGTCAGGATATTGGGAAAAATGTTTGCGGTAAGTTTCAGGTGGTGGAACATTGTTTAAATAATTAGTAACTGTGCGAAAATCCATTTTTTGCTTGTAACTTTCGAACCGTTGTTGGCATTGAGAAACTAAAAGTACCGTTTTTTAGGTATTGAAAAAACCTATAAAATAAGCTATTGAAAGTTAAAATTCAATTATTAACTTTTTTGTAAAACGCGAAAAATCGCTATTTTCACCCATTTTCGAAATTTTATATAAATAAACAATTTTTGCTGCTATGAAACTATATTATAGATTTTTTTGAAGGTTTTTGTCTGCTTTATAACTGGTTAAAATTTGAAGTTGAAATATTTATTAGTTTTTGTAAAAAAGCATTAGTTATGTAAAAAGGTGTCTCAGTAAATTGTAAATAAAAATAGTTACACTGGATGAAAAGATTTCGTAGAGGTTTCATTTTCTTCATTAAGACTTGTACTATAACGAGCAATAAAAAAAGTTTATTTTTCGAGTGTAAATTTAAAAAAATCGGGCTTGAAAATTAACATAAAAAAAATGAATTAATTTTTAATTTTTACTGGGAAATCTTTACCAAATCGAATTCATACATCCATTACTTGATAACTGCGATCTTCCTGCGAATTTTAAGCCGTCGCTGGTTGTTCTACGATGCTCTGGAGCTGAGATAACTTTTTTTTTTTCAAAAAATTATTCTGGCTTTGTTTATTAATATTAAGAGTTCAAATTTACAGATTACCTAGAGCAAGATTTAAACTATCGTATCCGACATTTAAATACTAATTAATGTCAATAATTATTATAACAAACAGTAGTGTTTTATAATATAAGGACCGGCGCGCAAGAGAGAAAGAGTGGGGGAGTAGCGCGACTGAAACTGACCATGCGACTTATAATTCAAAAGGCGAGAAAATTTCACGATATCTCGGGAACTAAAAGCTCAATTTGAATGATTCTTTTTTTATTTTGGGGTAGCGTGAAAAAATAATAACATCTACTCTGATAGATTAAAAAAAAAAAAAATTTATATTAAAAATTTAATAAATAAATTATTTTTACATTTTTAACACTGGAAATAGTGTTAATTTTGAATTTTTCGTATATTATTATGCATAATATTATTATTAGTTCGTTAAATAAATGTTTAGAATATTTCAAGTTTAAGTATTACACTCGTTATAAATCATGTGTACAGTGTGTGTATAAGCAGTGCACTTGTAGGCAAATATAATCTATTTGAAATTAGTTATCTTTTCATGTTTTCTTATTCGTAAGTACGGTTTTATTATGGTGTATTTATTGCTCTTTGATGATTGTCTGGATATTTTTGACCTGAGTGTACAGCAGAGTCCCAAGCGTCTCCTTAATCGCTTGCCGAGCAGGTAGAAAGTATAGAAAAGGGACCGTTGTTTTCAAATCCAGACAACTAGGGGGAGCTTTGTGCAGATTTTGAAACGACGCAGCAGCTGCTCCAGCGTTGCTTTCTCTTGACAGTTATATTCTAACAGTCTTTGAGAGAGCACGTCGTGTAAAGTTTACAAGTAAACAGAGCAAGCAACCGTTGAAGTTTTGATATTTGGCAAATTTGTTCAAAGTGATTGTGCCACAGCATTTTATAAACAGTGAAAAATTGTGAAGAAAAGCAACCGCTGGATATTCGTGTGTCATTGGATTTTGACATTTGTTTTTAAGAAATTTTGCATAAGAGTCACTGCACATTTTTTATCGCATAATAAAGGTACGTTATTTTATGAAATAAATTTGAGATAATTATAGATATAATAGACTTTTATATTTCTGAAAACTGATTTTTTTTAATCGGGAAATTGTATGATTTATTAATTTACTTAATTTACCATATTATTTTGTGATATATAGTGTAATAAATATTGTTAATAATTTTTGTTTGATTTTTACAGTCCACTGCGTTTAATAATGGAAGAAGATGCTGCAGTTTGCATTCTTTGCGACAAAGCGATTCTGCCGGAAAGTAAGCGGACTATTGGAGAACGTGCCATTGCTTCCTTAATTCAAGCAAGTAAGGACAGAAAAGACAAGAAGCATTTCCGCATGCGAAATTATACAAAGTTAGATATTCACGTAAATTGCCACTCAGCGTATTTAAGAAAAGATAATATCGTCCAGGCAGGGAAACAAGCATCCGCGTCTACTTCACGTAGACGCCAATCATTAACTGATGCCACTGATTTTGATTTTTCTAATTTTTGCTTTTTCTGCGGTGATGATGCATCCGAAAATTATATTAATAAGAGGAAATTGAAACCAGCTAAATACGCGAAAGTTATACTTGTCAGTAAGCGAGAAACACTCGATAACGTATTAAAAAGAATAGGAGAGCGTGAGATGAATGAATATTATAATCTTATTTATCAAAGGCTAAGTAACGCATCTGACATTGGCGATTTAAATGCACGTTATCACTTAAATTGTATAACAAAATTTTATAATTATCGCGAAAGCAAGGAAACAGGACCTACTCCAAACAATTCAACATTATCTTGCTTACAATTTGTTATTAATTATTTGATTGAAAATTCAGACGAATGTCAATTTTCTTTAAGAAACATTCTTGAACAATATGAAGGAGAAAAGCCGTCTATTCCATATTTGAAAACTAAATTATTAGATTGTTTAGGAAAAGAAATTATAATGTATCCGCATAAAAAAGATTATATTATATGCTTTTTGGATAGCTCGAGAACAATTTTAAAAAAAGATTGGATCTCTAGCTACTCAAAAAATGAAGAAGAGCGAAAGAAGGAAATTGTAAAAGCTGCTGCCGAAATAATTTCTGATGAAATACGTTCAAAATTTCATGATCTTAGTGAATACCCATCGCCAAATTGTTTTTTGGATAATATAAATTCGGACATTTCACCAAGTTTGAAATTATTTCTTGAAAATTTAATTAAAAGCCGTAAGAAATCGAAGAGTTTTGAAAAAGTAGATAATCAAATCACGACGTTCGCACACTGCATAACATCGTCTGCGAGGCCGCGATCATTTATATCGCCTGTTTTGTTGGGGTTGTCATCGATGATACACAAGAAGCACGCGTCTAAAAGTTTAATCGATAGCCTCCATAATATAGGTCTTTGCGCTTCCTACGAAGAAACATTACTTTTTGAGGCTTCCATTATTAATGATCCTCAGGAATATGATTTAAAAAATTCTTATATACAGTTCGTATTTGACAACGCTGACCATAATACAAATACAATAGATGGACGAAACACCTTTCATTCTATGGGCGGCATTATGTGTGTAACTCCTGCGTCATCAGTGCAATCTACGAAAAAATCAATCGGATAAAAAAAATTCCTAATGCGAATACTATTGGAAAATTTGGTTTTATACCCCTGCAACATTTTGAAAAAGGCAATTCAGAAGGTCGTAAAAATATAATAATTAAAAATTTACATTCAGAAAATTCAATTTCAAATGAAATACAAATTACTTCAGCAGATTTTTTGTGGTTCTATGGAAAATTCACGAAACCAGATAAAACTGCTGGTTGGAATGGATTCATGGAACTTGCTGCTGAAGTAAAAGAATATATGCTGACGAAAATTGTTCCGCTGCCATTCGTAAACGCTCCACCAAGTCAATATGACACGATTTTCACAGTTTTAATTGAAGCTGATGCCAGATGCAAAGCGAATAATCAAACACATACGTTCGTTACTTTTGACCTGCCGCTATACGATAAAGCTCAGGAAATTATAGCTTGCGTACGAGATACCGAAAATGAAAATACACTAGACTCAGTAATTATAAGACTAGGAGGTTTTCACACTCTGATGTCATTTCTGGGCGCGATAGGCTATATTATGGACGGTAGTGGTTTAAAGGAAGCATTTACTGAAATATATGCAGAAATATCAGCTGAAAAAGCTCTTTCCGGGCATGCTTTTTCAAGATCAGTTCGGGGACATATCTTAGTTCAACAATCACTAGCATGCTCGATTTTATCTACTATGAATTTCAATGAAAATGAAATAAACATTTTAAATGATATTCTAGCTAAAGTAGGTGAGGACGAATTGCAAAGAGCTTTAAAAAAACAGATTTTGAACAATTAAAAAATAAATTCATTTTTCAATTAAATAATATTAAAAATAACGGTCCTACTGCACAGTTGTGGGTACAATACTTTACGATGGTGGAAATTATGAAGCAGTTTATAGAAGCAGAGAGAACTGGAAATTGGCATCTTCATTTAAAAAGTATGCAGCAAATGTTGCCTTATTTTCATGCAAGTGGTCATTTATTATATGCTAAATCGAGTCATTTATATTTACAAGAAATGTTCGCATTAGAATCTAAAATGAACGGATTTGAATATGAACAATTTACAAACTTAGGATATTTTACAGTTAGACGCACGGATAAATATCGTTCAGGAATTTGGTCAGATATGACGATTGAGCAAATGTTAATGAGACCCATGAAAACTAGTGGCGGGCTAACACATGGACGTGGTATAACCGAAAGTGTACTTTCTAAATGGATTCTCTCAACGATAGTATTAATCGAAGTATCTGCCGCAATGGAGCAATTTAGTAACATTTCGTATACAACTTCCGAACAGCATATAGATACCAGATCTTCTAGAATTTCTCGAGATTCTGCAGACATACAAAAGCTGATAAATTATTTTGACGCACGTGATCCATTTCCCGTGACAGATAAAATTATGTCTATTAGCAGCGGTGTAATTGGCGACGAAAAAATTAATTGTCACATGGCATTATCAGTTGGCATGGATGCTATGAGTAAAATGATTGGTCAAAATTTCGGCACAATAAAATTACAGAGAAAAAGTAAAGTTTTACCCTTAAAAGCAATGAGTTCATCTATTAAGGTAAAAGATTGTACAGTAATGATTGACCCGACACTAATTTTTCAAAGAATGTTATTAAATATGAACTCGAAGGATGACATGCAGAAATTTTTATCGTATGAATTGTCGCCTTATCCGCTTGCACTATTCGACGATAAAGGGATGCGAAAAACACGAAAATCTGTATTTTACCAAAATTTTAATACTATTTCTGCGCTACCATCTGAAAATGTATTTTACGTAATTGATGGCGGATTTCTTCTTCATCGAGTAGTGTGGCATATTAATCAGACGATCAGCGCGATTTTACAACAATACGTTGCATACGTATTAAAATATTATAAGAAAAATTGTTGTGTTGTTTTCGATGGATACTTAGAAAAAGGTACTAAATCAATTGAACGTTTTAGACGACAGGAAAAATATGTAGGGACTGATTTAAATTTTGATTTAAATACAAAGATAACATATTCACAGGACAAATTTTTATCTACAAATAATAATAAATCTAAATTAATTAATTTCTTATGTGTCGAGATGAATAAAGCAGGCTGCATGACAAAAATCTCTAAGGAAGATGCAGATTTTCTCATTGTTACAACAGCTATTGAGAATAAAACTACCGATAACAATGTTATTATTGTTGGTGAAGACGTTGATCTATTAGTTTTATTGACACAGTTAGCTCCGATAGATGCAAGTATATACCTTCTAAAACCTAACAAAGGAAAAACTGAACGAGAACTATTTTCTAATCATTCCTTCAAATATGACGCAATAAGAAAATATATTCTTTTTTCTGCATGCCTTCACAGGCTGTGACACGACCTCCTGCTTATATAAGCAAGGAAAAAATAAATTAGTTAAATTATTTTTAAAAGACTCTACATTTCAAACTTTGGCTGAAATATTTTATAAGGCAAATGCTAGTCAATCTGAGATCGAGAATGCTGGAAATGAAATAATGGCAATGTTATACAGTAGTAAGAATGAGCCAAAAATATTACAGCAATTAAGATTTTTACATTTTCAAAAATCGAATATGAAAAAAGTTTGTAAATTAGAATCGTTACCTCCGACTGTAGGTGCAGCAAAGCAGCATTCTCTAAGAATTTTTTATCAAATTCAAACGTGGCTCGGAAACAAGATAAATCCTCTACAGTGGGGGTGGAAAGAAACGGAGCAAGAATTGCAGCCAATATTAACAAATGAGCCATTAATTCCGGATGAACTGCTTCTGTCAATCACATGTAGATGCGAAAGTAACTGTAAAACTAAAAACTGCAGTTGCCGAAAACATGGTTTATGTTGCTCGAACCTATGTGCAGGTTGCCATGGGGAAACTTGCACAAATAAAGAAGATCAACCTATCAAATTTCATGACGAAGCTGAATTTAATCTAGAAGAAGAAGTGGATAATATTTTAGACATAATACCAATTGGTATCGACTTAGAAAGTAAGAACTGCGATTATCAAGATGATTATAATCATGATGATGACGAATTTGATGGCGATGACAATATCAACTTTGATGATGGCGATGAGAGTAGCGAATACAGCGAGAACGTAAGCAGTAACAAAAAGCGCAGGCTGGCTTGAATAATGATAATTTAATAAATATTATTTAAAAAGATAAAATTGTAATATATATATATATATATATATATGAGCGTGCATGTGTGTGTGTGTGTGTGTGTGTGTGTGTGTATGACTGATAAGTTTAAAATACAAAAGATATATTGAATATGGAGTAGAATATACATATGCGATTTTTAATAAATTAATGTGTAGTACGATGCGCAGAATGTATATGATGTAAATAAAGTGTATTTTTATGTAAATAAAATGAAACATGATTTAAGTTTTAATTTTCATCCTTCCAGTTTCCTTGGGAATTCCGAAAAAAAAACAAAATTAACACTATTTCCAGTGTTAAAAATGTAAAAATAATTTATTTATTAAATTTTTAATATAAATAATTTTTTTTTTTTTAATCTATCAGAGTAGATGTTATTATTTTTTCACGCTACCCCAAATAAAAAAAAGAATCATTCAAATTGTACTTTTAATTCCCGGGATATCGTGAAATTTTCTCGCCTTTTGAATTATAAGTCGCATGGTCAGTTTCAGTCGCGCTACTCCCCCACTCTTTCTCTCTTGCGCGCCGGTCCTTATATTATAAAACACTACTGTTTGTTATAATAATTATTGACATTAATTAGTATTTAAATGTCGGATACGATAGTTTAAATCTTGCTCTAGGTAATCTGTAAATTTGAACTCTTAATATTAATAAACAAAGCCAGAATAATTTTTTGAAAAAAAAAGTTATCTCAGCTCCAGAGCATCGTAGAACAACCAGCGACGGCTTAAAATTCGCAGGAAGATCGCAGTTATCAAGTAATGGATGTATGAATTCGATTTGGTAAAGATTTCCCAGTAAAAATTAAAAATTAATTCATTTTTTTTTATGTTAATTTTCAAGCCCGATTTTTTTTAAATTTACACTCGAAAAATAAACTTTTTTTTATTGCACGTTATAGTACAAGTCTTAATGAAGAAAATGAAACCTCTACGAAATCTTTTCATCCAGTGTAACTATTTTTATTTACAATTTACTGAGACACCTTTTTACATAACTAATGCTTTTTTACAAAAACTAATAAATATTTCAACTTCAAATTTTAACCAGTTATAAAGCAGACAAAAACCTTCAAAAAAATCTATAATATAGTTTCATAGCAGCAAAAATTGTTTATTTATATAAAATTTCGAAAATGGGTGAAAATAGCGGTTTTTCGCGTTTTACAAAAAAGTTAATAATTGAATTTTAACTTTCAATAGCTTATTTTGTAGGTTTTTTCAATACCTAAAAAACGGTACTTTTAGTTTCTCAATGCCAACAACGGTTCGAAAGTTACAAGCAAAAAATGGATTTTCGCACAGTTACTAATTATTTAAACAATGTTCCACCACCTGAAACTTACCGCAAACATTTTTCCCAATATCCTGACACTTTTTCGAAGCACTTGCAAAAAAAATATTGCCTCTTAACGGTTGTTTTCAAAACAGCACTATTTAAGTCTAATCCGACTGGACTATCAGTTTGAAGACGCGGTGATACTTGCGATTTTTTTTAATTAAGGATGATTTATTAATAATTTTAATTTTTAAGGGTGAAATTTTCAATTAATGATTTTAATTTTTAAGGGTGAAGTTTATTATGGAGCACGGTTATTTTAAATAATCTCGCTTTGTAAAGGTGAGTTTTATTACGAAGCGCAATTTTATTTTAAATAATTTAATTTTCTCTTTTTTTTTTTTGATGATGAGGATTTAATAATTTTATTTTTTTAAGGGTGAAGGGAGCCCCTTCCATCGCTCCCTTCCGTGAGATGCTACCCATGGCTCGCCGGGGCCCATCCTGATGTTCTGCATCAGGTGTACTTCCGGTTTCCCCATTTCCAGGGTAAAAATAACAATTTATTTCAAAACATTTCAGATTTTAACTTTATGAGCCCTGGCCATCTCTCCTATGACCCTTATTACTTTATTATTTATTAATTTGGTTAGAAACAGGATACATGAATTTATGATTTGGTCGCACGCAAAATATAAAAGATACAAATATCGCAATAGAATAACATTATAAATATCGCGCAAAGAAGGAAAAAATGATTAAGTTTAGTTGGGTCGTAAACACGCGTGTTTTAATTTGTCCACATGGACTGTCTTAGTTTTATTATTCCCTAAATCTATTCTCGCGTTTCTATCGCCTATTAATTCAATTATTTTATAACGACCCGCATATTGCTCGTCGAATTTCCCTACTTGTGGTTCTTCTAATAAATATACCTCTTCTCCGACCTTGAAATCTTTCGCTTTTAATTTTTGATCATAATGTCGCTATGATCGTTCTTTCGCTTCTAATAATCGCGCGTTCGCCATTTTTTGAGTATCATTTAACTTAAATATTAACTCATCCAAGTACATTTCATACGTTTTCTCTACGGTTCGCGTCTCAAACTCGGAAGGTAATCGCGCCTTTTGTCCAAAAATTAATTCATGAGGAGTAAAACCGTGCGCCGAATGAATAGACGTATTATATGAAAACATAGCCATTTTGATCCACGTGTCCCAATCAGTTTTATCGGTGTACATTTTTAAATATTCTACCAACGAATGGTGACTTCTTTCTAGGGAACCCATAGTTTCAGGATGAAAAGAGGTAGATCTCAATTGTTTAATCTTAAATATTTTAGCTACCTTTTGCATCAGGCTACTTTGAAAATTGCTACCTTGATCAGTTTTAATCGCTTCGGGGCAACCGAATCTAGTTATGAAATCGTGTACTAACGCGGTGGCCACCATTTCGGCGGTCATATCAGGAATAGGAAGGGCGTCAGAATATTTAGTTAGGTTACATTGCAAGGTTAGAATATATTTGTTTCCGGACAGGGTAATGGAAAGGGGTCCTACAATGTCCATTTCTAAAACTTCAAAGGCTCTACTGGGGGTAGAAGTGATTCTCATAGGCTGCTTTGTTTTTATTCGTACCAATTTCTTTTTCTGGTATTCTGCGTACGTTCTAACATACTCCGAAATATCTTCTTTGATTCCGGGCCAGAAATATCGCTCGCGAACGCGGTGGTAAGTTTTAGCAACATCCCTGTGACCCCCTATCGTTGAGTCATGGGCTTCACTTATAATTCTCAATCTATCGTCGGGAGGAGGAATAATTACTTCGCCCGTACAAATAATTAATTTAGGTATGGCTGTGTTCCAACGCGCCCGTAAGGTAATTTCGATGGGTAACCAATGGTTCTTTTCCAACTCGCCTCCAAATTTCGAGATGCTAACTGAATTTACTTTTTCCTCAATCATTGCGGTTCGAAGTGACTCTAAGCATTGAACTATCATGGCCGCTTTCGCTGTCTCACTCGATTTCTCTTTTATAAATAATGAATATATAATTTTCCCTTGAATTTTGACTTGTTTACGTTCCTTTTATTTACTTTGTCTGTCTTTGCTTCTCTTCTGTGTTAATTTATTAAATTGTTGTGTTATTTTTATTAATTTATTACTGTGTCGTCCTAATTTATTCGATTTACGAAGGTGGAAATGTTTTCGTTAACATTTAGATTGTTTTTACCTAAAAAATCAGAACGAAGAATGCATGTAGTATTTTGTATATGACGGTGTTAATTATTTAACAGAAATCTTTAGTGCTTGATAAGGATAGCGAATCAGCTACCGAAACGTTGCACAAATAAAAACTATATCATCTTGAACTCATTAACATCGATATTACCTTATCTAAATATTTGGAAAATGAGTGATCAACGAAACAAATTTGGATATAATTTTCCCGTTCGATAAACATGTTTGCACTATTGCGCCTACACCAATGGATTCTGTCTTTAATTTCTCAATATTTATCATCTCTAAATCTACTAGCTGTTGACAAATAGGGGTACTTATTTCGCAATCGACGGACATGAAGTGTGCTACGTTATCGCGTCTCATCAAGAGCTGATCTCGCGAGTATTCGACGGGTGCTATTAATAAAATGCGTTCTATATCGTCTACGTGGGGTCGTATGGTACATGAATTGACTTTAATTATCTTAGGACACTCCTCCTCATTATCTGAGGTGTTGGGACATGTTCCTCTTCCTCTGAGGTATAAGGGTTCTTTTGTTGGGTCAACTGAGGTCTTGGATATCTCTGCCTCATTTTCTGGGATCGTGGGGTCTTCTGTCTTGTAACTTGAGTTCTTGGGTCCTTTTCCGGGATACGGGAACTGTCTGTTGTGGTCGTCGATGGCGTGCGTGCGTGTGTGGTTAGTGTGTCCGGAGAGCGCGCGTTGTGCGGCTCGTCCCGGTGATGATGTGTACGTCTGCCGTCCGGGGAGGGAGTTCGGCTCGACCCGGGGAAGACGTGTGTGTGATTAGTGTGTGGGTGTTGGTATAATGTTTGTTAGTTGTGTTGTTATTTGTATGTATTATTTTATCCCTACTTTGCCTGACAGGATTTCTTGATAGGAATTTTCCTTTTGGGTCCCCGGCCCTAACCTTCTCATGACCTCCAGGAGCATCGGTTGTACATCCTCTAACCGGGTTCTTTTCTGACCACCCAATAATGCCAGACGGGATTTCTTGATAGGAATTTTCCTTTTGAATCCCCGGCTTTAACCTTCCCGGGAGCCATAAGAGCATCGGTTCGTCCTCCGCATCCGGTCCACTGTCCCGGCTCTCATTGTACCCGAGAGTTCCAGTCGTATATTGTATGACTTTAGTCCTAACCTCCTCTTGCGAGGGCATCGGTATGCTACCCATGACCAGTTCAATGCTAAATCCTTCTCTTTCGAGGGCTTCAGGTGCGGCCTCCGCAACCGGTCGTTCTAAACTATTATCCCTATGCTCTAGGGCGATCACGGTTCTCGTGATCAATTTGTTATTATCAGTGTTACTGTTATTAATCCTTTGATCAGGGCTAATGTGTGGTATTGTAGTGTGGTGTAATGCGATGGGTCCGTAATCGTCTGTCAGTCCATTGTTCATTCTTGTCAGAGTGTGAGTTAATTCGGGATCCCTGTCCCCTTCAGGAGATTGCTCCGGAGACTTAGTATCTGACTTAGTGAGAAGGAACATTTTTTCGATATTTGTCTCCGGGAACAGTTCTTCCGGGTTGAGAAGTGATGGTACAGTAACAGATTGGGTGGGTGCGGGGTTGCTTGAAAGTGCGTCCGCGTTCATATTGATTTTCCCGGCCTTGTGAACTATTTCATACTCATACTCTCTTAAAAGAATTTTCCATCGCGCTACGCCTGCAGTGGGATCCTTTAATTTATGAAGTCATAATAACGGTTTATGATCGGTCACAAGGGTGAATTTAGTTCCGTATAAGTAGGGTCTAAATTATTTTACTGCATAAATTATTGCCAAAAGTTCCTTTTCGGTGGTTGTATAATTTATTTCCGCATTTATCAATGTTCTCGAGGCGTACGCGATTGGCAGATCTTTACCGATAGGGCCCTAGCTAAGGACAGCGCCAAAAGCGTAATCTGATGCGTCTGTGGTAACAACAAGCGGTTTTTTAAAATTGGGGAATTGTAATAGCAGCTCGGAACAAAGTATAGATTTAAGTCTATTAAAAGCCTCCTCCTGCGTACCCGTCCATGCGAATACTCGCGCTTTTTGTAAAAGGAAGTTAAGTGGCTTGGCAATTTTCGCGAAATCCGGAATGAACCTTCTGTAGTACCCGGCTAAACCTAGGAAGCGTTTGATATTTTTAGCATTTCTTGGTCGCGGAAATTCTGACACGGCCTCAGTTTTTCGCGGATCTGGTTTGACGCCCTTCTCCGATATAATGTGACCGAGGTAGGTGACCTCTTTTTTTCAGGAAAAGGCACTTCTCAGGCTGCAGAGTAAGACCAGCGGTTTTTATCTGCCGAAAAGCTTTCTTAATTTCTGTGTATGTTTCTGTAAAGATTCTGCGTATACCACTATATCATCCATATAAACGAATAATTCTATGCCCTGCAGCCCGCTAAGAACCTTGTCCATTAGAGATTGGAAGGTAGCGGGGGCACCCTTTAATCCCATTGGCATTCGCTTGTATTGTAAGTATTGAAAAGGGGTTGAGAACGCTGTTTTAGGGGCATCCGCTGGGTCAATTGGTACATGATGGAACCCTGAAGCCAAATCAATGGTTGAGAAATATTTACTTCTACCTAGCTGATCAAGGATTTCAGTAATGTTAGGACGGGGATACGCGGAGGCAATAGTTTTTTCATTTAGAGCCATAAAATCAACTACTAATCGCCATCTTTTGTTACCCTGAGAATCTGGTTTTTTCGGTACTATCCATAGGGGTGAATTGTAAGGTGACTCAGACTCCTCAACTACGTCATTATCGATTAAATCTTGGACTTACTGTCGAACTGCGTCGCGTAAATGAGGTGGGTAACGATATTGTTTGATATTAATAGGTATATTACCCGTGGTTGGTATTTTATGAGTGATCTTAGAGGTTTTGCTAAGTTTATCTTCTGGCAAATGAAACTGACAGGGGAAGTAGGACACTAATTTTACTATCGCGTTCTAATTGATTCAAACCTTCCATGTTTAATGATTCGATTACTTTATCAATTCTGTCTTGCTTTTCGGCATCAACTTTTGTATTATCGGATATTTTAAGGTTATGAACAGGCTTAAGGCGGTCTTACACCTAAAAATTTTGAAAAAATCAAATTTTTTTTATTGAATTTTTTGATTATATATGTTATTTCGAACCTAAAAAAACTATAATTTGGATCAATAATTTAAAAAATTTTAAATAAACCGCTGAAAGAGCTTACTATCTTTAAAATGACGAGAAAATTGATTTTCTTGTTTTTTGCCTTTTTTATAGACTTCTGATAGGAAAACGTTATTTACTTAAATGTGTTATAAAATATCAAAAAACATTATTTATATAAGTATATACTTATATAAATCCTTATATAAGGATAAAAAAATAATTAAATTCACACACAGTATTTATTATAAAAATTAAATAAACCATATTGTGGAATTCGAAATCCAGTGGAATCGTCTTGTGACCATTTCCCACTTCTGCTTCTAGTAAAGTGACTATTCCATGACCGAAATTCGACAGCAATTCACTATTTTTGTATAATGCAGCTAATGGTAGATTTCTTCTAATATCCAAAATCTTGAAGCTAATGGCCAAATTTACTACCACTCCGGTGTTATTAATTAAAAGGTGATTAATAAAACAACACCATTTTTTTCTTTTTATCCGTCGATGTTTCGGACAATTTTATTTTTGTCCCTCTTCAGGTATAATCAAAATTTTAAAAGTCCAAGTGTTGACCAATAAGATTGTGGGTTCGTTGTTCGATGAAGCGCTACAATTCAAGGTAACGTCGAGTATAATGGCGACTGACACTAGGACGTGATAAGGGCGCTTGCACTAGTGCAACTAAACTACGGAGCTTCTCATGCGCTCCGTAGCGACTGAGCTTTCAGCTTGATTTCTCTTCCTTTTATAGTCCTCGGGAAAATCTAGTAGTGGGAGCAAAGACCAATCAGAGCTGTTTCCCCCTCTCAAGTGGGAGGAGTTCCGCTGGAGAATTCTAGTTTTCTGGGTTTTCTCTCGAGTGTGAGTGTGGCTTAACTGCTTTTATCTTCGAGAGTGGGGGATATCTGGATTTATCTGGTTCCTTTGTTTTCCTTTAATTGCGTCCTTGAGTTCTAAAAATAGAATATTCCCCGAATTTCCGTTGATGATTTCTTGGGAAAAATGTAGTAAACAATTCCTGGAATTAAAGATGATAAGTATTTCCTAGAAAAGAGAAGAGCGTTTCCCTGAGCGAGTTTTATCCTGTTATAATTTATTTAATAATAATATTAATAGACTCCTAATTATTATTATTAATGCCTAGATTAATTGTTATTTATTTATTTGAATCGTAAGCTATTAATTATCAAATTCAATTACATACGGAATTAGTATTTGTCGTTAGTCATTTATTTCCATTTGCGTTATCGTAAATTCGTTTATTGTTTATTTACTATTTATTTACGGAACGGTTGTTATAATTTATCTGAAACAAATTAATGATTTTATTGTTAAAATCTTCCACAGGTTTTTATTCTATGGAAATACGTTTCAATACGTTTGGTATTTAATTGATTGATTTATTTGATATTATTTTGAAATCAATATTTTATATTCGAAATTATCATTGTAGACTGATCCTAAATATCCTGCTACTCGTTCACACGAACGCAGTTCATAGCAGAGCAAAATGACGACGGTATTATACTATGTATTATACCATTATCGTGTCGTGTATAATACCGCGGTATTATACGCGACCAACCCTGATAATGAGTATCGCAACCCAAAGATGCCAAGACGAAAATTGTCTTAAGATCCTAACAGACAACCCCGGATAGGAGTCTCGCAATAATTTGTTTAAATTTAAAGGTCGAGGGTGAATCTACAATGAAACGCGGGTTTAATTATTAGTTTTAAGGGTAAATTTGCAATGAAACGCGCTTTTATTTTAAATAAATTTAATTTTTAAGGGTGAAGGGATTAATAATTTTTATTTCTTTTTAAAGGTGACCAATTTCATTCCTTTTTCAATAATTTATTTTTTGTTTTGTTTTAATTTTTAACGGTAAATTTTCAATAAATAATTTTAATTTAATTTTTTTTTTTTTTTTTAGGGTAAAGGGAGCCCCTGCCATCGCTCCCTTCCGTGAGATGCTTCCTATGGCTCGCCGGGACCCATCCTGATATAATGTATCAGGAGTACTTCCGGTTTCCCATCTCCAGGGCACAAAGCAAGGGATTATTTAGAACATTCTGGATTCTAACTCTAAAACAAGCCCTGGCCATCTCTCCTATGACCCATATTATTTTTATCATTCTTTTATTTTATTACAAACAAATTACATGAATTCACAATTCGCGTACAAGTCGCGTACAAAATAAATACCGCAAAATACATAATTTAATTGCAAAATATACATGTCGCATAATAATAGAGATCGGGGCGAATTGTTAGTTCGGTCGTAAGCATGCATGTTTTAATTTGTCAATATGAACTATTTTAGTTTTGTTATTTCCTAAATCTATTCTCGCGTTTCTATCGCCTATCAATTCTATTACCTTATACCGGCCCGGGTATTGCTCATCAAATTTACCTATTCGCGGCTCTTTCAATAAATATACTTCCTCTCCGACCCTGAAATCTTTCGCGTTTAGTTTTTGATCGTAGTATCGCTTTGATCGTTCCATCGCTTCTAATAACCGCGCGTTCGCCATTCTCTGAGTATCGTTTAACTTAAATATTAGTTCGTCTAAATACATTTCGTATGTTTTCTCTACGGCTCTTGTTTCAAATTCGGAGGGTAATCGCGCTTTCTGACCAAAAATTAACTCGTGGGGGGTAAAACCGTACGCTGAGTGTACCGACGTATTGTAGGAAAACATAGCCATTTTAGTCCACATGTCCCAGTCGGTTTTATCGGTGTACATTTTTAAATACTCTATTAATGAATGATGACTTCTTTCTAGGGAACCCATTGCTTGGGGATGGAAGAAGGTCGATCTTAATTGTTTAATTTTAAATATTTTTGCTACCCTTTGCATTAACCTACTCTGAAAATTACTACCCTGATCAGTTTTTATGGCTTCGGGACAACCAAACCTAGTAATGAAATCGTGAACTAACGTGGCGGCAACCATCTTAGCGGTCATATCGGAAATAGGAAGGGCATCAGAATATTTAGTTAGGTTGCACTGGAGGGTTAATATATATTTATTCCCGGCTGTAGTTACAGGTAAGGGCCCTACGATATCCATCTCTAGGACTTCAAACGCCTTACTAGGGGTAGTAGGGTAAGAGGTTCGGTTGTGGGCACGGTTCGGTTGTGGACACTCCTGTGTTTCTGTTGACAGAAAGCAGATGAGCTTTTTCTAAGAAATGTCATTTATGTATTATGGCAGCACGTTTTTTTATGCCAAATATTGAAGCGAACAAACGCGTCTGCTTTGTGCTGTGAGTAAACTAATTTTTCTGTGCTTGAAAAAAAATCACAAAAATTTATTTAAACTTTTTCAATAGTATTAGGAATCGAAGTGAATCAATGAAGGTAAGTGTAACACATATTTATTCAGTAGGAATTTACTCCTACTTTGTGATGCAATATCGATTGCAACTAATATGTTGACACCAAAAATTTCTTTTCACCACTTCTTAAGATATCTGGCAAGTTCGGTTGTGGGCACCGAAATTAGTTCGGTTGTGGGCACCCGTTTTTTTTTTGAAAAATGGTGAAATATCATCGTTGATTGAACCTAACTACTTAGTTAACAATACCTGATGAAATATACGTATGTTGATAATTTTTTATGTTCCCATGTATTTCTTTTACATTAAAATATTAATGGTGTTTTCATGTATTTTTCGATTTTTTTAGTCATGTCGTCCAAAGATAAATCGAAAAAATCGTCCGGTATGGATTTTAATGTGTTGCTTGTTGCGATTAAACGTTATTCTGTGGATAGGCTGCCCATAAAATCGACTGCCGCAATGTATGCGATTTTCCGAACCACTCTTCAACGCTACGTGAAGAAAATGGAAGAACATTTCGAAGACATCGAAACCATCGAAGATGATGCTTTATTGGATTTTCTTCGAGCATGTAACAAGCACGTGCCATCGAATCAGGTCTTCTCGACAGCCCAGGAGAACAACTTGGTCACATACATTTTGAAATGTTCCGCTCACTACGGACTTGTGGCATAAATGAGGCACGTGAGTTGGCATATCAGTTTGCTGTGAAGCTTGGCGTTGATTTCTTCAACAGTTGGAACAAGGATGAAAAAGCGGGCATGGAATGGTACAAAAAATTCAGGCGCCGACACCCTCAATTGACTTTACGCACCCCGGAGCAAACATCATTGAATCGCGTAAAGGTTTTCTGCAAAACCAATGTGCAGAAGTTTTTCGACCAACTCGACGCGATGTACGATGAGCATCATTTTCCGGCTACGCACGCCTACAATATAGACGAATCGGGATTTTCTACCGTTCCAACGAAAATTGGCCGAGTGATCACCTGGAAGGGCACACGGCGCACAGTGGGCTAAAACCCGATTTTTCTTTTCAAAATAAAATAACTCCACACAGAAGCCACCAATTTGGATGATTTTTGTTTCTACTTATAGCAAATTAAATGTAGATTAGAGGAAAAATAAAGAAAATTGTTAAATAAATTTTTATAACCTCCAAATTCAACAAGAAACATAGGTATTTTTCAAAATTTTGTAGGAAACCGTATTTAAGTTTCAGAAAAATGTTTCTTTTTGGGAAATATGTTGCCTCCTGAGTTCATCCATGTATAATATATAATCCCTAAACCTGTGAACCATAACCTAAACACCTTGCAGATGAATACTTCACCGCAAAGTCAGGTTAATACGATAATCTGTAATGAACTATGACTTTGTAAGGTATTTATGACAAAATAAGTGATCTGCAACATTAAAAACTTATAATGACCATAACCTAAACTATTTTACAAATTAGCTTATTATTTTTATTTAGAAAAAAAGTAATTCCACACAGAAACCACCGATTCGGATGATTTTTGTTTGTACTTATAGCTAATTGAATGTAGATTAGGGAAAAAATAAAGAGTATTGTCAAATCAATTATTATAACCTCCAAACTCTACAAGAAACATAGGTATTTTTCAAAATTTTATAGGAAACCGTATTTAAGTTTTAGAAAAATGATTCTTTTTTGAAAAAATGTTGCCCCCTGAGTTCCTCCATGTATAATATATAACCCCTACACCTTTGTACCATAACCTAACAACTACGTTGAATACTTCGCCGCAAAGACATGTTAATATGATAATCTATAATGCACTATGACTTTGTAAGTTAGTTATGAAAAATTAAGTGATCTGTAATATTAAAAACTTTTAATGATCATATCCTAATACTTTTTACCGATTAGCTTATTAATTCGATTTAGAAAAAAGTTATTCCAGACAGGAACCACCGATTCGGATGATTTTTGTTTTTACTTACAGCTAATTGAATGTAGATTAGGGGAAAAATAAAGAGTATTGTCAAATCAATTATTATAACCTCCAAACTCTACAAGAAACATACGTATTTATCAAAATTTTGTAGGAAACCGTATTTAAGTTTTAGAAAAATAATTCATTTTGGGAATAATGTTGCCTCCTGCGTTCATCTATGTATAATATATAACCTCTACACCTAAGAAACATAACCTAACAGCTCTACGTGGAATACTTCGCCGCAAAGACATGTTAATCTGTCATGCACTATGACTTTGTGAGGTAGTTATGAAAAATTAAGTGATCTGTAACATTAATAACTTTTAATTACCATAACCTAATACTTTTTACCGATTAGCTTATTAATTCGATTTAGAAAAAAGTTATTCCAGACAGGAACCACCGATTCGGATGATTTTTGTTTTTACTTACAGCTAATTGAATGTAGATTAGGGGAAAAATAAAGAGTATTGTCAAATCAATTATTATAACCTCCAAACTCTACAAGAAACATACGTATTTATCAAAATTTTGTAGGAAACCGTATTTAAGTTTTAGAAAAATGATTCATTTTGGGAATAATGTTGCCTCCTGCGTTCATCTATGTATAATATATAACCTCTACACCTAAGAAACATAACCTAACAACTCTACGTGGAATACTTCGCCGCAAAGTCAGGTTAATACGATAATCTGTAATGCACTATGACTTTGTAAGGTATTTATGACAAAATAAGTGATCTGTAACATTAAAAACTTTTAATGACCATAACCTAAAACTTTTTACCGATTAGCTTATTATTTGGATTTAGAAAAAAAGTTACTCCAGACAGAAACCACCGATTCGGATGATTTTTGTTTGTACTTACATCTAATTGAATGTAGATTAGGGAAAAATGAAGAGTATTGTCAAATCAATTTTTATAACCTCCAAACTGTACGAGAAACATTTTTCTAAATTTTTCTAAATTTGGTTGAAAACTGTATTTATGTTTTAGAAAAATGATTCTTAGTGGTAAAAATGTTTACTTCTGAGTTCGTCCATATATAATATATTACCATTAGACCTGTGAACATCAAGGAGCGCGGGCGCGCTCCGAAGGCAAGTATAGAAGAAGCCTGAAGGAACGACCCGCACTACATATACATTGAAATTGGTGTGTGAGAAATTCAATGCGCCTATATACCTATTACGTTAGTTTTAACTATATAACATATTACTCTTAATCGAAAGCTATTTCATTGCTCTACTCAAATCAAAAGATTTTATTTAATAAGATTATCTTGTTTAAAAGATATAGACAACTGAATTTTTTTATGTCCGTTTTCCTTTCAGAATTTTAGTCTTTTTTTCCGGCATCCGGTTTGCAGTTTTAACCTTACAACTATAAGTAAAATACTTCGCCGCAATGACAGGTTAATACTTTATTCAGTATATCTTTTGAATATAATTATCACTGGATTAGTGATTTGTAAACAATTCGATATATACAATCTTTGGTGAAGCTAAATGCAGTATAACCTTCGGGCTCTTTCATATTAAAAAAACCGCTGCCAATTCATTGGCCCGTAGCTTCCTGAAAATTAATTTGATGATCCCTTTAATTCATTTTTAATAACAAAATTTATTATTTTTGCAACAATTTATTACATTATTATAATTAAATTTATTATTGAAAAATTAAAAGTTTGGGTTTATAGTACATGGTCAGTTATTGTCAGTTTACCAGACAACATACAAATTTTTCATATTTTTGTTTTTCTGTCAGTGCACGATGTAAGTATCTACAACTATAGAGGAACTAGAATGGAAATTTAACCAGAGTCTAGAAACCGTCAGCTGTTGAATGATAGCACACGGCCTCAAACTGCCATGCGGTCCTCAAAGGCCTGCTATGTGTAGAGAGAGTACGTCTACAACGTGCCACCCAGCGTCTGGTTTTTGGTTTCGGAACCCCCTCTCGGGGCCTGATTCTCTAACTCTATCTCGGTGTGATAGATACAAGACGAGAGTTTTAGCCCAATCAGAGAGATTCTTTAGAAGGAAAAACAGTTGGGTGCGACGGACGTAAGCTTATCAAGGCCCCGTACCGCTCTAGTGATGTTTTGTCTATTTTTGCTCGACCAAAAATCGAAATCCTGAGGCTGGGTAGCAGGTTGTAGACGCTCTACTATACCTGCATTTGTGTCTCTCTCAGAGCAGTCAAGCGAAGTTTGAGATGAAAATTTTTGTCTTCAAATTTTACGATAATAATGGAAGTTGGATAAATGAAAAAAAAGAAATTTTTCTTATATTATTTTAATTATTCGTCAGTTTTGAATACTTAAACTCAAGAATTCATTCTTGAAAATTCAAACATATTATATTTGGGCGCCAATACACCTCAGAAAACAATTATAACATGTTTTTACAACAACTCAAAAAATCACTATCACAAAGCTTCCTCTAGGAGGAAGCAAAAAAAAGCTTAAATTGAATTATCTTATAATTTGAAATTACTCATACAATGGACAGGCAGAGCTTGAATCGAAATAATCTGTAATCTTATGAACCTTGTAGATTGAAATACCAGGTTGAAAGGAAAATATCCGATAGCCTCAAAACTCTTTTATATAAATAGAATAAAGCTTTAAACACAATTGGCTAGCTTGGCTTGAAGCTAAATCATCCACAGGCTTTGATTTTTTATATTTGTTACCCCAGGTAACTCGACTCGATTTTTTCTCTTTTGTTTATATACAGTTACGTATACATTTAATAACATTTATAATACAATAAGAGAATAAATAAATGAACGTTTATTTTTCGTTTGTACTATACATTGCATCGGTTATCTGAGGTAAGTATTTTTAACTACATGTATCGGATTGCTTAATTCAAATTTTAGACTGTCCAGTGTTTCTGGTTTGTATTGTTATCATTTAAAGGAAAAGTTCTAATGTACACCCTAATGAAATACTTAAGCCGTAAATTATATTAACATTAAATTTTTATATATAATTTTTGGAAATTCGGTTCGAAAAAATTAATACTCGGTTAACTAATAAGCATAAATAAGCGTAGAATTTCTTTATTACTTTATAAATTTCTTAATGAGTTATTAAATATAATTTTATCTAAATTATAAGATAAGGCAAGTATGTATATATACTAATTCGAGTCGAAATTAGCATTTATGTTGTCTTACAGAAATAAAGCAATATTCTGTAAAATATAAAATTTAAAAATTATACTATCAATTTGGAATATAATTATTAACTATACCTATAATCTATAAGTATCTTATTATCTGCAGTACAATAAATAATCAAATTATAGCATAGCAACCGTATAAACAATTATGTTAAATAGGTATAATCATATCACAGCAACCGCATCAACAACAGTCAAATGCACAGATTTTCAAAACACGAAGAAAAAAGAAAATACTTTAGTTTAGTATAATTTGATTCGTGTCCATCAAACATTGCATCGTTAATATAAGGTGAGGTTAATGCCAGACTATTGTTTTAGCGTGATTCGAATTACATTATGGGTTAATTATTTGAATATGTTATAGAATAATAATTAAATCATAAATAAATAGGTGATGCAAATAATGTAGAGTACAGGGTCAAAGATGCCAGTGCAGGTAAAATGTCATATAACGTATATCTTAAGGGGGGTATTTCGCTAAGGAGCATATTTAACGAGTACTTCCTTGGGCCTCCAATATTTCTAGCCCATAATATTAATATTATTGCTTGCAAAGTAATCTATAGTCAAAATTAATAATGAAACAATAGATTTTATAGGTAAAAAATATATAAAATTTGCTTACACAATCAATTCACAAATTTTATGAAATTTAAAATCAGTATGTCACGCATTTTGTTTAAATTTTCGTGACTAATATTAAATAACTTGGCCAAATATTTTTTCATTGATTCTTTTTTCTGGTCGTTCGTTGGCCCATATATTTTTCATTGTTTCATTTTTCTGGTGGTTGCTTGAATACATATGCATTTTCTTATTGGCTAAAATAGGCTGGAAGTATAAAAATTATGCAAACATACAAAAATCGTGCTATCCCACAAGGCTATGTAGCAATGTAACCTGAAAACTCAATTTTTATTAATGTCGTGCTCAATTTATTCTTCATCAAGATACATTAAAATTATGCAGAGAGATTGGAATAATCATTATTTATCACGTATTTAAATTTTATTTGAAAATATTTGGTTGGATTTTGGGAAAGACCCTCCTTAATGCGTGGATGTATTCAACAATTACCGAGGTGTTTAAAATTAATCAACGGCAAGTTTTAAAAAAGGGTTGCATCTTTATTTTAGTTATTCGATTGTTGTTATATAAATACTCTCAAAAATATTTTTTATATAATTAAGAAGATAATTTTTTTTTTTTTACAGGCAAATGCTATATACAAAATATAAATATGTCAAATAATACTTCTGAGGATTATATTTAGTTATTATGTATTTTTGTAAAGTGGCATATTACTTTAGGGCGAGTAGTAAGCGAGCAAAAATATCCACCTAGGGAATCCAGATGGATTTCCAGCTGGATTGCAGGTGGACTTCCTAGCAGGATCGGGTGGATTCACGTAGATTTCGATGGATTTTTTAGCTGGATTCCTACTCTTATCCATGTTGCGTGGATTTCTTACCCATTTTCAGTAAAAATTAAGTAGGAAATCTACGCAACATGGACCAGAGTAGAAATCCAGCTAAAAAATCCATTGAAATCTACGTGAATCCACCCGATCCAGCTAGGAAATCTATCTGGATCCAGCTAGGAAATCCATCTGGATTTCCTAGCTGGATATTTTTGACCGGGATATCGTACACCTAGGGTTTGAAGAATCAAGAATTAATTTTTATTATTCGATAATTATCCGATTTTATATTATCCGATGTCATACGTGTAAGAAATTAATGTTTTCGTAAATAAAATAGTGTTTCATAATTATTTTTGATTGATATTGTAGCAAAACCCGATCTTTATAAATAGCAAAGTTTGGTTAACATCAATATATATATACACTTTTTAAAATGGATTTTCCGTCAAGTGTTGTATCACCCCTCCCTCTCACCTTCTACAGTAAATAATATATCATTTAAAATAACATTTAAAATAAAAATATGCATTTAACTATAGCATGTTCAAACCCAAAACAAAAAAGAGAAAAAGTGAAAATATTCAAAGAGGTATAATATAAAATTGCAGGACATTGCAATTATTGGTTTCATTTATGATGACATTATTTTTTACCGGGATCAGAATCCGTTGTCACTATTCGTTTTCTTCCTCCATTAAAACTGCTACGAGTTTTCTTTTTCGGCCGACCTCTTTGAATATTTTCACTTTTTCTCTTTTTTGTTTTGGGTTTGAACATGCTATAGTTAAATGCATATTTTTATTTTAAATTATATATATATATATATATATATATATATATATATATATATATATATATATATATATATATATATATATATATATATATATATATATATATATATATATATATATATATATATATATATATATATATATATATATATATATATATATATATATATATATATATATATATATATATATATATATATATATATATATATATATATATATATATATATATATATATATATATATATATATATATATATATATATATATATATACATATATATACATATATATATATATATATATATACATATATATAATCATATGAACATCGACTTATGCTGACACCAATGTATAAGACCACGTGACCTGTCTGCATAAGTGTAGTACCGTTTATACAAGTGTCTGCACAAGTCTAGCGTGACTAAAGAAATAATCCCTCTACTTATGCTGACGTCCGCATAAGTCGGTCTCTGTCTGCATAAGTCTATTTAAATTTCGGAAAGTGTCTGCATAACTAGCGTTTCATATATTTATACATATATATACATATATATATAATTTAAAATAAAAATATGCATTTAACTATAGCATGTTCAAACCCAAAACAAAAAAGAGAAAAAGTGAAAATATTCAAAGAGGTCGGCCGAAAAAGAAAACTCGTAGCAGTTTTAATGGAGGAAGAAAACGAATAGTGACAACGGATTCTGATCCCGGTAAAAAATAATGTCATCATAAATGAAACCAATAATTGCAATGTCCTGCAATTTTATATTATACCTCTTTGAATATTTTCACTTTTTCTCTTTTTTGTTTTGGGTTTGAACATGCTATAGTTAAATGCATATTTTTATTTTAAATGTTATTTTAAATGATATATTATTTACTGTAGAAGGTGAGAGGGAGGGGTGATACAACACTTGACGGAAAATCCATTTTAAAAAGTGTATATATATATTGATGTTAACCAAACTTTGCTATTTATAAAGATCGGGTTTTGCTACAATATCAATCAAAAATAATTATGAAACACTATTTTATATCAAACGTTTGTTTCGGTAGTATATATATATATATATATATATATATATATATATATATATATATATATATATATATATATATATATATATATATATATATATATATATATATATATATATATATATATATATATATATATATATATATATATATATACATATATATATATATATATATATATATATATATATATATATATATATATATATATATATATATATATATATATATATATATATATATATATATATATATATATATATATATACATATATATATATATATATATATATATATATATATATATATATATATATATATATATATATATATATATATATATATATATATATATATATATATATATATATATATATATATATATATATATATATATATATATATATATATATATATATATATATATATATATATATATATATATATATATATATATATATATATATATATATATATATATATATATATATATATATATACTACCGAAACAAACGTTTGACGCTTTGTTATTAGGATGTCAAAGCACAATTTATAGAAGAGCCCATGAAGTTGCTGAATTCGCAAATCATGATATAAATTTACTAGAATTAGCTCTGAAACTGACTCTAAAATCAAAGAGACAAAGTATTGATGGAAACAATCACATTGCTTATGAAGATCAAACCCAAACTGATGATGAACTAAGTAAGTCCTATAGAAAAAAGAACCTTAATCAAAAAAATTAAGGCAATTAATAAAATAATCCTACTCTAAAATCAAAGTTTTAGTTTTTCTTTAACTAATATAAGTTCTTACTAAATTCGCGACTTCATATCCATCGGCAATCACAATTTAGAATCTGTTGAGAATGTTTGTGCTTTAAAATGAAATTATAATAAAAAATAATTGGCTTTTATAATTATTTTTCACTACCTCTAAATTATTAAAAATACATTGAAACAAAAATAATATATGTAATCTCAAAAAATTAACCAAATTATCTTTTGTTGAAGAATTTTTATTAATTATTAGATAAAGTAATATGTTTACTGTACGTTAATTGATGCCACTTTAGTTAAGAAGTATGCATATAGCAATAAAACAAGAAATAAGAGGATTAATTTCGAATAGTGAATGGTTACTAATAGAACCTTCTTACTCCATTTTGAAATGATTGATAAATTCTAATTACATTTTTCATCAGGGCACTCGAATGAATCAGCCTCAGCTTTCTATATGGAAAATGACTATAGCAAGAATCGGTATAAAGCTTTAGTAACCGATACTCATTCAAAGAAATCCAAGATCTATCTACGTTATGAGTTAATTAGGTAATAATTTTTTTTTATATTTCGATAGAAAAATTTATAATTCCATGATATATTGTAGAATTTGAAATTCCATGATATATTCCATGAAAAATTTATAATTCCATGATATATTGTATTCAATATAATAATTCGTGGAGCTGAATTTGCTACTTTATTTTACTGGACAGTATAGTGAATATTATTTGAAAATTGCGATGTATTAACGACTTTTTTTATACAAAAAGCTTTGTGACAGTAAAAAAGGTTACAAAAATGTTGAAATATTTCAATGTTAAAGTATAATTAAGTTTCAATTACATTGTAAATATAATGCCCAAGAGTTTAAAAGCTTTCTCGTTTTGAAAGTAAAGCTATATGAGTATAAATCGTCCGCTGGGAGGAAAATAGTGCCATCTCGTTATTTTGCCAAGAAAAGTGCTAACTCGTTATTTCGGGAAGAAAAGTGTCATCTCGTTATTTTGCTAAGAAAAGTGCCAACACGTTATTTCGGTAAGATAAGTGCCATCTCGTTATTTCGTTAGGAAAAGTGCTAACTCTTTATTACACTAAGAAAAGTGCTCCGCTGAGTTGGTAGTTTTCTTAGCGAAATTGGCACTTTTCTTAGCAAAATAACGAGATGGCACTTTTCTTACCTAAATAACGAGTTGACACTTTTCTTGGAAAAATAACGAGATGGCACCTTTTTCCTCCCAGCCGACGAAATAATGAACGTTACTTTAAATTTTTTGACAAACGTTAGGTGAAAGTTTGTTTAAAATTCAAGACCAATAGGGTAATAGTGCTATTTTTGTGTTAGTTTGCGTAACGATAATCAATTTCCATTCAAACTAATTATTTAACGTGTAAAATAAAGTAATATTGTTTTTCCAATTAGAAGTGACATGGTTGAATGTTTGCCTACACGAGTTTATGCGACAGAAGTGGAAGTTAGAGTACCTCTGCAAATCATGCTCAACAAAACCGTAGAAAGGTTATGTGAAACTGTAGCTACTGATTGGAGACCAGAAGCCTTAAATGATGTCACCTTGCTGCTTACATCAGGTTTTGATAGCTCGTCTGGACATATGAATTCGCACCAAAGGTGTGAAAATCCTGAAAATGACAGCCTGCTTGCTCAACAAACTTTGTTTGTAACAAGTATCTTATTGATTAAGTTAAGGTAACATTAATTTTTAAACAACAAAACTAAAATGAATTTCCTATTTTTGTTTTTGTAATCTGTAGATCACATTAAAATTATAAAACCTGGCTTGATTTGACATACTTGTATAAAAACTATGCGTATAAGAATTCACAGCTCAGAGGTTTATCTGTCTATAAGGTATCTTACGGAAAAAAAAATCACTTTTTGGGGGTTTACATCCAAATTTGAGTGTGGAAGTTCGACTGTAAGGATTATACACTCAAATTTGGGTATACACGCTCAATTATAAAGAGTATACACTCAAATTTTGGAGATGATACTCATCAGTTAAGAGTACACACTTAAAATTAAAATTATAACACTGAAGTCAAGTGTTACTTTTACTGTTCCTTTATACTTTAAAGTAATACTTAAATTGATAAAGACCTCTGTGGCTAAAGCTTTTTGCCCTTACGTGATAAAATCAACTATATAAAATACAGAACTTTATACATAGGCAAGCTCAGCTTTGAATCTAAACACCTGCACCCCAAAGCATGTTGGTGATAAATATTTAACAAAATGTAAAGTATTATTTATTTCTATGAAGACTTTAATAGTAAATTTACCGAACGATATTTAATTTAAGGAGCATAAAATTGATAGTTTACGCACACTGAATCAAAAAATATTTTAACATTACATATTGGACATATAATACAGTAAAATATTAAATTAATATATTCTTATATCAAGTGCTGAAGAATATAGCTGGATTAATCCCACACAACAAAGTGTTCGGTTTTGTCGACCGTTGCGAATCGCCCTTGAAAAAGAAGATGAAACAGCAACTATTCGGGAATTTCAGCGTTTAACTAATGAGATAAATTCGCTTACCACCTACAAGTTTCAGATGTTAAATAATAAAAAAGTGACCGTAAAGTTTCAAGTGTCTAAAACCATGTTTGATGGAAAATGTGTAAATACAATCACAGGGAATAGGGCGACTTGCAAATGCCCTATGTGTTTACGAACCACGTACAAGTTTAAGCTACAAGATCCATTCACTCCTAAAGAGGAAAATTTGCAGTATGGATTAGGATTATTACATGTTGAAATCAAAACATTTGAACATCTTTTGCATTTGGCTTATAGATTAACAATCAAAGAGTGGGATGTTACTGAACCACGGAAAGGTACGTTAGTTAATGTTTTAAATTAAGGGGATGTTGGGGCTATGAGGATTGATTTATATTTTCTACCTTTTGTAACTTTGAAAATTGAATTTGATCATATAAACTAAATACGTTGAAGTGTTCGAGAAGTTACTTAAAAAAAGTAACTCATTACAGTTACTTGGTTTAAAAACTTTTCAAAATAATTGACCAGCTTATATTTTTTCGTAGACCTTGCGTTCTCCGATTAATTGGGTTTGTGACTTTGTTGAATGACTGACTCACTTATTGCTGCACGTATGCATAACGCCCTTTTATTTTGTGTTGACCTTGCGTCTCTTTGCTATTTGGGTTGAATTTTTGAAATAATTGACTTGATTACTGTTGCACGTCTATGTAATTCCCTTTTTTACATAGACATCGCGCCCATGGCCATTTATATTTGACACTTCTGAAATAATCGCCTCACTTACTGTCGCAGTACGAATTACAGTACGTGTAACTTCCTTTTTTGCGTGGATCACGCCTCCTCCTGCTATTTGGGTTCGAGACTTTTTTAAATAAACTCCCTTACTGTCGCACATCTGCAAAAACTCACATTTTTTTGTAGACCTCGCTTCCCCTTCCTATTTGGGTTTGAGACTTTTTTAAATGATTGATTCGCTTACTGTCATGTCGCACGTCTGCGTAACTCCAATTTCACGTAGACCTTGCGTCCTCTGAGTATTTTGGTATAAAGATTTTTTAAATAATCGTCTCTCAGACAGTCGCACGTCTGCGTGCCTTCCTCTTCTACGTGAGCCTCGCGTCTTCTGGCTATTTGGGTATAAGAATTATAATTGACTCGCTAACTGTCGAATGTCTATGTAACTCCCTTTGTAACGTAAACTTACATTAGTGCCTCCAGCTATTTGGATTTGAGACTTTTTAAATAATTGTGCGTGGAAATCACTTCTCCCTGCTATTTGGGTTTAAGACTTTCTAATAATCAACTTGCTTAGTATTTCACGTCAGTGTACCTTGTTCTTCTACGTTGACCTTACGTCCTCCGACTATTTGAGTATAGAAACTTTTTAAATAATCGTCTCGCTTACGGTTGTACGACTGCGTGCCTTCCTTTCTTTCGTAGACCCCCTCAGATTTCGATTTAAAAAATTGTGTGATTCTTGGATTAACTAATGTTCTGAGTTTAATGATTTCCTATATAAAAATGTATTATTATCAATATTATTTTTGATGATATGAACTATTTTTTAAATAAATAATGAGAAATACAGCTTGGTATGCTTGCTCCTACAACCTCTATAAATATAGACTCAAATTTTAATATTAAATTTGTAATTGAATACGTAAAGAGAGAGTATAGTGAAAATAAAAATAGATTAAAACAAAATTTTGGCTTAATATTAAACATCCACCTACATTATAACATATGTTTAATAAAATTAAACAAAAATTGTTACATAAGCAATTTACAAGCTGCTATTTTTTCTCTCTCCAAAATAACTGTATCTATTAAAAGTAGTAATTTCATAAATCGTACTTTAAAAAAGAGATGGTAATCCTTCTATATTCGTTCAACGAATAAGAGATCTAACTCAGACCCTCTGGGTGGCTGTTCGTTTTTGCGCGCGATCTCTACATATGCATGAATTCCTAACCTCAAAAGTAAAAATTGAGAAAATATAACAACAAAAACGTGCAATCCGCGTCTGGAGTCTCTAGTTCATAAAAATTTCAATGTAATCTATTACTCTTCCTGATTGAAAAAAATGATTAGTATTTCATACTTCATGTTAAATTATAACTACGTTTTCAGAAAAATACAATGAACAAAAAACTGCTGTACAAAAAGTACTTTTTGCTCAATTTGGAGTAAGAGTAGATCAAGTTTTACAAGGTCACGGTACCACAAACACTGGAAATTTAGCACGAAAATGTTTTAGCAATCCACAAAAATTTGCACAATCTTTAGGATTAGATAAACTATTTGTAGCCAATATTGCAGTTATTTAAGTGCAAAAAAGAATTAAAGTTTAAAAAAACAGAGAAGTTTTGTTGGGAAACATATGATATGCATTATAGTTTATACCCCTGGGCTCGCATGAACCCAACAATGCACAAATTTCTTAGGCATGGCTGTGAGATATCGAGTCGCTTCCCTTTACCTATAGCTTATTATGCGGAAGATGCCCTTGAAACAGCCCACAAGTACTATAGAAGAAATATGGTTTTGCATGCTAGACAGAACAGCAGAAAAAACCGTATTTTAGATGTATTTAACCGAGCTGTATATATGAGTGACCCAAAAATTTCCTTAATTACAATTAAGAACAGAATACAAAGACGAAAGAAAAACAAGATTACTTTGGATATGTTAGAGTACATAAACGAAGTGTAAGTAAAAAGATATCATTGAGTAAATATAAAATTAACGTAGCTTTATTCGAGACTGAATGATAATAAGTACTAAAAAGTAAATTCTACAAGAAAGGAATTAATTCGTTTATATTATTCTCGAGAGAAGGTAATTCATTTTTTTTTTTTTTTTTTGTTGCTGGAAAGTTAATGAGGGAACAGTCTATATTTATGTAATAGTAAATCCCTTCATTTATTTTGTTATTTTATTATGCCAAAAATTGGGTAAATTTACTCATACTACAAAAAAGCCTGGTGGAAATTTTCTCTATAAAAAATAGCCGGAAAGTTCTGGGTAGTCATGAAACGATTTTTCTGGTCCAATTATTTATTTAACGGAAACAAGTTAACCTCAAAATGTTTTTACTAAAAAGGACGCACCCCCACAACCATTATGTATTGATTTGCAGATCTAGATCCTATTGACACATTTGATCGGAAGGTCAAACAGTACAAAAATACTAAATTTTCAGAAGAATTGGCCGGGAACCAAAATCAATAAGGTTGCTGGGTGATCCTTTTCTCTATAATTTGATTATGTATTTAAAACCAAATATTAAAAAATAGCTATAGCCTCTTACTAGTTATATTCTAACTAAAAAAACTGGCCAAATTTGATATCTTTAAAATACTCATTAATAAGTTAATGTAAATTTGTGAAAAACTTATTCTGATATTCTGCCTATTAAATGGTGAACATGAGCGGAAAAATTGTTTCATTGATGAATAGAAATGGCCAAGAAAAGTGTATAATTTTTACGATTGTTGGTGAAACTAGCTATGATTATGCAAATAATGGAATTGATTTCCACCAGGGTAATTATAAATATATTGATAACATTTATATATGCGCTTGAAAAAACTATATACTGCTAAATACCTATACCTACATTTAAAAAAATGAGTTGGGCTTATTCAATATAGGCACTTGACATTTAATTTTATTATCGTATACAAAAATGGAAAATAAATCACAACATAGTTACAAAGGCACATAAAGTACAAAGTAATTTTTATTTCGACGAAAATTTTTAATATGAGACTTTATTCCAGAGTAAATGTGGAAGATAAAGAAACTGAAACGAGTGAACCTGAAGACGAAGGAAATGAAAGTGGTCGAGATGAAGATGTGGGAACTGAAGACAGTGAAAGTGACGAAAGTGTATCTAGCTAAAAATTAAATAAATGTTTGGTACACATTATCATATATTTTTTACATATTTATGAGTTCAAATATTTACTAATTATAAACATTTTCAAGATATAAAAAGAATGATAGCATTTACTCCATCGCATTATTCGAATGGCATAGAATACTTCATGTTATAACAATACCAGTGGTCTCTAAAAAAAATGTAATGTATAAATTTAAAAAGTATATCAATCTTCGCCCAATGGTATATAAATGAATTGAAGCCATAAGGCATTGAGATTTAAGTATTTACTTTTTGAGTAACTTTAATGGTTATGAGCTAATTAACTTTAAGCTTGACCTGAAGTTCCAAGCTGAAGATGAAGAAGATTGAAGAAGATTGAAGATTTAAAATTTAACTGTTTGTGTATTAAGATTTTGAAGGTATATAGTTTGGATCATCGGAGACATTTAGCGTTCAGATTGGTCTGTCTTTGAACAAAAGTAAAAAAGGTTATACGATACAGGCCGTTAACTTTGACATATAATAGGAGAGAACTCAATATCTACTATATAGAGCTTGGAGGTTATAATAATTGATTTGACAATAGTCTTTATTTTTCCTCTAATCTACATTCAATTAGCTATAAGTAAAAAAAAAATCATCCGAATCGGTGGTTTCTGTGTGGAATTACTTTTTTTCTAAATCATAATGATAAGCTAATCTGTAAAAGGTTATAGGTTATGGTCATTAATACTTTTTAATGTTACAGATCACTTATTTTGTCATAACTACCTTACAAAGTTATAGTGCATTACAGATTATCGTATTAACCTCACTTTGCGGCGAAGTATTCATCTTCAAGTTGTTAGGTTATGTTTCATAGGTGTAGAGATTATATATTATACATAGATGAACGCAGGAGGCAACATTATTCCTAAAAAGAATCATTTTTCTAAAACTTAAATACGGTTTCCTACCAAATTTTAATAAATACGTATGTTTCTTGTAGAGTTTGGAGGTTATAATAATTAATTTGACAATACTATTTATTTTTCTCCTAATCCACATTCAATTAGCTGTAAGTACGAACAAAAATCATCCGAATCAGTGGTTCCTGTCTGGAATAACTTTTTTTCTAAATCGAAATAATAAGCTAATTTGTAAAATGGTTTAGGTTATGGTCATTAAAAGTTTGTAATGTTACAGATCACTTATTTTGTCATAAATACTTTACAAAGTTATAGTGCATTACAGATTATCGTATTAACCTGACTTTGCGGCGAAGTATTCATCTTCAAGTTGTTAGGTTATGGTTCACAGGTATAGAGGTTATATATTATGCATGGATGTACAGAGGAGGCAACATTTATCCCAAAAAGAATCATTTTTCTAAAACTTAAATACGGTTTTCTACAAAATTTAGAAAAATACCTATGTTTCTTGTTGAATTTGGAGGTTATAAAAATTTATTTAACAATTTTCTTTATTTTTCCTCTAATCTACATTTAATTTGCTATAAGTAGAAACAAAAATCATCCAAATCGGTGGCTTCTGTGTGGAGTTATTTTATTTTGAAAAAAAAAATCGGGTTTTAGCCCACTGTGCGCCGTCTATCAAGAGTATTGCTTCCGTGCTCCAAGCCCTTTTGGACATATGAGTTTGCCATCTACAATCTTTGTTTATGACGAAAAAAATCAAGCATAGCCTGGATTGCTCCGAAATATTCTGGAGGTAAAATCATTGTTAAATCATTGTAAATTTTGCTAATGTCAACATTATGTTAATTTTACGGTGTTATAACACTTTTTTTTGTTTAATTAATTTATTTATTTATTTATTTATTTACCCATTTATTTATTTATTTATTTATTTATCCAGAGTACATTATAGAAGTACATTACATTATTGTAACCCTGCAGAGAAAAATAAATTTCCTGTTTGCAGGTCCGGAGTATATAATATACTTAAAATTAAAACTAATACTAATTCTTAAAACTATGAAATATTTTTAACATCATAATAGACTTTCTAAACAGTAATATGTAAATATGCGATATGCAATTATCTAAATTTTCGACTTGAATTACTATAACGAACTTATAGTATCAAATCGTTTTCAAGGAATATTCAACTCGTTTTCAATAAATATTTTTCACAATCCATTCTTTTATTTTGTACCTCGCAGGTCTTTTGTCTATATCTAGAGTTTTGAGCTCATTTGGTAGTATATTAAAAGTCTTTATTGCAGTTATATAATTGTTTTTTTCGCTTACTCTTTTGTCAATTTTTGGTAATAATATAGCTTTATTTCTTGTCTTACTATTTGAGTTTGTGAATATATTTTTCATTTCGCTGTAATGATATTTTAAGCAGTCCCATGTGAATAGTTGCTTAATATTCATAGGTTTATTTTGCTCAAACGTGTTTTTGAAAACTAGTTTAAGTAGTCTGTTTTGTATATTTTGAAGTAAATGTTGATTGTTTTTATATACACCTCCCCAGGCAATTATCCCATAATTAATAACACTGTGAAAAAACGCATAGTAAATAACCTTTAATGTACTTGTTTGCATAAATTTATTGATTTTGTAAAAGATGAAATTTAAGTAACTTGTTTTTTTGATTAGGTAGTTAATATGTTCATCCCATTTTAGATTATAATCAAAATTTACTCCTAAATATTTACACGAGTCAACTCTCTTTATTTTTTCTTTGTTAATATATACATTTAAATTTTTTGGTACACTGTCACAGTAATTTCCGAAAATTATGTACACAGTTTTACTTATGTTTAATGTTAGTTTATTCAATGCAAGCCATATAGCTACTTTTTCAAGATATAGATTCATTTCACTTTCAACTTCTTTCCAGGTTTTACCTGACGATATAACTGCTGTGTCATCAGCATATGATAAAATTGAGTTTTCTGGGATTGTTATAAGTAGATCATTTATATATAATATAAAAAGTAATGGCCCAAGAATTGTTCCTTGTGGCACTCCCACCGTTATTGTTATCGGTTCACTCTCACTTTGGCCAATTCTTACTTTCTGCTTTCTATTTGTTAAGTAGCTTTGCATTAAATTATGAGCATTGCCTCTTATCCCGTATGCTTGCAACTTATGTAAAAGTATATTATGATCAACTGTATCAAAGGCTTTTGCTAGATCCAGAAATGCGCCTATAATGGGCTTACTCTTATCTAAGTTCTCATAGATCCTCTTTGTAATACAGCTTAGGGCATCTGTGGTTCCTTTGCTTTTATTAAAGCCAAACTGTTTTTCATTTAATATTTTATGTTTTTTAATAAAATCAAAAATTCTTTCATAGATTACTTTTTCAAAGATTTTTGCTATATTCGATATTAATGATATAGGTCTGTAGTTATTAACTTGTAATTTTTTCCCTGATTTATAAATTGGCACCACTTCAGCTGCTTTTAGCGCATCCGGCCATATTGATTTTTCAATACATTTATTGACGATATATGCCAAAGGATCTGCTATAAGATCAGATATTGTTTTGAGTATCTTAGCATTTATTTTGTCAACTCCACCATTCTTGATTTTCAAATTCTCAATTATTTTTTTAATTTCAATTTGTAGGATGTAGGAAAATTGTATTTAAGTTACTTGGTGGTAGTTGTATAAATTTGTTACTTGAGGCAGTAATTTTGTCACTCATTTCTTTGCCCATTTTGCCGTAATAGTCATTCATGATGTTCGCAATTTTGGATGGAATTTTTACTATCTCCTCGTTTTCATCATATATTTCACTTATATTATTATCTTTTTTATTTTTGTTACCCAGTTTGGAATTTATAATTTTCCATAGTTGTCTTGGATTATCTGAGTTTTTCTCTATAAGATCCTTCTCGTATTTAATTTTGGCATCTTTTATAACTTTGTTTAGACATTTAACATAGTTTTTGTATTCACTTTGTAATCTTTCATTCATTGGATTTTTTTTAAGCTGTTTATATAATTTTTCCTTTTTTTACAGGATTTTATTAACGCAATAGTAATCCATTCTTTTCTAGGTACATTATTGTATTTAGCCGAGTTTCTTTTTGATTTTTCTTGACATTGTGTTATTCCATCTATAAAAAGGTTTATTGCTTCGTTTGGATCCTCGATTTGTGTGTATTCATTCCAACATTTTTGACTTGCTATAATAGCTATTTTTTTGTAATTTAATGAATAATTAGTTTTATTTTTTTTCATCTCTGTATTCACTAGAGGTTTTTTTATATCTATAAATAGCGGATAGTGATCAGTAATTAGCGTCATTAATTTGAAAGTTTTTGTATTGATTGAGCTAGTTTTTATAAAAATATTGTCTATGCATGTTCCACTATCAGTAGTTACATTATATGGTCTAGTCGTATCAGTAAAACCAGGGTAATAGCCATTTTCAAGAAAATTGTATAGAAAATTCTGACTAATATTGTTTTGTAACATTATATTTATATTAAAATCACCTATTATCAAATGGTTTTTAACTCTTCTCTTAAGTTGCAAATATTGATTTACCTTTAAAATAAACTCTGTGTTATGTGATCTGTACATAGCTGAGATTTCCAAATGACTATTGTTTTGAAGGTTTATAATTGTATTTAGTATTTTTAGCCTACCCTGTTCTATCACATTAGTTGTCTGGGTTACATCTTTTTTTACATATATGACCACACCATCTGATTTGTTTATGTGACTATGGTTATAATAAATATTGTATCCATTTAATTTATAATATTGATAGTGTTCTAAATTACCGGTTTCAGCACATACTATCACATAAGGTTTGATTTTAAGCCTTTTATTCAAGATTTGCAATTTCTCAAAATTAGTTTTTAAACCTCTTATATTCAAGTATAAAATCAAATTATCTGTTGCTTTTCTATCTTGATTAAAAGACTTTAAATCATTATATGCGATTTCCTGCTGATATAATTGCTTATGTATGTCTTCTAATACTTCATGATTCTGCGCCATTTATTGCATTTGGTGTTGTTGAAATTGCGTTTGGGCTGGTTCCTATGCTCGCGATACTTTCTGTAGATTGTAAAGATGACCTCTGTCGTAGATTTAGCGTAAGCGGTATTGGTGGTTTCCTTGCCGGTACTGCAGGTCTGGTAAGTGTGTTAGCTGCATCTGCCCTCTGTTGTGTATTTTGCTGGTACGGCCTTATTGGTTTCCAAGTCGGTAAATCAGGTTTGATAGGGCAATCGGTTGCATCTATATATTTTTTTATCTTGTTTTTAAGTATTTCACAGTTGCTCATGTCATATGGAGAATGATTAGTATATATACAATATATATAATACTGTTTAATAATTAATTTACAGAGTGGACCAAAGTAAAATGGAAAAAATGTTAACGTGTTGTAAACTACATGTGACAGCAGTATCGTTATTGATAATAGCTAGAATATTAAAAAAAAAAAAGAAAAAACTCAGGAGATGTTGGGTTTTTGTGTATCTACTAAAACATGAACAATAATATATTTTATTACAAATTATTATTATTATTATATTAAATTAAATAATTAATAATAATAATTATTAATAATTAATTATTATTATTAATTAATTATTATTAATTAATTTATTAAATTATTATTTATTTTATTACAAACGAGGACACAACAGTTCCATGTGACATACAGTAGGTTAAGAGTTGCTTTTTTATTTTAATTTATGCTATTCCATGCCATTAAACAAAAAAAAAGAGTGTTATAACACCATAAAATTAACATAATGTTGATATTAGCAAAATTTACAATGATTTAACAATGATTTTACCTGCAGAATATTTCGGAGCAAACCAGGCTATGCTTGATTTTTTTCGTCATAAACAAAGATTGCAAATGGCAAACTCATATGTCCAAAAGGGCTTGGAGCACGGAAGCAATACTCTTGATAGACGGCGCACTCCGATTCGAAAGCGCTCGGCACGCTATGGCACGGGGCGGCCAGGGCGGCGACGGCACGGCATGGCACGGTCCATTTGTGACGAGTCCCTTATAGCTGTATCTTTGTTACTTTATCCACCACGTGGCTGTCACTTCTTGGCTTCCACAAATAAAATCACTTTCCAACTTCCTTAAATAAATCCAAGTAACATTTATTTTCGGCGTCGAAGATAAGTCTACCGGAATCTTCCTGATGAGTCCACCCGGTACGACTAAGGACAAAACGCATTTCAGTTCCCTGTATTTTGTAAATTTGTAATTTTTATTAAAGTATTTTCTATACTTCCCTTACCAGTGTCGCCGTGTGCTAAAATTTTCTATCAAATAGTGCGGGCTATAAAAATGTAGCACACTATTTCGATTTGGGAAAGGTATTACGACTAACTGTAAGAGAATTTGCTCGTGGAGATCAATTTAGCCATTTTATAGAACTATATTATTACGAGCGTATAACATTTATTAAGAAACTTAAACGGCATTGGATCACAAACATGCCTAAATTTTATTTATATCTGTATCTTTGTTACTTTATCCACCAGGTGGCTGCCACTTCTTGGCTTCCACAAATAAAATCACTTTCCAACTTCCTTAAATAAATCCAAGTAACATTTATTTTCGGCGTCGAAGATAAGTCTACCGGGATCTTCTTGATGAGTCCACCCGGTACGACTAAGAACGAAACGCATTTCAGTTCCCTGTATTTTGTAAATTTGTAATTTTTATTAAAGTATTTTCTATACTTCTCTTACCAGTGTCGCCGTGTGCTAAAATTTTCTATCAAATAGTGCGGGCTATAAAAATGTAGCACACTATTTCGATTTGGGAAAGGTATTGCGACTAACTGTAAGATAATTGGCTCGTGGAGATCAATTTAGCCATTTTATAGAACTATATTATTACGAGCGTATAAAATTTATTAAGAAACTTAAACGGCATTGGATTACAAATATGCCTAAATTTTATTTATATCTGTATCTTTGTGACTTTATCCACCAGGTGGCTGCTACTTCTTGGCTTCCACAAATAAAATCACTTTCCAACTTCCTTAAATAAATCCAAGTAACATTTATTTTCGGCGTCGAAGATAAGTCTACCGGGATCTTCCTGATGAGTCCACCCGGTACGACTAAGGACGAAACGCATTTCAGTTCCCTGTATTTTGTAAATTTGTAATTTTTATTAAAGTATTTTCTATACTTCTCTTACCAGTGTCGCCGTGTGCTAAAATTTTCTATCAAATAGTGCGGGCTATAAAAATGTAGCACACTATTTCGATTTGGGAAAAGTATTACGACTAACTGTAAGATAATTGGCACGTGGAGATCAATTTAGCCATTTTATAGAACTATATTATTACAAGCGTATAAAATTTATTAAGAAACTTAAACGGCATTGGATTACAAACATGCCTAAATTTTATTTATATCTGTATCTTTGTGACTTTATCCACCAGGTGGCTGCTACTTCTTGGCTTCCACAAATAAAATCACTTTCCAACTTCCTTAAATAAATCCAAGTAACATTTATTTTCGGCGTCGAAGATAAGTCTACCGGGATCTTCTTGATGAGTCCACCCGGTACGACTAAGGACGAAACGCATTTCAGTTCCCTGTATTTTGTAAATTTGTAATTTTTATTAAAGTATTTTCTATACTTCTCTTACCAGTGTCGCCGTGTGCTAAAATTTTCTATCAAATAGTGCCGGCTATAAAAATGTAGCACACTATTTCGATTTGGGAAAGGTATTACGACTAACTGTAAGATAATTGGCTCGTGGAGATCAATTTAGCCATTTTATAGAACTATATTATTACGAGCGTATAACATTTATTAAGAAACTTAAACGGCATTGGATTAGAAATATGCCTAAATTTTATTTATATCTGTATCTTTGTGACTTTATCCACCAGGTGGCTGCTACTTCTTGGCTTCCACAAATAAAGTCACTTTCCAACTTCCTTAAATAAATCCAAGTAACATTTATTTTCGGCGTCGAAGATAAGTCTACCGGGATCTTCTTGATGAGTCCACCCGGTACGACTAAGAACGAAACGCATTTCAGTTCCCTGTATTTTGTAAATTTGTAATTTTTATTAAAGTATTTTCTATACTTCTCTTACCAGTGTCGCCGTGTGCTAAAATTTTCTATCAAATAGTGCGGGCTATAAAAATGTAGCACACTATTTCGATTTGGGAAAGGTATTACGACTAACTGTAAGAGAATTTGCACGTGGAGATCAATTTAGCCATTTTATAGAACTATACTATTACGAGCGTATAAAATTTATTAAGAAACTTAAACGGCATTGGATTACAAACATGCCTAAATTTTATTTATATCTGTATCTTTGTGACTTTATCCACCAGGTGGCTGCTACTTCTTGGCTTCCACAAATAAAATCACTTTCCAACTTCCTTAAATAAATCCAAGTAACATTAATTTTCGGCGTCGAAGATAAGTCTACCGGGATCTTCCTGATGAGTCCACCCGGTACGAATAAGGACGAAACGCATTTCAGTTCCCTGTATTTTGTAAATCTGTAATTTTTATTAAAGTATTTTCTATACTTCTCTTACCAGTGTCGCCGTGTGCTCAAATTTTCTATCAAATAGTGCGGGCTATAAAAATGTAGCACACTATTTCGATTTGGGAAAGGCATTACGACTAACTGTAAGAGAATTTGCTCGTGGAGATCAATTTAGCCATTTTATCGCAATATAGTATTACGAGCGTATAACATTTATTAAGAAACTTAAACGGCATTGGATCACAAACATGCCTAAATTTTATTTATATCTGTATCTTTGTTACTTTATCCACCAGGTGGCTGCCACTTCTTGGCTTCCACAAATAAAATCACTTTCCAACTTCCTTAAATAAATCCAAGTAACATTTATTTTCGGCGTCGAAGATAAGTCTACCGGGATCTTCCTGATGAGTCCACCCGGTACAACTAAGGACGAAACGAATTTCAGTTCCCTGTATTTTGTAAATTTGTAATTTTTATTAAAGTATTTTCTATACTTCTCTGACCAGTGTCGCCGTGTGCAAAAATTTTCTATCAAATAGTGCGGGCTATAAAAATGTAGCACACTATTTCGATTTGGGAAACGTATTACGACTAACTGTAAGAGAACTTGCTCGTGGAGATCAATTTAGCCATTTTATAGAACTATATTATTACGAGCGTATAAAATTTATTAAGAAACTTAAACAGCATTGGAGCACAAACATGCCTAAATTTGATTTATATCTGTATCTTTGTTACTTTATCCACCAGGTGGCTGCCACTTCTTGGCTTCCACAAATAAAATCACTTTCCAACTTCCTTAAATAAATCCAAGTAACATTTATTTTCGGCGTCGAAGATAAGTCTACCGGGATTTTCCTGATGAGTCCACCCTGTACGACTAAGGATGAAACGCATTTCAGTTCCCTGTATTTTGTAAATTTGTAATTTTTATTAAAGTATTTTCTATACTTCTCTTACCAGTGTCGCCGTGTGCTAAAATTTTCTATCAAATAGTGCGGGCTATAAAAATGTAGCACACTATTTCGATTTGGGAAAGGTATTATGACTAACTGTAAGAGAATTTGCTCGTGGAGATCAATTTAGCCATTTTATAGAACTATATTATTACGAGCGTATAAAATTTATTAAGAAACTTAAACGGCATTGGATCACAAACACGTCTAAATTTTATTTATGTCTGTATCTTTGTTACTTTATCCACCAGGTGGCTGCCACGTCTTGGCTTCCACAAATAAAATCACTTTCCAACTTCCTTAAATAAATCCAAGTAACATTTATTTTCGGCGTCGAAGATAAGTCTACCGGGATCTTTCTGATGAGTCCACCCGGTACGACTAAGGACGAAACGCATTTCAGTTCCCTGTATTTTGTAAATTTGTAATTTTTATTAAAGTATTTTCTATACTTCTCTTACCAGTGTCGCCGTGTGCTAAAACTTTCTATCAAATAGTGCGGGCTATAAAAATTTAGCACACTATTTCGATTTGGGAAAGGTATTACGACTAACTGTAAGAGAATTCGCTCGTGGAGATCAATTTAGCCATTTTATACAAAGTCACCTAAATTAAACCAGGTAAATCTCTTATAAGCGTCGCAAGTAGCCAATAAAACTAAACTAAAAAATTGTTTGTAATTGTAAAACAAAGAGCTTGAAGTATCTGGTTTTCTAATACGAAAGTGCCTTTCATCAATTGCTCCTATGCAATGAGGCATATTCCACAGTCTTTCATATTTAGATGATATTTAATTGTAACAATTTTGTACGATTTAATCTTGGAAAATAAAGTGGCAATAACACGTCTCTCAAAACTGAACAAACTTCCTTGATAACTGTAAACATATTTGACTCTCCAATTCGATAAAACATAGCAAAAAATTTGGTATTACCTCCATGCCGTAAAAAACTGTAAATATACATATACAAAATGACTAATTACATTTTTCTCAAAATTCACTAAAAGAGAAATAATAAATTGACACTATGTATTTTAAAAGATAATCAAACCTAAAAGTAGCAGCCACTTTTAATTCAGGTGACAATGGTTTACGGGAGTTGAATTTTAGAAGAGTAGATAAGCTATACCGATTCTGGACCATTTCAGGTCGTGTCCTGTTGGTCTAGAATCGGTATAGGATTTCTGGGCCATCCGAAATTACACGGGCGCCAATAGCCCAAAACAGGTCGTGACCCCAAAACAGGTCGTGACCTGTTGGTCTAGATTCGGTATAGGGTTTTGGGTCACCTGCACGATGACCCAATAACCCAAACAAGACCTATTGGTCCAGAATCGGTAGGCCGGTTCTGGCTCACCCGCACACCAACGAGTTGAGCCAGCACCGGCCTACCGATACTCGATCATGTCTTGCCCCGTTCTAGGCCAGCCGCAATGAGGGTCCTGAGGGGGCGGGGCTCGGGCCGCCGGCAGCGAACGCCCAGCGGGCAGCGGTAGCAGCCGGCGACGGGCGGTAAGCAGGCGGGCGGCCAGCGGTCGGCGGCGAGAGGTCTGCTGCTTGCAGCCTGCAGCTCTCGGTCTAGTGGCGAGAAGCTATCAGCCTGCAGCACGCGATACATGAAAATGGCTGACCTTTTTGTCGAAGTCCTCGTCTGCTGCTTGTCAGCTTGCAGCTCTCGGTCTAGTGGCGAGAGGCTATCAGCCTGCAGCACGCCATTTGTGTAAATGGTTGACCTTTTTGTCGAAGTCCTCAGCATTCAGTAGTGTTGTTCCTCAGCGGCGATGGCTTCCACGTTGTAAACTGTAAAATTACAAACAAAATTAAAATTTGTTATTTTAATATACGTGCGCGCGCGTGGAACTGTCATGCGCGCACACGAAACCCCAATCCCTTCCCACGATGAGAGAGAGAGAGAGAGAGAGAGAGAGAGAGAGAGAGAGAGAGAGAGAACGTGCGAGTGATTACTTATCTTTCTTTTTTGTCGTGCAGTATCCAACGACGTTGTCCAACGGTGAGTGCTTCCTCATTGTCCAACGACGAGTGCTTCCTCGTTGTGAACAAACGTTCCACTGAAAAATGATAAAATTAAAAATTAATAATTCATAATATATATGCGCTAGGTGGCTGGCAGTAAAGGGTCGGTGACGAGTGGTCTGGCAGCCTGCAAATAGTTGCTCTGAGAAGAGCAGATTTAGAAACAAATAGCATTGTTTCGTACTGTAATATTAAATTGCTCTGAAAAAAGCAGATTTTAAACAATATATATATATATATATATATATATATAATTATCCCCCATCCGTTTATGGAGCCCATCCCTGTATATTAGTACCTACAGCCCAGAGATCCCTATGGCAAGTGACTAAAGAAATAATGGACTAGAGAAATAATGGGGTTATAGACTCTAGATCGGGCTCCATAAACGCCCGAAAAAAATATTTTATGGGACCCGGGCTTCATAAAAGAAAACGGGCTCCATAAATATGCTCATATGTATAAAAGGGCTCCATAAATCTGTTAAAACAAATGTATATATATATATATATATATATATATATATATATATATATATATATATATATATATATATATATATATATATATACTAGGGGAAACCCCCTACTCTCTCCGCTCGTCAACCCCCGACGTTGAATATCAACGATTTGATTTGAAATTTCAAAGCATCCTACGAAAATTAATGTACTCATTAATATTTTATTGTATAAAAAAATTACTATTATAAAATAAATTATTTGAATTAATTATTTTATTTTATAAAAAAATTATTTTATTTACAAAATAGTGTTGTTAGTCAAAGAACTTAATTATAAAAGGAAACTTAAATTATGTAATAACATTTTTGGGACATTATAAAACGCGGTGAAACATTAAACAATGTATATACATTGTTAATTTAAAAATGAATGTGTTGTCTATCTTTTCCACACCACCCAGAAGGTAGATAGAAAGGTGCGTTTTTTTAGAGGTATCCCTTTCTATAATAATTTTACATGCCAAGATCTCATAAAATTATTACAAAAAGGCCTCTCCATGTCTCTCTCTCTCCCATAAGTAAATGGGAGAGATGCCAACTTGATTAGCGCCCCAGTGATAGGCATGAGGTGAAAAGGCGGAAGCGAGGTCAAGGCCTCGCTCTCTGCAATCAGCTCGCCACGAGGTAACATCTCTCGGCATCAGCTACTGCAATTTTCATCGGTCGCACTCAACTTATATTCACTGGCTCTACTCACTGACATCGGATACGCTCACCTGCACTTCTCACCATCGTTCACGCATCAACTCAAAGTGCATCGACGGTTAGTAGAATCGCTTCGGCTGCAAGGTAGCAAAACTCACTCCACGCGAGGTTAGATTATCAACCACGTGTTGGCACAGGAGCTACATTACCATTTGATTGTGAGTAATTCTCACATGCATCAAATCAACAACATTTTTTTTTGCTATTTTGTATTTAATCAGCTTCATTGTACGTGAACCGAGGAGAAAGTTTTTGACAAAACTGCACATTCAACAGCGGCTACACTCATCTCTAATACAGCAACAAACTCATATCTTACCAGGTCAATTATCTCTAGTGAGAGATTTCTATTCCATTAAACACCATGATTATTAATTATAACTCACGTTGCGTACATACAACAAGATGTCAAAACTCAACTATTTAATTATTGAACACTCAAAATTTTCATAAAACTCAGATTGTAATTCTCTTGTAAGACTAGCGTTAACATTGTGATACTAAACATTTTCCTTTTAGTAGTTACACAAATTGATTGAAATAATATTAAATTGTTAAACTCAAGTTAGCTTAAACTACAGACTGTTAATGAAATAAGTAATTATTGTACAGATATACTGAACCTAAAATTGTAAGAATTGTAATTATTGTGCGCTATTATGTTTTATACAATATACAATGAATTTAACTTTACTTACGATATGTGTGTAACTCAGTTTATTTCAACACCCACAGCATGTACTCATGTAGTTAATTAAGGTTTACTCAAACAATTCATAATATGCATACGTATATAATTCTCTTATTATTTTTTATTATCTTCAAAATTTTTTTAAACGGATAGACCTTTTTGTGATAATTTTACACAATCATGGTATATAAAATTATTACAGAAAGAGATACCTCTAAAAAACGCGCCTTTCTATCTACCTCCTAGGTGGCGTGAAAAAGACAGACTTTTTATATCTTTCTAAACTTATAAAAGATTTTGACCACTGTTATCAGCCCCTCTTTAATTTTATAACCCCTCCTTAAAATAATGTTCAAATAAAATAATTCCAAGTTGGTTAGATGTAGCCAATGGTAGGTTTTGGTATAATTATAAATTGTAGCTAATGGCCGTACTGCCAGGGTTTGTTAATAAATAAAGCAAAGAATTACAACGTTTCGGACATTTTAATACGTCCCTCTTCAGGTTAATTGAAACGTATGGTCAATTAACCTGAAGAGGGACGTATTAAAATGTCCGAAACGTTGTATTTCTTTGGTTTATTTATTAACAAACCCTGGTAGTACGGCCATTAGCTACAATTTCTATAATCTATAAAATAATTCCAACCCCCTAATTCTTTCTGTCTCCACGTCTCTGTCTCTATGCCTCTGTCTTTACGTCTCCGTCTCCATATCTCTGTCTCCTCATTTTTGTTTCTACGTCTCTGTCCCTACATCTTTGTCTCTACATCTCCGTCTCTATGTCTCTGTCTCTACGTATTTGTCTCTATGTCTCTGCCTCTACTTTTTGTCTCTACGTCTCTGTTTCTACATATCTGTCTCTCTGACTCGGTTTTTATGTCTCTGTATCTACGTCTCTGTCTCTACGTTTCTGTTTCTACGTCTCTGTCTCTCTGACTTGGTCTCTACGTCTCTGACTCAGTCTCTACGTCTTTGTGTCTACGCCTCTTTCTCTACGTCTCTGTCTGTACGTCTCTGTCTCTGACTCAGTCTCTACGTGTTTGTGTATACGCCTCTGTCTCTATTTATCGGTCTTTGACTTTACGTTTCTGTCTTCACGTCTCTGTCTCTGTGTCTACGTCTCTACGCCTCTGGCTCTACTTTCTGTGTCTACGTCTGTGTCTCTACGTCTCTGTCTCACCGACTCTGTTTTTACGTCTCTACTGAGAGGCCATTGAGGGGGGGCCATTGAGGGGGGGGCTATTGAGAGGACCATTGAGGGACGGCTATTGAGGGGGCCATTGGGGAAGGAATGAGGGGGGAATGAGGGGGCAATTGAGGGGCGGGGGGAATTGAGGGGCCTTTGAAGATTTTAAAACTCATAAATAGAGACGGATTTCAACGGTGTATTGAGGGGGGCTGAGTGGGGGGGGGGGGCTGATCGATCAGAATTTTTGAAACAACTATATAGTATAGAATATATATATATATATATATATATATATATATATATATTTATCTGCAACGGTTTGTTCCGGGACGTTTACACTGTACATCGGTGTTATTTCCGGGACGCGCTGTTTTTTCCGGGACCTCCCGGAAAATCTGTGTCTGCAACTGTTATTTCCGGGACGTGGTATTAGTCCCACACCCCAGGGATATTATTTCTTTAGTCACGCGCTTATATAGGGAACTCTGAAGAGATAAACTATAGGACCCTGTAGATTACCAGAAATAACGTTTATAGGTCTTTTTATATATATATATATATATATATATATATATATATATATATATATATATATATATATATATATATATATATATATATATATATATATATATATATATATATATATATATATATATATATACTAGGGGGTACCCCTCCTGCTCGCTCCGCTCGCCAACCCCCCATTAGTAAGTGGACTTTTTATTTATCAGTTTTTATTCTAAAATTTAAAAAAATAGTAGAGATTATTATATAGATATTATTAAAAATAAGTAAGGATCATAAGTCTTTATCTAAAAAAAATTTAACATACGAGCATAGGCATCACAGTTTCTAGGAGTGAGGTTATGTGACGTTTCCGACCCTGAAATCAAAGATTAAGTACAAATAACTTTCTGTACGGTATGTGGAAAAATTGTATATTGCCTTCGGTAGCAATGAGGACGACGAACGCACGCGAGTTGGGCCTTCGCTTCGCTTGATCCTGAAATTATGGATAAGCACAAATAACTTTCTGTACGACATGTGAGGAAATTGTATATCTCTAGGTTAAGGTAATATATGGGCTGAACAGTGACAGACTCTATATAATATATAGAGATATAAAAAGTCTATCTTTTCCATGCCACCTAAGAGGTAGATAGATAGGCGGATTTTTTTACAGAGATTTCCTCTTTTTTACTATCTTTGAATTAATTTTCCATTAAATATGTCATTTTTTGTTTTCGTAATAAAAAGTTAGTAAAAAAGGCCTATTCCTTTGTTAAAAAAAACTGTAGAATTTTCAAGTATTACTTTTATTCTATTAAATAAACATATGTTATATATTTAAACATTTTTATAGTTATTTAAATAACATAAATTTTAAGCTTGAAAGTCATTCAAAGCTTTTGAACTTCCTATTGATTTCAAAGGTCGCTCAAAGTATGACGCTAAACATATTAATTATGAAGATCGCTAAAAGTAGACCGAAACTTAAATCGAAACCGTTGTTGAATTCTAAAAGTAGATCGATTTTGAAGGTTAAGCAAAAGATCAGTTTGTAAGTCATTGAAAATACATTAATTTTAAAGGTTGTTGAAAGCTAATCAATTTTGGAGGTCTGAATACTGACATGTATATGTCAGACCTATTTTAAAGGTTGCTGATAGCAGACCGATTTTGAAGGTCGCTGATAGCAGACCGATTTTTGAAAGCTAATCAATTTTGGATGTCTGATAGCAGACCGATTTTAAAAACATTTTTAATAATGTCGTTGATAGCAGACCAATTAAGACATTTTTTAATACTTTTTTTTTTAATTTAAAAGTCAATAAAAGTAGACCAATTTTGAAGGTCGCTGAAAGCAGACCAATTATCTACTAAGATTTTCAATTAGATTTTTTATATAATTTAAATTATATTCTTTCAATGACGCCTCTAAATATTCATTATACTTATTTGTTTCTTTTATATTTTCTTCTATTTTTGTATTTAATTCGGACAGTTGATTTTCTTCTTCCAATGTATACACTTCTACATATTTTTTTTTTTTTTTGGGTCCCATAATACTGGAAATTCTATTTTATTTTGGTTTAAATGATTACTGTATGTTGGGGTAAAAAGGGTAGAGAGAAATAATTAGGCTTCTTTATGGTACGCCATATTGAAGTAGACTGTATTGTCCATAAATTATATACATATACATACGTAAACTTTAGTTACATAAACCCTCTACAGAGTGCGCTTTCTCTACATTCTCAACACTACCTCTCAATTTAAATATTTTCATACATCAGAATACAAATATATATTATTAAAAATATTGAAATTGTTTTTACATATAAAAAAATTTAATTCCAAATTCAACATATTTATGAATGCCTTAAGGGGGTGTGGTACTCATGCACTCTGTTTTACCGGCAGAACTCGGTAAATTTTATATTATTAAAATAAATATATCGAATTCGTCTTATAAAGAGATAGTTGCCCTGTGCAATGTAACAATCTACCAGCTTGCGCAGTTTTGAGCCAAAATATCAACGGCACCCTAAAAAATTTTGCGAATGAAATTTCGGTTATTTTTGTTCGCAAAATTTTTTAGGATGCCGTTGATATTTGAGCTCAAAACTGCGTAAGCTGGTAGATTATTACATTGCGCAGGGCAACTATCTCTTTATAAGACGTAATTCGGTATATTTATTTTAATAATATAGAATTTACCGTGTTCTGCCGGTAAAACAGAGTACATGAGTACCACACCCTCTTAAGCTTCAACGTTGGCAGTGGTTTTGTTAATACATCTGTTATATTTCTATCACTTTGAATATAATCCAATTTTACAATTTTCTTCTGTATAATATCTTTAATAAAATGCACTTTAATGTCTATATGCATAGACCTCTTACTATTCTATTCGTTATCAATAAGAATATGTATATTAATAAGGTCGAAGTACAGCTTAATGACACAAAATATTATTCAAAATTGCCAAAAAATCCTATTTCGAAATTAAGAAACTGTACTAAACATATAATTAGTGTGTGGAATAGCAGAGGTGTTTTTGATGACATTATCAATTTAAACAATTACAAAAGTTTTATTGATAATTCTGTTTTAGCTAGAGCATATGGGTTAATCAAAATCCACAAAACAGATTTCCCGGCTAGAATCGTAGTTTCTAATATCAATAGCCCAATTAGCCTTTTTGATAAAGCCATATCGGAAATTTTCAAAAAATACTTGCCACGCCCTAAATTTTCTCTAAAAAATAGCTTCGACTTAAAAATAATTCTAGATAAGTTAGTAGTTCCCAAGAACTATACTTTCATTTCATTAGATGTAATTTCGTTGTTTACAAACCTACATAGCGAGCTGATAATTGCAGGGATTAGAAATAAGTGGAAGCACCTTCAACAATACATAAACCTGTCGTGCAATGAATTTATAGATGGCATAACGTTTTTACTTAACTCTACTGTGTTTACTTTCAATGACTGTGTCTATAAGCAACTAGTTGAATCTCCTATGGGCGGGCATTCCAGCCCTTGGTTTGCCGAGATTGCCTTAGAGGAATTAGAAAATCACTGCCTTAATACCCTCAACGAATCGGTCCTTCTATACAGAAGATATGTAGATGATTGTTTTTTGATTGTTGATAACAACAAAATTGACCACATTTTTGAAACTTTTAATTCCTACAATAGGTTTTTAAAATTTACAATAGAAACAGAAAATAACAATTCCTTAAGTTTTCTCGATCTCACTATTTTCAGAGTACCTGATGATGTCTCTACGACTGATTGGTACAGAAAAAATACCTTCTCAGGCCGTCTCATTTCTTTTCTTTCACATCATCCATTATCTACCAAAAAAGCAATAGTTTATAATCTCGTTGATAGAGCCATAAAACTCGCTCATAAATCCTTCCATAATAAAAATATTGTCTTCATAAAGAAACTTTTAATTGCTAATAATTACCCAGAACAGTTCTTCAATAAACTTATCGTTAAACGCATATCTTATTTAAATAGTATAGCCAATATTTCAATCGTTTCGTATAACCATCGCATTACACACAAACCGATTTTAGTCTTACCATATATCAAATCGTTGAATCCACAATTTAAGAGTATTTTGCACAAGAATAATATCATGTTAATTAATTGCTTAAATAGTACGTTCAATAATTTTATTAAACTAGGCAAAGATTTACTACACAATCATGTGAAGAGTGGAGTAGTCTATAGAATTAATTGTTTTGACTGCAACGCCGTATACATTGGACAAACCAGTAGACAGTTGAAAAAGCGCATGTATGAACATGATAGATCCGTTAAAAAGTTAGATGAGAGATCTGTCATATCAACCCACTGTCACAAATATAAACACGGTTTCGATTTTGACAACGCCCAAGTTTTAGATTCCGAAAAAAATTAATTTAGACGAGAATTTTCTGAAATGCTTCACATATTTTTACATACTAATAACATTAATAGAAAATTAGACATATGCTTCTTAAAAAGTACATACAAAAATTCTTTAAAGAAATTTCAAATAGTCAGTTAAACCGTTTAGTATTTATTTTGATTTTATATATACATGATATACAAACTATGTACACACACTATATTCGTACTATAAATACACCGCCTTGTTTTCTTTTTGTTCAGTGACGAGTCTATCTTTTTGACTATTTAATGTCTGTTACAACAATTTGACACAATACGACGAATTGTATTTTTTTAGTTTGTCAATGCGGAATATTTCTTTTTTAACTTTTGTGACTGCAAATGTGTATCTAACCGAAGATTTTTATAACGTAATGTTTTGGCAACGTATTACGTAGTAGTGCGAATTATTCTAATTTTACGTGTATTCTTGTGTTCTAGTTTATTCCAGTCTTGAAAAGGGCTTCTCTGCGAGAGCCGAAACGTCGACAAATAAAGTGTTTGGATAAGGAAAGTGTCTGGCTCGTGGCGATCATTTATGTTCAAAACCCTATAAATTCTAACGAGCATCCTATCAAATCGATTTCCCTCTTACTATTCTCATAACTTTCAATTAATTTAATTGTACTTTGATTATCTATAAATATACTACATTCTAGTCCTCTCATCAATTTCAGATCATTTAATACGCCTTTTATATATAGTAATTCAGTCATCGTTTGCGCTGATGCAATATACTCTGCCTCTGCTGTTGACAAAGCTACTGTGGGCTGCTTCTTTGATATCCACGAGATCAAATTTCCTTTGTAGAATATTGCTGTACCACTTACACTTCTTCTATCATTTCTATCGCCTGCCCAATCAGCATCTGAATATCTTATTAGATCATTATTCTCACCTTTTGTATAAATCATTTTTAAGTCTTTAGTTGCCTTTAAATATCTTAAAATTTTTTTTCCTGCTGTCTATAGTTCAGCTGTAGGTTTGCTTAGATCTACTTAAATAACTTGTTGTAAAAGTTATATCTGGTCTTGTCATTATTGATATATATGTGAGGGATCCTATTAACTCTCTATAACGCACATTTACATCTTCAGCATTTAAATCTGGATTAAAGTTCTGATCCATTGGTGTGTTTGCTCCTTTACAATCACTCATGTTAAACTTAGCTAAAATCTTTTCTATCAATTTGGTCTGATTAATTGTTAAACTATCTTTGGTTCTATCAAATTCCATTCCAAGAAATGTCTTTATTTTTCCCATATCTTTAGCTTTAAATTCTTCTTTTAGTCTATTTATTATACTATTGTCTTTTCCTATAACTAAAATATCATCTACAAATACTAAGACCCAGGTATCTTTTCCAATATATATATATATATATATAAACAAAAATCGTGTTTTGATTGCTCAAATCCATTTCTAATCATAAAACTATGTAATTGTTCATGCCAGCATCTTGGTGCTTCTTTAAGTCCGTATAAGGCTTTCCTTAACCTTAAAACTTTTCCTTTCTATGGTTTTAAACTATCTGGGTAATTTATGTAAATCTCTGTATTTAAATTCCCATTTAAAAATACCGTTGGCACATCATGTTATCTTATTGGCAAATTTTCTTGAACTGCTTTATTCACCAATAATCTCACTGTCTGTATACGAGCTACTGGTGCATATATATTTTGCTCAGTCTCTTCTTGGAATCCTTTTGCTACTAATCTAGCTTTCTTTATACCATCTTGTTTTGTCTTGAATATCCATTTGGTGTCAATTGCTCTTTTACCTTTTGGTAACTGAGATATTTCCCATGTTCCATGTTCATTATGAGCTTCTAGTTCCTTTGAAATTGCTTCTGTCCATTCGATTCCTTGTTCAATAGCTTCATTAAAACTTTGTGGATCTTCTGATAATAAACAATATTCTTCATATAGTTCATAGTTAGAATATTTTTCTAATTAATTAGGTAACTTTACTTGTCTACCTAACCTTGTTGTCTTGGGTTGTGACTCAACCGCAACTTTGTCTTGATCTTGATCTTTTGTCGTAATTCTTTCTGGAGTTGATTCTCTTTCACTGTCATTATTATCACTCCCTTTTGGAGTCTCAAAGTTTCCATCATTTTCTTCAAACATTTCTCTTTGCTGCTCATGTATTGGAATTATTTCTTGTTCAATAACTATTGATCTTGTGCTTTGATCTACGTTTGAACTTTCAATTCTCTGTGGTTCATAGCGTATCTGACTCTCATCAAATCTTACATCTCTAGAAATTATTATCTCATTGGTTTGAGGGTTCCAAAGTCTGCACCCTGTTCTTCCATATCCTACCATTCTCATTTCTTGAGCTCTTTTATCTAATTTATCTCTTCTTGGCAAAATAACTGCCCAAGCTTTTGCTCCAAAGATTCTCAATCTACTTAAGTTGATTAATCCAAAGAAAATTTCTGCTGGTATCTTATATTGAATTGCACTTGATGGTGATCTATTTAATTGATAGGCGGCACATTTTATTGCCTCACCCCATAAATTCTTAGGTAAATTACTTTCTCTCAGTAAACTTCTCATTTTATCACACAACGTCTTATTCATCCTTTCAGACACTCCATTCTGTTGCGGTGAATAAGGTAATGTGTACTCAATTCTTATACTTCTATTATAACAATAATTCTTTAATTTATTTGCTGCGAATTCTCCACCATTATCACATCTTATCCTTTTGACTTTTCCACCTGTTTGATTTTCTATGTTCTTAATATAATCAATTAACTTATCCGTAGCTTCGGATTTATAAATTAATGGAAATACTACACAAAAATGTGAATAATCATCTGTTGTCGTTTGATAATATCTTTCTCCTAGCAAGGATTCTGCAAATGATCCTGCTATATCTGTGTGGAGGAGTTCTGCGACTCTCTTTGCTCTTGGTTTGATCGTTGTATGGAAAGGTAATCTGTTGGCCTTTCCTTCCATACATACACCACAGACATTTTGACTACATGGTAGATTCATTAGTCTTAAACTTTTTCTATTTAAATGACCTAACCTTTTATGCCAGATGTCTTTATCGTTACTCACCATACATTTCACTTCTGGATCTATAATCTCTGTTTTTAATATATACAAATTTCCATATAACTCTGCAAAAACTGACTTCTCATTATCTGATGTCTTTGCCAGATTATTTTCAAAAATAACTGTTAACTTTTTACTATTCAGTTTTCTTACTGATAATAGATTATGCACTAAACCTTTAACAATTAACGCTTCAACTGTTATAGTTATCATTTGTTTTTTGTATTATTTATTTATTAACCAGACAAATTACATAGCGTAATTCTTAAGAGGTAGATATAACTATCTGTATAAGGGCTGGGATATACAAAATAAAAACTTACAAACTAACTTAAAATTACTTTAACATTATAAATTTCCAATAAAGTATAAACACCCAAACAAAACAGTAGTTATATAATCTATGTTTTTTGTATATAATTAATTAGTTTTTAATTTTTTTTTATATTTCCCAAAATTACCATTACAGGTTAAACTTTTTAATTCATTAGGAAGACAGTTAAAGGTCTTCAGCGCTACCATGAAACTACTTTTTTTACTAACAGACTTATTTATTTTTGGTTGCTGAATACTCTTATTCCTAATTTTAGATGTACTTTTTAAATATAATTATTTCAGTTCTTCATAGTGATATATTAGTGCTTCCAAATGAAACACTTCCCTTACGTTTAGAGGCCTTCTTTCTACGAAAGAGTTTTTGTATGTAAGTTTCAAAATTCTTGTTTGTATATTTTGTAATCGCATTATATTATTATTGTAAGCCCCACCCTATGCTATTATTCCATAATTTATGTAACTCTGAAAGAAGGCATAATATATTGTTATTAGCGATTTAATGTCCAAGAGATTTTTAATTTTTGCAAAGATAAATATTAGATATTTGGTTTTATTTATGATATACTGAATATGCATATCCCATTTCATATTGTAATCGAAAATTATTCCTAGGTACTTATAATTAGTCACTCTTTTTATTTCTTGTTTCTGTATTTCAATTTTAATGTTTTTTGGTACACTATCACAATAACTACCAATTGTCATATAGACCGTTTTACTAGTATTTAATGAAAGTTTATTAAATGCTAACCAATTTGTAACATTATCTAATGATTTGTTCATTTTTTCCTGCGCATCAAACCACGTATCTTCACCAGAGATGATGACAGTGTCATCTGCGTAGGAGAGGATTGAATCTTTTTGCATATTTGTCAATAGATCATTAACGTATATAATAAATAAAAGTGGTCCCAATATTGTTCCTTGTGGAACTCCTGTTTCTATTCTTTTTTCAGTACTTATTTTATCTTCTAATCTAACTATTTGATTTCTATTAGACAGATAGCTAGTCATTAAATCAAGTGGTTTTCCTCGTATTCCATAAGTTTCTTGTTTTTCAATTAGAATTCTATGATTAACAGTGTCGAAGGCTTTCGCTAGGTCAAGAAAAGAGATTATTAATGGTTTACTGTTATCTAGATGATTGAATATAATATCCGTAATTTTGTTGAGTGCATCAGTTGTACCTCTACTTTTAATAAAGCCATATTGTGAATTTGATAATATTTTACATTTTTTAATGAAGTCATAAAGTCTATTATATATTATTTTCTCAAAAATTTTTGCAATATTTGATATTAAAGATATAGGTCTATAATTTGAAATATTAGTTTTGTCACCTGCTTTGTGTATTGGCACTACTTCCGCACTTTTTAAGGTTTCTGGCCATATTGCCAGTTCAATTGATATATTGAAAATATGTTGAAGAGATGTTAAGATAAATGGCGAAATTATTTTTAGAAATTTTGCATTTATACCATCCATACCTCCTGCTTTTTCTTTAAGATCTTGAATAATTTTACTTATTTCGTCAATACTAGTAGGAGATATAAATATTGACATTGCATTTCTTGCAATTGGTTTTATGTAAACATTTCTTTGTTGATTAATATTCCTACTTAAATTAGTACCCACCTCACAGAAATAAGTGTTCATAAAGTTAGCTATGTCTTCTTTATTAGTATCAACTGATAAGAATTTTTCCATCGGTCTTACAGTCTTACAAATTAAATTAAAATAATTAATATTTATGGCAGTCAGATTGCCCTTGTTTATAATCACCCCCGCAGAATCTGAAATAAAAACTTAATTAAAATCTGGAAAAAACTTTGTTAGCAAAGGACGATCTGACTGCCCACCACCACCACATTGTCCGACGTTTCGAGCCTGCTCCGGCTCCTCCTCAGGGACTGAAATAAACCCCGCGATACACCTCCTTATATACCATGCACCCATACCCCCTTCTTTTCTCTTACCCACCACCCTCCACATTCCCTCTCCAACTTGCCATTCTCACTTAAATTAATAAAGAATGATAAATGTTATCTAATTTACTTGACTCTATCATTAAATTTACATTATTCCGATTTCTTAGAATGTGAATACTTTCAAGGCTTTCCCTCTTATATTTATTCTTAATCCCCTGTTCCAAAATATCCACACTCCCAAAATCGAAAGAATGCAAACTATTTAAACAATGTTCTTTCAAACCCGATGTACAACTTGAGCTGCGTAAACTATATTGATGTTCATATATTCTCTTTTTCAAATATCTACCCGTTTGACCAATATAACAACCATTACAATCCCTACAATTAATTTTATAAACAACTCCCGATTTCAAACATTTATCATCCTTGTCTTTAGGTTATTTAGTAATTGTAAAGACAAGGATGATAAATGTTTGAAATCGGGAGTTGTTTATAAAATTAATTGTAGGGATTGTAATGGTTGTTATATTGGTCAAACGGGTAGATATTTGAAAAAGAGAATATATGAACATCAATATAGTTTACGCAGCTCAAGTTGTACATCGGGTTTGAAAGAACATTGTTTAAATAGTTTGCATTCTTTCGATTTTGGGAGTGTGGATATTTTGGAACAGGGGATTAAGAATAAATATAAGAGGGAAAGCCTTGAAAGTATTCACATTCTAAGAAATCGGAATAATGTAAATTTAATGATAGAGTCAAGTAAATTAGATAACATTTATCATTCTTTATTAATTTAAGTGAGAATGGCAAGTTGGAGATGGGAATGTGGAGGGTGGTGGGGTAAGAGAAAAGAAGGGGGTATGGGTGCATGGTATATAAGGAGGTGTATCGCGGGTTTTATTTCAGTCCCTGAGGAGGAGCCGGAGCAGGCTCGAAACGTCGGACAATGTGGTGGTGGTGGGCAGTCAGATCGTCCTTTGCTAACAAAGTTTTTTCCAGATTTTAATTAAGTTTTTATTTCAGATTCTGCGGGGGTGATTATAAACAAGGGCAATCTGACTGCCATAAATATTAATTATTTTAATTTAATTTGTAAGACTGTAAGACCGATGGAAAAATTCTTATCAGTTGATATTAAATTGCAGTCGACATAAGTAATATTTTTAATGAGAATTCTTTATTAGTAATTTTATTATTGTTCACATATGTATGATCAATTGTCTTACTCGATTTCTTTGTTTTTCCTAACTTATTATTAATTATTTCCCATAGTTTTTTATTATCTTTCCTACTTTTTTCGATCTTATCTCTTTCAAATTTAAATTTAGCATCTTTTATTACTTTACATAATAATTTAGAGTAATTCATATAATTATTCTTTAATTCAGTACAATTAGGACTCATTTTCCATAATTTATACAGTGTTTCTTTTTTTTAGAAGATGTAATGATTGCAGAAGAGATCCAATTTTTTCTTGGTATCATCTCCCTATCTTTTCTTTACTAGTTGTAGCACAATTTATACAATTTTTAATCCTATTTATTAATGAGCAGGCTGCTTCATTTGGATCGTGAATCGATAATATAGAGTTCCAGTCTGTTAATGAGGCTTTATTAAAGAGCTTTTTATAGTTAACAATATTTTTTTTGCACTATTATCTTGTTTATTTAAGTTTAGGTTGCCAAGGGCAACTATTAATGAGTAATGGTCACTAATTTCATTATTGCAAAGTTTATATGATTTTGGAATAAGTGACTTTGATTTTATAAAAATATTGTCGATACACGTTCCATTACAGCTGTTAGTTGCAGGCCTGGTTATTCCTAGAAAACATGGTATATATTCTTTTTCATAAAAATTATTTAGAAACTCCTGACTATTGTTATCACAGTCCATAATATCTACATTAAAATCACCAATAACCATATGGTTCTTAATATTAATATTGCTATTAATGTATTTTTTAATTGAGTAAATATACTCAGGTTTTTTTATGGAATGTGATCTATAGGTTGCGGAGATTCTTATGGTTTCATTATTATTTATAAGGATATCCGCATATATGCTACTTAAATTATCTATAACCACAGTTTCAGTATATTCTACGATATCACTTTTTATGTACATAATAACACCGCTTTATTCATACTACTTTCATTGTGCCGCAACTTGTATCCGGGTAGATTGAAAAATCCTCCATGTTGAATTGTTCAAGTTTCCGTACAGATTATAACACTTGGTTTTCCTTTTAGTCTATTTATTAGTAATTCAAACTTTTCAAAATTTTTGTTTAGGCTTCTTATGTTGACATATAATATTATAAAATGTTGTCTTTTTAAATAAACGTTAAGGCTCCTTATATCGCTGCATTCAGTTTCTTGTTGTAAGAGATTTTCAAAATCATAATCAAGATTCATCATATCGAGGTTGTAGTTTATTCAATATTTTGCCTATTTTTTATTCTGTCAGACAGTATTTTCAGCGGACTTTTAATTACAGATTGGACTGAAGTTGGACTCTTAGTCAAACTATCATTAAGCTTATTTAGTGATTGTGTAGATACATTAACTTGTAATGGTAACCAGAGTGAGTAGGTTCCTACTTTACCTAGGTGTCTTGGTATAGTAGGTTGTATAGGGTAATCGTGCATATCTATATATTTTCTCACCTTAGCTTTACGAATTTCACACATATCACTATCTTTTGCTTCGTGGTTAGTATTGTAATTAGTTCCGAACTTGGTATTGTTGTACTTACAATTTACACATGAACTGCTCTCTGTTGAGTTACATTGACTTGCACTATGTGGCATAGCACATTTTGTACATATAGCAGGATTTTTACACGTTCCTCCACTGTGACCGTGTCTTGCACATTTGTAGCGAGGCTTTACACTTATGACGTCAAAAATTCTACATCTTTGATAACCTACAAAGATTCTATTTTTATTTTCTTTTACGTACTTGTATAATTCTGCAGGTATTTCGATTATAACAGTTAGAGTTTTCTTTCTATCATTTATGTACGTGTGTATAATTTTACATTCATCTTTGAATTTTTCGTTGAAATTTCTTTCATTGATGTCATCTTGTAGTTGTTTAGTGTTCATGTTTTCCAAATTATCAATACCAACAATCCTCATTTTAGGATTCATTATCTGTTCTTTCACGATTTCACATGTACCTTTTAATTTCCTTTTTAGCGTATCGAAAGCTTTATCTACACTTTCAAGATTACTGCAAGTAATAATTGTTTCTTCATTCTTTTTTTTTTAAATATTATTTGTTTGTATAGTTTTTTCTTTTGTCAAGTATCGAGATATTTCCTCATTAACTTTCTCCATAGTTTCCTCTTGTTTTGTTTTTTTAATTATTATTCTAGGAATTCTTTTTGGCTTATTTGGTTTACTTGTCATAATTTCGGCATAAGTCTCTTTTTTGAAATTTAAAGCAGTGTTTTCTTTATCTTTTTTCATTAATTCTTTTAGTATCGCATTCTTCTCCTTCAGTTCTGCATTAAGATCCTTTAGTAAGGTATTTTCAATTCTTAATTTCTCACATTCCGCACAGGCATTATTTATAGGCGTATCAAGTCTTGATGAATCACTTGAAATTTCCTTCAAAATTTGTTCCTTTAATTGTTCCTCTTTGGTTGCTTTAATTTGTGCTATATATACTTTCACTTCCTCCGACAACGAGGTCAACACGTGGTCTGTTGATTTTGAGGTTAGACTTTGATGTTCCGGGCAAATTACAAGTATGTTGCTTAAGTATGTAATGTTTTTTAACTTATTAAAATCACTAGCGTGATACACTTCCTCACAAATTAAACACACTACTGTTTTAACTGGTGTACTTGGATGACACTTATACATTTTGGGCTCCCCCCGATCGGGAGGCTCCTTACTCGTCGACGCCATGATGGCGATGTCCATCCAGTTATATCACTATATTTAAGTCTTAGTGTTCCTTTTTGATTACCCACTAGATATTGGCCATTCGCCACCTTAATCCTAATTTCATTATCTAAATCAACAATATTTGTCATGAACTTCTTAAACTTATCTTGAACTAAATGTTCTGATGCTTCTAAATCTATATAAAAAATAATAGAACTTGCTCCTGTACTTTGATTAATATCCGATTCATAATTTGCTGCAAATCCCATTTCTTGATTATGTACACTTGACACATCAGCTGTAGTTGCTGTTCCTGTAGACTTACTACTTTCTCTGCTCGTTCCTCGACCACCTCTGAAAGATTGGCCTCTTCCTCGTCTGCTGCTTAGCGTACCTCTTCCTCGAGTGTTATAGTTGCTGTTGTGTTGCTTACCTTGTGTTTTCTCTGTACACTCAAATGATTTGTGTCCTTTTTTACCACATGTATAGCAAACAATTGTTGCAAGTACATTTTCAGTTGTCTTATTCTGCACTTTATTTTTAATTTTAATTTCATCATCTAATAATCTAGTCTTAGTAAAATCTAACTTTAAGTTTTCTGTCTCCATTTTTTCTATTGCCGTTATCACTGGCTCATATTCTTCAGGCAATGATGATAGAAGATAACACACTTTATCTATCTCACTCACTTTTTCTCCAGTCGATTCCAAATCTTTTACTATATTATCAAAAATAAGAAAGTGATCTTGCAAATCTGATTTACACTTTAAGGTTATAAGTTTTCTCTTTAAATATAATTTATCCATTGTGCTTTTCCTCTCAAAAACATCTTGAAGTAATTTTATCATTTCTTTTGCTGTTTTAGCTTTTCTCACTATATCTATATATTTGTCTGTCAAACATTGCACGATAATTGATTTAGCACGTGCATCATGAATAGGGTCAGTTTCTCCTTCTCCTGTTATCGCATCAATAACTTGTCTTTCTTCCAGTGTTAATTTAACTCTGAATTTCTAATTTCCAAAATTCGTCTTTTCTGACAACTGTGGATATGCTATCGGAATACTAATAGTCGCGGTCGTGTACACTGGAGGTGTAGTAGCATTTTGCATGAGGCTTGCCGTCATAGCAATTTTTCTCTCTCCTTTTTTGATCCTTTTATATCTCTTCAATCTTTCACTTTTGACCGCAGCCACTTATTACTTTTTAACAAGTATTAGTCCCTTTTATTGCTCTCCTTAGCATATTTTTGCGCAATCTGGGCTCATAACCTTTTGTTGGGGTAAAAAGGGTAGAGAGAAATAATTAGGCTTCTTTATGGTCCCCCATATTGAAGTAGACTGTATTGTCCATAAACTATATACATATACGTACGTAAACTTTAGTTACATAAACCCTCTACAGAGTGCGCTTTCTCTACATTCTCAACATTGCATTCATCTATTAAATTGTTCATATAATTATTGCCCTCGTGGTCATGTTCTAACAACTGTTTATTTAAATCGTCTAAAATTTGAGCTTGTTCAATGATGTGAACTTCTATAAATGTTTCTTTTGGATCCCAACGTAATGGTATTGGTTTTACATCACCTTGGTCTGCCATGTTTTTTAATCAAAGAGTGCCGGAGCGCTCCGAAGGCAAGTATAGAGGGAGCCTGAGAATCGACCGCGGTACATTTACTTTGAAATGAGTGCCCGAGAAATTGAAATATTTACTACAATTTTCAATCGCTTTTATATTAACTCAAATTAAAATAACAACATGATATTGGGTTATACTATGTGGCACAAAAAGTTTCATGTAAAAAGATGCTCTCATATTAGAGATATGAAATAGTGAAAATTTTATGTCTGGTTTCTTTTTTCTAAATTCTTCATTCGAGATTCGTTTTCTTCCCACTTCCGGTTTCCTGTTTCAGTTTTATTATATATATATATGTGTGTGTGTGTGTGTGTGTGTGTGTGTGTGTGTGTGTGTATGTGGGTGTGTGTCTGTGTGTGTGTGTGTGTGTGTGTGTGTGTGTGTGTGTGTTTGTGTGTGTGTGTGTGTGTGTGTGTGTGTGTGTGTGTGTGTGTGTGTGTGTGTGTGTATGTGTGTGCAACGCTAGTTTCCAGGACATTTGTTAGTTTCGGGGACTGGGGGGTTGCTCTTCAATGATATACGATAAAATGTTTATCACCGCGTAATGCAGGTATTTTTTAGGACGAATAGTACAATTTAGGACAAAATTTTGATTTGATGTGACATATACTGTGGTAAAACGATTATGTAGCATCGCAACGCATATCGATAAGGGTAATTTTATATTACGCCATAGCGATAAGTTTTGTTTGTTTGTACACTTTGTATGTGGAAACCCTGTGCAATAAAAAATTCTTCGCTATGGGGCAATACAAAATTACCCTTAGCGATATGCATTGCCATGCAACATAATGGTTTCACCACAGTATACTCTCTAAAGTTGAATTAATGAAAATTGCTCCTCCCATTAAATTAGTAGAAGAAACTACTAATTTATTACTGAAAATTCACTATTACATTAGTAGTTTTTTAAAGACTACTAATGAAATGCGAATATTCACTAATAAATTACTATTTTTTTCTACTAATTTAATGGGTGGTGCAATTTTCACTAATTCAACCTTAGAGAATATACTGTGGTAAAACAATTATGTTGCATCGCAACGCATATCGCTAAGGGTAATTTTGTATTGCCCCATAGCGAAGAATTTTTTATTGCATAACGTTTCGATATATACAAAATGTACAAACAAACAAAACTTATCGCTATGGCGTAATATAAAATTACCCTTATAGCGATATGTGTTACGATGCGACATAATCGTTTTACCACAGTATATGTCACATCAAATCAAAATTTTGTCCTAAATTGTACTATTCGTCCTAAAAACATACCTGTATTACGCGGCGATAAACATTTTATCGTATATCATTGAAGAGCAGCCCCCCTGGTCCTGGAAACTGCATATGTCTAACGTTAACTTCCAGGACTTAACCCGTAGTTTCGGGGACCTTTAGGGTTACTTTCACAACCTTTTTTTCCGTAATTTTTTTCCGAAATCAACGTAAAATTCGAAGGAACTTAAAGCGGACGCCGCAGGCGTCGTGGTGTTAGCCAATACTGAGAGGGATGTTTTATTGTAGATAATGGCGCGCGCGCAGCGCAGCGCGCGCCCTTACCCACTTTTATTGCAGAAAACCCTAAGAGGTCCTGGATAATAACATTAAACACATTAAGGTGATGTTATATACCGACATAATTTTAAAAAGAGTACATCTCATGAAAATACCAATAGAATCATCCACAAAAAATTCTGAATATAGTATTTACATATACGGAGCGCCTGATATACGTGTTTTTCCAAAAAAATGATCAGAGTTTATTTAATTAAATAAAAACCGTACTGTCGGTAAGTAGGAATCTGCAATTGACCTATTTTTAAAACAAGCACAGCTAACGAAAATACTAATAGAATCGCTCAAAAAAATTAGAATATAGTGTTTACGTGTCGAAGCGCCTGACAGTCGCCTTTTTCCAAATAAAGGTTTGAATGTTGATTTAAAAAATATTGAAATCAGGGTATCACATCACCTTAATGTGTGTGTGTGTGTGCGTGCGTGCGTGCGTGCGTACGTGCGTACGTGCGTGCGTGTGTGTGTGTGTATGTGTGTGTGTGTGTGTCTGTGTGTGTGTGTGTGTGTGTGTGTGTGTGTGTGTTTGTTTGTGTGTGTGTGTGTGTGTGTGTGTGTGTGTGTGTGTGTGTGTGTGTGTGTGTGTGTGTGTGTGTGTGTGTGTGTGTGTGTGTGTGTGTTCATCGATCAAAAGTAAGGACTACGCTAGTACCAAATTTCTCCACCAAAGTTTCTTCCAATTCTTTAGACAAAATACTTTAATTTTAAAAAAAATGTTTATGGCTGGAGCTAAGGAAAAAATTCTACAGCACATTGAAAATTGATAAAAACCATAAAAATGTTAAATCATGCAACCGTAAGCCATTCTGTGATTGAGTATCATTTGAAGACTTCATGTCACTTATCTTGCTACAAAATTTTGTATTAGCAGTAAATGTACATTAAAAAACTAATTTGATTTGTCGAATACTTCATACAATATATCTAGCAATGTTCTCAAACCTCACTTTGAATTTTCTGAATAGATATTATAACTGATTGACATCAGAGTTATCGGTACTTGGATCAAAAATTTATTCTAAAGTTGAATCACTACTTTCTTAATATTATATAAGTATTTCTCTAATATACTACAGTAATACTATATAAGTGTTTGCAATACGTTCGTAGGTTGTAATTATTTGAAGGAGTAAAAAACGGACTCGAGACGAACCAATTTTTTTGATGAATTTATTACACCAACGTTTCGAAAGTGTCATTTTGGAGTTTGCCTAATACAGTTGGGCATTTCCAAAATTGACGATATGTGCAGAACGTCATAAACTTTTAATTTGGCGACGTTGCGTTCATGAGGAGAAATTTAAACTCCTTGTAGACGAACTTAATATGTGATAATATTGTTTTTATGCCCTGATGAAGAAAGTTAATAACACTTTCGAAACGTTGGTGTAATAAATTCATCAAAACAAATTGGTTCGTCTCGAGTCCGTCTTTTACTCCTTCAAATACTATATTAGTACATTTCGATACTAGTGCGAGGATTTGATTTTCCCCTCGTGTGACTGTTTGCACCCGAGCGAAGCGAGGGTGAAAAGGTCACACGAGGAGAAAATTACTTCTCACACAAGTGTCGAACCGTATTTTTTGACACGACGTGCGAGAAGTGAGATTTTTGCACGCATCGTTTAACGTAGCGTGCGAGAAATCGAACTTCTCGCACGGAGTTTCAAAAAAGTACTTTTTATAATGATTCAAATTATTTAATACTGAAAATCAGAGATGTTGCGGATAAAATTTATAGTAAGTTAATCTTTATCGGATATTCACTAAAAATCATGTTTTATACTACTTTAGATGAATTTAAAATTTAAAATTACTATCTTACTGTTAATAAATTAACTCGAACTGGAATTGTGAAACTGGTGATTAGAATACAATAGTACAGGTATTTAATTCAGTTATAAGATATCAAAATCCATAATTTTTCATATGGTTCTTTTGTATGAAATATATGAAGTATTTTTACCCAATTATTTTTTTTTTTTTAATTTCCAAAGTTCATATCAATCACATAAATTACATAGCTATTTTAATGGAAGCTTTCAATGTTCTGTTTCGTTACATTATTTTGACCAGCTGTAATTAACAATTATTTTTCAATAATCTTAGTACAATTATTTTTATGGAATTTATGCAAAGGCTTATCCGCAACATGTCTGATTTTCTGTATTAAATAATTTGAATTATTATAAAAAGTACTTATATAGTGTTACTGTAGTATATTATAGAAATACTTGTATAATATTAAGAAAGTAGTGATTCAAGTTTAGAATGAATTCTTGATCCAGGTACCGGTAACTCTGATGTCAATCAGTTATAATATCTATTCAGAAAATTCAAAGTAAGTGAGGTTTGAGAACATTGCTAGATATTTTGTATGAAGTATTCCACAAATCAAATTAGTTTTTTAAATGTACATTTACTGCTAATACAAAATTTTGTAGCAAGATAGAGTCCCTGAGGAGGAGCCGGAGCGGGCTCGAAACGTTAGGCAATTTGGTAGTAGGGGGCAGTCAGATCGTCCTTTGCTAACAAAGTTTTTTCTAGATTTTAATTAAGTTTTTATTTCAGATTCTGCGGGGGTGATTATAAACAAGGGAAATCTGACTGCCATAAATATTAATTATTTTAATTTAATTTGTAAGACTGTAAGACCGATGGAAAAATTCTTATCAGTTGAAGATAACTGATATGAAGTCTTCAAATGATACTCAATCACAGAATGGCTTACGGTTGCATGATTTAACATTTTTATGGTTTTTATCAATTTTCAATGTGCTGTAGAATTTTTTCCTTAGCTCCAGCCATAAACATTTTTTTTTTTTAATTAAAGTATTTTGTCCAAAGAATTGGAAAAAACTTTGGTGGAGAAATTTGGTACTGGTGTAGTCCTTACTTTTGATCGATGAATATATACCAAAAACCAACCAATCAGAGACTTACAAAAAGAGTCATAAAAAAATACTGGTGTATTCTACAAATAAAATGCAAACTTTTTCCTAATCAATGTTCTATATAAAAAGTTTCAAGATTTTGAGTAAAAAATGAATAAACTTGGATTTTAACCAAAAATTGCAATAACTTTGAATTTTCAATGTTGTATAACTTGTTTATTTATGCAAATATCGACCTAAAATTTGAGGAACATGTTTTTTTCATAAAAAACTAAAAGTAAACGAGTTTTGAGCGATTTTAAAATTTTGACATGCTCACTTCACCTGAAACATCCCGTATATATACACACATCACATGTTCGTCTGCTTTTGTATTTTTGTAAATACGTGCGGTGAATGTAAGTAATTAGGTTATACATTATACATTATTATATACCGAGATCTCTGATCTGATATAACTTTATTATTAATAAAGAAGACTTGCATAACTCGTATTTTTATGGAAGAAGATAAAAATAATATTATCAGATGAGTATGATCTGATATAACATTTTTTATTATTAATAAAGAAGACTCGTATAACTCGTATTTTTATGGAAGAAGTTAGAAAAATATTATCAGATGAGTATATAATTATTATAATTATTATAAAATTATCAATTTAACCTTTCTTTTTGTTTTGATTTAAAGATTGTTGTTTTGTTAGTGTATTTTTTTTTATGTTTCAGATGAATCATCAGATATAAAAGATGTCAGTTTATAGGATAGTTACGTGTAAGGAGATGAGTGAAACATTTTTTCTTTACTATTTTTATAGAAAAAAATACAGAAGATATAAATATGTCAGTTTTTTGAATTTGTACATATAAGGACTGCATTGATTTTGAAGGATTTTTTACTTTTTATGGAAGGAGATTTATTATATAAGATAAGTTTAAACGTTTCTTTTCGTTTTCATCAACATGTTGTTTTTTAAAGAGAATTGTTGCTTTGTGTCTTTTATGTTTCAGACTAATAGATTATATATAACAACTTTCGCTATTTCATGGTATCTGATTTTTTTATTTACAAGTAAAACAAATTTTACCATTTGTACACATGACCTGCAGGAAATAAAAAATAGATCTAAAATAGTTGCTGGTAAGATATTATATTTAGAAAATTAACTTATTTAGATTGTGAATGTGGATTTTTTGAAAAATTTCTTATAGCTCCTGTAAATACAAGTTTTCAACATCACTTTTACGGATTTTTCTCTTATTTCAGTAATTTGGATTTTAAAGCTAATGTTGTTTATCCATATGTTGACAGTAGTATTATAAACAACTGCCTGAAGAAATGGAAATCTAGAAGAGTCATCTACAAGAAAACAACGTAGAAATATCCTGATTTAATTTTCCAATGCATATACATCCAATAGATTCTCAAAATATGACAAAAGCTGTTAGGAATTAGCTACAACTAAGATGTTTAAGACAGTATTGCACAGAAAGTTTGAAAAAGGTATTCTGAAAAGGGTAGAACTTGAATTAGAATGCAAGTTTTGAAAAGTTTATTTTTCATAAATATATCTTAAAATAAAAATAAAAACTAGGGTAAGTGTGCCAGTTACTGTGCCCCTTAAGGCGATGTCCATAGTATTTAATCAATTACTATTTTTTTTTCAATTTTTAATCATCTTAAGACCTTTAGATAATAATTATATATTCTGTGAGCAGAATAAACACCTTTTTAATACAATATTATATAAGGAATATTAAATAATTAATAAAATAACAGCATAAGCCTTTGCATCAGTTACTGTATCATTAATTTAGTTACTGTGTGTCAGTGTACATTGTTTTAATTACTGTGTGTCAGCTAGTGTACATTGTTTTAATTACTGTGTGTCAGTTAGTGCACATTTTTTTTATTACTGTGTGTCACTTAGTATACAGTGTTTTAATTACTGTGCCTTAGATTCTGGACACTGTATTTAATCCTGTGTCTTTTTTTCTCACTCATCTGTATCTGCATAAACTATATAAAATATATTTAAACATGAAATTTGTTTTTTTTTTTATTATATTTAGTAGACTCCCTACTGGAAATCATCCATTTCTTTCCCATGGGTGAAACGATTTTTCAAATCTTTTCTAGTGTTTTCACTCAACTTGGCTTTCATAAAATGGGAGAGAAATGGATGATTTCCAGCAGGGCTATGATTTACTACGTATAGAAGTACTTACTTATTATAGAAGAAAATAAAATAAAGATGGGAATAAAATATATTATTTTTAAATATATTAAAAACTGTGTTATTTGCTCTGTGGGTAAGCAACGAACGTCGAAGTTGACTTGCACAGGCGACGATGCATGAGAAAGTAAGGTTAGCGTAGCCTACCGCGAGGGGGCACAGTAACTAAATACAATCACGAAAGTTTGTCCAGTTACTGTGCACAGTAATAGAAACATGCCGAAAATTCGTTTTAGTTACTGGATTATATTAAATTAAACAAAACTACTTTTTTATTGTTCTTTTGTCAACTAGATGGGTTTTATAAACATTAAGTGTATTTTTTTATTATGAAAAATGTTATTTTTATAGTTTTTCAATCACTTTTGTATAGGCATATTCTTAAGCGTTTCGATAAGAAAATCATAGAAATCACGATGAGAAATTTAATAAATTATTTTAAATATATTATAAGAATAATTAAGTCATACTGTGGGTTTAATAATAAAAAGCATGAATTGAACTGTATGGGAAACTTTAGATATTTATGATTAAATATGATTATACTCTACTATAAATGAAAATGATTTAAGGGCACAGTAACTGAAGCGGGCACAGTAACTGGCACACTTACCCTAGATACTTTGTGAATTTTTTTCATTTTCAGATTATACAATCCTCACAGACTTTGAGCTCTGGAATAGATTCTTATCGAAGAAGCAGCAGGAAGACGAGCTCTCGGATGGTGCATCTCACGCAGCGGCGCTCTCTCTGATAAATCGATCTCGAAAGCCAAATCCAAACAGTTTTTTTTACATTTTAACTAACCTTGCATGTTTATTTAGCATATTTTTTATCTGTTTTTAACTTTCATAGCTTTTATTTAACTAACAACAACTAATTTTAAGTCTGTCACTACAAACTAACCTAACCTCGGTGGCCACTGGCCGCTAAGCTTTCTCTCCCGCCAAATCTTACAAGTGCCCTCCTGCCTCTGTCTTCTTCGCACCCCAGTGCGGGGTCATGCCTGAGGTCTCTAAAGATCTCAGTAAGAGCCAATTTCTCAAAGAGAAAATGTCTAAGAAAGGCAAAGGCAGACGCAAGAATAAGAGCAAGAAAAATAAAAACGACAATGGCGACAATGAAGACTCTCGTTCCGTTTCCTCCTCGCGCTCACGCTCTCGCTCTCGTTCTCGTCTCCGCTCAGCCTCCAATACTAAATCCTCGGAAACAACAATCCCTTAGCTAAACGACAACCCTAACCTATCTGGTTGCCTCACAAACCCTTCTACCTCATCTCCGCTTAAATCTCCCCAAAACACCCTTCTAACCTCCCTTTTCCAAGAATCATTCCCTTAGAATTCTCTACACCGTTCCCTCAGTGCTAACAATCTTTCAAACATTACAGATAATTCTGCATCCTTCAACACTCTCAAAAGAGGCAATCTCTTCCAGTGGCAACAAGGATTGCTTAAACGAAACGCAAGCAACCCTCACCCAGACCTCTCACTTTTTAACAAAAAACCTGCACTCTCAGATTCATCTACTCCAGCGCTCTATAGCAGCTGTGTTGAAGGCCCATTCACTGTCTTTTTAGAAACAGCAGACATCACTCTGAGACCAGGGAATCTTCACCCTACTACGGTAGGACGCATCATTGCCCCTCTTGTTCAAGGTAATATTCTTTCTCTATCTTTCTCTGGTGCGCACAAGGTCTCCGTAACCCTTGAAGACAGAATTTCTGTGAACAAGCTCCTCAACAATCCCTGTTTAATTGAAGCCAATATTAAGGCTTCTATTCCAGCACACAAGCTAAACAGGCAAGCCATTATAAGGGATGTCCCAATGGAATATTCAGAAGAAGAGATTCTTAACTACCTGCAATCCTCCATACCCATCCTCGGAGTCAGAAGGCTCAACAGAAAAGTCCTCTCTAAAGACGCTGCCAACAAAACAAAACTCCCACCAGTACTATTCTCTTAACCTTTAACGGTCAGTCACTTCCCAGTGACATTTTCCTATTTCTAGTCAGACATAACCTAGAAGTTCATATTCCTTCCACTAAAATGTGCTTCAAATGCTTTAGGCATGGACATCTTCAGACACTGTGCCGCAGCAAGGCAGCTCTCTGCATGAGATGTGGGGGATCCTCTCACCAAGCTCCTGACGAGTGCCCCAACAAAGGCAAACAACCAAAGTGCATTAACTGCCAAGGGTCGCATCTACCCATCGACAAGGCATGCCCAGAGCTCCTATTCCAAAAGAAGGTTCGTTCGTATGCAGCTATGCACAACACCTCACTGCACGAAGCGTGCATCGTTCTTCGCAGGTCTGATCCTCCAACCCACATCCTCCGGTCCAAATTTGGTGTAAGACCAAGCCCCTTAGCGCTACCTAACAATGCCTTCTCGACCAACTCCAGTGCATTCCCGCCTCTTTCTCACCCAAGTGCTCTCAACTACTCGCAATCTCTCGATACCCCAAAGACTATCTCATGCAACATGCTGTATTCCAGATTTATGGGCCCAAAAGTCCCGCCTCCCCCTCCTTCCCTGACACCTTCGACTTCTCATCCTCATAAATCCCAAAACCTCTCCAACTCTCCTGCTGGACACCATCAACCTTCATCCCCAACCCACCACTACCCACGGCTCCTCCAAAACCAAAACCAAAACCGTAACCCGAATCTCTCAGCCTCAAACTCTCCCCTCACCTCCTCACTCCCCTCACCCTCAACTCCTCTCCTTCCCAACATGCCCTTCTACCAGCATTCTCCCCACACGAACCCAATTCATCAAATCATTTTAATGATCAGAGAAATCCTACAACGCTGTATTTCACCGCTCCTCTCCCCCTCTAACCAACCAAACATTCTTCTTCCCATCTTCACATACCTGGATAACCTAACCTTCTCTCCAACTAACAATGGCCAGTACTAACAATCCCAACAGACTTCTCCACATCCTACAATGGAATTGCCTTTCTTTTATCCAGCGTAAGGCTCACCTAACAGCCATCTCTTCCAATTACGACATCATCATCCTCCTAGAAACCAAACTCTCCCCAAAAAACCATCCCTCCTTTCTTAACTTTGTCATGATCAGAAAGGACCGTCTGGAAAGCGGAGGAGGAGGCATAGCTATCCTCATTCGCAAAGACATTCCCTTCAGGATCATTGACACAGTTTTTCACGCTCCTTTGGACCTGGAAATTCTGGCTATCTCCACCTCTTCTCCTCAAGGCGACCTTCTGACGGTCGCCGTCTATCGCCGCCCTTCCAGAACCTTCGATCCCCATCTTTGGCAACGCTTCATTGACTCTCTTTCTAATTTCAACAGCATCTTCATCGGTGGGGACTTCAACTCTCATAACCCTATATGGGGCAGCACCCATACCTGCCAGGTAGGCCAACAAATTCCTCTATACTTTCTCGATAGTAGTTTTCTTCTCCTAAATGACGGCTCACCAACTTTCCTGAACAAAGCGAACTCCGGTAGTTTATCTAACATCGACCTCTCTTTCGTCTCCCCCCAACTCTTCTCTATTTCCTCATGGAATGTACTGGATGACAATCTCCTCAGCGATCATTTCCCTATCTCCATTTCCATAGGCATACCTCCAACGCGCACCTCCACCACACCACTCTGCTTCAATTTTAAAAAAGCCACCAAACTTCATTGGTCCGAATTCACCAAAGATCTTTCAAGTTTCTCTTTTAACAACGCTCCAACTTCTGTCTCTTCCCCTCTCGAAAAATACGACTATCTCTCTTCCTCTATTCTACAGACTGCCTCTACTCTATCTACCAAACTCAATCCCAATCCGCGGTCATCCTCTCACAAACACCCTCCCCCTCCCCCGTGATGGAACGAAGAGTGCGCCGCTGCCAACGACGAGAGAAAGAAAGCACTCCAATGTTTCAGACGCGATCCAAACACCTATGAAAATCTAATCTCAAATGAAAGAAATGCCAAACGTATTTTTCAAAAACATAAACTAGCTTCGTTTAAAGAGTTTTGCCCCAGCTTGAACCTGTTCACTTCAACTTCAAAATTTTGGAACACAGTGAAAAGGTTCAGACACACAGCTCTCGCCGCTGAAGCGGCGCCCTCAAATCTCCGCACGGTTGAGATCCACCGCGAGCCTATACCTACTATCTGCCCCCCCTCGTGTTTTTCCCCAACTTTCCTTCCTCCTTTAACCCCTTTCCAGAAACACTCGCACACTTTTCGAAACCCTTTACCAACTACGAACTCGACGCAGCCCTTTCCAAATGTCGCGCTAAATTAAAATCCGCCCTCGGACTAGACAAAATTGACAACCTCATTCTCTCTAACCTTCCAGACAACATACACAGCGCTCTCCTCACCACTTTCAACCAAATCCTTTCCTCCGGCAAGTTTCCAAAATCTTGGAACGAGTTCCTCGTCTTCTTCATCCCAAAAGGTCCTCAAGACAAATTCCGTCCTATCTCCTTAGCCCAATCCCTTCTCAAGCTGCTAGAAAGACTGCTTCACAGCAGGCTTATCTGGTGGCTCGAACACAACCTTTTCCTTTCCAACACCCAATTCGGCTTCCGCAAAAATAGATCCTGCACCGACAATCTCTGAATCCTCATGACCTCCATCTATAAAGCCTTCTCCAACAATAGCTTTCTTGCAGCACTCTTTCTCGACGTCAAAAGGGCTTTCGATGGGGTCGACCCTGGGTTGCTGGCGCATGGCCTACGCGACCTCGGATTACCCGAAAACGTCTGTAAATTCTTTTATAATCTAACCTCGAGTCGCTCGGTCTATTTTAATATTAATGGCGTAGTCGAAGGCCCCTTTACCTCGCACAAGGGTCTCCCTCAAGGCTGCGGTTCAAGCCCCACCCTCTACAGTATAAGTTCGAAAGGCGTGGAGTCTCAGCTCACCCCTGACTGTAACCCTGACTGTAACTGCCTCAACTTCGCCGACGATATTGTGCTTTTTTGAGCCTCCGACAAAATCTATGAATGCCTCCAAACTCTCAAACACAACTTAGCTCTTGTCACCGACTACCTAAACTCTATTGGCCTCTCTCTATCAATTTCTAAAACCCAACTAATAGTTTTCACCCTCAAGCATGTTACCCTACTGACTATTTCATCGATTTCGAGGACACAAGAATCCAAGCAGTACCAGAAGCCAAGTTTTTAGGCATCAGACTCCCGCCTCTCGTGGAACGCCCATCTCAACTCTCTGACCCAACGCTGTACCATGCATGTCAACCTTATCCGTTCCCTCCGAACAACTCCGTGGGGTGCGCACCCTCAATCACTTCTCCAGATTTAGAAAGCCCTCCTGGTAGGTACAATCGACTATGGCCTAGTATCTATCCTCCCCCCAGCGCTAAATTCTTCCAAAAACTAGGCGTTATTCAGCGTAGAGCTTTACGCTTCGCCCTAGGCCTTAGGAAATCCACCCCCATTAAAGTTGTTTTCGCAGAAGCCGGAGAACCTCCTATTGCCCTCCGACAAACGAAGTTAGCCTCTAAGTACGTCTTACGCTGTCTCTCTATCACCAACCACCTTACTATTACTGCTATCTCAGAACTCAATCAATCCATCGCCTCTCAGGCACACAACCTACACAACCACCCCCTCCTAATCGCTCTCGTAAAATACAATAGAAACAAACATCTGATCTTCTCTTGCCCTATTCCGCCCTGCTATTTCTTCTCTCTTGAATCTCAACAACTCGTCCCTAAAGTGACGATTTCTCGAGGCCGGGAAATCACCAAAGCAGCCCACCCAGTCACTACTTTCTCGGAAAAATTCTCTCAAGCCATCTCTTCCCACACTTCTTTCTATACAGACGGCTCCAAAACAATCAAGATGGAAGAGCACCTATGTTTATCATAAATACAACTACTCAGGATTTAATCATCACTATACCACCTCTCATGCTGGAGAATTACGATCGCACTTTTACTCCCGTTCGAACCATACGGGCGAACAGTGAAGAAGAAAGAAAAAATGAAATCAGAGATCGAGTAACCAAAATAATACAATGTTTGGATATGAAAGAACTTAACGTGGAAGAAAGAAACAGTGTGATTGACCTTATTGAACAGTTTCCGATCCAGTTTCATCTTCTTGGGGATAAATTGAGTAAAACCGCAGCTATTACTCATAAAATACCAACAACTGATGAAATCCCAATTAATGTAAAACAATACCGACAACCCCCGAATTTAAGAGAAGAATCGCAAAAACAAGTCCAAGACATGTTAAATAATGATATCATCGAAGAATCCGACTCTCCCTACAATTCTCCCGTTTTAATAGTTCCTAAAGAAACCGGATCCTCAGGGAAATAAACGATGGCGTCTCGTTATAGACTTCCGAGCTTTAAATGAAAAAACGATCGCTTGCGCTTACCCTCTCCCTAATATAACCGACATACTAGATCAATTGGAAAGCTCAAAGTATTTCTCGACCCTAGATTTGGCATCCGGGTTCCATCAGATTCCAATAGATCCTGGGGACGCTTCCAAAACGGCTTTTTCTACCACCTATGGACATTATCAATACAAACGCATGCCTATGGGATTGAAGGAAGATCCAAGCACCTTCCAGTCCCTAATGAATAAAATTTTAAACGGATTGCAAGGAATAGAATTATTTGTATATATGGATGACATAGTAGTTTATGCAGCGTCAATTGAAGAGCATATTAGAAAAATGAGAAAACTCTTTGGTCGATTAAAAACAGCGGAATTAACCTTGCAGTCCGAAAAATGTCTTTTTCTAAGAAAAGAAGTAACTTACCTAGGACACGTAATTTCGGAGAAGGGAGTTAAACCTGATCCCAAGAAAATCGAGGCTGTCGCAAAGTTTCCTAGGCTTAAAAACGCGAAAAACGTAAAACAATTCTTGGGATTAGTGGGTTACTACAAACGTTTTATTCCTGATTTTTCAAAAATTGCCAAACCTTTATCAAACTTATTAAAAAGGGGAATACCTTTCATTTGGGGTTGTAATCAGGAGGAAGCGTTTGAAAGATTAAAACAAATTTTATGTACTCAGCCTTTGTTGCGATATCCCGATTTCAATGAGCCCTTTATACTAACAACTGATGCCTCGGATTATGCACTAGGGGTTATTCTTAGCCAGGGAAAAATAGGAAAAGATCCAATTGCTTATGCTTCACGAACTTTAAACGATTCGGAAATGAAATACACAACTACTGAAAAGGAATTGTTGGCTATGGTATTCGCGATTCATCATTTCCAGCCTTATTTATTCGGAAGAAAGTTTACGCTAGTAACTGATCACCGCGCTCTAGTTTGGCTTCGTAATCTAAAGGACCCTATTGCACGAATTGGATGATGGGAACTTAAACTAAGGGAGTATGATTTTAACGTGGAATATAGACCCGGGCGAGTGAACGCAAACGCAGAGTACTATCACGAAATCTTGTTACGACTTTAATAATCGATGAATTAAATTTGAACGAATTGACAGACTCAGAGCAGGAAATATCAGAAACATTTATAGAAAAGGTATTCTTGATTACCGATAAAAAGGGAAACTGCTTGGATCGGGATTCGATAGAACCGGCCCGCGGTCCTCAGGTACCGGAGGACGGCGTGGATCGGCCTGCGGATGTCGAACCATCAGGATCTCATGAACTAACACGCATGAATAATGGCTTGCATGGTATGATTGAACAGGAAAGAGAATACGAAAGAGATGAAAATAACAGACCCAGCACGCATGATGCTGTCGTGGGACAGCATTGTGCTTCTCACCGGGGCCGTCATACCCCGGGAGTTGTGTCAGAGGTATCTGTAGAGGCGAAGTACTCTTACCAGCAGAGTTGAGCTTGCGGGACAGCATTGTGCTTCCCACCAGGGGGTAACCTTGGCAGAGTCAACGCAAAAACCCTCGTGCGGTGGCCAACACCTTCAGTGGTATCAAGAAACCCCGACGAGCGAACGAAATCACCGCGAATTAAGCTGCCTACAGGGCGCACTAACCCGTCTCACGGGGCAGCATTGTGCTTCCCACCGGTGCCGCCATACCCCGGGAGATCGAATGAAAACGCCTGTCGGTGGCCAACGCCTTCAGTGGCATCAAGAAACCCTGACGGGCGCAACGACAATTACAGCTGGTGGCCAACGCCTTCAGTGGCATCAAGAAATCCCAGCAGGAGTAAGTGCTGGCAATGAGCCTAACAAACAAATAACAAAAGCAAAACAAAATAAGAGACAGAGAATTGACAAAGAGACAAATGAAACAATCGAATCGGAAATCAAGACGATTGCAAAAGATTCTCATCTCAAAGAAACAAATAACGATTGCACAACCATAACAAACAAAAATGAAAATGATTCTGATAAAGTCAAGGATGATCTAACAAATATGATAATTGATAATGATTTTGATAAAGCTAATAATGGTTTAACGAATATGATAATTGATAACGAATCTGATAAAGCAACAAACAGTTTAACAAACAAAATGATGAATAATGAGTCTGACAATTCAAACAATTTTGAACTAAAAAATGATAATGCTAGTGTTATGTCGTGGGCCTCTTATTTTTAACAATATAGTTGTTATACATACGCTAACCTATGCGCTGCCGTTAAGATAGTTAGCTATTTTCTCTTTAGCGGATATTACTTTCGGCGCAGATTATGTATTAGACCGGCACAGGACAGGTTGCTGAATGTACGAAACCTTGGTTGTAATTAAACTACAAATATCCTCGAATGAAAATTATACTGCGTAATATTAAATGCGTTAAGCGAATTGAGCGAGTCAAGAGAAATAATCGATAGAATAGATCGTATAGGGACCGAATGCGAAAGTACGTGCAGTCCAGCGCGCTATCAGGCGCGATAAGAAGATATCGGGTGGCTGCAACCTCAGCATCTAGGCAATGGTTTACGTGACCAAATGTACCTTCTCACGCTCCTCTTTAACCAATTAGTGAACTACAGCACGCCACCAGCAGCCAATCAGAAGAAGTGCCTCCTTGCGGGAAAGGTCCTCGAAGAACAGAGCGTTGCGTTGTACGGTTAGTCGCGTCCGAACTCTGAGAGCAATAGATCGTTAGCTTCTCTTGACTTTGAATTTGCTCCATTTTATTTTCTGCACTGTTTAAATACAGTTATTAGTTTGTAAACGTTTTCTTTTTCGCTATTTGTCCGCTAGTAATAAATCGAGATCAAACGACTTTTTTGTAATAATTGTGTACTTTAACCGAATTCTACCTTTTCAATAAACAATTGTCATTCTGCTTGTAATTTCTAAAACGGTTTTTCCTTTATCATTTATTTCGCCATCCTAGTTAAATAAATTTTAGTTTATTACGGTTCTAAATAGCAAATAAAGAATAATCGAATTTCGTCACTTTGAACTCCTAGTTTTGTTGAATTTTTTCTTTATTTAATAAAGAAAAAAAAATAATTAATCGACTCATTAATTATTTTTCGATTTTCGAATTTCGAACTTTGACATCTGTTAAGATTTGATACTTTTCCCTTGACGGGTTAGGATTTGCTATTTTAATAAGAAAAAAAATATATTGTTGTGCGTGCGATTAGTGATAATCGATCGCCACACCACAGGCTTTTGGGGCCTACCACTACACGCCAACAAGAATACGTTGCAAACACGCGGCCACATCCAAGACGAGGGGTGGAATTTTCCCACGCAACAGGCAACCGATCACAGGGATCTTTCAACTACCGAAATAATAGGTACAGGACCTACTGCGCCTCGCTCAACGCGCCTGCCAACCACAGACTAGGAGACAGAAAGGACCACCGTCAATTTTAGGGGTAAAATTATGTTTTTTTTCTCTCCACGTCTATTTGATCAAAAAGAAAATCGTCGCAGTGCCGGAAAACTAAGATCAAGGTTATTTCGAATTGATTTTTATATTTAATTAAATTTCAATCGAAGGCTACGACATAAATGATGACAGCGTCTCGGATACTGCGTTCGATTGGTAAAGAAATTTGATTACCATAAGAAATTAAAATAGTAAGACGGCCGGTAAGGGGTTTCTATTCATCTTTTGTACCGTGAGGTAATTGTGGCACGAGTAACTTCAACTCAGTTAATACTAGCTTACTTAGAGCCATGGATACCGATGATAAAATGGGAAGGGAAGAGTTGAATAACTTCTTTCGTGAATTGAAACAGCGTGAAGTCGAGTTAAATGAAAAGGAAGAGCGGGTGCGGTTGCACGAAGAATAAATGCGCGAAGAGACGGAACGAATTCGCAACGATGCCTTGAGCGTTATAAAGGAACAGGACGTGAAATATGACGCCATGGCACGGCTGGTGGAGCAGCAAAAAATCGCGCTAGCCCAATTTCGGAGGGAAAGAGGGCGCGATGAGGTTGATGAAGAAATAATTAGTGACGAGGGCGATAAAAAAAAAAAAAATGATCATGAAAGGCCGACGGTTATGGTTAAGGTGCCGGCCACGGCAGTAGAACAGAATCCATCGCCGCGTATAATAACAAGCGAGCCGATTATAGCGAACTCACGAGGTGTCAGTATGGGCCGCCAAGCAGACTCGCAAAACAATAACGCTCACGCGCGGGGTGATGTCTTAGAGCAGTTGGCCGAGTTACGTCATGAGTTAACGGAACTGAGGCAACGGCGCGTCAACACACCTGCGACGGCGTCATCGCAGGAGGTACCGGTATTCTTTCGACTGAAAGAGGCTGTGCAGAGCGTACCGAACTTTGATGGAACTAATTTAGCCTCTTTCGTGTGATGTTGCAAGCGAGCGGTCAATCTTGTACCGCAATATTTAGAGTTTGAACTAGTAAACATGCTGAAGCATAAGCTTCATGAAAGCACCTACATAGCAGTAGAAAACATAGATTTCGAGAACCTAGACACATTCATAGACAAGCTAAAGAGCGTGTTCGCGCCTACTGAAACTTTAAATAAATTAAGGGGAAAATTGGACGCGATGACAAAAAGAAAGGAGGAAACTGTGCTTGCGTACATAAATAAAATCATGGACATTCGCGATGGTATGCTGGATTTAAAGAGACGTGATGCAGGGGAAGACTTGTACGACTATGAAATCCTAGAAATAGATCGTAACGTGATAGAAGGGCTTCGCGACGGTGTTCCACCTGATTTTAGATTGCACATGAATATGAATAAGGATTTGACATTACAAGAGGTGCTCGCAACGCGCTATACATTGATAAGCAGGTAGAAAGGGACAATCGGAAGCATGGTAAGAACGCGGAAAAATCTGGTGCTCGTAACGATACGCGAAATAATGCCAATGTCCCTCCTGTACCGGCGGTAGGGGTAACGCAAGGCGCACTGCAGCCCTCAGCGCAAGCAGGTGGATTACTATAGGATATGGATATAGGTAATGTGCAGTGCAATTACTGTAAACGAATGGGACATTTTAAGAAGGATTGTAGGAAACTGGCCTATATTAATTCACTACGTCAGAACCAGGGAAACGCGGGGGCTATTCCGGAGCAGGGCGCAATCGGGGTAAACAATACATCGCGCCCGGTCAATGTAGTGGAGGAGATAGAAGCGGCCCCGTCTACTCAGTCGAACTAAATACAACTGGTGTTATTCCCATAGTAAGCATTTCGTCAAACGATTTTCGAGATTTTTGGGTAAAAGCTATGATTGACTCGGGGGCACAACCAAATTTGATAAAAATCTCGGTGTTAGATAAAAATTTAATGATGAATGTAGCAGAGAAATCCATTTTGCGGGGAATTTCGGGACACAATCAGAACTCTCTGGGAACTTGTCATGTCGACCTATACGGAATAAAGACGAAATTCGTAGTTGTACCGGGCACGTTTCCTATCAAGCACGCGGTAATATTGGGGTCTCATTTTTGTAAGATCAACACGGCCATAATAGACTACGACAAAAATAAGATGACCTTTAACAACCGCGAAATTAACTTTGATAACGGTAATAGCACTGACGTGAGTCCTGATGAGAAACAGTTAGTAGCATGTTTGAATGGAGATGCTCGTGTCGACCCGCGGTGTAAGGTAAAGGTAGACATTGATGCGAGCCAATACGACCATTCAGGGAAATGTGATACAGAAGGGCCTACGCACGGTTATAGTAGAATGACTAGTGACGAGTTTGATCAAGTATTGAGCGAGCTCGTCACGCTTGAAATGCCACTTTCTAGCCAATCATTCGGCAAGAATTATGATCGCGAAAATCACGAGGGATCGGTTGACAGTGACGAAACGGAGGAGGAAAGCGAACCTAGCGAAGGAATCGATATCGAGACGGAGAATGACAGTCTAGGGTCAGAGAAAAGGGTTGTAGACTGGATCATGAATATAGGGGTAGAACAACAATTCGAGTCGTTAGAACAGGGAATGGGGGTGGAACAAGAGCAGGTAAGACTGTATATAGAAATGGTAGAGGAGGAATTGGGCAAAATCAATGAATGTGGAATTTGTGGAAATTTGTAGTTTCACGGAAACAGAGGAGGGAAGCTTGAACTCCCAAATTACCAAATTAGAGCAGGTTATTGAGGGAAAGCACGTGCAAGAACGAAAGGGACGCGTAATAGAATTAATAAGTAAGGAACATCTTAGCTCCGAACAAATGTGTAGGCTTGTTAGACTGATAGAAAAAACCGCGGAGGTATTTTATTTACCTGGAGAAATATTGCCCGCAACGAATCTAGTCGAGCATAGGATAGATTTGATCGATGAAATACCCATCAACGTTCGACAGAAACCGATTCCCCAAGCATTGCAAGAGTTCGTGAGGATACAGATTGACGTGTTGTTGAGAGTGGGGATGATTGAACCTTCGACAAGCGAGTATAACTCCCCGTTATGGGTGGTGCCGAAGGCAGACAGCCCGGAGGATAGAAAGCAGTGGCGAATGGTCAATGATTACCGCGCGCTAAACGAAAAGACCATCACACTAAATTATCCACTACCAAACATTACGCACATTACCGAACAGCTCGGGGGAGCAGAATATTTTTTGTTTGCTGATCTGGCCAGTGGATTTCATCAGATCCCACTGCGGCAGGAGGACCGAAAGTATACCGCATTCTCGACCACCTTCGGGCACTATCAATATATCAGACTTCCTTTCGAAATGAAAAATGCACCCGCGACATTTCAAGAGCAAATCAATAAGGTAGTTAGGCAGCGAAAGGAGATGTTTGCGTATGTTGACGACATCATTATTGCCGCGATCACCTTAGCCGAGTTAGATAAGGATTTTATAGACTTGGCAAGTAAATTGGAGGGGGTCAATATGAGATTGCATCCAGGCAAGACTCGATTCTATCAAACGACCGTCACGTATCTCGGATATGTCATAACGCCGATTGGGATAAAACCGGATCCGAGGAAACTCAGGGCAATTGAGGAGTTCCCTATTCCGCGAACCGCGAAACATATAAAGCAGTTTAATGGAATATGTGGGTATTATAGGCGTTTTATTTTGAATTACGCCGGCATAGCTAAAGCACTATTTGAATTAACCCGAAAAAATGTAAGATTTAACTGGACGGCCAAGCAACAGGCTGCTTTCGAGACACTAAAAAGGCAGTTAATTACGCAGCCGATCTTACGTCACGCCGATTTCAATAAACATTTTTATCCCTGTACGGAATAGGGGGGTATCTCTCTCAGTTGTATGACAACATACACCATCCGATCTCGTTCGCCTGCAGGGGTTACACGGATGCCGAGACAAGGTACAGCACAATTGAAAAGGAACTATTAGCCATGATGTATTGTTTGCAGCAGTTTAGATATTGTGTGCTGGGGCGAAAATTTACATTTTTGACTGATCATAAGCCGCTTATGTGGCTCCACACCGTAAAGGACTCAACTTTAAGAATTAAAAGATGGTACTTTAAGCTTTGCGCGATTTACGATTTTAACGTACAATATATTCCGGGTAAGACGAACTTTATTGCTGACGCCTTGTCTCGAAATCCAGTAGTAGATTCTTTGAAAGTCAACATAGTTAGAAAAAGGATAGACTCATCTTCAAGTTCCGGGTCGGAGACGCTCGCGCAAAAAAGAGCTAAGGTGGTTGACACGTCAAATGATTCCTCACTCTCTAATGAACGGGGACCTTCGATTAGCGCCCAGACCCTAGACGATTCGTCGGGACGCCACATGGATGACCATCCTTCCAGTCCTGGCGATAGTCCTGAATCGGATTCCCAATCATATACACCAGTATCCTCGGAAGAACAGAGTGAAAATCAGGGAGAAGAGAACTTTCTTTCGTCACACGAGGGCTCGGCATGCGACATCGAGGATCCGGCTGTTCCCTATGATCTATCCGGATCAGAAGGACGCGAGCCCCGAATAGCCCGAAATATCATCATTACGCGTGATAATTTTCTTCAATCGCGGGATAATCTCGTATATTTTGTGACAGTTAAAAATCAACCATTGTGCACCGGGGCAAATAAATTAAAGGACGCTCAGAAACTCCCGAAATTAACAGACGTAAGTTTAGGCCGCGTCAAGGTGACAAAGGTAGCGAGCAAATATTATCTGGCCTTACCGATTAAAGAGAATTCACACATACGAGTTGATAACGATATCTTTAAAGAAACCATAAACTCATTATTAAATGCCACCTTGACGTTGGAGCGACAAAGTTTGCGAATCTCGAAAACAGATTACCTTGAGGATATTGCATCGGGGAGTATAGTGGATATCCTAAGAGAACAGTTCGTTGATTCGATTGTAAAAATCGTGATTTGTAAAAATTTAATTATGATACCCGAACCGGAAGTTAGAAAGACGCTCATCAAGGAGATCCATGACTCCCCGGTCAATGGCCACAAGGGGGTTGCAAAGACATACAAAAGAATGCGACAGAATTATTACTGGTCGAAAATGAAAGAGGATATTCAGGAACACATCGCGAGATGCTTAACTTGTCAAACCGGGAAATTGGTCCGACGAAAAATACGAAAAATCAGGCAACCTATGATATTGACGGATACTCCAGGTGACACGTTCACCAAAGTATCCTTAGATATAGTCGGGCCCTTGCCTACCACCGAAGCAGGATCTAGATTCATATTAACAATGCAGGATCTATTGTCAAAATATAGCATTGGGGTCGCAAATTCTCGAACTATTGCAGACGCATTCTTACAAAAATTAGTCTACGTATTCGGGACTCCTAAAATAGTGTTGACTGATCAAGGGACCAATTTCACGAGTTCATTGATTAGGAATTTTGCCAAACTGTGTAATATACGCCTTTGTACTACAACTGCATTCATGCCGCAGTCGAATGGCTCGATTGAACGTATGCACCACACACTGATGGAGTGGTTAAAAAATTATGTAACGACAGTAAAGGAGTGGGACGAGTGGCTAGAATGTGCCTGTTTTTCATACAATACTATTGTACACGAAGGAATTAGGCTCACTCCCTTTGAATGTGTTTTTGGTAAAATAGCGCGTGTGCCTTCAGGGCGAGCGGAGGTAGATGAGGATCTGGACGAAATATACTATGACTATCTAATTAGACTAAAGGCCCGGTTGCTTGAATTAAAACAGTTAGCTAAGGACAATCTTGGAAGAGCCAAGGAGCAATCCAAAGAATATTATGAGTAAGCGTGCGAACCCGTGTATTTTTAAGGTAGGCGACAAGGTCATGTTGGTTAACGAACCAAAAAGAGGAAAGTTTGCGCCCAATTACTCGGGCCTTCATAAGATTTTAGCGCTGATCAACGACGGTAGAAATGTAAAAATCACGCATAAGAGAGGCACACCCCAATAAGTTGCGGCGAGTAAGGATGGAAGATCCGCAGACGGAAACCAATCCGTCAGGTTCAGGAATCTCTAATCAGTTTTTCTTGTGTTTAGGGGAATCATGGCTTTTGGGCTGCTGCCGCTAATTGTCACTCTGTCCGTATACCTTCCTGTTGCCCTTTCAATAATTGGATATGAGTGTGGGAAAGGGCCCTTGAATATCACTACCTTTTCCATTCACGAGGTGCGCGACTGCGAGATGACACCGACGCCCACCAACCACACCAATCTAGAATTTCGACTACTGCAACAGGTGGAGTACGGAGATGTACCTGTGGAGGCTTGCAGGGTGAAGATAGAGCAAAGGATTCGATGCTGTGGCATGTATTCGCATATATCTGATGTAAGCAGGGGTGGTGAGAGGACTTATATTGAGGAGCTGAGTAAAGAGCGGTGGAGCAAGCTGGTGAATTTCTGACAGTTAAAGATTCGAAATGCTCTGTTAGTGAACTTGAAGGACAATGTGACAAACTAAAACTTAGTGCTCGCGGGCATTTGACAACGAATGGGCAGTGCAAGGGAACAAATTACAACAATCAAAGTGAAAATTATAACGGTGTCGTGACGGCCAAGTTTGAAATTACTTATAGTCGGCTACAGGCATCAGTCGACAAAGGCAAGAATAAGCTCATTCTGCCCACAGGCACCACTTGCATTTTTTCAACAGGTCACTGCCAGGAGCTCGGTGGACGAAATGTCTATTGGAAGCCCACTGCGATGACGGTGTGCGGATTCGAGGGATATGCAGTACTATTCGAGGGATTAGGGGTTAAGCTCACCTCGATGGACTCACCCACGGTATACTTTGCCAATTCTACAAATGGCATACAGTTTGGTCTCGCAGCAACTGGAGAGGAGAACTTGTGCGGGTACATACTAATCAAAACTGAACACCCAAAATTGTTCATTATGGAGAGTGCCCTAAGAAAAGATTTAGTAAAAACTTCTACACTTAAGGTTCAAAATATTCTGGCATCAGCTTACTTCAATACGAAAATATCATACTTGTCAAAACATGTCAATACGTAATTCGATAACCTCTATCGAGGTATTTTGTTTCACAGATGCAATTTAGAGAGGCAAAATTTAAAGAATGCTCTTTCTCAGGTTAAGTCCGAGCCCGAGTCCTTCACCCGTCTTGTAATGAAAACGAGAGGCTATACAGCTGTCGTGGCTGGTGAGGTCGTTCACATTATACAGTGCCAACCGATGGAATGCCAGCTGCGACATTTGGAGGCATGTTACCACGAGCTGCCTGTTACCTGTGGAGAAAGGAATGGATTCCTGAAGCCAGGCTCCAGGCTACTGACAACAATTGCATGTTCAATTGATTGCAACCGATTCATGCCACCCTACTTCGAACTACAGGGGGTATGGCATCAATTATTGCCGATGCCAACGAGAGTCGAGCCACCACAGGTGCTGACGCCGCATCAGAATCCCACTTGGAAATATGAGGAACTGAAGAACATTCTGAGCCATGGAATTTATCGTCCGGAAGAGTTGGAGAGATTACACGACCATCTAATTTTTAACGCGGAAAAACCAGCTATATTGGAATCAATAGCACGTAGAGTCTCAGACAGGCCACTACCCGTGGTCTCCCCTAACCTAGCAAACCTCCTTGATCCACAAGCAATCGAATCCCTTGCGCAGTCTGCCTTTTCCCGACTATGGTCTTCCTTCACAAAATTTGGCATAGCGGCAGCAGACGTCATAGCAATAATCATGATTATACAAGCGCAGAAATTTGTTTTAGATAGTCTACTGAGAGGCTACGCCTTATATACTATTTATGGGTGTGGAGCACACATACTTGCCGCCGTCTGGTCAACATTGGCTCATCTGCTATTGAGCCTGTTAAAACCAAAACCGATCACCAAGACTGAAGAGTCCAGTAGTTCGACGACCCATCAGGAGGTGCATCAACCCCCGACCAGAGCAACAGCATCATCTCGCGGGATACCACCACCGATACGCACCCGTGACTACAGCGACATAGCGCGTAAACTAAGCTTTAGGGACGTTTCGTCTGCCGACTAGTACGTCCCATCTTAGGTGGGGGGTGTTATGTCGTGGGCCTCTTATTTTTAACAATATTGTTGTTATAATTACGGTAACCTATCGCCTGCCGGTAAAATAGTTAGCTATTTTCTCTTTAGCGGATATTACCTTCTGCGCAGATTATGTATTAGACCGGCACAGGACAGGTCGCTGAATGTACGAAACCTTGGTTGTAATTAAACTACAAATATCCTCGAATAAAAATTATACTGCGTAATATTAAATGCGTTAAGCGAATTGAGCGAGTCAAGAGAAATAATTATACAATAAATCGTATAGGGACCGAATGCGAAAGTACGTGCAGTCGAGCGCGCTATCAGGCGCGATAAGAAGATATCGGGTGGCTGCAACCTCAGCATCTAGGCAATGGTCTACGTGACCAAATTTACCTTCTCACGCTCCTCTTTAACCAATTAGTGAACTACAGCACGCCACCAGCAGCCAATCAGAAGAAATGCCTCCTTAGGGGAGAGGTCCTCGAAGAACAGAGCGTTGCGTTGTGCGGTTAGTCGCGTCCGAACTCTGAGAGCAATAGATCGTTAGCTTCTCTTGACTTTGAATTTGCTCCGTTTTATTTTCTGCACTGTTTAAATACAGTTATTAGTTTGTAAACGTTTTTTTTTTCGCTATTTGTCCGCTAGTAATAAATCGAGATCAAACGACTTTTTTGTAATAATTATGTACTTTAACCAAATTCTACCTTTTCAATAAACAATTGTCACTCTGCTTGTAATTTCTAAAACGGTTTTTCCTTTATCATTTATTTCGCCATCCTAGTTAAATAAATTTTAGTTTACTACGGTTCTAAATAGCAAATAAAGAATAATCGAATTTCGTCACTTAGAACTCCTAGTTTTGTTGAATTTTTTCTTTATTTAATAAAGAAAAAAAAATAATTAACCGACTCATTAATTATTTTTCGATTTTCGAATTTCGAACTTTGACATCTGTTAAGATTTGATACTTTTCCCTTGACAGGTTAGGATTTGCTATTTTAATAAGAAAGAAAAATATAGTGTTGTGCGTGCGATTAGTGATAATCGATCGCCACACCACAGGCTTTTGGGGCCTACCACTACACGCCAACAAGAATACGTTGCAAACACGCGGCCACATCCAAGACGAGGGGTGGAATTTTCCCACGCAACAGGTGACCGACCACAGGGATCTTTCAACTACCGAAATAATAGGTACAAGACCTACTGCGCTTCGCTCAACGCGCCTGCCAACCACAGACTAGGAGACAGAAAGGACCACCGTTAATTTTAGGGGTAAAATTACGTTTTTTTTCTCTCCTCGTCTATTTGATCAAAAAGAAAATCGTCACAGTGCCGGAAAACTAAGATCAAGGTTATTTCGAATTGATTTTTATATTTAATTAAATTTCAATCGAAGGCGGCGACATAACACTAGTCTGACAGAAATGATGATTGATGACGATATATGTAACGATAACATTGAGTTAACAAGCGATAATGATTTTAAAGATGACCAAATGAACGATGAAATTGATAATGATGATGAAGCCGATAATGCGTCTGACGAGAGCGATCGAGAACTCGATGAAATTAAAATAATAAATATGATAATTTGTAATAATAAACCGGTAGAATCAAATTTAACAATTGAAGAAAGATGTTATTTATTTACAATAGATCACGTTTTATTTTCGAGAGATCAATTAACTATGAGAAAAGACAATATAGCGCATTTTATATCAATTGATTGCAAAATTTGTTCAGAAGTATGCCGGCAATTGGTGGACGAAGGTTACATAAATTTAGAACTTATAAAAAATGAAAATTTAGAAATGGGATATGTAGTGCAAACCGGTTTATCTAATGGGAAATTGGTATATTCGATAATAGCAAATGAACGATACGACGAATTACTAAAAATAGAAAATGTAATAAACGGATTAGAGTCATTACGAAATAGTATGATAGGGGAAAATACAAAATCGATTAGTATTGCTAAAAACGGGGACGGTTTAGAAAAATTACATTGGTTGCCCATCGAACATAACATACGAGCTCATTGGGATGAGGGAGACCAACAAATCACAATTTGTACCGGTGAAGTCATGAAACCCCCAGTTGAGGACCGTCTAAAAATTTTATCTGAAGCCCATGATTCCGCTGTAGGAGGGCATAAGAGTGTTTATAAGACCTATAAACGAATCCGTGATCAATACTTTTGGCCGGGAATAAAAGAAGATATTATTAATTATGTAAAAACTTGCGAAAATTGTCAAAGAAAAAAGCTAGTAAGAATAAAAACAAAGCAGCCTGTGAAAATTACAACAACTCCTTCGGAGGTTTTCGAGATATTAGAAATGGAAATTGTAGGTCCTTTGCCGGTGACAAATAATGGTAACAAATATTTACTTACAATGCAATGTAATTTAACAAAATACTCGGATGCAATCCCTCTATCAGATATAACCTCCGAATCAGTCGCGGTAGCATTCGCTCGCGAATTTATCTGTAGATTCGGTTGCCCTTAAATCATAAAAACGGATCAGGGAAGTAATTTTCAAGCTAAATTATTTAAAAATTTTGCAAGAATTTTTAAAATAAAACAATAAATCAACTGCTTTTAGGCCCGAAACCATGGGATCATTGGAAAGAAGCCGCGCGTCACTAGTAGAATATTTAAAAATATATCAAGATAAGTTTGATTGGGATGAATGGGTGAAATACGCCATATTTTCATATAATACTTCAACGCTTGCTGGTCATGAATTTACCCCCCACTTTTCGGTAGGAAGGCTAGACTCCCGTCGGAATTCAAAAATAAAAACCCGGAAAAAACATACGCGACGTATTTAGATGAATTAATTTCAAAATTAAATCAAACGCAAACAGAAGCCAGGGATCGGTTGTTATTAGCTAAGGAAAAATCTAAACGATTATATGACCAAAAATTAAATTCTCATACATATCAAGAGGGAGATGAGGTGTATTTGTTAAAAGAACCCCGACACGATAAAATGGATGAACAATACGCAGGGCGGTACAAAATAATTGAATTATATAACGACGTAAATGCTAAAATAGATTTAGGTAACGGACGAACTAACAATGTGCATGTAAATAAATTAAAGCGTGCGTTTCTGCGATAAAACATGTAAAATATTGTGCTAAAAAAAAATATATATATATATATATATTTAAATACAATAAAATAAAAATAATAAATAAATAAAACGGGTACCAAGGAGAGATAAAAGAGTTGGAGGCATTCACGGCAATAAGAACTTTAAAAGCAATTAATTTCTGTAGAATGTCCCAGCGAAATTTTTACGGTCGTATCTCACTGTACGGAGCAAAGGCAGGGGTTCCATACACCCTTAATTAAAATAAATAATTAATTTAATAAAAATACACACATAAATAAAAAAAAATAATTTTTTCATGCCATAAATGATTTAAAATTCCATAAAAAGATACACCCTTTATTAAATAATATAATTCCACAACTAATTAAAAATAAAAAATACATTTTTGTATATAAGCCATCAACTCTTAAAAAACGATGGCAGGATGTTGTGAAGCATTTAAAGAAGTGATTGGCTAATGAGTAAAATATCCGGTTCGAATGGCCCCGAAATTTGAAATGTTCTCTAGTATAAAATAAATATTTGGATTTAAATTAAGAAAGATTTTGAATGTACGTTGGGATAAATTAATAAAATAATCATTAAGTTATTGAATTAATTCAAGGTTCGTATTAGATTATTTCTTTATAAAAGAAACACTGTTTTCAATTATTTTCTAACCTCAAAAATGAGGAAGCATCATAATCTGTTAATTTTAAAGAAAATGCAATCATGAAGTGGAAAGTATTTGTTGTTGAATATTATTATGTAAAAAAAAAATTGGGCGCGCGAAGCGCGTATGGATTTTGCTTGTTAATAAAAAAAATAAATAATTTTTAATTACCTAGATTCCACCAAAATGCATCATTAATTAAAATAAATAATTATTGATAATATGATTTCCATAAAAATATACTATTAATTTTTAATTAATAACTAGATCAAACACGCGCAGAGATGAACTGTACTTTGCATACAAATTTCAAAGATAAAATTTATAGTCATATTCAATAAAATAAAAATAAACAAACATTACATTGCCATACATATAGCTATAGCTGTGGCAGCTATGATAACGCTGCTGACCAATCTAAATATAAAAAGAAGGCGCGGAAATTTGAATTCATATAAGTATAGCACGAAAACTAAAACGCAAACCATGGGATCGCGTTTTTTATAAGGGTGTATCTACACTAGGGGCGCGTCATGGTGCGCGTCGTGATGCGCGTCGAGTTGCGCGTCCAAACTGTGCGTTCCAATCCGTTTCACTTTTCTAATTACATCGACCCTGACCCTATATCCACGATGTGAAACGGATTGGAACACGCTTGGAACGCACAGTTTGGACGCGCATTTCGACGCGCATCTTGACGCGCGCCATGACGCGCCCCTAGTGTAGATACTCCCTAGGGGGGGGGGGGGGGGGCCTTAAGGAACTGGCGTTCCTTGGAGTATGAAACCGACATAGACCCAACTTTTACAATGAGTGCAATCGGTCGAACCCTTTTACACTACCCATTCATGCGGATTGCTGATGTAAGGAACCGGCGTTCCTTAAAGCATGAACCCAATATAGACCCAACCTTTAAGCCCTATTTACAATGGGAGCAATCGATCGAACCCTTTTACACTACTCATTCATGCGGATTGCTGACATGAGAATGAGTCCAACTGAAATATTAGAATAAATAATAAATAGGATAAAATAATAACAAATTCTGTGATTATTATTGACAATACTACAAACTCTATTAAAATCTTGGGTATAATTGGTGTTCTGATAATCATTTAGATAACGGATGCAACGCTGTTAAAGAACATAATAATCAACAATATGACAGTAATTAACAAATCGTGAGCATCACCGTCGCTGATAATTAACTGTTAAAATATAACGCTTATAATTATTTGAGAATGCGCGGTATTGTATAGCAAACGTTGCGCGACGTATAATCTGAGGATAATAACGTTGTGCAACGGTGTGTAAATAAATAAATATAATAACTAAAAATAGTTAAGGAGTTGATTAGCAACAATCATCATAACCAACTAAGGATATTAATAATATTAATAACAATAATTTATCACAGGGCCTAAGAATAAACGATAAAACGCAATTGTAGATAATTAACAACAAACTTAAGAATAATCTCGAGATATCCGGATATAGACTATTTTTGGAGGTACTGACGCGTAATAACAACAATTGTTTATAATTAAGTAGTTTTCCGAGACAATAGTAACCAAACGTTGCTCAACGTAAATTGAAGGTTAATGATATTATGCAACGTTATAAAGTTAACTAACTACGACCAATTCGGGGATAATTAATGTCAATTGCAATAAATAAATAAAGGCTTTGTTTATACAAGTTGGCAACGATTAGCAAAAAAGTTAAGAGTTGCGTAACAAAACATAATTGAACGTATAATTAATAAATAACATTATGACTATAGAAATATTAATAGTAAATGCATCAAGGATTTTTAATAATTGCCATATAAGCTGCTGCTGCTGCTAGTTTTATTTTTAAAAATATAATATTTTGGTATATTAACGTATTTAATATTTTTTGCATTTTTATCTTCTTTATTTAATTCAAACCAGGAAGTTAATGTAGTTTTCCAGTTATCTAAAGCTTTTTCCTCTTTATTGTCTTCGAAAATTATATTTTGTTTATTTTCGGTGTGAATTGCTGCTGCTGCTGCTGCTGCTGCTAACCCGCAAGCATCGGCGCGCCTGCCGATCTACCGACCTGCGACGGCGTGCTTGCCAACCTTCGCCCTGCGATACATGTACGTAAGTAGCTTCGTTTGCTGTGCGGAAATCAGTGCGCGTTCGTGACGTCGAGCCTCGCGTCTTTTCGTGATGGGTAAAATTTATGCTGCGCAAGCAGCTGGCGCTCAACAAACACAAAAACCCGCTGTTATTTAATAAATAAATAATATTTTATTATATTATATAGATATATTTAATCAATTTGGTGTTCGCGTACATTTTATTCGCGCCTAATCCAAAATCACCTTTCCCTTTATCCCTCCCACATACACAAATTCTCAATACGCAAATTCACCGTTATAAATGGCGCAGCCAACGTGGGGCCCCGGAAAGCCCGAATGATAATGTACGCGAATTCGTGATAGAAAAATTTTGTATTAGGAAGTGAGCCCAGGCAGAGTCACTTCGTACATCGAAATAATTGGTCACCTCGTACCTTGAAATAATTCGTAGCATCGTATAAATTCGAACTCGAACTTTCGTAAACTCGCTCGACGCTCGACAATGCGCAGTGATTCCAAATAATATAGATAGCCATTTTTGTACTCGCGTATAAAGACTGAAAACCACATCGACGGCCATTTTGTTTTACGGCGTCGATTCGAACATGGTAACATTTTAAGTATTTCTCTTTTCTATGTGCAAACATACCTTGAATATTCATATATATGTATACTTTCGTATTTCCCCATTCTGTGTACCGCCTACCGCTATACTAGCGAATGCTCTACAGCATACCTTATCGAACCCCGTATTTGTGCAAATCATTGTTTAAAGAATACGAAAAAAAAAATTTGAATCGTTTTTGCATCGAAATTTTGAAGGGAATTGAATATAAAAATTCCACTATCAGCCAACTAAGAAATTCCAAGCTTTTGTGTAAGGTAACATCGGCAATACAGCTGTTTACGTCAGAGGATTAACGGCATCGCATTGTACCTGATAATAATACAGTGCGACTAGTTAATCTCAATACACTTGGAAAATTTTGATTGGATAGTGGAAATTTAAGGAATTAATTAACTAACCGAGAGGATCTGGTGCCTCATCCCGGGCTCCAGGTCACGGGTGTCCCGTAGGAGTTGCGCCAGGCAACGTAGCGGCTCGAGAGCCGCTGGGCCTCCCCTGCGGGTGTTGGCGGCCTTGGTGGGATAGTGATGGCTCGCGGGGGCGTGAGCGCTCCGGGTCCGGATCTGACCGCCGAGGGCGGTGAGCACTTCCCTCTCTCTCTCGAGGTCGGCTGCGCCCCGGCTGGGTCTCTCCTCTGCTCTCTCTGTCTCTCCTGTTGCTCTGTTCCTCCCATTCCTTTTGGAGAGCCCTGTGCCGGTTTCCCACTGTGGACACTGTCCAATCTCTTCCCCTCGTCGGCCGCAGTTCATGCAAAATCCGCGGCGTAGGGGGCGGGGGCACTGGCGGCGACTGTGGCCCTGCTGCCAGCAGTTGAAGCAGTGTCCCGGGGGTGGATCATGGGCTGGGTCAGTGGCGATGGGCTTAAGGTTCCCGAAAATGACCCCGGTCAATTTCACCGGCAATGGCTCACGCGGTGGAGGCGCGCGCGACTCAGAGGCGGTGGGGGTGGTGGTTGGTGTCCTGCTCCTGCGAGGTGGCGTCACTGGCCTTCCCGCGGGTGATGGGGACCCAGCGTTGGCCCCGCGAGGATTCTCCCGGTGAAACGGAATCATTTGATTAACTTCAGAGCGAACCAGAACGGAATCATTTGACTAAGTTCAGAGCGCTGCTCCGGCAGACTGCGGCGAAGAGAGCAGATACTATAGCAAAGAATCAAGTGTTCTGTTGAGTTTTCGTTTTTACAAGAGTAAATTTGTGGAAATTATGATGTTAACATACAAGAACATATTTTAGCAGCGATGAAGAGAATTCAGATATGTATTATATACTTATTATATTCTAATAATTTTTTAGTTTTTGCCTTAGCGGAAATATTTTTGTTCTATAAAGTTTTAAAAACTGTTGGTAAGAGTTTACTATAAACTGTTAATTACCAATTATTAATTCATTTTAAATGTCATTAAAAATTATTTGAAAGTGTTTCAAACTCGTATAAACTATTTGAAACTGCGTTCAAAATCCTATATTTCGTAACATTTATAAACAGTTACAAATAGTTTTAAGTAATTGTTGACAATTATTAACTGTTATTGACATTAATAATTTAGTACAAGGTGAATAAAAATTATTCGAATAGATACTTTGTGAGTTTTATTTTTCATTTCAGAAAAACGTGTACATTGCAATGCCAGCCATAGGACTAAATTTTGGAGCTGAGAACTGATTGAAAATTAATGAAGATTAATGGCAATCATATCTGGACTGGTGCGAATAACTTTGATCAAGATAAAAGTTATTATGTTTAAGGGAGGTGAATAATTATGTGTTATCGGGTTCATAAACTTTATGGAACTTTATGTAAAAGCTTTTGGATAGAAGAAAATATTGATGAGTGACCCGTGAGCATAAATAAACAATATAATTTATGATGTTGATTTGACATATTGGTCTGAGCTTTGGTTTGACATCTTCAACGACATTAGTTGATATCAGTGCTGGGCTATTGTACACATTTACTGAAGCACCCGTTAAAAGATTGTGTTAAATGAATATTGATATACTGAAAAAAGAGAAAATGATGTGTTATTGTGAAAAATGTAGTGAATAAAAGTGTTCAGTTAATCTAATTTATGATTTTGTCAAGGTGGGAGACGTCAAAATGTTTCAGAGGAGATCTTTGTAAATATTTTTCTACACAAACTTTAAAAATTCTCAGTGATTCTTAGTCCCTAAACTGGTTGTGATTCTTAATTTTACTAGATTATGTGTGACAATTATGGGTTATTAATTTAAGTTGATTCAATCAATAATAATTTCATATGTACTCTATAGTGTTGGCAACTGAATAATTTTTTCACGAATTGTGGATTTAGAGTGATGTTTTACAAATGGCTATAATATCTGGGCTGTTGCGAATAACTTTGATCAAGATAAAAGTTATTATGTTTAAGGGAGGTGAATAATTATGTGTTATGAGGTTCATATACTTTATAATAAGCTTTTGCAAAACAGAAAATATTGGTGAGTGACACGTGAGCATAAATATACAATATAATTTATGACGCTGATTTGAAATATTGGTCTGAGACTTGGTTTAAAAAGAATTTGTCATCTTCAACAAAATTAGTTGATATCAGTGCGCTGTGCTATTGGACATATTTACTCAAGCACCAGTTAAAAGAATATGTTAAATGAATATTGAAATATTTTAAAAAGCGAAAATCATGTGTTATTGTGAAAATTTTAGTGAATAAAAATGCTCAGTTAATCTAATTTATGATTTTATCACAGTGGGAGACGTCAAAATGTTTCAGATCAGTTCTTAGTAAATATTTTTCTACATAAGATTTAGATAATAATTTGAAAAAATTATATCCATTCAAGAATGTCAAGAAAGCTTTAATAATTCTCAGTGATTCTTAGTTCATAAGCTGGTTGTGTTTCTTAATTTTACTAGATTATTTGTGACAATTATGGGTTATTAATTTAAGTTGTTTCAATCCATAATAATTTCAAAAGTTCTCTATAGTGTTCACAACTGAATGATTTTCTCAAGAGTTGAGGATTTAAAGTGATGTTTTATGGTACATAAATGGCAATCATATCTGGACTCTTGCGAATAACTTTGACCAAGATAAAAGTTATCATGTTTAACGGAAGTGAATAATTATGTGTTATGAGGTTCATATACTTTATAATAAGCTTTTGCACGCAAGAAAATATTAGTGAGCATAGTGACACGCAAGCATAAATATTATGAGGTACATAAACTTTATAATAAGCTTTTGCATAGAAGAAAATATTGGTGAGTGACACGTGAGCATAAATATACAATATAATTTATCACGCTGATTTGAAATATTGGTCTGAGACTTAAATTGGTTTAAAAAGAATTTGTCATCTTCAACAAAATTAGTTGATATCAGTGCGCTGTGCCATTGTACATATTTACTCAAGCACCAGTTAAAAGAATATGTTAAATGAATATTGAAATATTTTAAAAAGCGAAAATGATGTGTTATTGTGAAAATTTTAGTGAATAAAAGTGCTCAGTTAATCTAATTTATAATTTTATCACAGTGGGAGACGTCAAAATGTTTCAGATCAGTTCTTAGTAAATATTTTTCTACACAAGATTCAGATAATAATTTCAAAAAGTGATATCAATTCAAGAATGTCAAGAAAGCTTTAATACAAATGATAATCATATCTGGACTGGTGCGAATAACTTTGATTAAGATAAAAGTTATTATTAAATATTTTCGATTTAAATTGGTTCCTAGATTGGAGAAATATTAGAAATTTGGAGCAAGGGATTTCTCAATTGAAAATGACCAAAGCTGAGCTTTTTGTCAAAAATAGCTAAATATGAGGCAATTGGAATTGGTGGCTTGGGCTTAAACGAGAAATAAATCGATTACAACACTCCAAAGCTCTGTTAGCATCTAAAGAAGGTCACTTAAGGTCTCAAGTAGAATCTTAAATGTTTAAATAAAATTGGAAGGTATGAAACAACCTCATGAAGAACGAAAAAAGACACGTGCAGATACAAATAACTCGCATGACAAAATATCTAGATTTATAAATAAGCTACAGAAAAAGATGCAAGTTGTGACAAGAGAAAGCAACATGTACAGGCAACAACTAGATACATATGAAATAGAAATATCTGGATACCAAAATAATAGTTAAGAACGAAAGCAAGTTAGTAAAGAAAAGCAAGAAAGTTAACTAACGAGAATGGTAAAAATTCTGAATAAATGGTTGACGTGAATGAAGCTCCTTAATATAATACAAAATAAGGAACATTAAAATTTCATTTACTATTTTGATCATGGCACTTGTAAATTAAATATCAATAATTTTAAGTATAAATAAATTTCTACAAAAAGTTGCATAAATTTTTTCCTTTTTCTAATTTTAATTTTTCTATTCTTACATAGTCTCTTAGAAAGGTGTGGAATCCACAAGTATTCTACGAAAGTCATAACTTATAGACAAGTGTATATTATCATTCCTTGCCAATTCTTTAATTTATTAATAAGAATTAAAAGTTCACGCAAAACCTACGTGTTTGGAAAATAAATTATTGTTATTATCTCTCTTAACAACTGCAAAGTTTCTTTTCGAAAAACAATAATTACATAAAACATATTTAAATAAGAAAAATGAAAAGTTTATGGAAAACTTATATGCTACCCAAAATAAATTATTTTTATTATCTCTCTAAACCACCGTTAAGTCGCTTTGTAAAAAAAAATTCAGCACCCCCGTCCCCTCCTTTTCTCTCATCTTTTCTTACTTAACAACTGTATAACGACACCACGAAAAACTTTCAGAAGAGCCTAAATATTTTTTTGAAACAGCCAACAAGACATTCTGTAGAACAATAATACACTAACAAACTTTATTTGGAAATTAGAACTACAGAATGTTTGAAAAATGTTTTCTCTAAAAAGAAAGCATTAACATTTTTTTCTCGAAAATAATTTTTGATATATTCATTTATCTAAATTAAAGTAGAAATAATAAAACTTTCTGCGAAAGTATAAAATAAGGCACGTATAAGGTTTTCCTGGAATCTATAAAAATAAAAAGAAATATATTTTCATATGACTTTACAAATTAATAGTATTGAAAATTTATTATCGTACATAAAATACAGGTTTGATTATATTATTTCAAAAAACGTTACTAATGTAATCATTATATCGAGCTCCTTATAGAAACATTCAAATTTAAAACTTTTATTGTGAATAACAATACTTCTATTTAATAATAATATTAAAAATGTATATATATAATAAACTCTCATAACATTATACAAATGTTTAAAGTAAGGCAAGTATTAGCCTCTCTCTCTCTCTCTCTCTCTCTCTCTCTCTCTCTCTCTCTCTCTCTCTCTCTCTCTCTCTCTCTCTCTCTCTCTCTCTCTCTCTCTCTCTCTCTCTCTCTCTCTCTCTCTCTCTCTCTCTCTCTCTCTCTCTCTCTCTCTCTCTCTCTCTCTCTCTCTCTCTCTCTCTCTCTCTCTCTCTCTCTCTCTCTCTCTCTCTCTCTCTCTCTCTCTCTCTCTCTCTCTCTCTCTCTCTCTCTCTCTCTCTCTCTCTCTCTCTCTCCCTCTCCCTCTCTCTCCCTCTCTCTCGCTCTCCCTCTCCATCTCTCTCCCGCTCTCTCTCTCTCTCCCTCTCCATCTCTCTCCCTCTCGCTCTCTCTCTCCCTCTCCATCTCTCTCCCTCTCCCTCCCTCTCTCTCTCTCTCTCTCTCTCTCTCTCTCTCTCTCTCTCTCGCTCTCTCTCTCTCCCTCTTTCTCAAAATTCGTCAAACTGAATACCAAAAACTTTAATAAGAGCTTAAATATTTTTTTTAAACAATCATCACGTTTTTAAGAAGAAGAAATTTTTAAGTAAGTTTCAAGTTAAAAAGAATCAAGTGTTCCGTTGAATTTTCGTTTTTACAAGTAAATTTGTGGAAATTATGATGTTGACATACAAGAACATATTTTAGCAGCGATGAAGAGAATTCAGATATGTATTATATATTTATTATATTCTAATAATTTTTTAGTTTTTGCCTTAGCGGAAATATTTTTGTTCTATAAAGTTTTAAAAACTGTTGGTAAGAGTTTACTATAAACTGTTAATTATCAATTATTAATTCATTTTAAATGTCATTAAAAATTATTTGAAAGTGTTTCAAACTCGTATAAACTATTTGAAACTGCGTTCAAAATCCTATATTTCGTAACATTTATAAACAGTTACAAATAGTTTTAAGTAATTTTAGACAATTATTAACTGTTTCTTACATTAATAATTTAGTACAAGGTGAATAAAAATTATTCGAATAGATACTTTGTGAGTTTTATTTTTCATTTCAGAAAAATGTGTACATTGCAATGCCAGCCATAGGACTAAATTTTGGAGCTGAGAACTGATTGAAAATGATTAATGGCAATCATATCTGGACTGGTGCGAATAACTTTAATCAAGATAAAAGTTATTATGTTTAAGGGAGGTGAATAATTATGTGTTATCGTATGGAAACATTCAAATTTAAAACTTTTATTGTGAATAACAATACTTCTATTTAATAATAATATTAAAAATGTACTATATAATAAACTCTCATAACATTATACAAATGTTTAAAGTAAGGCAAGTATTAGCCTCTCTCTCTCTCTCTCTCTCTCTCTCTCTCTCTCTCTCTCTCTCTCTCTCTCTCTCTCTCTCTCTCTCTCTCTCTCTCTCTCTCTCTCTCTCTCTCTCTCTCTCTCTCTCTCTCTCTCTCTCTCTCTCTCTCTCTCTCTCTCTCTCTCTCTCTCTCTCTCTCTCTCTCTCTCTCTCTCTCTCTCTCTCTCTCTCTCTCTCTCTCTCTCTCTCTCTCTCTCTCTCTCTCTCTCTCTCTCTCTCTCTCTCTCTCTCTCTCTCTCTCTCCCTCTCCATCTCTCTCCCTCTCCCTCCCTCTCTCTCTCTCTCTCTCTCTCTCTCTCTCTCGCTCTCTCTCTCTCCCTCTTTCTCAAAATTCGTCAAACTGAATACCAAAAACTTTAATAAGAGCTTAAATATTTTTTTTAAACAATCATCACGTTTTTAAGAAGAAGAAATTTTTAAGTAAGTTTCAAGTTAAAAAGAATCAAGTGTTCCGTTGAATTTTCGTTTTTACAAGTAAATTTGTGGAAATTATGATGTTGACATACAAGAACATATTTTAGCAGCGATGAAGAGAATTCAGATATGTATTATATATTTATTATATTCTAATAATTTTTTAGTTTTTGCCTTAGCGGAAATATTTTTGTTCTATAAAGTTTTAAAAACTGTTGGTAAGAGTTTACTATAAACTGTTAATTATCAATTATTAATTCATTTTAAATGTCATTAAAAATTATTTGAAAGTGTTTCAAACTCGTATAAACTATTTGAAACTGCGTTCAAAATCCTATATTTCGTAACATTTATAAACAGTTACAAATAGTTTTAAGTAATTTTAGACAATTATTAACTGTTTCTTACATTAATAATTTAGTACAAGGTGAATAAAAATTATTCGAATAGATACTTTGTGAGTTTTATTTTTCATTTCAGAAAAATGTGTACATTGCAATGCCAGCCATAGGACTAAATTTTGGAGCTGAGAACTGATTGAAAATGATTAATGGCAATCATATCTGGACTGGTGCGAATAACTTTAATCAAGATAAAAGTTATTATGTTTAAGGGAGGTGAATAATTATGTGTTATCGTATGGAAACATTCAAATTTAAAACTTTTATTGTGAATAACAATACTTCTATTTAATAATAATATTAAAAATGTACTATATAATAAACTCTCATAACATTATACAAATGTTTAAAGTAAGGCAAGTATTAGCCTCTCTCTCTCTCTCTCTCTCTCTCTCTCTCTCTCTCTCTCTCTCTCTCTCTCTCTCTCTCTCTCTCTCTCTCTCTCTCTCTCTCTCTCTCTCTCTCTCTCTCTCTCTCTCTCTCTCTCTCTCTCTCTCTCTCTCTCTCTCTCTCTCTCTCTCTCTCTCTCTCTCTCTCTCTCTCTCTCTCTCTCTCTCTCTCTCTCTCTCTCTCTCTCTCTCTCTCTCTCTCTCTCTCTCTCTCTCTCTCTCTCTCTCTCTCTCTCTCTCTCTCTCTCGCTCTCTCTCCCTCTCCATCTCTCTCCCTCTCTCTCTCTCTCTCTCTCTCTCTCTCTCTCTCCCTCTTTCTCAAAATTCGTCAAACTGAATACCAAAAACTTTAATAAGAGCTTAAATATTTTTTTAAACAATCATCACGTTTTTAAGAAGAAGAAATTTTTAAGTAAGTTTCAAGTTAAAAAGAATCAAGTGTTCCGTTGAATTTTCGTTTTTACAAGTAAATTTGTGGAAATTATGATGTTGACATACAAGAACATATTTTAGCAGCGATGAAGAGAATTCAGATATGTATTATATATTTATTATATTCTAATAATTTTTTAGTTTTTGCCTTAGCGGAAATATTTTTGTTCTATAAAGTTTTAAAAACTGTTGGTAAGAGTTTACTATAAACTGTTAATTATCAATTATTAATTCATTTTAAATGTCATTAAAAATTATTTGAAAGTGTTTCAAACTCGTATAAACTATTTGAAACTGCGTTCAAAATCCTATATTTCGTAACATTTATAAACAGTTACAAATAGTTTTAAGTAATTTTAGACAATTATTAACTGTTTCTTACATTAATAATTTAGTACAAGGTGAATAAAAATTATTCGAATAGATACTTTGTGAGTTTTATTTTTCATTTCAGAAAAATGTGTACATTGCAATGCCAGCCATAGGACTAAATTTTGGAGCTGAGAACTGATTGAAAATGATTAATGGCAATCATATCTGGACTGGTGCGAATAACTTTAATCAAGATAAAAGTTATTATGTTTAAGGGAGGTGAATAATTATGTGTTATCGTATGGAAACATTCAAATTTAAAACTTTTATTGTGAATAACAATACTTCTATTTAATAATAATATTAAAAATGTACTATATAATAAACTCTCATAACATTATACAAATGTTTAAACTAAGGCAAGTATTAGGCTCTCTTCTCTCTCTCTCTCTCTCTCTCTCTCTCTCGCCCTCTCCCAACATTCGTCAAACTGAGTACCAAAAACTTTAATAAGATCTTAAATATTTTTTTTAAACAATCAACACATTTTTAAGAAGAAGCAATTTTTTAAGTAAGTTTTAACAACACAATTTTTAACTAGTCCTTTTATTTCTTCGAATCTTATCAAGTCAATAAGCACACTTTGCAATTCGTGATAATTTTGTCATAACTCTTCAAATAATAATATTGTTAATATAAAACTTACTATGAAAGTATAAAATAAGGCAAGTATAGTATATTATCCTACGCCTAAATCGATTTTTCTGCTATAGACGTTTCCGAGAAACGTGCTATCTGCTAGCTTAAAATTAAGCTAGCAGACCGCTTTCTGAGTATTCGATTTGGCGATTATGGAAAAAGGACATATTTTTGTGCTTATTTTCTGCTGTTAGATAGCCGAAGCTAAAAATCACAAAATCATTTGGGAGTCCCAGTACGAGGCATATAAGGGAGTTACGTAGACGTCGAATAATTAGGAAAGATAATTATTAAAATAATTTTTAAACGCAAGTACCAGGGAAAAGCAAGGTCCCTGCGTATAAGGGAGTTACGTATATGAGTCAAATTAGGCTACAAAATTATTTAAATAATTATTAATTCTAAGTAGCGGGGGGGGGTGGCGTACGTGTGCCCAATTAGTCAAGAAAATTATTTAAATGATCCTAAAATCCAAATAGCCGAGGGAAGCGAGGTCCACGCGTATAAGAAAGTTAGGTAGACGTGCAAAATTAGGCAAGATTATTATATAAATAATTCTTAATCGCAAGTAGCCGGGGGAGGCGAGGTCCACACGTACAAGGGAGTTGTACCCCTACTGAAAAATCTCAGGTGAGATCTCAGGTGATTTCTCAGTTTAGATCTCATGTAAAATCTCACGCCAAAATCTCACCTGAGATTCTGCTCCAGATGCTCCAGAAAACTTACGTTAATTAAAAATCAGCTTCTTCAATATTGGAAATTGCCTTTTAGGATGTTTTACCCCCCAGAAGAGCTCAAAAATACATGTTTAAAAGCATTTTATACAATTTTTCAATTTTTAAAAATTGATACATGAGATCTCAGGTGATTTCTCAGGTGAGATATCATGTGAGATCTCAGGTGAGATATCATGTATCAATTTTTAAAAATTGAAAAATTGTGTAAAATGCTTTGAAACATGTATTTTTGAGCTCGTCTGGGGGGTAAAACATCCTAGAAGGCAATTTCCAATACTGAAGAAGCTGATTTTTAATTAACGTAAGTTTTCGGCAGCATCTGGAGCAAAATCTCAGGTGAGATTTTGGCGTGAGATTTTACATGAGATCTCACCTGAGAAATCACCTGAGATCTCACCTGAGATTTTTCAGTAGGGACGTAGATGTGCCATATTAGGCAAGACAATAATTTAAATAATTCCAAAACCCAAGTAGAGGGGAAAGCATGATCTGCGCGTATATGGAAGTTACCTAGACGTGCTAAATTAGGAAAGACAATTATTTAAATAGTTCCAAAACCTAAGTTGGTGGGGAAAACAAGATCCACGCGTATAAGGGAGTTACGTGGACGCCCGCGTGAAAATATAATATGAGATCTCAAGTGAGATTGTAATTGAGATCTCATATAGATTTCATATGAGATCTATATGAGATCTCATATGAGATCTCATCAGCCATTTTCTATTAAGTAAAAAAATTTGAGACGTTAGATCTTATCTGACATCTCATATGAGATCTCATCTCCAATTTTATAATTAATAAAAAAATTTCAGACCTTAGAACTCATGTAAAATCTAATATGAGATCTCATATGAGACGTATCTCCCTTATACGTGTGGACCTCCCTCCCATCGGCAACCGGAGTTTTCTAATATTGAAATAATAATCATACCTAATTTGCACGTCTACGTAACTCCCTTATACGCATGGACGTTGCCTTCCCTAGCTACTTGTGTATTTGAATTATTTAAATAATGATTTTGCCTAATTTTGCACGTCGCTGTTACTACCTGAAACACGTGTACTTCGTTTCCCCCGGCAACTTATGATTAAAAATTATCTAAATAATAATCTTGGTTTATTTTGAACGTCTACGTAACTTCCTTATTCGGACTGTCTTTACACCCCCGGTTACTTCATTTTTAGAATAATTTAAATAATGATATTGCCCAATTGTCCATGCCTACGTACTCCCTTATACGCAAGTGCCTCGCTACCCGTGGCAACTTGGGTTTAAGAATTATTTAAATAATGACATTGCTTATTTTTTGCACGCCTACGTAACTCCTTCATTAGATTAGATTAGATTGTAAACTCGCGGGGACCATAACGGTGTAGCGCTCTTAGCTTGCTTGCCATTGTACGCTATTCCCCACCTACCTCGGGTCCCACCTTAGGGGAGGCCAACTGCAGAGCAGTAGTCAAGGACCCCCTAATTCTGTGCTCCCTGATCTCTTCTGGTATTGCCACCGCCCTGCCAAACCACTTCCTTCTGGATTCCGCCAGTGCAGGGTACTCACAGATCACGTGGATTGGCGTTTCCTCACAGTCTTCCCCGCACCTGGGTGTTGGAAACTCCGCAGGTCGCAGTGCTCTCTTATCAGTTTTACTGCCCTTCTGAGTTGCCACCTGCCGAGGGAAAGAAGTTCTCGGCCCCATTGGTCACCCGTTACTCCCCACATGGCCTTGGATTTGCTGCAACGCTCAGTCGCGAGCCACTTCATTTCGCATAGGCTCATGATGTGAGCAGCTATTCTGCTCCGGCCTTTTTGCACCGACATGCCAGCTTGCTGTCTAATGGGGCCGTGAGTGCGACCCCCTTGTTTAGCAAGAGTATCCTCCCTTTCATTACCTTTCCACCCGGAGTGACCCGGAATCCAGGTTAATTTGAGAAGATTAGCCATACCTAGTGCATCCAACGAGGTCTTTGTTTCCATTACTAACTTAGAGCAAGTAACGGTCTTCTCGATGGCTCTCAATGCCGTCTGGCTGTCCGAGTAGATCCAAATAATCTAGCCCGACTTGCCAGCCCTTGTTAGTCCCTCCGCGTATGACTTGATCGCGAGTACCTCGGCCTGGAAAACCGTGTTGTAGCTTTCCATTTTAAAGCAGAAGCTGTCCTTCTGCCTAGGTCCACAGAAGCCAGCTCCCACCCCTTCCTTTGCCCTAGACCCGTCCGTGAACCAAATTTCGCCGTGTTTGGGTCTACATTCCTCCCACCTCACCCTCTCCGGAATGTGGATTTTGCATTTCCCCTTCCTTACCGGTTGAGGTGGTATTATATCCTGCGGTTCTTTCCAGAGCTCCCTCAGTGAATCCCCGAACAGCCGTTTATGCCTCTTGCTGTCCGTTTTCCACAGACCGACGCAACCTAACCGGTATGCCGTATTCATTGCCTCAGACTTGATGTGCAGTGCCAGAGACGGTAGGTTCAGCATGGTCCTCATAGCGGCACAGGGCGTACTCCTCCTAGTGACAGTTATGCTCCTTAAGAAAAGCGCCTGTACCCGATTCAGCTTCGCGCAATCCGTGCTCCGCAGTGTTCTGCTCCACCAGACTACTGAGGCAAACGTTAACCTCGGCACAATAATGGCAGAGTAGATCCAGTGCATTTGCCGCGGATCCACTCCCCACCTTGAACCCAATACTCCTCTGTATTGCCAGAAAGTGGAGATTGTTTTTCTACATTTCTCCTCGAGGTACCTGCGCCAGAGTAACTTTCTATCGAGGATAACTCCCAGATATTTGGTTTCCTCCGCGAAAGGAATCTCTAAGTTCCCCGCCTTCATCTTCCTCAGCTTTCTAATTTTATAGCGCTTTGTGAAGATAAGGGCTACCGATTCATCCCCATGAATTCGCTATGCTTTGCTACTACACCACTCCTTCGTTACCTTGAGGGATCCTTGAACCAAGTCCCTAAGAACTTGTTCATAAGCTTCCCTCGCTAGGATAGCTATATCGTCCACATATCCTACCGCCTTGACTCCCACCCCGTTTAGTACTCGTAGTAGGCTATCTACCACCAGGCTCCACAGCAGGGGGGACAAAACCTGGGGACAGCCTTCGGATACTCGCCCACCGATCGAGTGTCCCATCCAGGATTCCCTACTCACCATTCCCTACTCACCATGAAGGAGCTCATGATCCAGTCAATGATGCTCTTAGGGATACCATGTTCTACCGCATCCTTCCGGATCGCCTCTCTAGAGGTCCGATTGAACGCTCCTTCAACGTCCAGAAAGGCTCCTATGCATACTCCTTTCAGCTCAAGCTGTTCTTCAACGTAGTTGACCACCGAAAGGAGCGCTGTTTCCACTGACCTGCCCGTGCGATACGCGTGTTGTTCCTCGTGAAGCGGACAGATCTTCAGAGGACCTTCTTTAAGATAGCCATCCACAAGCTTTTCAATCGCGTCTTCAAAAGAAATGACGTGGGCTAATGGGCCGGTAATCTTTCACATCCGTGTAACTCTTCTTCCCTGGCTTGGGGATGACATTCGCCTTTGTTTTAAGCCACTGCCTGGATGTGTACCCAAGGGCTATGCAGCCCCTCAGTACCCTTGTCAGCAGTCCCGTAATCTCCTCCAGGTCCTGTTGCAGCAGCACTGGGGTGATGTTATCCATACTTGCAGGCATAGTGCTTTGTATGGCTGAAAGGACATGATAGCCTCTTTGACCCTTTGCGCTGTGACTACCTGCTCTGCTATGCTCCAATCCGCCTTTCTACCAGCCCTCCGGGAGGGAGGGGGGCTCGTCCGCCCCGCCCGTCCGCCTGAAGTCAGGGATATTGGTCTCCAGCATCACTGCCGGGTCTCTTCCGGTGTCCTAGTAAAACTCCCATCAGCCTTCTCTTATAGTCTTTGACTAAGCTTGTAGGCTTCCCAAATCTCTATCGTGTTCTTTTTCCACGCTCTATTAAAGAGCCTACCTGCTTCCTTCCGCCTTGCCTCCGACTCTTTACTCCACTCCGCCTGCCGCGTCCAGTGGTTTTTTGAGTGATGGGACAATTTTCCTCGAACACGATTGTGATCACCGTCCTGATAAAGGCTTCGGTGCGTTCCAGCTCGTTCGGTGTACCATATCTCGCCCCCTGAATCCGACTGTGCATCGCCGTATTGAGGCTCTAAAGCCATCCCAGTCTGTTTGCTTGGGGTCCTTATACCAGACCACGTTGGGGACAATGCCCCTCAAGGTGGCGCTCTGATAATCCTATGGTCCGACATAGAGGGCTCCTCAGAGACTCTCCAGTCGTGAACCCATCCCTTCAGCAGTCCGAAACAGAAGGTGGTATCGAGTCCCTCGCTTCTGTTAGACGTGACAAAGGTCGGTTCCGCACCTGTGTTTAAAACCATGAGGTTTTTCTCAATCGGGTACTCCAGGAGTTTCTCCCCCCGCTCATTTGTGTCCGTGCTACCCCACGCCTCATTGTGGGCGTTGGCATCACATTCAACAATGAGCCCGAGTCCTTCCTTCCTACAGTACCTGGTTAACCTTTTAACCTCCTCTGGGGGAGATTTTCTCTCATGCGCACAGTAAGCAGATGCTACGATGAACTCTTTGCCCCTGTTGACGCCGTACTTCGCACGAATTCTTACCACCGCTAGGTCTCTCGTTGAGAATTCCTGCATGAGCGTCGCCTCCAGCCCTTTCACGACCACGCACGCTCTTTGCCCGACATGCTCCCCACTCGCGTAGACACGCCCCGTGACCGATAGTCCCTTTATCTCGTTCCTGACCAGCCAGGGTTCTTGCACCAGCGCAATAGCTGGGCATGTGTGTCTGACAGTCATGCACCTGGTTAATACCACTGAGGCGCTTTTACTGTGATGCAAGTTAATTTGCAGGATGTCCACTTGCGTATCAACCATTTCAATGCTGATCCACCCCTACATCATCCTGCTTCCCTTTCACGTCCTTGCCAACCGGATTCTTCGAAGACCAGCTAAAGGTGATCTCGCTTGTCCCCAGGAAGGCCTTGCCAACCCTGGCCTCTAGCACACCCAGAGGGGCCTCGTCAACCCCCAGGCGAAGGAGGCAAACCGGGCCCCCCTCCAAGCACTGGAGAATCCTCCACTTTGACGTATCCAACACCGGGTTCTGGCGCCCCAGGAGCTTGACCAACTGGGAGGCTTCTCTTCTTGGCGGCGGTACCAGTGCCGTCACATTGACTCTCTTGATGAGTTCCTCCGGGACGACAATCCTTGCCAGAGTCACGACACCGAGATTGATGGACGGCACTGCCTCTCGCAGCCACCACTCCGACTCCCCATCATTACAAATGAAGGTCGCTTCACTTTATTTAAAGTTAGAATTATTTAAATAATGATCTTGCTTAATTTTCTACGTCTAACAAACTAAACTAACTGGGGTAAGCAAGGTCCACGCGTATAAGGGATTTATAGTCGTGCAAAATTAGGCAAAATCATTATTTAAATAATTCTACAACATAAATATTCGGGGGATACAAGATCCACGAACAAAATCCCCTTATGTTGACATGCAAAATCAGGCAAAATAATTACTTAGATAATTTTAAAAACCAAGTAGCCGAAGGACGGCGGGTCCACGTAAAGGAGGGCATTAGAATGTTTTTAGTATTATTTACATAATTTTGTTACTTAATTCAGCACGTCAAGGTAACTTCTTTATACGCAAGTATCTCGCTTCCACTGGCTACTTGGGTTTTAAAATTATTTAAATAATGGTATTGCCTAATTATGCACGTCCACGTAACTCGTTTATATGCGTGGGCCTTGCTTTCCCGGCAACTTGGGTGTTGGAACTATTTAAATAATTGTCTTCCCTAGTTTTGAACGTCTAAGTAACTCCCGTATGCGCGTGGACCTTGCTTCCCCCGGCTGCTTAAGATTAAGCATTATTTAAATAATAATCTTGCGACAATTTTGTAAGTCTAAGTAACTTTCTTATACACGAGGATCTCGCTTCTCCCGGTTACTTGAGCTTTAGAAATATTTAAGTAATGACCTTGCCTAGTTTAGCACGTTTAGGTAATATCCTTATACGCGTGGACCTTTTTTTCCTGGCGACTTGGATTTTAGAATTATTTAAAAAATGACCTCATCTAATTTAGTACGCCTACGAAAATACGCTGTACGCGTTGCCCTATTGCTACCCCGGAAACTTGGATTTTGGAGCTATTTAAATAATGATCTAGCCTAATTTTACACACATACGTACTCTCTTATACGCAAGTATACCTCACTTCAACTGGCTATTTCGGTTTTATAGAGCTATTTAAATAATTGTTTTGCCACATTATTCACGTCTACGTCACTTCCTTATACGCGTGGACCTTGCTTTCCACTGCTACTTGCGACTAAGAATTATTTAATTAATAATCATGCCTAATTGAATATGTCCACCTAACTTCTTTATACGCAAGTACCTACCTGGCTTCCCTTGGCTACTTGGGCTTCAGAATTATTTAAATAATGGTCTTGCCTAATTATACACGTCCACGTAACTCCTTTATATGCGTGGACCTTGTTTTCCCCGCCAACTTGGGTTTTGGAACTATTTAAATAATTGTATTCCCTAATTTAGCGTGTCTTGGTAACTACCTTATACGCGTGGGCCTTGCTTTCCCGGCTACATGGGTTTTAGAATTATTTAAATTATGACCTTGCCTAATTTAGTACGTCTATGTAACTCCGCTGTGCGCGTTGCCTTTGCATCCCTGGTTACTTGTGTTTTAGAATAATTTCAATAATGATGTTGCTTAGTTTTGCACGTCTACGTAACACCCTTATACGTGAGGACCTTCTTTCACCAGGCTACTTGCGATTAAGAATTATTTAAATAATAATCTTGCCTAATTACGCACATCTACGTAACTCCCTTATACGCGTGGACCTTGTTTTCCCCGAAACTTGGCTTTGGAACTATTTAAATAATTGTTTTAGCTAATTTAGCACGTCTACGTAACTTCCTTATACGGGACGACCTCGCTTCCCCCGGTTTCTTGAGTTTTAGAATTATATAAGTAATGAGCTTGCCTAATTTTACAAGTCTAGGTAACTTCCTTATACGCGTGGACCTTGCTCTCCCGGCAACTTTGGTCTTATAATAATTTAAATAATTGTTTTGCCTATAATTATGCACATTTGCGTAACTCCCTTATATGCGTGGACCTTGCTTTCCCCGCCAACTTGGGTTTTGGAACTGTTTAAATAATTGTCTTCCCTAATTTAGCTCGTCTAGGTAACTTCCTTATACGCGTGGGCCTAGCTTTCCCAGCTACTTGGGTTTTAGAATTATTTAAATTATGACCTTGCCTAATTTGGTACATCTACGTAACTTTGCTGTGCGCGGTGCCTTTGCTTCCCCGGTTACTTGTGTATTAGAATAATTTCAATAATGATGTTGCTTAGTTTTGCACGTCTACGTAACTTCCTTATACGCGCAGACCTTGCTTTCCCCTCTACTTGGATTTTGGAATTATTTAAATAATTGTCTTGCCAAATATGGCACATCTACGTAACTCCCTTGTACGTGTGGACTTCGCCTTCCCCGACTACTTAGGTCTTAGAGCTATTTAAATAATTTAAATAGTTGAGGACGATCTTTGGAGGCAAAATGAAATGATCTTATTTCTTTATGGCAACGTTTCGTTGGCTTAGTACGCCAACCTCATCAGGCCGAAATTATAAACTTATATATCATACGTCGATCAGATGTTATTCTCGACTCAATGAGGTTGGCGTACTATAAGCCAACGAAACGTTGCCATAAAGAAATAAGATCATTTCATTTTGCCTCCAAAGATCGTCCTCAACTATTTAATATAAAAATGGATGGCGTTATACATTCAACATATTTAAATAATTGTCTTTCCTAATTATGCATGTCTACGTAACTTTCTTATAAGCGTGGACCTTGCTTTCCCCATCAACTTGGGTTTCAAAACTATTTAAATAATTGTCTTCTCTAATTTAGCACGTCTAGGTAACTTCCTTATATGCGTAAACCTTGCTTCCCCGGTTAATTGGGTTTGAGAATTTTTTAATAATGATTGTGCCTAGTTTTGCACGAGTACGTAACTCCCTTGTACCCGAGGACCTTGTTCCCCAGGCTACTTGCGATTAAGAATTATTTAAATAATAATCTTGCCTAATTTTGCACGTCTACCTAACTTCATTATACGCGTGGACCTCGCTTCCCCCGGCTATTTGGATTTTAGGATCATTTAAATAATTTTCTTGACTAATTGGGCACACGTACGCCCCCCCCCGCTACTTAGAATGAATAATTATTTAAATAATTTTGTAGCCTAATTTGACTCATCTACGTAACTCCTTTATACGCGGGGACCTTGCTTTTCCCTGCTACTTGCGATTAAGAATTATTTTAATAATTATCTTTCCCAATTATTCGACGTCTACGTAACTCCCTTATATGTCTCGTACTGGGACTCCCAAATGATTTTGTGATTTTTAGCTTCGGCTATCTGACAGCAGAAAATAAGCACAAAAATATGTCCTTTTTCCATAATCGCCAAATCGAATACTCGCAAAGTTACCAGAAAGCAGTCTGCTAGCTTAATTTTATAAGCTAGCAGATAGCACGTTTCTCGGAAACGGCTATAGCAGAAAAATCGATTTAGGCGTAGGATAATATACTATACTTGCCTCATTCTATACTTTCATAGAAAGTTTTATATTAACAATATTATTATTTGAAGAGTTATGAAAAAATTATCACCATTTGCAAAGTGTGCTTATTGGCTTGATAACATTCGAAGAAATAAAAGGACTGCTTAAAAATTGTGTTGTTAAAACTTACTTAAAAAATTTCTTCTTCTTAAAAACGTGTTGATTGTTTAAAAAAAAAATATTTAAGCTCTTATTAAAGTTTTTGGTATTCAGTTTGACGAATGTTGGTTGAGAGAGGGGGGGAGAGAGAGAGAGAGAGAGAGAGAGAGAGAGAGAGAGAGAGAGAGAGAGAGAGAGAGAGAGAGAGAGAGAGAGAGAGAGAGAGAGAGGAAGAGAGAGAGGCTAATACTTGCCTTACTTTAAACATTTGTATAATGTTATGAGAGTTTATTATATAGTACATTTTTAATATTATTATTAAATAGAAGTATTGTTAGTCACAATAAAAGTTTTAAATTTGAATGTTTCTATAAGGAGCTCGATACAATGATTACATTAGTAACGTTTCTTGAAATAATATAATCAAACCTGTATTTTATGTACGATAATAAATTTTCAATACTATTAATTTGTAAAGTCATATGAAAATATATTTCTTTTTATTTTTATAGATTCCAGGAAAACCTTATACGTGCCTTATTTTATACTTTCGCAGAAAGTTTTATTATTTCTACTTTAATTTAGATAAATGAATAAATCAAAAATTATTTTCGAGAAAAAAATGTTAATGCTTTCTTTTTAGAAAAAACATTTTTCAAACATTCTGCAGTTCTAATTTCCAAATAAAGTTTGTTAGTATATTATTCTTGTACAGAATGTCTTGTTGGCTGTTTCAAAAAAATATTTAGGCTCTTCTGAAAGTTTTTCGTGGTGTCGTTATACAGTTGTTAAGTAAGAAAAGATGAGAGAAAAGGAGGGGACGGGGGTGCTGAATTTTTTTTTACAAAGCGACTTAACGGTGGTTTAGAGAGATAATAAAAATAATTTATTTTGGGTAGCATATAAGTTTTCCATAAACTTTTCATTTTTCTTATTTAAATATGTTTTATGTAATTATTGTTTTTCGAAAAGAAACTTTGCAGTTGTTAAGAGAGATAATAACAATAATTTATTTTCCAAACACGTAGGTTTTGCGTGAACTTTTAATTCTTATTAATAAATTAAAGAATTGGCAAAGAAATGATAATATACACTTGTCTATAAGTTATGACTTTTGTAGAATACTTCTGGATTCCACAACGTTTTAAGAGACTATGTAAGAATAGAAAAATTAAAATTAAAAAAAGGAAAAATTTTATGCAACTTTTTGTAGAAATTTATTTCTTAAAATTATTGATATTTAATTTACAAGTGCCATGATCAAAGTAGTAAATGAAATTTTAATGTTCCTTATTTTGTATTATATTAAGAAGCTTCATTCACGTCAACCATTTATTCAGAATTCCTACCATTCTCGTTAGTTAACTTTCTTGCTTTTCTTTACTAACTTGCTTTCGTTCTTAACTATTATTTTGGTATCCAGATATTTCTATTTCATATGTATCTAGTTGTTGCCTGTACATGTTGCTTTCTCTTGTCACAAGTTGCATCTTTTTCTGTAGCCTATTTATAAATCTAGATATTCTGTCATGCGAGTTATTTGTATCTGCAAGTGTCTTTTTTCGTTCTTCATGACGTTGTTTCATACATTCCAATTTTATTTAAACATTTAAACTGATTCTACTTGAGACCTTAAGTGACCTTCTTTAGATGCTAACAGAGCTTTTGAGTGTTGTAATCGATTTATTTCTCGTTTAAGCCCAAGTCACCAATTCCAATTGCCTCATATTTAGCTATTTTTGACAAAAAGCTCAGCTTTGGTCATTTTCAATTGAGAAATCCCTTGCTCCAAATTTATAATATTTTTCCAATCTAGGAACCAATTTAAATCGAAAATATTTAATAATAACTTTTATCTTAATCAAAGTTATTCGCACCAGTCCAGATATGATTATCATTTATATTAAAGCTTTCTTGACATTCTTGAATTAATATCACTTTTTGAAATTATTATCTGAATCTTGTGTAGAAAAATATTTACTAAGAACTCCTCTGAAACATTCTGACGTCTCCCACTGTGATAAAATTATAAATTAGATTAACTGAGCACTTTTATTCACTAAAATTTTCACAATAACGCATCATTTTCGCTTTTTAAAATATTTCAATATTCATTTAACATATTCTTTTACCTGGTGCTTGAGTAAATATGTACAATGGCACAGCGCACTGATATCAACTAATTTTGTTGAAGATGACAAATTCTTTTTAAACCAATTTAAGTCTCAGACCAATATTTCAAATCAGCGTGATAAATTATATTGTATATTAAGCTCACGTGTCACTCACAAATATTTTCTTCTATGCAAAAGCTTATTATAAAGTTTATGTACCTCATAATATTTATGCTTGCGTGTCACTATACTCACTAATATTTTCTTGTGTGCAAAAGCTTATTATAAAGTATATGAACCTCATAACACATAATTATTCACTTCCGTTAAACATGATAACTTTTATCTTGGTCAAAGTTATTCGCAAGAGTCCAGATATGATTGCCATTTATGTACATAAAACATCACTTTAAATCCTCAATTCTTGACAAAATCATTCAGTTGTGAACACTATAGAGAACTTTTGAAATTATTATGGATTGAAACAACTTAAATTAATAACCCATAATTGTCACAAATAATCTAGTAAAATTAAGAAACACAACCAGTTTATGAACTAAGAATCACTGAGAATTATTAAAGCTTTCTTGACATTCTTGAATGGATATAACTTTTTCAAATTATTATCTAAATCTTATGTAGAAAAATATTTACTAAGAACTCATCTGAAACATTTTGACGTCTCCCACTGTGATAAAATTATAAATTAGATTAACTGAGCACTTTTATTCACTAAAATTTTCACAATAACACATCATTTTCGCTTTTTAAAATATTTCAATATTCATTTAACATATTCTTTTAACTGGTGCTTGAGTAAATATGTCCAATAGCACAGCGCACTGATATCAACTAATTTTGTTGAAGATGACAAATTCTTTTTAAACCAAGTCTCAGACCAATATTTCAAATCAGCGTCATAAATTATATTGTATATTTATGCTCACGTATCACTCACCAATATTTTCTGTTATGCAAAAGCTTATTATAAAGTATATGAACCTCATAACACATAATTATTCACCTCCCTTAAACATAATAACTTTTATCTTGATCAAAGTTATTCGCAACAGCCCAGATATTATAGCCATTTGTAAAACATCATTCTAAATCCACAATTCGTGAAAAAATTATTCAGTTGCAAACACTATAGAGTACATATGAAATTATTATTGATTGAATCAACTTAAATTAATAACCCATAATTGTCACACATAATCTAGTAAAATTAAGAATCACAACCAGTTTAGGAACTAAGAATCACTGAGAATTTTTAAAGTTTGTGTAGAAAAATATTTACAAAGATCTCCTCTGAAACATTTTGACGTCTCCCACCTTGACAAAATCATAAATTAGATTAACTGAACACTTTTATTCACTACATTTTTCACAATAACACATCATTTTCTCTTTTTTCAGTATATCAATATTCATTTAACACAATCTTTTAACGGGTGCTTCAGTAAATGTGGACAATAGCCCAGCACTGATATCAACTAATGTCGTTGAAGATGTCAAACCAAAGCTCAGACCAATATGTCAAATCAGCATCATAAATTATATTGTTTATATATGCTCACGGGTCACTCATCAATATTTTCTTCTATCCAAAAGCTTTTACATAAAGTTCCATAAAGTTTATGAACCCGATAACACATAATTATTCACCTCCCTTAAACATAATAACTTTTATCTTGATCAAAGTTATTCGCACCAGTCCAGATATGATTGCCATTAATCATTTTCAATCAGTTCTCAGCTCCAAAATTTAGTCCTATGGCTGGCATTCCAATGTACACGTTTTTCTGAAATGAAAAATAAAACTCACAAAGTATCTATTCGAATAATTTTTATTTACCTTGTACTAAATTATTAATGTCAATAACAGTTAATAATTGTCAAAAATTACTTAAAACTATTTGTAACTGTTTATAAATGTTACGAAATATAGGATTTTGAACGCAGTTTTAAATAGTTTATACGAGTTTGAAACACTTTCAAATAATTTTTAATGACATTTAAAATGAATTAATAATTGGTAATTAACAGTTTATAGTAAACTCTTACCAACAGTTTTTAAAACTTTATAGAACAAAAATATTTCCGCTAAGGCAAAAACTGAAAAATTATTAGAATATAATAAGTATATAATACATATCTGAATTCTCTTCATCGCTGCTAAAATATGTTCTTATATGTTAACATCATAATTTCCACAAATTTACTCTTGTAAAAACGAAAACTCAACAGAACACTTGATTCTTTGCTATAGTATCTGCTCTCTTCGCCGCGGTCTGCCGGAGCAGCGCTCTGAACATAGTCAAATGTTTCCGTTCTGGTTCGCTCTGAAGTTAATCAAATGATTCCGTTTCACCGGGAGAATCCTCGCGGGGCCAAAGCTGTGGGGACCGCGGCGGTCGTCTCCGAAGGTGCTGCGGCTCGTAGTCGTCGAGCTGCAACTGTCTCCGGGGATTATACGCCCGACGCTTGGAACCCGTGTCGTGACGCAATCCAGCTCCAGGGTGGCTACCTCCACCGGGGCGGGGGCTCGCGGGCGCCGCAGGATCGTGCGGAGTGGTTTCGGCTTCCCTCCCTCCGGCCTATTCTCTGCGACGGTGGCTCCCTCTCTCTGTTCCCTTTCGTTCTCCTGGGCGGTTTCCTCTCTCTTCTTCCTCTCTTCCTCTCTCTCTACGGTGGCTCTATCTTTCTTCTCCCCCTCTTTCTCTTCGAGGGTTTCTTTTCTCCTCTCCTTCTCTTTCTCTCTCTCCACGGTGGCTCCTTCCCTCTTCTCCCCCTCTTTCTCTTCGAGGGTTTCTTCTCTCTTCTCCTTCTCTCCCTCTCTCTCTCCACGGTGGCTCCTTCCCTCTTCTCCCCCTCGGTGGGTTCGACGGTCTCCTCTTGCCTGTCGGTGGCCCCTTCTCTCTCCCTCGCCTCTCTCTCGTCCAGGCAGGCCCCCAGCTGGTCCGTCCAATGTGCCAGGACCGCGAGGGATCTGGCCGTGCTGGGTTCTCCCAGCATTGCCCGCAGCTGTCCGATAGTCTCGGGCGTTGGGATGATCTGGTCCAGGCCCGGCTGGAACTCTGGGTAGGCCGCGTGGGCGGTGGCTGAATCCGACCGGCGTCGGTGTTGGCGATTAGGCATTGTTATTTAGTTCCCCAATTTAAGGTAGTACCAGGATAATGAGAGTTGTGAAATTCATACGTCATTCGCTCATACACACAGGACAACGAACAACTATGGGGTGGGGTGAGAACAGAGAGAAAGGGGGTGTAGCCATGATGGCGTACCCTCGGTCACCCTCTCGCTGGCGTGGTTCGACCCTACCTTATTCTACTACGCGTCGCGGGGGTAAATAACGTTTTAATTCGCCTACGTATACCTTCGCGTTTTTTCGACTACCCTCCATCTCTAACAGATAAACGGTGGGAGATAATTTCGCAGTTATCTCGTACGGACCCTCGTATTTCGGCACGAGCTTCCCGGAATATCCTTGGGTGGCATTCGATAGCGAATGGACGCGGCGCATGACCCTATCTCCTACTGCGTACTCTACTACTCGTTTCTCGCGGTTATAATATTTACCCTGTTTGGCGTTACTCTCGTCGATGTGTTTCGCCACTAAATCCTGAAGCGCATCGAGTCGAGTAACATGATATTTCCAGACTTCTAGATCTAACCTCACTATGAGCTCCTTCTTCTCCACTTCTCTTCTCAGACTCTTCACTGGGCCGGGATGGCGGCCATAATTCAAAAAGGCAGGCGACGTCTTTAGGGCCTTTGCACGCTAAAAGCATAACGCGAAGGAATAAGGAATAAGAGGGCATAAGGTGGACATAAGGTACTTATGCTCCGCTTATTCCTCTTATGCCCGTGTTGTGTACGCAACGAAACATGCATAACCTCTTATAATCTAAAAAGTTGACAAAATAATAAAACTTGAGGGGCTTTTGTATTTTATCATTTCAACGTGCAGAAGTGAGAAAAGGTTTCTTCTTAATCATTTAGTGATTATTTTTATAATAATTTATAGTGTAGACATTTTTGAACAATGGATGAAGAGGTAAATGTTTACTTGCAATTTATTATTAAAAAACTTACTCCAAAACAAGCAATTTAGGGGTTATGCACGATCCGTTGCGTACACAACACGGGCATAAGAGGAATAAGCGGAGCATAAGTACCTTATGTCCACCTTATGCCCTCTTATTCCTTATTCCTTTGCGTTATGCTTTTAGCGTGCAAAGGCCCTTAGGCTAGCTTGCTGTGCGGTGTTGATGGCATGTCGAAATTCGTGGAGGTGAGCATCCCAGCCTCGGTGATTTCCCTCGATGAACGTCGCAATCATAATCTTCAGCGTCCTATTGCTTCTCTCTACGGGGTTGGCCTAAGGCTGATATGGGAGCGTGGTCACATGGCAGATTCCATACTCATCCAGTGTCTTCTGCAGCACCTGGTTGACAAACTCGGTGCCGTTGTCGGTTAACAAATACTCTGGCGTCTCCCATCTAAACAAAATTAGTTCCTCAAGGGTGCGGGTGATCGCTTTGCCATCTGCCTTCCTTAATGGTTTCAACTCCAACCAACGCGTGAATAAATCTTGTAACACTAGCACGTATCGATATTGCCCTTTGCTGCGGGGCAATTCGATCATGTCCGCGGCTACCATACACCATGGGCGTTCTACGACTCTTCTCCCTATTAGCCCTTGGGGCCCTTGTTGCGAACTTCTGAACCGTTGGCAGCTCTCACACGTACGCACATAGTCATATACATCTCGATAAACTTCTGGCCAAAAATAGTCTCTTGCCACCCGGTGATAGGTTTTCTCGACTCCTAGCTGTCCGGCGGAGGTGATACAGTGGCTATCGTGATAGGTTGGAGATCCCTGTTGGACGATGTCGTTTTGTTGGAGTATTTTATTTTGCGAAGTCTGTTGTGAATGCAATTGTCTATGAATGTTTTAGGATAGTCATTTAAGGACAGTATTTTTCTAATTTTACGAATGTTAATATTATGGAATTCTTCATTAGATAACAGAATCGCTTTATCCACTAAGTTAGAAATAATATTTCTTTTTTGTTGTACAGTGTGGTTAGAGTTATAATTTAATAATCTTTCGGATGCCATTGGTTTTTGGTATCAATTTGTAATTATTTTGTTGTTTGATCTAATGAGGGTGATATCCAAAAAGTTTATTTGATTATTAACTTCTATTTCATGTGTAAATTTTAAGTGTTCATTATAATTATTAAAAATATTTAAAGTTAATTCCAAATCATCTTTTCTAATGCATAATAATATGTCATCAACATATCTAAAGTAGAAGAGAGGGACAATATTGTATTTTCTTTTTAGTGTGTCTAAACAGTCGTTTTCAAGATTTTCCATGACTATGTCAGCAAATAAGGGAGAGATGGGTGATCCCATAGGTGTGCCAAATATTTGTTTATATATGGTGTCATTAAAAGTAAAAAAGGTGTTATCTCAAATAAGAATTTAACTGCATTGCGAGTTTCACCAAACGGAATTCTGCAATTATTGTGAATGTATGTAAAGCGTCTATCTAAACTTTGTAAAACCGATTCACAAGGAATGTTGGTAAACAAAGAGTTGACATCTAATGATATTAACACATACTCATCAGGAATAACAACCTCTTTTATTTTCTTTTTTAATATGAAACTATTGTCGATATGTGAGTGTGGCACTGGTATGCAGATTTTTAATTCATTGAGAATAGTTTTTGATAAGAAATGCGTTGGGTTACCAATAGTTGAAATGATCGGTCTTAACGGTATATCGGTTTTATGAATTTTAGGTAAGCCATAAGCTCTAGGGAGACAAATATCTGTCTGAGTTAGTTGATATGGGTGGTATTGTTTATGTAGATATTTGTTGTTATTCCAAGAAGACAAATACTTATATACTTGCGATTGTAGTTTGATCAACAGATTTTTATTGATGATTTTATATGTATTTTTATCTTCTAGTAATTTGTACATTTTATTATAATAATCTGTCGTGTTTATGCACACAGTGAGATTACCTTTATCTGAGGGTGTAAAAAAAAATGTGGATTTTCTTTCAGAAACTTTCTAGTTGCAGTTAATTTCTTTGAAAATTGTCTATTTTTTAGTGTGATGTATGTGTCTTTGTTAATATGATTTTTTATCGTGTTAGAAATATCTTCACGCAAAATAAAATACTCCAACAAAACGACATCGTCCAACAGGGATCTCCAACCTATTGTTTCTATTTCATTCCAAGAAGAATTTTTTCATAAATGTAGTAGAATTCTTTCCAAACACAATATACGCACGGTGCCACTCATCAATAAAAAACTTAATAACGTTATTAAGCTTGGGAAGGATAAACTTGAAAAAATGAATACGTGTGGAGTTGTATATAAGATCAATTGCAAGACCTGTCCTGCTACATATGTGGGAGAAACTAAAAGAGCTTTAAAAATTCGAATCAAAGAACATGAAAAAGATAAGAAAGACAAATCCATGATAGCTGTACATGCTCAAAACAACTCCCACATTATAGATTGGGAGAATACACAAATATTGGATAAAGAAGTTGATTACAAAAAACGAAAAATTTCAGAAATTATTTACATCAATAGTACAAAAAATACAGTTAACAAAACAGAGGATACACAAAATTTAAATAATGTATACAAATCGCTCTTTAACTTTCTATTATGACTTTATATATGTAAACAAACTGACTCGTATATATATATATATAAGTAGAGATGTGTACGGTTTCCCACAACATTGACTTTATTCGTTCGACGTTGCTAATAAAGTCATCTTTTATTAGCATAGATTTTTTGTTGTGGTAAGCCTGGTCTAATTATTATTGTTAATTTATTATCTCTGTTTAATTGTAAAATAAATTCTAACCATTTTGTATATTTTTTTAATAAAGCCTGAAGAGGTCAGTAATCAAGCTGACGAAACGTCGCACAAGCTACAATTGTGTTTTCTTTCTACGTATTGGCCCTCACAGGATCCCATATATATTACTATTTTTCACATTAACAATGGAGGGTGCCCCTATCAACTTTAATTGGCACATTACGTTCGCAGGCGGTCGTGGCGGCCTCAATGGACAATCGGATGCTATGTGACCCACCTGATGGCAGGCATAACACTCTCGTCGAGGGCATTCATTTGCTCGGTGGCCTATCTCCTCGCAAATATAACATGCTCCTACAAACCGGACGTTGTCATCACTCCTCCGCGTGCCATCATCTGCCTGGGGCCCATAGTTCCTGCCGCGGTCGGGTCTTCCTCTCCCTCGGCGTTGTTCCCCTCCAGTTCTTCCGTAGATCGCTGCATTACTAGCGGTAGGCCTGTGCTCGGTGGGGGCGCTGCGGTCGGTGGCGAGGGCGGCGCGGTTGTTGGTGGCCCGACTGGCCGTTTCACGCCCACCGCGGCGACTTCTTCTGGTGTCTTCCCTTCTTTCTTCTCCTTGTCATTTTTCCTTCTCTCCTTGTGCCGGTGGTTCGCAGCTTCTCCCTCACTGGCGCTGGTGTCGTCGTCTACTCTAACCGCTGCTACGACTTTGGTCGTGCGACTGCTCTTGATGAACGCCGCCCCTTGCTACTTCATTTTCTCCTTTGGTTTTAGCGGCGTGTGGCGGCGATCTATTTCCATCTGACGCTCTAGCTTGACCCCGTACTTCTTAATCATCTGGAGTGAGGTTACCTTCTTATCGAATAGCGCCGCTCGATACTCCGGCAATATGTTCTTATACGCTATCTTCACCAGATATACCTGAAACAGGACAGGAAATTGGTAATATTCTCGTTTTTGGCTTGCGTCCTGGCGTGTAACTCCTCCTCAATGTCGGTCTTGTCTAGTGCTCCGATGAACTGTAGTCTAAATTCCTTCTTGAACTCTCGCCACGTGTTAATGTCGTCCTGAGTCGTGAGATACCATCTCAATGCGCCCTTCGATAGGATGCTTGGGAACGCTCGCAATAAGTCACTATCGGCCACACTTGACTTTTTCTCTACGCTGACAACATCGTGATGAATTCCTCTGGCCCGTCTTGGTCTTCTCCCGAGAACTGTATCCTCCACGCCTGCACCTCCCTACGGCACTTCCAGTCTCGGCTTGCGTTTCGCCGTCGCCACCTGGGCCGTAACCTCTTCTCATCGCTCTCACTGCTACTGCTTTCTGACCAGCTATTATCGTCGCTGCTCTCTAATGACGAGCTGTCCTCCGAGGGGCTCCGTCTTCGGCGGTGGCAATTCAGCTCCTCCTTCCTTCTCTTCTGTTTCTCACTGCGACTGCCATCTCGTTCTCACACTGTCGCTTTTCTTCGTTGATGTGTTTCCCTTGGCGTTTGTCGACTCTGCTCTCCAAAGTCTTCCGCTTCTCGCCTGCCTTGGTTTCTCCATCGGTCGTTCGTTTCTGGTTTTCGCTGGCGGTGCTCCTTTCTTCTACCGCCGCTGCTATCACTCTCACTACTACTTCGTGGGTGGTGTTCTTCCCTACGTTGCACGATTGGGGGGTGTCTTTTTTCCTTATTCGCCTCCCTCTCGTGTGCTTCGTGCTCTCTTCCTTTGGCAAACCGGGACGGGCTGTTGCAAGGCTGGCTGGCTATATTGAATCCTGCTTGTATTTGTCGCCTAGGCGGCGTAATGTTTTCCCGTCGAGGCGTCACGCGTGGCCTGGATCCGGCTACTAGTGGGGCTGCGCCTTCCATCGGCTCTCATCGTCTTGCTTGGGCTTTCTTCGTTGCCAGTCATGCTGTGACTTGCGTCAGCTTCGCGCTCGTGTACGCGTCTACCTCAGTGTCTTCGCTCGTCGTCCCTTCGCCATTGTTCCACCCATCGGCATACAGACTTGCATTAATCGATGTTGACGGGCGAGTCGGTGGTGCTGCTGGCGGTGGCGTTGTTCTTAGCGTTGTTGCCAGCGTGGCGGTTGAGGTTGTCGGTTGACGTGGCTGCGGCGTCGGTTGCGTCGAAGAAACTCCATGTCCGGGGCTTATCCTTGTGGCCTGGTCTCTCTGTGGCGTCGTGATCGTCCTCACATACTGTACCCCCAACGTGCTCATCTGCCAACTTCGTGCCTTTCCGGTCCAGTAATTTCTCATCTCTGGGGCGACGTCGAGGTATTGAGGCAGGCTTGACACGGTTCGGTGCTCCTCCTGTCTTGACAGAGTGGCGACAGACATCGGTAGATTCGTTGCGGTGGTCGTTTCGCTGGCCGTGGCAGAGCTCATCATGGGCAAGGCGGCTGAGGTGTAACTGACGGTGGGCGTTCCTCGCGTCGACAGTCCAGATGTCGATGTCACCGGTTCCACTGCTCCTACGATCTCCTGGATCTGCTTCTCCGTCAGGCGTGAGTGTAGTCTCTCGTCATCGCCGGTGGTGGTGGTACTCTCCCTTCTGGTTAGATTTTGGCTTCCGCCCTTGTTTCGCTTTAGGCTGTGCTACAAGCTCCTCCTCACTCGTTGACTCCCGACCGTAGGGTGCTCCTTCCTGTTCATCCTCCTCGTACCATGGAATGTCCTTCAGCGGGAGACCAGCTTCCCTCAGACTTGCACGTAGCAATCTGTCTTGACGTTCGCCGGTGTTGCCTCGAGTGCTCAGCTGCTTATCCCTCAGTGTCGCTTTCAGTTGCGGGGGTGACAGGCGTATAACTTCCGAGTTTATGGCCCTCACCTCCCGGATCTTCAGAAACTTCTTCATGGTTTTTTGATGATTAGCGATGTCCATATTGATCTTCTTCTTCCCCTCTCGGCGGTTGACTTCACTCGCGCCGATAGTTCACACTACAATAATGATGCACAATGCGGAGATGGGCGGTGATGTTTGAAAACCCAAGGTACACGCGGGCTGCCTCAAAAGCACCTTGAATATCGCTCGAAGGGTCCGCGAACGGAGTGAATATAAAAATTAAATTTCACTCCTACTTCCTCCTCGGTGATACGATTTAAAAAAAAAACAAATAGCTATCACGGTTGTTTTGTTATTAACAAAAACGTGTTTTTTTTTTTTTCATAACATCATTGGAGTTATGAGTTTTAAAAAAGAAACACGTTTTTGTTTTTGATGATAACTAAAGAACCGTGATAGATAGAAAATTATTTTTTTTTTGAAAATATAGGTATTTTAATTCTCTTTCGAATGCCACCCACCCCATTCAGATACATAGAGCCGTTCTCGAGAAATTACGATTTTAAAAAATATCAAAAAATTTTTAACCTCAAATATCTCTGAAATTTATGGACCAATCATTTTGCCCAAAGAACTCGACCGAGAACTATAAAAAATCTACCTCTAAAAGGAATTTTGAAGCCATTAAGTCAATTTTACTCTTGTAATCGCTGGACATACAAAACTGATTTTTTTCACTTTTCAATTTTTTACTCAAAATCTATCCTACAGAATGTATTCAAATTTTAACAGATTATAGCTATTTATGTTCTGTATTATCATGATTTTTCTCAAAAAAATTGACCGTTAAGTTTATGAGTTATAAGCTTCTAAAAAAAACGCGTTTTTGTTAATAACAAAAGAACCGTGATAGCTAGAAACTTTTTTTTTTTTTTAGAAAATATAGGTATTTTAATTCTCTTTCGAACGCTACCCATCAGATTCGGATAACTCGATCCTATCATTAAAAAAAATCAAAAAACAGTTTTGAGAAAATCGAAAATTTGAAAAAAAAAACAAAAACGCATCGCCCCAATCAAAAAACGGATTTTTGACCCGCCATCACGCAAAAAAACAAAAAAAATGAGACCTGTCCGATAAAAATCGACCGAGTAGAAGCTGAGATCTAGGCGCGCACACACACACACACACACACACACACACACACACACACACACACACACACACACACACACACACACACACACACACACACACACACACACACACACACACACACACACACACACACACACACACACACACACACACACACACACACACACACACACACACACACACACACACACACACACACACACACACACACACACACACACACACACACACACACACACACACACACCCATACAGACATTTTTCAAAAACCATGTATTTTGATTCTTAACACCTCGGAACACAATTATAACATGTTTTTACAACAACTCAAAAATTTACTATCACAAAGCTTCCCCTAGTAGGAAGCAATAACTGAGAAGTAAATAAAATTCCAAAAAACACACTAAACTTTTCGGTTTATTCCACGCAACACGCCAGCGTGAGGGCCCTTTGGGGTATGTTTTCACGCAGTCGGCCGTGTCTCACTGGCGGTGGGGGATTTTATTTTATACTTGATGGTATATATAATGTTTTATAATTTTAATATATATATAAATAAATTAAATCTGGAGAATTCCTTCTTTTTTTTCCACCTAAAATAGTCAAAAACCTCGGCACGCAACAAGATATAATTTGGCAATGTTTCTAGGCGTACTAGGGCGGTGGCAGTGAGACACGCCATCCTTCGTAGAACACTATCGAAATTTCACAAAAAAAGTCACTTTCAGGGCGACCGAATCGCAACCTGACTACCGCCTGAACTGAAGAGCCGCTGCTCAAAATGGTCGCTGGCAGCCGCGCACTATTCACGGCGTGCGCTGGACCTCGCTCTCCCCCTCTCTCTCTCGTCCACACACACACACACACACACACACCTGAACTTTTAAATAAATATAAATGACAAAGAAAAATAATAATAGTATCTGTCGGTGCGAGTCGGCTCGACTCACAATTTGTCCTCTCTCTCGCGTGTCTCGGCTTGTCGATTCGCGTAATTTTCCCTAATGTCGGTGTCGGCCCCACGTTGCTGGCGCCATTTGTAACGTTGCGGATTTTACACCCCCCCTTTAACAACGTTAGAGCTCGCCCTGAGGGCTTGTTATGCGCGATAGACTCTCGCGCACACTCCTAATCCCCCGCCCGACAATCCTGTCCCTAGGCACTATAACGCGCGAACGCGGTCAAAATTTTTTTGTTGAAGGGCGCCAGACCACGGTGACGGCGCGTTCTCTTCTCCTCCTTTGCTTGGCTGTGGACTCTCCTTCCTCCCGGGCGTGGGTGGTGTTGCGACCGCCTGGGGCGGCCGGTAGCCTCGGTGACTAAGGAAAGAACGCGAATGAGAAGCCGGCGCGTCTGGTTACTCGGGTAACGAATAAAAACTCGCGTACATTCGCAGGAAACACGAAACAAACACATAAAATAAAATAACACCGATGCAGCTAGGGATTGTGATCTTTAATGGCACGACTAAAATCTTTTCTCTGGCCGTGGACGGTGAACACTCGGATGTTGTGAAACGCGGTTGACAAGATGGCCGCTCGGGGCCTCGCACGCCGGGTATTCGCGCACACGCGAGAGAGAACTGCCGCTACTTTCTCCCCGCTGGGAGCTATCGCTCGCAATACACAAGGAAAATAATAAAATTGAGGGTCGGGGGCAGGAAAGAAAATGCCTCCCGACGACAGCAACCAAATTCTTACCGTTGCACGTCTGTCGCTCGTAAGGACCTCCGAATCTCTCTCTCTCTCTCTCTCTCTCTACGGTGGTTCGCGGCGAGAGTCACAAGTTGGCGGCGGACAAATACTCACTTTCCCTCACTCTCCAACACTACTCTCTCGCAGTACTCTCCAACACTACTCTCTCACACTATTAATTCAATACACTCTCCTACTACTAATACAATATACTCTCCTACTACTAATACAATACACTCTCCTACTACTACTCAAAATGCTCCAACTGTTACTTCAGACTCTACAACGATTACTTCAGAAACTATGAGATGTGCACTAGGCGACAATCCAGGACTGAGTGAAGAAGAAGGAAGCGGTGCCTGCTCGCTTCCGTCTTCTTCCTTGGTGGGGTCTCTCTCTTTCTCTCTCGCCCTCATTCAATCAGATAGGTCGGTGGGCAGGTTAGCAGCAGGTATCGGCGCGCGTCGCGGTTTTCTTTTTCCTTTTGTGGTGAAACTTATTAATGCAAACCAATTAGGGCTCTAATCACTCGAACGGTGGCCGCTATTGGCTATGCGCGACGGCGACGATTGCCGAGTCGATTCCTACTGCCACCTATTGCGCGCGGATTTTAAACCGGCATAACCTGGCTTAATTCTCTACGCTTAGTGGCGGCGCACCTTTAGACGACGGCGCGCCTCCACACTTTGATGCGGCGGTCGTTCTCTTATCGGTAGTTCTCTCTCTCCCTCCTACATGTGCGCCGCTGCGCATTATCTCTCTCACTCATACTTGTGCGCCGCTGCGCACTCTATCTCCCTCACTCATATGCTCTCGGCTGTGTGCAGCGCGCAGGCTACCGAGCCGGGTTCTCGCTCTCTCTCGCTCTCATACTCCGCGGCTCTCGCTCGCTCTCTCCCTCTTATACATGTGCGGTGTGCAGCGCGCAGGCTGCCACTGTCGCCCCCCCTCTCGCTCAGTATGAGCAGCATCGGCGCGTAGTCGCGCATGTTCTCTCTCTCGGTCTTGCGTCTTGCATGGCTGCCGGTCTCGTGGCCGTCGCACAGCCGCAACAAGTATTCGTGGCCGCGGGTGCTCGTGTCGGTGTTTCCGTGTGTGTAGTGCGTGGGTACAGCGCAAGTGTGCGTCGGCGGCCGGCATCTTCCGTCGGCGGCTGCTGTTTCCGCAACATGGCGGCCGGGCTCACTTGAGCACGTTCGCATTCGGCGCACAGTATTAATTTTCGTGTGCGTCGTCTGCGAGCGTGCGAGCAGGTGGCTCGGCTTTCATCGCCTTGCTGCATGCTGCTTTCCGGTCTCTTCCTCTCTGCGCATCATCGCCGTCTATGTGGACTCGGGGGCTGTCGTTACATCGGTGTCGTCTGCTACCCGCCTCGGAAGCGTTGCACCTCGACAGAGGGAGACAAAAACGTGGTTAGCTATGTGTACAACCGTGTACACATAGCTCAGTGTCGAGGTTTCGCGTGTCGCCGTCCGCCACATTTCGCTCTCAATTAACTAATCGCGTTTTTGCTTTCCCAAGGAGGTGCAGAAAAACGCACCTTATTACACACTTAGTTTATAATTTGAGAAAGTGTAATAAATTTATTTCTTGTGCTATTTGTACTTTTGTACTTAATTGGACGACGATCCCGCTACCTATATAAAACCGTAAGGCCATTCTAGAATTTCCTTAGTCATATATTTCATTCGCTTGCCGCTCTATATTAAAGACTTTAGTTTATGGCCACTGGTTCGTAACATAGGTATACCTTTATACACGGCGTGCGCACACGCAGCTGCATCGATGTAAACGCTCCCTTAGGCTGTGTCTACAATAGAGTGACAAGTATGATATCACACTGACACGGACGTTCGTGACAGCCTGTGATATCACGCGAACCGTAGGGTGGTGGTAACTGCCAACTGCGAAAACAAATACGAAATACAACAGGTCGACGACGACAGGTGTTCACGGAGAAGTGTATATTTTTTACAGTTGGCAGTTACCTCCACCCTACGGTTCGCGTGATATCACAGGCTGTCACGAACGTCCGTGACAGTGTAATATCACGCTTGCCACTCTATATTGGAGACACAGCCTAACAGAACCGATCCCAAAAGTCGTACCACAGTTTCCGAATTTCGGAAAATCGGAATACGCCCCAAGTATTCGCTCCGTGCATAGTGCATAGTATATGTAGTCTTACTTTCAGAAATAGCGCCGCCTTACGGCCAATCGACGCGATTTTCAGGGACACAACGCATAGGGTTGTTATGGGCATGTAACGAAAATAATTTCTTACAAGTTTCTGAAAAACCTACGAGATTTCAATTTTTTTTTCTTTCATTGTTATTTTGTTTTCATTTATTATAAAAAGTTATAAGAATATTCTTACATTCATTAGCTGAACAAATTTAATTCTACTTGTACGCCCATAAGAGTCCAATGCATTTTGTCCCTGCAAATCGCGTCTATTGGCCGTAAGGCGGCGCTATTTTTGTGTATTGTTATGAACTGCGTTTGCATAGCCGAGTCACGCAATGTAAGGGCAATTCTGCAATGAAGCCTTGATTATTCGAACCCTCGATAAAATTAATAATAAACTAAATAACTAAAAACGTCCCCGTAACAATCTCAACCTAAAATTTCAATAGAAGAATTTATATAATAACTAGTCAACTAAGCAAATTATAAATTAACAATAACTCGAATAGGGGCGATAATGAATTTATTAACAAATTACCTTTAACGAAAAATTGAGATAAAACTAAATAAACGGTAGTAATCGGCGATTAAATTAATAACTATTTGGACAATAAATTATAATTATGTCATAATAATTAACGATTCGATAGATAATGGCAGGCGTAATGATAATTAATTAGGGAAGCTCGCTCGGGTAGGGAAAACTCTGTTACAGAATTCATCTCAAGGGCGATCGATGAGATGACAACGGGAGCGAGCCCAAGGACGATCACCAGACGACAACAGGCATGACCTCGAGGCGAACGACAACAACAATAAGGTCATCCCAACGGACGGCCGCGATTAAACACTTCCGAGAGGTGGAAAACCAAGAAGTGTTTACCCGTGAGGCACCCCCAGAGACAGCTGACAGTGAACAATAAGGATCATCTCAAGGACAAGTCAACGGTCCAGCAGCGACAAACAATTCCTAGAGCCAGCGCGCAGTGGCGCACAACGACCTAACGGCCCGAGCCGTCACCAACGACCAATCACGGACCAGCGGCACCCTACGCCACTGGCGGGGGCGGTCCACCACCCGCTGCCTATCATCCTCGACCCTATTTTCTGGTCAGGGGCCCCTCCACCGCTACGCCCCGACTTTGGAGTGGGTGAGGCCCCTGGGGCAGCCTGGCGCCCTACAGCCTCTACACCATGCTGCCTCCTACCACCAACCTGAAGCTCCACTCACGACCATGGATATACATTGGGCCTCACCGCCGGCCTCGAGTCAGTCGCTACCGAGCACATGAGACGCTTTGTAGCTGAGACCTGGGTCATCGCTAACTAATCTGGTCCTTGTCACCGTGTACGTTGCGATCCAAGCCAACTAATCTGGTCTTTGTTACCGTGTACGTTGCGCCCAGAAGCTTTTAGTCGGAAGTTATCAAGCGCTCTAAGCTTTGTAACAATATCGCATCAGTGCGCGTAATCCGGCTCTATCTTATTGCCAGATTGAGGTTATATAGAATCACGAACACGTTAAACGAACTATTGTAAATTGTTAAAGTCACTAATTCGAGTTACAACTTATTTCAATAAATTACATCATTAACTTTAATATTCTCGTGAGTGTTTATTTCAAACTACCTGCAACTCTGTGCGCTTTAGCGTTTAATTGAGCAACGTTCCCAAATTCTAATTGGTCAACCCGGCGACCATTGCAGAAGCGCCCTTCTGCTCTGAGACCCCGACTCGGGTCGTAACAGCATAGAATCTGTCACGCACGGAGCGAATTGCCCGCCACGATCGTCGATTCGTCGCGCGTGCGTGTGTTTTCCCAGCTTCATGAAGTTAGCCCCCATACATAAAATATCCAAAAACAAAAAATATAGATCGATTGCGCATTAAAAAATATAAAAAAATGTTAATTAAAACTTTTTTGCGCGAGCTGTCGTTTTTGTGATAAAAAATAAAATTGTTTGGGGGCTAGTGGTTTAGCCCCCAAAATTAAATTTTGTATTACTCATAATACAAAATAATTTTTGCAATTATTTACTACGGCATTCGATTACGCGACGTGTGCGCGTATCGCCCCCAAATTCCAAATTCGGAAAAACCTATTAATAATAATATAAAATTATAAAAAAAGAACAGTCTGTCTAGAGACTCCAAACGCGAAACGCGAAAAACTGACGCGAAATGACGAGAAAACACGCGAAAACACGCGAAATGAGTTGGGAAATTTTCGCGTCAATAACACAATTTTCCGGGAGCTTTCGGGTCAATTCGCGTTGATAAAAAAATTTTCCACAGGAGCTTTCGCGTTCCGCGCAAATAATATTTTCGCGTTCTCGCGTTTGTGCGCGCGCGCGCGCGCGCGTGTGTGCGTGTGTGTGTGTGTGTGTGTACGTGTGCGTGTGCGCGCATAACGCAATATCCTGGGATTTCTTAGGGTTTGTCTGCAATAAAAACATCACTCAGGGTATTGACCATGAAGTAAGAGAGAAGAAGACGTAACTCCATGCGATCCGGCGACCAAAAATTGAGCCGACTTTCCCGACAAAATTCGCCAAGTTCGCTCGGCGGAGTAGCCTCCTCTAACTGGTTTAATTGGCCTTCGCGTTTATCGCGCAGTCGATAAATGGGTACTTACTTATCACATGAAAATATAATGATACTACAAAAAGATCTATTTTCAGAAAATCGAAAGATATAAAGAATTATATAACAGAGATTTGGTCAAATATGAAAAATAAGCTGTATTCAAATCGCTATACCAAAAACAAAATCAAAAACCCAAATGGGGCAGTCCTTATAAGCTACATTTAAAAATATATTTAAAACTTTCCCGATAGTGTAGTGGCGCGCTCGTTGGTCTATTATACTAAAAGTCTGAGTTAAACCAAAGAATATAGGTATTAAAAATATCCTAATTTTAAAATTATTTAAAAAAAAAATATTTATTATTTATTATTTATATATTGTATTTTTGTATACATTCATTAATGTACTTCTTACAACCAAATATCCTTTATTAATATTAAAATCATGAAGTAAGATTCATGATTACAATTTCATAATTAAAATTTTAGTCAGTAGTTGGCTCGTAACTGCTCCTATTTGGATTTTTTAATTTTGTTTTTGGATTAGCGATCCGAATACAGCTTTTTTATGTCTGATGAAATCTCTGTTATAAAATTCTCAATTATAATTACATTTTTTATACCGATTTTCTGAAAAAAGATCTTTTAGTAGTATCATCATATTTTCATATGATAAGTACCCATTTATCGACTGCGTGATAAACGCGTCGCGTAGGCCATTTAGTTCCGCAGACGACGCGTGAAGCGCTGACACCAGTTAGGGGAGGCTATTCCGACCAGCGGACCTGGCGAATTTCGGCGGGAATTTCAGTTCACTTATAGCAACGAATATAGACGCATATAGAAGCGTACGTCAGATGGGGGGCGAGGACGAAAAAAAATTAGTTCCGCCTTGACCGAGTGATGGCGCTAGCATTGACTTTGTATGCTTCTCTTCTCACTTCTGCGAATCGCGGCTCGGCGGCTCGGGCGCGCGCCGTCCGCGGCCCGCCGGCCCGCGCCGTTCACGATGATCCGGGCGCAAGCGCCGTAAAGCATGACTGCATGATGATTTGCAATTTTACATGTTATACAATTTTTTTACAAATAACAATTTAATAATGATTAAAAATAATTTATCGGCCACAACCTCACCAATAAATTTAAACAGAACCATATCACAAATTTATTACCCAACAGACTCAGCAACTTCTGAACTTTCTGAATTTTGAACATGGATCAACAACAACTAAATTTTGAAGTTATCTCACAAAAAGAACAAGCTTTTGGTAATGTACAAACACTCAATAAAAGTATCGATAAAGGTAAAAATTTGATTTTATGTGTAAATATTAGAAGTATAAAACAAAACTTTGAAAAACTTGAAACTTTTATTGAATGTTTAGCCGTAAGACCAAGTGTCATTATATGTACTGAATCTTGGAATGTGCAATATACTCCATTGTACAACATATCAGGTTACAAAAGTTACTATAGTGAGAGTAAAATGAATAAAGCAGATGGAGTTATGATGTATATAAAGGATGAACTATCTGAACACACAGAAATTATAGTGGTCGACAACATACGTATCTTAAGCTCGGTTATAAAATTAATTGGCACCGAAACTGTAAGAATCTCAGCGATCTATAGATCACACAATATAAAAAAGTATGAATTTGTACATAGCCTGAAAAAATTCCTAAGAGATCAATTAAATACTAAGAACCATTGTATAATCGGGGATTTTAACATTGATATATTAGACGAAAATTTTAGTAAGACTGACTCAACAGATAACCTTATAATACAAGAATTTTTAAATGATCTCTTGGAACATAAATTTACGCCATGCTTTACTGGAATAACAAGGCCTTCATCTGATAATAAAAGAGGTACCTGCATCGACAATTTCTATATAAAAACTAAAAATATAAATATTAATTCATTTAAAATAACGAATCCATTTAATGATCACTACCCATTATTTATAACTATAGATAAATTAGAAATAAATCAGCCGAACAAATTCAATATGAAATCAATTAATTACAACAAGTTAAAACATGTTGCAAATAATTCAAACTGGTACTCAATATTGTCTATGCAGGATCCTAATCTTGCAGTTAACGCATTAATTGACATGATAAATAATTGTATTGATGCGTCCACTACCAAAAAACAATTTAAAAATAAACTTCCGAGAAAAAATTGGATTACTAGTGCTATTATAGTCTCGTGTACTACTAAAGAGACACTGTATATCTTATGGAAAAACAATCCCACTTCTGAAGCCCTAAAAAAAGAGTATACAAATTACACTAAGATATTGAACAAAGTTATTAAAGAAGCAAAATTTAAATACGAAAAGGAAATGGTAAAACGAAATAGCGGAAACTCCAGGGAATTATGGAACATAATTAAAACTAAATTAGGGAGAAATAGTGTGCATGATAATCCAATAAAATATATATACGAAAACAATCAAAAAATCGAAAATAAAACTGATATAGCAAATGCTATGAACACCTATTTTTGTAAAATAGGACCAAATTTGAGTGCTCAATTTGCTAATATAAATAATAATAACCTGAAACTTCCAGATAGGAATCCTGAATCTATTTTCTTTCGTCCGACAGATTTTGCTGAGATATACAAAATAATCAATACATTGAAAAATAAATCTGGAGGTGTAGACAATATTAACGCTAAATCATTGAAAATTCTCTCTGAATATATATGTGTGCCCTTAGAATATATCTTCAATTTATGTATTGTGAAATCTATCTGGCCTGACGCGCTCAAAAATGCTGAGGTAGTCCCTATTTACAAGGCTGGTGAAAAATCTAATATCAATAATTACAGACCAATCTCTTTAATATCGAACATTGCAAAAATTTTTGAAAAAATAATTTATAATAGATTATACCACTTTTTTGAAAAACATAACATAATATCAGAAAAACAATACGGCTTCGTTAAAAATAGGGGAACTACTGACGCATTAAATTATATATCAAATATCATATACGAAAACTTAGATAAAAGTAAACCAATAATTGTTGCTTTTCTAGACTTAGCCAAAGCATTTGACACTGTTAATCATAGAGTTCTTTTAGATAAGCTTGAACGATATGGAGTAAGGGGTAGTGCCTTAAAACTGATGACTAGCTATCTCACAGATAGGCGGCAAAGAGTAAAAATTCAAGACTGTAAAAGTGAATATAAAGAATTTACTACGGGTGTTCCCCAAGGAACTATATTAGGACCATTACTTTTTATACTTTATGTCAATGACTTACTAGGAAGTATGCAAAATGACACAATTATGTCCTATGCTGATGACACGGTTATCATATCAAGTGATAACATGTGGTCCTCAGCTCAGGAAAAAATGTGTGCTTACCTTAATCATGTGGCCAAGTGGCTTGCACAAAATAAACTGTCGCTAAATATAGATAAAACGGTCTATATGACTCTCGGAAACTACTGTGATAGTGTACCTGGCACACTAAACATCAAAATAGGAACGCAATTAATAAAAAGAGTTGAAAGTCATAAATACTTAGGGCTGTATTTCGACTACAATATGAAATGGGATAAGCATATAAGATATATCATTAAAAAACCAAATACCTAATTTTTGTCTTTGCCAAGATAAAAAATATGATGGATACAAAAACATTAATGATAATATATTATGCTTTCTTTCATAGTCTAATCAATTATGGGGTAATTGCCTGGGGTGGTGCGTACGATAATAATATGAAACTAATACAATCAACACAAAACAAAATATTGAAAATCATAAATAAAAATAAATTCTCTCAAACTAATTCACCTCTTGAAATAAAAAAATTATTCCAGTTAGAGTCAATATCCTTACATTATTCTACATTAAGAAATAAATATATAAACAGTGCGAGCAAGACCAGAAACAAAACAATTCAATTACCTAAATGTGATAAAAGAATTAGTGATAAAAATAGCTACAATGAAGCCATAAGGGTCTTTAATGGGCTATCTAAGGATCTCAAAGTTATGAATTTAAGTAGACAATTAATGAAGAAAAAATTAAAAATGTTTATAGTAAAAGATGCAATATAATTTCAAAATAATAATTAAATCTTAACCAATATATCTAACAAATTATTTAACTGTTATTTATGTACTACAATGGATTTTATCGATATTTTTATCGATGTTAACAAACACTACGCACATACCATTATATAGTTTTTAAGAATTTTGTAGTTTGTAATATTTTTTTAGTTTGTAAGTTTTCTATATACCAGATCTACACACAGGCAATAATATTTGCCTCAGTAGGATTTACTTACTTATGTATATTTCGTATATAATAATGTAATGTAAATATTTTCTGGAAATAAATAAATAAAATAAAATAAATAAATTTAATTTAAAAATAAATTCTATTAAGTATTATTAAAAGTTAATAAATTCTTACAATTATTTGATTAAAAAAATAATAATTGAAAGAAATAAAAAAAGATATAAATTGTTATACAAGAAAATAAATAGTAATAATTAGTTATGTAGTCATATATGTACAGTTATTTAACTTGATATATCACTTGACATATCACTTTTCGACTGTATGCAACCATTATATTAATTTTCATATTCACTGTAAAATAATACATTGTGTATCAAGGGTGTACTCAATGTTGGATTTAGCAGACCGAGTATTTATAAGTACAAGTCGAAGGCAAGTTAGCACGAGTCTCTGCAAACTCGCGATATGAAAAAGCCCACCAACCCTTGGGTGCACATGATATTATGTTTTCTGACAGTTTTTAATTTTCGAGTAATTTATTTATCATACTCAATGTATCAATAAAGGTTTAAGAAGAAAGACGCGGGGGTATTATATCAGACAACTAAATTGTCAGATGGGTGATTTTAAAGAAATTTTTGAAATTTATACATATTGTTTTACATTTATATACATTTATATACACTTCCATAAAATTAAGAAAAAAAAGTCTTATATAGCGAAAATTTTAAAAAAATATATAAATGTATATAAATGTATATATCTGTAAAAAAACTAAATATATGTATATTTACAAAAATACAAATTTTCAATACAACTATTCAAAATGTAAGAAAAAATATATAAATGTAAATAAGTGAAAATTTTTGTAAAAAAAAACTTATATAAATGTATATAAACGTATATAAACGTAAAAAATGTTCTAATTACAACTTTTATAAACACTTATTATATAAGTTTGTATACATTTTTTTACATTTATATACATTTTCTATTTCCATCGGGGATGTAACGCGTTCTTCGCACGAGCGATGCGAGGGAGAAAAGTCACACGAGCTAAAAATCATATTACGCACCAGTTTCGAACCGTATTTCATACCACGAGAGCCGAATAATTATGTTAAAGTTATGATTTTGAGATTACAGTGGTATAAAATGTTTAAAGTTTAGTATATAAAAATTTAAGAAAACGTGGCAAGAAGTCCATAATATTCTCATTAAATTATTTTAATATGATATGTGATATCGGTATTTCCAATACCATTTCCACCTAACGATTAAACTATAGAAAATGCGGTGATTAAGGGAATTAAGCCCTACGTCGACACATGATCTAAAAATTTTATGGGAATACATCTTTTACATTTTTCGGAATGTTTTTCCTCTAGTTGAAAGTCTGTAAGTTTATGCAATTTGTTTTTAATTTTTATAGACGAGAATTTTTCTATTATTTATTTTTGAAAAGAATTTTTTTCGTGTTTTGAATAGCTCCCGTTTGTAATTGACAGTATCAGATTTGGAAAATATTTTAAACGACTTTATATTTAAGATATTCCTTGAAGGAAATGGCCACATTATATTAAATAAAATATCTATATAACATTTCACCATTCTGATAAAATACCTCCCCTGTGGATAAAAATATGCTGCAGCAATCTCAAAGTAATGGATCAGGCATAAAAAAAGGTAGTATCGATTTTTAAAATTGAAAAACACAAAAATCGACCCTGCGTTACCAAAATGATTGTTAATTCTACTTAAATTCATGGAATGTTTATTAATATGTTCTGCTCTCAGTTAATACGTGTTTGCATAAATAATTTTAACATATGTTTTACACATTATTTTAGTAATTTAATTTCATTAATTATTTAAAAACAATAGAAATAATATGCAAACTCGATATTATTCGATGGAAACCGAGCGGGAAGGTGGCAGATATTTTCGATCAGGATAGGATAGGAAACACAGGATTATTAGGTTAAGGAAGAAAGGGTGATGAATATTTTTAAATATTCCTAACATGCACTAAAAATTAAAATCTTTTGCCTGTAATCAGATATTTTTTCATTTCAATAATCTACAAAAAGAAATGCAAATTAGTTACCATGCGAAACTATTCACTACAATTTATTACAAAAGATAAAACAAAATTATAAATTATATTGCTTTATGCACGTTACTACAAGTAATTGTTATTAATTTCAAGTTTATATCTATTACGTGAATCAATACTGAATTCAAGTACTTTCTTATTATCCGAATAAAGTATTATAATCTGAATCATTTATGAACGTAAATATGGATTATAAACAAAAAGACGATAATTGATATGGCATGACAGCGCTCATACCCTAAGAACTATAGAATAATTTAGTATAAATGCTGTCTTACAATTTAATATAGTATATACATGCAATATAAAAAAAAAAAAATCGTAGTGTATAAAAAGTGACATTATATTTTTAATAATTTTACTTCAATAATTTTACAAAATGAATTAATATTGTAACTACGAAATGGAAATTACTATTATCAAATTAGCAATAAAAATGTTTATACAATTAAATACAACTAAACAAACTTTTTTTACATGAAGATCTATGATTTATAAATAAATTATCACACAGCATTGAAAAAAGTGAAAAATCTATGAAGAAAAATGAAATTGAAAATTAATAACTAGTATTTTACTTATTTGAAGATAATCATAAATATTATAATTAAAAATCATGCTTTATATTAATAAATGGCCATTAAATGTCACCTTTTATTGAATCACAAAAATAATTGTCTGTAAGGAAATAAACATATATTCATATTAGCTTAAGACAATACAATAAGCGTAACAACTTGTTGAAATTTCATCATGAAAAAAAAAATTATTTCCTTTGTGTTAAAAAATACATATTCTAATTTAGTTTCTCATTAAGTAATATAGACGTTAATAAAATCTAATATGTTCTTTTTTTACTCATGACTCAATTTCTGCAACTTAGCATTAGGGTTGTTACCAGCAAAATGTCTTTTTCTTGAACTTTTAGCATCTCGCAAATCATAATTTATCCATTTCACCTTATTAAAAATATGAACTCTAACAAAAAACACAATTACAGCCTCACGATGCGATTTACAAGGTTCGTCAGTAATCCAAAACCGTGCATGATATTTAAGAATTTCAGCTGTGATTTTATCAATTAAAACTACTAACTTCTGTCTTGTAACTTACTTCAGAAAATAGTGTATCAAAAGTTTCAATAGCTGTTATAATGATTCTATAAAAAGCGTCAGAAGGGACGCAAAGATTTCCAAGTTCATTGGTCACATTAAATACTTTATACGCTTTAAAAAAAAGTAATAGATCATCGTTACTTTCAATGTTACAATTAACTCTAGTGAAAGAAGCTTTACAATCAGAACAATTAAATTTTGAAATACATTTCATAGCTATATATCCAGCAACATACTTTATTGCTCCCCGTAAAGGAGTACATGAATCTTGGCGATTGTGAGAATTTGTCAAAACACTATTCATTTTATCATAAGTTTCGGATGACAAGCTCCTATCTATATTATTCAAGTTCTCACTCCCTTCATTTAATGAATTAGATACTTCTTGAAATTCATTATCATCAACATCACCTACAACTGTGTCTGAATCAGACATCTCTTCAACAAAAGTATCTTCATTTTCATCGAAATGAACAGATTCATTTACTCCATCGAATGAAATTTCACTGCAAACGTCTTCAATATCATCGTTAATTAATTCATCATTTTCATTACTTGCATTTACTTCGATGATACTGTTGTCATTTGCAAGAAAATTACAAGTAATACGATCGGTATTATCGTCAATGTCTTCAGTAAACGCAGGCACAGGATTGGTCATATTTTCTAACGATTCTTGTAAATCAAGCTTAGTACTTTTCGTACAAATTGCTAGTAACGCTACTGTTTCGTCAGGTTCGCAGTTTGTTAATTTAGATGAAGACGTTAAATTTGCAGTAATACTATACTGTAAATTATGCCTCACTTGCATCGCAGTTGGATTTTGATTGTGACCAGAACAACTTCTTAAAACAGAAAATAAATTTTCTAACGGATCTTGATTTAAACGCGTCGTTAACAAATATACTCCCTCGTTTGATGCCATATCTTCCCATTGCAAAAGTATACTGTTAATCGTCAAATAAAAACCGTCAAAGCATGGCGGATTACCGTTTTTATCAACGCATTTCCAGGTTTCGATCCAATTCAAAGAATCTTTCAAATACTGTACTACTTGAGGATTTAAGTTTGACAAAGGACGACGCAAAGGATTAACATCTCGAGAACTTCTACTATTTAAACAATCAAAAAGGTCGTTTACTTTTTTAATAAAATTTGCTGTTGCAATGCAATCGGGATGAATGAAAGGTTTTTCTGATGCGACCGCGCCTGCTAATAAAGCTGAAGAAACACTGTTACTAAAAATTTGAGCCGCAAGACTAACGTTCATTAACTGAAAAGCATTAGGATCTAGATGTCTGTCTGTTAGTTTAGGGGCAGATTTAGTTGGAAGATCTTTTTCACGATTTCTTAATTCCCGAATCGCATCCCATGACACGGGTTTCTCATTAATTTCAAATTGACGTTTGCGAAAAGTGTTACGAAGGCATTTAAGTAAATGGGGAGCATCAAAATTGAAGAAAATTTTACGATTGTTTCGTTCAAGAAATGGTTTATTTTTGGTTATTCCCAATTCTTTTATAGCCGATTGATTTGGCGATCCTTGATCGCATACCATTGATTTTAATAGAAAACCAGTACCTTCAGCGTAATCTATTACATCTAAAATGATTTTGTGCAATAACTTTCCATTTACACTGTTATGGGGAACATAGTAGCAAATAGGCTGTCTCCAATCATTTTGCCTACCTCGTAACATAAAAACTAAAACATGATTACCACGATTTGCATTGCGACCATGCTTTCCCATATCAGTGTAACCTTCAATCAAATCCTTTTTTGGGTTGTAATCTAACCACGTTTTTATGCTCATTTCATCCCACATTAATACGCACTCGTGCTCTTTTACTGTCATTGTGGTTGATTTTATTTTTAACAATTCAAATAACTTAATGTTATTTCCAGGCTCCAAATCAAGTTCATTAATCCATCGTCTTATCAAACTAATACATAGTAAGGCAAACTTCTTTTGGTCACGCAAATAACAATAAGCTTTTGGAGATTTATAAAATAAAATCACAGCAAATTCTTTTTCATCATTAGACCACTTTCTGAGTTTGACATGATTCATTTGCATTTTAAAAAAGTTTAATACATTTACATTAAGCTTTAAATACTCGTCATAAAAAGAAACTGCTTCCTTAGATTTTTCAATTTTTCGTTCAAGATTTTTAATTTCTTTATCTTTATTACGAATATCTTTAGAAAGTTTAATAGCCTTTTGTTTATACACATCTCTTCGTACACTCATTGTTTTAGTCACTTACTGTGCTTGTTTACATTGTTTATCTTTTTTGTTTAACTGCTCTTTTAAACTCGCAATTTCATGTTGCAATTTTTGAACTAAAGTTTCATACTTTTTAGTTTGAACATTTGCATTTAATGATTTTCCGGTAGAGTCACAACCAAAGTTCGACTTGCTTTGCATTCCTGAACAAGATGGCTCTGCTGCATCAAAGTGTTGAGGAATGTTATGACTAGTTTCTATTAAAGAAGATGTTTCTAAATCAATTCCCACAAAGTTTTGTGGCATGTTGTTACTTCTTTCTCTTATAAAGGGTGTTTCTAAATCAATAACTGATCTGTCTTCAGAGGTAGGAGGAAGATCAATTCCAGAGCCATCATGTTCTTCAACGTCACCGGAATCATTCGAATCAGTATCTGAAGCCTTTTGAATAGGTATAGCTATATTTTTCAATTTTGTCATACCAGAACCGACCACAAAATCGTCAGCAGTAAAATGGTCATTGCAAAGTCGCTTGGCTTCCAGTTGTTTGTCATCCAATTTAAGAAGATTGTCATTGCCTGAGTGAATGATCCAGTCTAGTTGTCTATGTAAACGAAATATATGATTGATAGAGGGAAAATTTAAGTCTTACAAGGAGTGTATCTCAGATCCGGATCATGGATTTTTCTCAAACTTTGAGATCTGTTTTTAGATGTTAAAATATGAAACGAACCGGAGTTAGATCCTCACGCTTTGATAAACTGAAGTTATGAACATTTTTAACTGAATTTAAGGAAATACTGAAAAAAAATGCTTGCTTTGTTTCAGCAAAACCCGTGAGCCGGAACCCTGAGCCTCTCCGAGTTAATAAGAGAGGAAAAGGATCCTCTAACAAAACTATCGGAATATATAATCTTTAAAAAGAGCTATATTAAAGCCATCGCCTTATAAAATTAATTGCCTAATAATTCTCAAAAATATAGATATAAAAAAGACCACTTTTACTAAAATGAAAAGATAGGTTAATTCATATGTACAAATAAATACATAAATGCTTAAGATGGTTCCGGAGCGATATATATGTATATAAATATAAAAATTTTTACGATGATTACTTCACATATTATAATTTGAGAAACAATATAGAATGAAACAATAATTCTTGAAGAAACAAACAAAAATTTTCAAAGAAATTTAAATATTATTCAAGAAGATATTGACAATTGAAAAAGAAATCAACAAAACCCATAATTCTTTTTCATTTTTCATCCAATTTTAATTTGCAAGGTCTCATTTTATTCTTTGTTCAATTTCAGGGGACGTAGCAATATAAAAAATTCGAAAATTTTCAAAACTTGCAAAGTTATAAGCAATTGTTTGTAGATATGTGACTCACTTTTATAAAGTTTCTAGCATTTTAATACAGTTTTCTATGATTCGCACCGATTTTATACAATTTCAGGGTATTTACTTCTGACTTAAGGAAAAATTCCCGTGTTTTTCCCTCTTTTTCCCGGTCAGTTTTTGTAATTTTACCGATATGAAACAAGCAATTTTTATTATAACCCGCGCAAAAATGTAACCTATGGGCAACATATTGGAAACATATTGGATATACAAATTACCAATATGTGGGCAATACATTGGAAAACGATTTGAAATATATACGCAATATAGCGCTAGAGCACAGTATCCAATACTTCGACGGCGCATCGGTATAGACTCCCTTCGACAAATTGGGGCACCGAGAGTATATAAGGCGGCGAGATTCAATGAATCGATTGACTCTTTACGAAGAGTCTAATTAACAAGGCTTTCCTTGCTTTTGATGTCCCGTTATTTGAGACTCTGAAATTTTTGCAATTCTTTCGTAAAATGATTTTTTATACGAAATAAAAATCTTAAATCGAGAAACAAGAAATAAAAATAAATTATCTAACGAGTAACCATCCAGAAAATATTGGCAATATATTGCCAACACATGGGCTGTCAATATATTGGCAATATATTGGTAACACATGGACTGCATAACATTGGCAACATATGGGCAAAGTATTGGATACTGTGCTCTAGCGCTACATTGCGTATATATTGCAAATCGTTTTCCAATGTATTGCCCACATATTGGTAATTTGTATATCCAATATGTTTCCAATATGTTGCCCATAGGTTACATTTTTGCGCGGGAATTTTAAAGAGATCTTCACATTTATAAAAAAAAAAAATGAAGAAGATAAGATAAAAGATAACAATTTTTAAACACGACCGCTTCTCAAGAGAGCCTTATATTTTCTCCAGAGTGATATTCAAATGCGGCTCTCATACTGTCTTGTTCGAAGGGCGACATCGGTATCCAGGAGGTGGTTGGTACTGTGCGACGTTTTTCAATCGGCCTTTATCAACGTTGGCATTATTCTTGTCACCGAATCGTAAAGATTGTAACCCCCCAAAAACTAGCAATTTACTGTATAAAAACTATTTTCCGCCAAGAATTAGTTCATTTGTGAATGTTCTATCATGTATGTATGTATATATGTACGTTCGTATGTAATCAAGTTTATGGATTTTCTCAGAAAATTTTTCATAGATCATACGAATTTTGGCCCAGATACTCGTTTTATTATAAGTAACGGGTAGTCCTATACCGAGCCGAATCCATCGGAAAATAAAAAAATGCCCGAGCAAATAAAAATCTGAAAAATAGATTTTGAACATAATATTAAAAAAAATAACTTTCAGTCAAAAACAACAAATTCATCTGCTAAAATTAATTTAAAAATAGTACATGGTGCAACTAGGGAGGAAAGTTGACTTTTTCTAGCGAGGGTGATAATTGACGAGTGGTTCTCGAGTGATCAAAATTATCATCCGAATTTGAAAAATTCAATTGCTCTAGGGCTTCATCAATACCAAATCAGAGAGTCGAAGTTAGACGGCAGCTTCGAGTCTGCGCAGTAGAGACTATCGCGGATTGGGCACTCGCGCTGCACACCGTAGCGCGCGCGTTCAAATGACGAGTGAATTTAAGCTAGAGTCGGGTGTTACGTAGACGTGTAATACAAGGCAAAAAAATTATTTCAATAATACAAGGCAAAAAAATTATTTAAATAATTCTTAACACCAAGTAGGCGGGGGATGCGAGTTCAACGCGTGTACGGGAGCGCGTCAGACGTGCATACATGGCAAAATAATTATTTAAATAGTTCTTAACCCCAAGTAGGCGGAAGATGCAAGTTCCAATGCAAATACGGAATCGAGTCAGACGTGCATACGAGGCAAAACAATTATTTAAATAATTCTTAACCCCAAGTAGGCGGGGGATGCAAGTTTCACGCGTATACGGGAGCATCACCCACCTACTAGGGCTTGAGGATTATTTAAATAATTATTTTGCTATAATACACGTCTGCCTTATTACAGTATAAGCGTGGAACTCGCATCCCTCGCCTATTTGGGGTTAAGAACTATTTAAAAAATTACTTTGCCATGTATGCACGTCTGACGCGCTCCCGTATACGCGCGGAATTCGCATCCCGCTCCTACTTGGGATTAAGAATTGTTTACATAATTATTTTGCCATATATACATGTCTGCCTTATTCCAGTATACGCGTAGAACTCGCATCCCTCGCCTATTTGGGGTTAAGAAGTATTTACAAAATTACTTTGCCATGTATGCACGTCTGACGCGCTCCCGTATATGCGTGGAATTCGCATCCCGCTCCTACTTGGGGTTAAGAATTGTTTACATAATTATTTTCCCATGTACACACGCCTGGCGTGCCTCCGTGTACGCGTGAAACTCGCCTCTTCGCCTACTTGGGGTTAAAAATGATTTAAATAATTATTTTGCCATGTATACACGTTTGCCTTATTCCAGTATACGCGTGGAACTCGCATCCCCCGCCTACTTGGGGTTAAGAATGATTTAAATAATTATTTTGCCATGTATATCTTATTCCAGTATGCGCGTGGAACTCGCATCCCCCGCCTACTTGGGGTTAAGAACTATTTAAATAATTATTTTGCCTTGTATGCCCGTCTGACACGCTCCCGTATACGCATGGAACTCGCATCTCCCGCCTACTTGGGGTTAAGAACTATTTAAATAATTATTTTGCCTTATATGTACGTCTGACGCGCTTCCGTATACGCGTGGAACTTATATCCCCCGCCTTCTTAGGTTTAAAAACGGTTTAAATAATTGTCTTGCTTATTGTTGCACGTCTACGTTATTCCCTAATATGCGTGCACCTTGCATACCCCGGCTATTGGGTTAAAAATTATTTAAATAATCGTTTGGCTTAATTTTTCATGTCTACATGATTCCCTTATATGTGTGGACCTCATATCCTCCGCCTACTTGGGTTCTAAAATAATTTAAATATTCGTTTGGGTTATTTTGTCATCGTAACTCCCTCATACCATAAGTAAGTACTCAATCTTTATAATCAGTTATATTTTTAAAAGTAAATTCAGCTTGGAACGCGCAGTTTGAACGTGCACCACGATGCGCTCCATGATGCACCCCGCAGTGTAGATACTCCCTTATCACGTTGGCTGCATCGACAATTACTAAATATCTTACGCATGCATACGCGTGCACGTGCTTATGTAACGGGGGCCTTAACAAACAGGCACGCTTTTTCCACCTACATGAGTTTCGTGCGTAGGCGAGCGGATGTTTTATAAATTAAAAACCGCTGCCAATTCATTGGCACGTGGCTTCCTCAAAATTAATTTATTGATTCATTTAATTAATTTTTAAAGGCAAATTTGAAAATTTAACACAATAGAACACGAACTGATCGTGCAAATAAAATGTAAAATAAGAGAAAACGCGATTAATATCGAAGTGCAGTTAAAAGTATTGTTAAACGTATTTCTCGGCTTCTAATTCGCCAGCATATTTAGCTAATTTCATGTATCGGCGAAGCGCGCTGTAAATTAACCTCAATAAAAAACAAAAGTAAGTGAAAAACGCGCTCGCATAGCACGTGTCATTTCCATTTTCTAGTATAGATATACCCGAAAATTACGATTTGAAAAGAGGGCTAAATCAGTTTTAACCTCGAATATCTCTGAAAGTCATAAACGAATTCTTTTACTCTAAAAACACATATAATAAATAATATACACTCTACATCTCCGCCAAATTTTAAAGAAATTAAAACAAGTTTTCTCTTGTTATCAGGCGACAAAGAAAATGACTTTGTAAAATAGGAAAATTTTGAATATCAAAAAGTAATTGTACGATCTTGATGAAAATTCACATCCATAATATCTATATCACATACAAAATTGTCTAGAAATCTGGAGCTGATTCATCGAACCGTTCTCGAAAAATTACGATTTAAAAAAAAAATTTTTTAATTTTTACCTCAAATATCTCTGAAATTTATGGACCAATTATTTTGCCCAAAGAACTCGACAACGAACACCTTTAGTCATATTTCTAGAGCAATTTAAAGAAACTTAAAATTTTAGTTTTACAAAGCTTCCTCTAAGAGGAAGCAAAAATTAAAATACACAACGATGTCTGGCACTAATTCAGCGTAATAAAGTCTTAAGAAGCAGATTGAAAGTACAGATTTGTGAGAAAAAAACTGCTGACAATTCAGTAACTCGTGGATTCCACAAAATTAATCTACTTATCTCTCTTATTAATTTTTAATGCCCATATTTTAAATAATAGCACCAATTTAACGTCGAACGATAAATCCATTAAACAGCAAACCAGCGTTCAGGTTTCGTATAAAAAACGCGCCATATGATGGTCCAGAAGTCATAGCGACAATAGTTAAAAAAAAAAAAAAAATTCATATGTCGTTTATATGAGCGTGTATGTAAAGGAATGTTATGTAGATACGTAAAAAACATTATTGAAAAATTGCAAATTAAAATTTTCATCTCGATTGTCTCATAAAATTACAAAAATCATAAAATTTAAAAACCTTAAACCAATTTCCCTCCATTGTTACTGTACAATAAAAACAACAACTTTTAAATATCAAATATGTCAAAAAGTAACACGATCTTGATAAAATTTGCACATCTATTAATTACATCATATATAAAATGAAATAAAAATTTTCAAGGATTCGAAAATTATCGTCATGTTAAATATACAATTCATATTCGTCATGTTAAGCGATGGGTGGCGCCGCTCGGTGGGTTGTTTATCAACTAGTTTGTTTGACGAACAACGTCATTCAAACTTGAAATTCAAATGAGCTTACGACCATGTACCTTATAACTACATCCGAATTATTTGAGTATGTAGGGGATGGGGTTCGAAAATATGTTGAAGGGGAAAATGTGTATAATGCGAAACATATAATTTATTGCGGTATTACAAGGCAAGATGATAACCTTATCGAGGTTATGTGTTTATGTTTGAAAACTTCGTGTTTATTTGGGGTACCTCATGAACTGCACATTAAAATAAGTTCAAGTGTGCAGAAGAACGGTTCTCAAATACAGAGAACGATTTCTTGTATTTGTTCATGCAAAGCAGGTCAATCTGGTCGGTGTAAGCACTGTGTTGCTGCCTTAGTACATCTTGTGAAGTAAGTAGGTAACGGATAAGATTTTTATTCATAGAATGAAATAAAAAATTATTAATATATATTTTAGAACAGAAAAGGAATCCATACAAGTAGCTACATGCACTGATGCAAGCAGCAATGGGGAAAATTCACTCTTTTTACATCCCGTAACACTGCATTTACGAATTTTTTTACTCTTATGATTCTCCATTATAAAAACTTTGGAGTAATTTATTTTATACCACTCTAACCTCAAAATCACAACTTTGATATGATTTTTCGGCGCTGGTGGTATAAAATACCGTTCGAAACTAGTGCGTAAGTCGATTATTTAGGTGGTGTGACTTTTTCGCACTCGCTTCGCTCGTGCAAAAAGTCACACCAGCTAAATAATCGACTTCCCCAACCGTGTCGAAATGTACTATATTTTATTCTTACGTTTGGAACGACTTTTTCGTCAAACAAACTAGTACGGTTGTTTGTCGCATAGCGCCGCCACCCATCGCTTAACATGACGAATATAAAAAGAAAATGTTTGTTAACTGGTGACTTTTCCAATACTGGTATAGTCACCCTATACACACACACTTACAACAAAAATTTGTCAAATTTAAATGGTTTCATTATTACAAAAAATAAAAAGAAAATAAATTTAGTAGCTAAATAATTAAAATTATTTTAAAGTTAATTTATTATTTAATTAATTTATTATTAGCTCAGAAATATAACCTATAATAATAATTTCAATAATTGTTTGCCAGGTCTCGCCCAAAATAACTCTAAAGATTATCAATCAATGTTTGATAATAACAATTTCAATTTATTTAATATAAAACTATTCATTATAAAGAAAAAGTTAATCAAAACAATCTAACCGTTCTTCATCCTTTGGAAAACGATGAAAAATCAGTGTAGGGTTTTTCGCCTTCGTGTTTGTGCATCCTTCATACGCACAACGCGCTCGAGATGGTGCCATGACTCAAATTTCTCAAAAAACTAATATAAAAATACTTTAAAAGAAAGTCAAGACCCTTGAAGTGAAAGACGCCGTCGGAACTGCAACACTCCTGCCTCCGCTGTCAGAAAGACACTCCCGCCTTATTACACGCTTCCCGCGCGATTGCCGAAACAAAAACATTACATTACCCAGTTTCATAGAATAGTTTATATTATTTTAAATGCAGTAAAATCTTTTAAATAAATCATAACAATAATAATTTGTAAAATAACATTTTATTTTAATTCATTAACAATTATTTTATTAGTCTGATATCTTATATACACGTGTATATCTATATATACTCTTCTTATACAGGCTTATATATCTATATATATTGGGTGGCAGTCATCACCATCTCGCGGATGGATAACAGAACTAATCGGCTTGTTATCCAGTGACTTCGTCCAAAAGTTTCTTAAGCCGTACGCTTCTATATGCGTCTATATTCATTGATAAAACAATGAAATGTTTAACAATTTTTTAAACATTAATTAAGTTGATGATAAACCTTAGACTTAAAAAAGAAAAAAAATCACTTAGAAGGTGGTGGACAAAACCTCAAAGTTAATCTTAAAATCAAATCCATTAGTCAACACAACAAAAATATCCATGAATATAGATAGGCTTCCCTGTTTCTGGGGCGGAACGAACAGCACAGCGTGGCGCAGCGCAGGGCAGCGCAGCGCAGCGCGGCGCAGTGCATTTGTGGATTCTCCCTTATATATCCGTGCCCAGCGGGGTTGACTGTGGGACTTGGGAGCCGCGCGGGGAGGGGTCGCGCCGCCTAGCGGCAACACGCGAAATTATTTATCATTTACATATACACGAAAGTAGTTTTGATTTAAATTCAGGTTTTATTCATTAATAGCGATTAGTATTATATATGTGTCTTGAATTATATGTTTAAAATTTTGTTAAAAAAGATTTTAATGTTAATACCTAAATAGCGAATTAAAGGTTTCATTGAAACAGATAAAAAAAAGTTTTGATTTAAATACCTGCTTTATGTATTAAAAGCGATTAATGAATACCTAAATAGCGAATTAAAGGGTATTAAATTGTTTTTCCTTGAAATAGATAAAAAAAGTTTTGATTTAAATACCTGTTTTATGTATTAAAAGCGATTAATAATAAAAGTTATAATTTTGGATAAAAGAGAATTAAATGTGAATCCTTCAATAGCGAATTAAAGGGGATTGCGTTGTTTGTCATTAAAAGCGATTAGTTTTAAAAGTTTAAAATTTCGATAAAAAAAGGATTAAATGTTAATACCTAAATAGCAAATTAAAAAGGTTTGAATAGTTTGGCATTTAATAAGATTAAAGCAGTATTAATTCATTACTAATCTTAGGTTTTAAAAGCGATTGAAATAAGCAGTATATTCAACGTGGATAAAATATGATTTAATTTGAATGCAAGAATCGCGAATTAAGAGACATTGAAATATGTGGCATTAAATATGATTAAGCTGTATTAAATTTAATATTTACTGTCGGTAATGAAAGTGATTTATTATTTTTGGGGATTGAAAGATATTGAAATAATTAAAAATAAATACTTAATTTGTAGATTAAAATGGATTATCATTAAAAATATTACTTATGTCGACTGCAATTTAATATCAACTGATAAGAATTTTTCCATCGGTCTTACAGTCTTACAAATTAAATTAAAATAATTAATATTTATGGCAGTCAGATTGCCCTTGTTTATAATCACCCCCGCAGAATCTGAAATAAAAACTTAATTAAAATCTGGAAAAAACTTTGTTAGCAAAGGACGATCTGACTGCCCACCACCACCACATTGTCCGACGTTTCGAGCCTGCTCCGGCTCCTCCTCAGGGACTGAAATAAAACCCGCGATACACCTCCTTATATACCATGCACCCATACCCCCTTCTTTTCTCTTACCCCACCACCCTCCACATTCCCTCTCCAACTTGCCATTCTCACTTAAATTAATAAAGAATGATAAATGTTATCTAATTTACTTGACTCTATCATTAAATTTACATTATTCCGATTTCTTAGAATGTGAATACTTTCAAGGCTTTCCCTCTTATATTTATTCTTAATCCCCTGTTCCAAAATATCCACACTCCCAAAATCGAAAGAATGCAAACTATTTAAACAATGTTCTTTCAAACCCGATGTACAACTTGAGCTGCGTAAACTATATTGATGTTCATATATTCTCTTTTTCAAATATCTACCCGTTTGACCAATATAACAACCATTACAATCCCTACAATTAATTTTATAAACAACTCCCGATTTCAAACATTTATCATCCTTGTCTTTACAATTACTAAATAACCTTTCTAAATTATTATCATTTCTAAAGAAAACTTGAATATTATGTTTACTAAAAACCCTTCTAATCCTTTCCGACAAACCTCTAACATATGGTAAACTAAAATATGCATTCTTTCCATTTCTATTCCTTGTTTGATTATCTACCCGCTGCTTCAATCCACCATTATAAATTTCCCACACTCTCTCATCAATCATTTTATCAATAAATTTTACGGGATAACTATTTTTAATAAATGTTTCTCTAACTAAATTTAAATTCTTTTTCCTAAAATCTTTATGTGACAATTTAATCGCTCTGTCAATGACACCTTTGATCGCACCTGTCTTGTTTCCGAATTGGTGGTCAGAATCAAAATTTAAAAATCTACCTGACCATGTAGGGTTTCTATACCATTCTAATTTCACTCTATTATTATTACCTCTAATGACTCTAATATCTAATAAACTCAATTGATAATCTTTCTCAACTTCTTTTGTGAATTTAATTCTATCATGGATAGAATTAAACACATCCACCATTTCATCCACAAAACATTCTGGTACAACTGCAAAAATGTCATCAACATATCTTTTAAAAATAATTGGCTGAAAAACCAACTTAGACAAAGCAATACTTTCCAATTTTTCCATTACTAAATTGGCTATAACAGGTGACAAAGGTGATCCCATTGGACAACCATATCTTTGTTCATATAGACTATTATCAAAAGAAAAAATTGTGTTTTTAAAAACCAAATTAATTGCCTTTATAAATTCATCTTTTGTTAAACTAGTATATACTTTAATTTCAGACCATTTATCTTGTATAATATCATTCAACAATTCTAAAGGTATATTTGTAAACAAAGATACTACATCCAATGAAACCATCCTATGATCATTCGGAATAATAATATCTTTCATTATACCATAAAAACTCCAACTATCTTTAATATATGAATTTGTTTTACCCACTATCTTGAACAATATATTAGACAAAAATCTAGCAAGTCTATACGTCGGAAAATTTATCGATGATATTATTATTCTATATGTCAACTGTTCTTTGTGAATCTTAGGAAGCCCATAACATTTAGCTACAGTGCCATTTTCACATTTTAAATATTTAAACATACTATCTTTAATATAAGCTTTTGTTTTCCAATGCATCAATAATTCTTTCAATTTATCTTGTAGTCTATTGATATGTGGATTCCTAATTTTCACATAAGTGGTATCATCCTCCAACATAAGTTGAATTTTATTAATATAATCCCTTTTATCTGAAACTACAGTTACATTTCCTTTATCTGCTTTTTGGAAGATCATATTCGGATTCTCTCTCAAGAATTTCTTCGTTATTTTTAATTCATGGAATAAATTACTGTTCAAATAATTATCAAATCTATGTTCTCTTTTAAAATTATCAACAACTTTAACTAAAGAACTCCTACATTCTTTTTTTTTTTAAACTCCAGATTAAAACTACTCATACTACTTTCTACCTCAGCGATGATATTCTTGATCGGAAGAGATTTACTTGAATATGATATTCCAAATTTAGCACCCTTTGACATGATATTTACCACTTCTTCTGGTATTACTTTGTCAGTTAAATTTCTAAACCAATCCTTATTAACATTGTTAGTTTGATTGACCTGAGAGTGTTTTCTATGCTTTAAATATTCAAATTTTCTTTTTAATTTACTCCTATGGTTATATTTTACTTTTTCAAAGTGCCTCTTTTGACCACGAAAAAATTCTTGCAAGTCATTCTGTTCTATTTTATTATATAAATATCTTTCAAGCTCTAATAAATATTTATTCAAACGATTAATTTCAAAATTCAAATCTCTAATTTCTAAGTTAAGTAATTTATTTTTGAAAAAGAAAATATTTTTCCGTAGATCATAAGAAACTCTTTTATTGTAATCCCGATAAAAACCCTTATCATCAAATTTTTTTCCAATATGTTTAGGAAAAATATTTGATTTTTTACACCTTAGAAGAAAAGTGAGTTGCTCCTTTAAAATTACAATCCTTAAAACTATTTTTACCCATTTTGAGCAATAATCTTTCACCACCTTTCCATAAATCCCATATATATCTCTAAAAAACATTTTACCCCACCTTTAATAGACCTTAGTTTTATCATTAAAAATATTACTTATGTCGACTGCAATTTAATATCAACTGATAAAATTAGATTGGTATACAACAAAAATGACATATACCACAGACAGCTTGGAGGATACCGCCTCTGGGCCACATATTGTGAATACGCTTGCGCATGAATGCGTACGGCGCAGTGGAATCACTATACGGCCTAAGCGAAACTCGCTAGTGCCAACTATAGAGAAAAGTCAGTATGACTTCGTGAACCTTCTCAACAATAGAAGTTCCTCACGAAACCATAGTGACTTTCCTGCAAAGTTGGCATTACAAAGTTTTCCTAGTGACTCCACTGCGCGTACGCTTATATAAAAAAATTACATAGTTACCAACACATCACTATTTTTCATTATTCCTCCTCAATTTTGAACTTTCTATAATATTACGTATCTTGGAAGGACAAGAGAAGTCTAGAGCTGCTCTAGCAGGGGGGTCCTCCGATCTCCCGCGGGATTGTACTTTCTATTTAAAAACAGTGTGATAGATTCATAAATCAGTAGTTAATATGTAGAAGCAACCCATTTATACATTTTATCTGATCTTTAAATATATGAATATTTATATGAAAATGACCATGCTTTACACCTTCAACTGCAAACCGTCGTGCCCGCCAAGTATGTATGGGAGATCGGAGGACCACCCCTGCTAGAGCAGCTCTAAACTTCTCTTGTCCTTCCAAGATGCGTAATATTATAGAAAGTTCAAAATTGAGGAGGAATAATGAAAAATAGTGATGTGTTGGTAACTATGTAATTTTTTTATATAAGCTTTGACTTTTCCTAAATATCTGAAAAAATTCTTATGAATTTTAGAAATAGAAAGAAGGCATATAGTTGATATAGTATTATAGTAGTATAGACATTAACATAGTCATACAGTTTTTCGGAGAATGGTTTGCATTACTTGACTGTCGATAATTGATTTTACAACTTTCGTTTGTTTGATTTGCAGTGAACAATTTGAATGTAGTTACATATAATTTGTTGAGCATACATTGACTCAATGAAGTAAAAGACTTTTTTACTAGTATTTATTTGACTTCTTTTAAAAAATCAAAATCATAAATATCAAGGAGCGCGGGAGCGCTCCGAAGGCAAGTATCTGTCCAATGTAGAAAAAGCCTGAGGGACGACCGTGCTTCATATACATTGAAATGGGTGCGCGAGAATTTTACTAATTTTTTACGCCTTTCAATTACGTTTTTTTAATATACATGAATATATCAACGGATAGCTGCTTTGATATACTACATGTATAAAAAATTTCAATTAAAAATATGCCGCCGTTTTCAAGTTATATTGATATTAAAAAATTCGAGGGCTTCGAGGGCCGATTTATTTTCCTTTGCGCTTTCTTTCAGACCTACTCGATCAGCTGTTTTGTTCCGACCATATATATAGCATATAGCTGTACTTCTCCTGTTCTCCACAGTCCACAGCTCTGGGCCCTATCTACATATGTGTGTTCTGTCCGTTCTAGACAACTTCTCTCTATGTCTGTCTCTGTCTTACATAAACGGAACAGATCTATCTGTCTTTGTCGGGAACACACAGAACACACAGAACACACATATGTAGAAAGGCCCCTGTGAGAGAAAGTACACACACACACACACACACACACACACACACATACACACACACACACACACGCCCGTGTCGAGTTGCTAGTCTCGCATCAGGCGCCTCCCCAGGTGGCGGATAGGGGAAAGCTCGTCAGATATGAAGGGCACCGGGGAAATAAAATACCCGGGGTGGACCAAAACTGGCTAGGGGAAGGCACCCCAAATAACAAACCAACCATGGACGTAGTGAATGAGAGATACGCATTACCCCAAGTGGGTGCCCTCAATGGAGGGGTTAATCCCACCACCGATTCCGATCGGGTGAAAGCCCCGATGGTCGGTGCAGGCTCCACGGATTTTGGGGGGAGCCACATACACTATACCAGGAATATGATGGAAGAAGAAACGAAGTAAGCCAGGATAGCGCAGATGCAGCTGCCTTCCGAACCCTAAAAACAAAGGTAGAGGCTCTGGTGGAGTTTATTCTAGATAAAAAGAACATTCACAATGAGCTCAAGTCAATGGCGAAGACTACCCAAAGAGCCTTAAAAGAATTCGTCAAAAGTCGAAAAAGTCATGAGTCTGGACAAGCTTCCAGACCTACCAAGGACGGAACAAGCCAAACATCACCGCTCTTTCGGAAAGGGAAGGCGTCGGTAGTACACACCGAACGTAACCGCCCCTCACCGCCACCAGAGCCAAATGAAAAAAGGCGAAGATACGTGCTTCCTCACAGATACCTGCAAAAAAACCGGAAGCTCAGATAGGACAGACCGACTGGGCAACCGTCGTAAGTAAAGGAACACGCAGAAGATATGAGAGACTCAAGACTGACGGCAAGGAGAAAGTAGTGCAGGCACATACCACGGTTAGGCGGAGGCCAGCTCGATCTGATGCCTTCAAAATAAGAAGGTGCGGTGAGACAACCTACGCCGACATCCTAGGAACTCTCAAAGGGGCACCTGAGTTGAAGGCACTGCAAGAAAGGGTCACGCGCATCAGGTGCACCAAGGCAGGAAAGTTGCTTTTGGAGCTAGACAAACCAAACATCGTGTCGCATGAACTGCAGACATTGGTCTCGTCTACCCTTGCAGGGTTAGCGATAGTACAAACCCTGTCCAATAAGGAGACAATCGAAATCAAAGATTTGGACGAGACAATAACAGCAGAAGAGGTAACACAGACGATCACTTCAATTATCGGCCCCGAAATGATGACCGCTGGGGATGTTAGACTCCGGGCGTCTTACAGTGGCACTCAAGCAGCCAGCGTTATGCTACCTGTAGCAATGACAGAAAAGCTGCTGGAAACTAGAAAACTCAGAATAGGATGGGTCAATTGCCGGGTCCGGTTACGTGAAACAGTGATGCGTTGCTTCAAGTGCCATGAAATCGGACACCTGGCACGGAATTGTAAGAGTGTAATTGACCGGTCGTCCCAGTGCTTCAAGTGTAAAACCGAGGGTCACAAGGCAGTGAACTGCCCGACCAACAACGAGCAGGTAATGATGGAGGTCGTAACAACAAACAACGATGGCTAAAGTGCTTCAAATCAACATGAACCACTGTGCAGTAGCCCATGACTTGCTGCCCCAATTGATCCGAGAGGAGAAGGCGGACATAGTAATCATCAGTGAGCAGTACAGGGACAAAAATGAACCAAACTGGGTAAGGGATCGTGCCAGCACGGCGGCCATCTGGGTATGCGGAGAACTCCACATATCCAAAAAAATGGACGTCCTTCAGCCCAAATTCACCTGGGTTGAAGTATCCGGTATAAGATTATACAGCTGCTACCTACCACCCAGCGACTCAATAGAAGAGTTCGAAAGATCCCTAGATGCTATCGTCACTAGCGTTAGAACCTCCACGCTGCCAGTCGTAATCGGGGGGGACTTTAACGCTTGGGCAATTGAGTGGGGAAGCAAGAAAACGAACAACCGCGGCCACGCACTGCTTGAGACCTTCGCGATACTAGAGCTAGAGATTGCTAACATAGGGACAAAGCCGACCTACACTAAAGGACGAAAGTCTTCCATAGTAGATCTGACCTTTGTCGACCCCAGATTAAGTCGGGAAGGCTCATGCTGGCAAGTCAGTGATCGGTACACTGGCAGCGATCACCGAGCTCTCACATACCAGCTCCACCCGACAGGCAAAAGAGCGAATATGACCCGGATGCCGAAGAGAGGGAAATGGGCACCAGCTACTTTCGACAGGGAAGCTTTTCTCTGCTTTTTGGAAGGAGCATCTGTCGAAGGAACAGCTGAGGTTAGGGCTCAAAGCCTCTCGGAGACCATCACAGCGGCATGCGATGCCTCGATGTCCACAAGGACGAACCACCGGGGACGCTTACCAGTCTATTGGTGGAACAAGGAGATTGCGGTAATACGTAAAGAGTGTCTTCGTGCTAGGAGGCTGCACCAAAGAGCAGTCCGTGGACCGCTGTATGATCAATTAACAACTAGATATGAGCAAAAGAGGAAAGAGCTGAAAATTGCCATCAAGACAGCCAAAAGAAAGTATTGGCAGGACTTCTGCGAGGAAGTGGACAGTGACCCGTGGGGACGGCCGTACAAAACGGTTATAAATAAAATCAATCCCAGAGGCACCAATGCTCCCTCCTGTCCAACCTTTCTTGATAGAGTAGTCCAAAATTTATTCCCACAACACCAGGAACGGCAACATGGCACTGGTCTAACGGAAAGAATCGGTACAGCCGAGCCAGCAGCAGTCACCGAATCAGAAGTGAAGATAGCGGCCAAAAAGATTGCCATAAGAAAGGCCCCAGGACTGGACGGCGTTCCTGGTTTAGCTATAAAGACTGCAGCTCTAGAAGTTCCTTGCATATTCAAGGACACTTTCAATGCATGCCTAAGTGAAGGAATATTCCCGACACAGTGGAAGATACAGAGGTTGGTACTCCTTCCTAAGGGAAATAAACCCCGGATGAACCATCCGCGTATCGACCACTCTGCATGTTGGATATAGTCGGAAAATTGTTTGAACGTATCATATCCGTCAGACTGGAGGCAGCTATACAAAAGATCGGCGGCTTGTCTGATAACCAATTCGGCTTTAGAAAGGGTCGATCAACGATCGATGCTATCGATAGGGTGGTGTCAGTAGCTGAGAACGCCGTTAGTGGTAGCCGGTGCACAAAACGCATGTGTGCTATAATTGGTTTAGATGTACGGAACGCGTTTAGCACGGCCAGGTGGGATAAAATCATGCTCGCATTGGAAGACCTAAGCGTGCCACTGTACCTTCGAAGAGTAATCTCGAGTTACCTAACTGACCGCACGCTTCTCTATGATACCGACGACGGTATGCATTCTTATAAGATCACAGGAGGCGTGCCACAGGGCTCTGTACTAGGATCCCCAATCTGGAACATCATGTACGACGGATTGCTTAGGCAACTGCTCCCACATGGGGTGTCGATAGTAGCTTACGCAGATGATATTGCTCTCATTATCGTTTGCAAAACCATCGAAGATGTGCAATACCTCGGAGATACGGCAATCGAGGTAGTAGGAGATTGGCTGAGCGACCATGGACTCAGTCTTGCTGCCGAAAAGACCGAGGCAGTGCTCATTGCCAGAACAAAAAAGAGGGTCTACGCCACTTTCACGGTCAACGACGAGAAGATCAAGACAGGGGACACCATGAAGTACCTAGGAGTTACAATAGATGCGCGGATGTCGTTCAAAGACCACCTTAGGAACGCAGGATTAAAGGCATCAAAAGTGGCTCGAGCACTCGCAAGCATCATGCCAAACATAGGAGGGCCGAAGCAGCCACGACGGTTGCTTCTTTCATCGGTGGTTTATTCCGTGATTCTATACGGAGCCCCCATCTGGGCTAATGCTATACGTAGTAACCCAAGCTATGGTGCAGCTTGCCGAAGGGCCTGCAGGACAATCGTGCTGAGAGTGGCCTGCGCCTACCGTACCGTGTCAGACATCGCTCTCTCGGTAGTCACCGGACTGCCACCCTTAGACCTAATGGCATGTGAGAGAGCTGAGGTGTATCGTGAAGGAATGATAAGAGAGGAGGGCGAACTTGATCAGGGACCACGTCAAAACCGATGGTCCAGGAAGACTATGGAAGAGTGGCAGCGTCGATGGGATATAGCAGATAAAGGTCGGTGGACCCATCGCATTATTCCATGTGTCGTGGAGTGGACGGAGAGGAGACATGGACTCGTGACCTTTCATCTCACCCAGGTACTAACTGGGCATGGCTGCTTTTGCAGCTACCTGAAGAGAATTGGAGTGTACGAAAGCGCGGAGTGCCCAACATGTCCTGAAAGTGATAAGGACATTGGACACGCTTTGTTCGTATGCCCCAGGTTTCGGGAAGAGAGAGAAAGGTTTCAGGCCTTATGGGAAGGCCCCCTATCTTCCGAAGGCATCGGGAGATGCTTACTCTCTTTACAGAGAGGATGGGATGCTGTGATTGGTCTCGTCACCGAGGTGGTGGACAGATTGAACTCCATAAGGCGAGAAGAAGAAAGAAGAGAAAACCGTCTCACAGAGGACCAGGCGGGGTAGAGGGCCGTAGAGGCTGCGACTGCCCTCCGCGAAGTAATGCCTAACGGCGGTTTCCGCGGTGGGAATTACAGTCGGGGGGAGGCCCTGCTATAGAACAACAGCAGGGGGTTTTAGTAGGTATTGCCAGAAATGGTCGAGTCCTACATAACATCTCGTATGTGTAAATGCATTTTTCCTAACCTCCTCCTCAAGAAAAAAAAAAACACACACACACACACAAACACACACACACACACACACACACACACACACACACACACACACACACACACACAGAACCATCAAAAGTGAAGGAGTGTGATAATAATAATAATTAATATATAGTAGAAAGCATAGAGGTATTATAGATAGAGTAGGTGAGCCATGAAGAGTAGGTGAGTCATGTAAGTGGGAGCGTAGTTTCAATAGAAAGAGAGGGAAGATAGGAGACCCCTCTCTATCTCTCTCTAATGGCGCATGCGCAGTAAATGCGCGTGTTATGATTCACTGATGCGGATTGCCGCTCTTTATAAACAGGGATCAGTGCTCAGTGGAGATATAACTGATACTTATACAGTTGCCTTTATTATAAGTAAGCTTATTAACTTATAAATAAAAAAGGTACATAAGAAATTAGTATTTACAATATAGTGAGTGGGTAATAAATTACATTTATCTTGAAAATTAACGTTTATCAAAAATAAATAACAAACGTATAAAATACTATACATACTTCAACGACTATATTATCATTAGTAAAATGTATTTTTGTAACGTAAATATTATTCACAACAATATTAATATTTAATATATATTAAAATACAGTGGCACAATACTATTAAAATAGTACGAATCATTACTCTCCTTTGAAAATGGTTAATTTATTATAGAGCATGCGTATTCGGTATTTAAGATCAATCAACTTTTCACTTTCGTGTTTCAGTCTTTTGTCTATATAATTTTGTATAACAAGGTATATTAATTGTTTCCGATGATCATAAAGAAGTTCTTGCTCTGAAAAATGATCGTAGTCGTTAAAAACAGATGGTGGTAGTACTTTTAAGGTTTCTGTAACTATAGTAAAATTAATGTTTTTGGAGAGCAATTTATCTTTGTTCAACCTTATTATCTTTTCTGTGCAGTAGCATATGAAGTTTACATCATCAGAACCAAATTTTAATCCTCCGCGATTTTTTAATATTGTCAGTCTAGATTTTTGAGTAGTTGAATCAAGTAACATCATTGAACACTTCTCGCAATGAATTTTTGCTTGAATAGAGTGTACAACTGCTCCAGCAGTATGGTTTATGATATCGTCCAAATATTCTGATTCTACCCATGCACTTTTTTTTTAGTAATCATGCTCTAGCATATTATTGTTCGAATGCAAAAATTCATTTATTGGGAAAGGAGTCTTTACTTTATTTTTTTCTGATTTGCGAACTAATTTTTGCTTATTAATATTACAATCACCTGACTTCAAAGAAGTGTTTATTGTACTTTTTAAAATTTCAACCTTTTCAGTTGTAACGTCTGATATAAGTAGTGTGTCACCTTGTGGTGAGCAATTTGCAGTAGCCGGGACAGTAACATTAATATTATTTAAGAGTAATTTCTTATACGCTGACTGGAATTGGATAGTTGTGGGGTTATTAGTAAAACCATTCATCCTTCTAATCAGCGCAAAAAACATTTCTACGTGATCCTGCGATAACTTATACGATAAAACATATTCAATATTTTTTTGTTTAATAAGTGTTTCACTTAAAGAATATAAATTTTTTAAACAAATTATGAACCCAGTGAATCCAGTTCGAACAGATTTTGCTACTAGAACAGATTTTCGAACAAAATTTCTTTGCACTGATTGAATTTTTTTGTTTTCTTGATTATTTTTGTTTCTCGTTACTACTGAAACATCTACTTCTATTTTTTCTATATAGTCTACAAATTCCCCAATTTTTTTTTTCAATTCAGGTAAATTTTCTTCTGTTATTCCCTTTCTACCAGGTGTTTTACAAAATTTATTTTTTGCATTTAAAATGTCAAACATATCATCTATGTTCATACAAAACTGACGAGTCGGATCAGCACCAGTAAAAGCAGGTTCTTTTAAAATGTGTTCTAAATATTCTAAAGTTGCTGCCGTACTATTACTCATAACTTGGGCAGCAAGAAAAACCTTCATTTTTTCATTATGAAAATAAACATGCCTGTTTCTTACTTTGCATGCACAATGCAAACCCTCTAAATATTGCTTCTCGTTTAATTTTTGTATATACTTCCAATTAATTTGGTATATTCCATTATAAATAATTGGTCCTTTCAATGCAAAATAATTTCGCGCCAACTTTAGCATGTGGCACGGATCAAAGAAAACGTACACAATCTCCGTTGTTTTTGCCGGGTGATGAAAGTACGGTTTAAAATTATTTTTATTGTTGTAGTCAAAATTTGAACCCAGATGCTTACATGCATTTTGATTCGACTCGTCGCCGTCAAACATCACGCTAACAACATTGATTTCATTGTCATGTAGCTTAAGCAGCAAATCTTTCAATAGTATGGATTTTTCATGTCCAGTCAATGAGTTTGTAAAATAGTAAGCTACTGGTGTCTTGAAACCACCATTTATGTTAACTAACATAAATACTAAGGCTTTGGATGCATTTTCACGTTCTCCATTACTTTTCACTTCTACAAGTTGACCACCGAAGTCAACAAATCCTTTCCACTCATGAGAATTCTTACAATAGTAGGTCCATTTTTTTATATTCATCTCATCGAAAGTTATATTAAAAACATATGTCTTGCCTTTCTGTTTTTCATTTTTTACCATTGTTGAAACATATGTAATTATTTGTTCACAAATTCCGGGTTTATAGTTCTTGGAACAATTCCAATTATTAAGTGTTTCAACACATGGTAGACATTTTAAAAAACTTGTCCTCACCATTTTATAAGCAGCAGGAGAATGAAAATGAAGGGTTCGGGCAAAATTTTTTAAGTGGGCAGGAAAAGGAGCTTTAGCTTTTTTCTCTCTCATTCTGTTAATTAATTGTTTCAAATGCTCAGGTAAGCCTTATAAGAAAAGAATTATAAAAGAGTGTTAGTTAAATAAAAATGAAATTTATGAAAGAAAAAAAGATTGTTTAAATTTTATTTAGTTTTATTTAGTTTAAACTTAATTGCATTTAGTATTATTGATATATTTATAAGTGAATGATATTACTAAACATGAGTAATAATTACTTCTACAAGATTAACTTTAGTAATATTTTTTTTTGAAATAGATTTTTTATACAGAATAAAGTGAATGCAATTTTATAATTATATAGTCTCTTAATATTTTAAACATTTTATTTGAAGATAGCCTTTCTATACTTATAAAATATTATATATGCATATACCCTGGTCATGTGTGCACTAAAATTACTCAATACATACTCAATATTAATATAAAAATAAATATTTTAAAGTATTACAAATTAAATCAAGGTACCTGTAAATAATTTTAGAAAAAAATTATTTTAAAATATTTTATAATCGAAATCTGTAACTAATAAAAGATTGTTGCTTAAAAATGTATATAATCAGATATAAATATAAATTTAAGGAACATAAAAATATAAATCACCTAACACCATCTTGATAAAAAAATCATTGTAAATTATTGAGCATAAAAAATGAATTAACCTCTAAATATTTTGCTGCTGCTGAATAATTTTTTTCTTTTAAATTGTTGACTAGATCTTTCATACTTTTAATTTTTTTTTCACGCCTGAAATTTTTTTGACGTGCAGCTGCTACTTGCAAATTTTTATAAATTGTATATTTAACAAATTTATTCCAAGCTTCATTTGAGACAAAATCATCTCTGGATATACACTTTGGTTGAAATCCATCCATGAAACGAAACTTTTTTGTAATAGCATAAGCTTCACTTGGGTGCACTGAATATTTTCTGAAATAATTTTAAAACATTTTTTTTTAATTTATTGCATCTATATAATATAATATTTAGATGGAAACAATTGAAACGCTTACTAACCTTTTATAATTTCCATTAATACAGCTGCCAACACTGTATTTTTTTGCGGTTACACAAGTTGATTTTTCAGATGTAGAATTGATTACAGATGATATTGACACATTATTACAATTTTCTTTAGTGCTTATACTATTCAATGGTAACTTTGATTGATCTGTCTCATCAATACACATGTCATCATTCGTTTCTGTAATAGTATCATTTGCAATCGATGAGACAATTTGTGGTTTTGTGTAGTTAGAAATATCTTGTAGAATACAATTCTTCAAAGTACTGCTATTATTTGACAATATAGTTGATTCGTTCATTTCCCTTGGATGTGTGTCATTATTTTTTGGAGTTTCAATCGTACTAGAAGGTTTTTCACTGAAACATGATGTTAAACACAATCCTTCTTTTTTCAATGCAATTGAAGGTACTGCATTTGAAACCAATCTTTTCACAGTAGTGTATCCATAAGTTTGATGAAATGAGTGTGTTTCAAAATGATCACTACATACAGTTGAATTTCTGGATATAACTGTTACTCCGGTAAGCTGCATCCACTTTCCTCAAAGATCCGAGTCAGTGGGAAATCTGCAAAAAAATAATGGTAAATTATTTGAATTTGAAGCTAAAATAAATAAAATATATCATTTATTGAATTCTAACCTAAATTTATCACATATATATCTATATATTTCGTTTCATGTATTATGTATTATGGTAAATTATTAAAAGATTGCCAATTCACGAAATTTCAATTTAGAAAGATTTTATAAATGGTTAAGAACTTACTTGTGAAAACTCCGGGTATCATCAAAAGGTATAGGTTGCTTTTTACAACAAACACAAGTCCTCGTCATAATTTTTTAATACTAATTCACACATCACAGTATCATCACAGTAAATAATTATATTATCGTGTTTACTTTGCTTATTTTTAAATAAGTACAATACTTATTATAACCACGGTATCCCGTATAACCCCGTCTGGCGTCTGCAAACGTACATGTATATATTGCGCATGCGCTATTAAACAGAGACAGAAAGAGGTCTTCTATCTTCGCTCTCTTGAGAGAGAGAGAGAGATGTTTACAGTATATGTTTTTATTATAACATAACCTCTATTCTATCTAGTTTTTGTTTTTCATTTTGTATGAGTAGGTTGTAGCTAGAATATATCTCAACAAATTGGAAGGGATTCAGATAAGTAGCAAACTTTTATTAGAAATAATCTTATTTTAATACAAAATCTAAAAGTTCTTGTTACTCTGTGAAATCTTTTTTTATATTACAGAGTATTAGCACTATTTACAAGTTCTTGGTTTAAAAATGTTTCTGGAAGTAAAAATCATCATCTTCTAAAAAAATTGGTGAAGCATTTGTGACAACTGACGACATTTAAAATAAGGAGGATTTTCACTTATTAAAACCCGGAAATAGTGAGTTTGATATTTTACATATATACTAAGAGTGTAATAATAATATGCATACATATGAATATACATGTATAAATTTTTCTTGTTTGATAGTGTTATCAAATTATTATGCATTACAGCCATCAAAAGATTGCGTTCAAGTCTGTCAAAGCACGCAACCTCCTGTAGTAGAGGCAGAAATACTGTGGCAGATATCCCACTAGCAGAGCCTCGTTCTACTTTATAGTGTTTCAATTATCAATGCTTTACTGACTCTATGACTTCAAAGGTAAACTAGCAATTCTTCCAAAGGCAACTCGTCCAAAATTGGCCCAGGACCTGTGACTTTAGTTATGAAGGCGATTATATTCATCTGTCGGATCTAGAAGTGCAAGAATCTTAGAATATTACACTGTAATACTAAGCCAGAACCTGGTTATAATAATATATAATTATTGAATGTCAGTGTTATGGTATCTGTGTAGAATGCAGAAGAACGATGTAATAATAATTTGGCAAAAAAACAAGAGCAAATGGATGCATAAGAGTGTTTTGTGAAAAAAGTTAGTATCAGGTGCTGTTACGTAAGGGTAGTTAAGATGAGAGCTCAACTTCTTGCAAACTTTGAGTCGCATTTCGTAAAGGCTAGAAGATCAGATGATTTCAGTGAATATAGTAAAAAAAGACATGAGAGAGAGAAATAGAGATAGAGAGAGAAATATAAATATGTTGCAGTATGTTTATTATAACATAATCTCTACTCTATCTATCTAGTTTTTGTTAAAGTTTTATGCAGACATATAGAGAGAATCATTTTTATTTTATATGAGTAGGTTGTAGCTAGAATATCTCAACAAATTGGAAGAGATTCAGATAAGTAGCAAACTTTTATTAGAAATAATCTTATTAATATAAAATATAAAAGTTCTTGTTACTTTGGGAAATCTTTTTTTATATTACACAGTATTAGCACGTAAGGATTATTTTGACAAGTATACATCATTCAACAAATACATAACTTTTAATCCATTTACAAGTTCTTCCCTAGCAAAAAAAAATAGTGAAGACAATTGAATAAAACTGAAGAAAACAGTTATTCACTGTAGATAACTGCAGAAAAAGGTCGGAATTGAGACAAAGACAACAGCTATCTGTAGTTTTCATCAGTTATTTTCAGTTATTAACTATTATGTTCAAATTCCAATGGCAATAAAATTTTAAAAAAATTGTTTTGTTCATTTTTCTTCACTTTTCTTCAAAATTTTCTTCACTTTTAAATAGTTTAAAACTGTTTTCTTCGTTTATTAATAGTTATTATCAGTTTTCTTCAATTATTAACTGTTATGTTCAAGTATCGAATTAAGTTGTACATAGCAAAATTTTCCAATATTTTTATTACATTTATAAACAATTTTCATCCGTGTATAACTGTTGTCTTTAGTTTTATTCAGAATAAAACTGTTATTTTCAGTTTTTTACTGATTTCTTCACTTCTTAAAGTCGCTTGCTTTTCCAAAAACAGAACATAACTGTTGATAACTGAAGAAAACTGTTTATAATTGCAAATAACTGTAGATAACTGTTGAAAACTGATAAAAACTGAAGATTACTGTTGTCTTTGTCTCAATTCCGACATTTTTCTGCAGTTAATTTCTGTTTTCTTCCATTTTCTTCAGTTTTTTTCTGATAGCTGCAGATATCAACTGTCATGGGCATTAAATTTTTTTCACTAGGGTTGGTTTAAAAATGTTTCGGGAAGTAAAAATTATCATCTTCTAAAAAAATTTGTGAAGCATTTGTGATAGCTGACAACATTTAAAATAAGGAGGATGTTCACTTATTAAAACCCGGAAATAGTGAGTTTGATATTTTATTACATATATACTAAGAGTGTAATAATATGCATACATGTGCATACTTGTGTAAATTTTTCTTGTTAGATTGTGTTATCATATTATTATGCATTACAGCGATCAAAAGATTACATTCAAGTCTGTCAAAGCACGCAACCTCCTGTAGTAGAGGCAGAAATAATGTGGCAGATATCCTTCATAGTGTTCCAATTATCAATGCTTTACTGGCCCTATGATTTCTAAAGGTAAATTAGCAATTCTTCCAAAGGCAACTCGTCCAAAATTGGCGCAGGACCTGTGACTTTAGCTATGAAGGCGATTATATCCATCTGTCAGATCTAGAAGTGCAAGAATCTTAGAATTTTATAATTATTGAATGTCAGTGTTATTGTATCTGTGTAGAATGCAGAAGAACGATGTAATAATAAACATAAAAACACACTAAAAATTGATGAAGTTCATTGCATATCAATGCGTCAAAGAATGGATTATACCATGAATTTTAATAATAGTGACATTAAGTAGTGACATTAACCTACAACTAAGATATTTTTACGGTATTGCACAGGAAGTGCAAAAAAAGTATTATGAATATAAAAGAAATTAGTTTTATTAGAATACAAGTTTTCAAAAATTAGTTCTTCAAAATAAAATTAGAAAATTGTGATTTTCATAGAAGGGATCATCTACCTAGTTGGAAATGATATTAGAGCTGGTGAAGTTTTTTGAAGATTCATGTAACAAGCTCAGCCTATGATTTTTTTGGAGGGATTGTTGGAAACTCTATAATAACAAATAACGTAGTGATATGCCCAATACATTTCAAAGCTAATGTTGTTTGGCCATATGTTGGTGGTAGAAAAACCTACTTTTGCATATTGTACAACTGCCTGAGGAAATGGAAATCTACAAGTGTCATCTGTAAGAAAATAATGTAGAAATATCCTGATTTCATTCTCCAATTCGTATACATTCAATAGATCTTCAAAATGTGACAAAAGCTGTTGGGAGCTACAACTAAGATGTTTTAGACGGTATTGCACAGAAAGTGCGAAAAAAGTATTATGAAAATGAAAGAATTAGTTTGATTATAACACAAATTTTTAAAAATTAGTTCTTGAAAATAAAATAAGAAAATTGTCATTTTAATAGAAGATATCATCTATCTAGTTGAAAATCTAATTAGAGCTGGTGAAGTTTTTTGAAGCCTCATGGAACAAGCTCAGCCTGTGCTTTTCTCGAGGGATTGTTGGAAACTCTCTAACAACAAATAACGTAGTGATCTGCCCGATACATTTCAAAGCTAATGTTGTTTGACCTTTTCTTGAGGGATTGTTGGAAACTCTCCAATAACAAATAACGTAGTTATCTGCCAGATAAAAATATATTATTGTATTGTTAAAAAGTGTAATAAAATATTTTGTGTAATAAAAATCTACATAGTTTTATACTTAACAAACATTATTAACTAAACTCTCCCACCCTCTCTTTCTTCCACCCCCCTCTCTCACCCTCTGTACCCTCTGTTTATATACTTAACAAACATTATTTATAATGTACTTTTACTCTTAAAAAGTTGTGAAATCTCTCTAAAAAATTTTTTTACAAAAGTAAAAACTTATAGGCAAAAATAAGTTTGGTTACTATTCTACATAGTTTTATACTTAACAAACATTATTTACTAAACTCTCCCACCCTCTCTTTCTTTCCCCTCTCTCTCTCTCTCCCTCTGTACCAAAAATTTCAATGAGAGCTTAAATATTTTTTCAAAACAATCAACACGTTCTTAAAAGACTAATTTTTTAAATATATTCTAACAACACAATTTGTCTATAGTCCTTTTATTTATTCTGATCTCATCTATTCAATAAGCACTCTCTACAAATGGTAATAATTTTTTTTCATGACTGTACAAATAATAATATTGTCAATAAAACTTTCTACGAAAGTATAAAATAAGGCAAGTATAGAAGTTGTTTCTGTATAATCTATAAAATAATATTTTTGATTTTTAAAAGAAGTCAAATAAATACTATAGTAAAAAAGTCTTTTACTTCTTTGAGTTAATGTATACTCAACAAATTATATGTAAGTACATTCAAATTATTCACTGCAAATCAAACAAACGAAAGTTGTGAAATCAATTATCGATAGTCAAGTAATGCAAACCATTCTCCGAAAAACTGTATGACTATGTTCTTAGAAATGTATTCAAATTTCTTCATTCTTCTATACAAATTAAACACAAGAAAGTACTGAAATCAATTAATTATAGTCAAGTACCGGCCATAAGAACTTTTCGTACCTCGCATGTAAAATTACATTTTACGCCCACGTTGTAACTTTAAAATTATTCAGCCAGCGAGCATAAAGTGCTACATAACGCCCAAGAGGCCCAATAGCTCACACAGCTCCTACAAAACTTTATAGTACTTACGTACTTTACGCTCGTGTGGGCGAAAATTATTTTAATTATATAACTATAATGCTTTCTTTTTATTTATAAAATTCATAAGAATTTTTTCAGGTATTTACGAAAAGTCAAAGCCTATATAAAAAAATTACATAGTTACCAACACATCACTATTTTTCATTATTCCACCTCAATTTGAACTTTCTATAATATTACGCATCTAGGAAGGACAAGAGAAGTCTAGAGCTACTCTAGCAGGGGTGGTCCTCCGATCTCCCGTACATACTTGGCGGGCCCGACGGTTTGCAGTTACATGGGCTACTTAAATGTAGAATACTAAATTTTTGCATAAATTCATTAACAATATTTATACCTATAAGTCCACCATAAATAATTACATTGGCTCTAATTTTTAATTGATGCCGTTAAGTACAACATATCCGTACATGTGCAGAATCATGATTTATATTTCATTACTAAACATATTTTTCCTTGTGTCCGTCCTTTTTAAACGAGAATAAAATAAAAAATTCATATAAATTTATAGCCTGCTCAAAAGTCCTTTACATATATATTTTATTAACCGTTTTATAAGCAACATATTTTATATCCTTTTCCCCCGTGTAAATATCATATAAGATCTCATATGAGAATTTCAGACAGCGCATATCTCGTATGAGATCTTATATGCGATGTCATATGCAATTTTACCTATTACGGGATCTCATATGAGATCTCATATGATATTTTCACGCGGGTGTGTACTTTCTATTTAAAAACAGAGTGATAGATTCATAGATCAGTAGTTAATATGTAGAAGCAACTCATTTATATATTTTATCTGATCTTTAAACATATGAATATTTATATGAAAATGACCATGCCTTACACCTTGAACTGCAAACCATCGGGCCCGCCAAGTATGTACGGGAGATCGGAGGACCACCCCAGCTAGACTAGCTCTAGACTTCTCTTGTCCTTCCTAGATGCGTAATATTATAGAAAGTTCAAAATTGAGGTGGAATAATGAAAAATAGTGATGTGTTGGTAACTATCTAATTTTTTTATATAGACTTTGACTTTTCGTAAATACCTGAAAAAATTCTTATGAATTTTATAAATAAAAAGAAGGCATTATAGTTATATAATTAAAATAATTTTCGCCCACACGAGCGTAAAGTACGTAAGTAATATAAAGTTTTGTAGGAGCTGTGTGAGCTATTGGGCCTCTTGGGCGTTATTGTAGCACTTTATGCCCGCTGGCTGAATAATTTTAAATTTACAACGTGGGCGTAAAATGTAATTTTACATGCGAGGTACGAAAAGTTCTTATGACCGGTACTTGACTATAATTAATTGATTTCAGTACTTTTTTCCCTATTGAAAATAATTATGTATAATTATACGTATTATTGCATGCATAGAATACGCATTATTATACGTATAATAGTACGTACAATTGTACGTATAATAGTATGTACTATTGTATGTATAAAAGTGACACTATAGTACGTATAAAAATATGTATAAATAAATATCCTAAAATGAACCGATTTTAGTTAGTTTTTTAATACGTCGTATATTATGCATTTTTGTACATATTGCTGTACGTACTATTGTAGTACTATTATACGTACTAATACTCAATATTTAGATTTATTTTTAATAATTAATTTATCTATTAAAATTTGCACTTAAATATTATCATGATTTATATATAATTTGAAAAATTATGTAAGTACTATAAATATTGAAAAAAATGTAGTTGTCTCGAAGGAATTTTAATTAATTACAAGATATTTACAAAATGTTACAAAATATAACATATAAATTTTACAAAAAAATATTAAACATATTCACATTTGTTTCTTTAATACCAAAATAAATTTACTATCGGAATGATACATGCATAGTTATTATTTTCTAGATATACGCAAACTTTATCAATTTGAGCTGTCGGGATCGCACTAATTTCATTTGATAAAGTAATTATATCATTTACTGTATTTAAATATCTATTTGGTCGCGTTTCAATTAATTTGCACATGATTATTTCGTCTTCATTATCAAGATCCAATAAAAAATCAATAATTTGTACAAATTGTCTATTTTTTAACTGAACAAAATCATTACATGAACGTACATTAATTTTTCTTGCCGAGGTAAATAAACATATTATACACCATTTTCAAAAATATTTTTGATGACCTTGAAATGCTAAAATTTGGACATAATGTGTTTCAACGATTATCTCATTTCCAAAGTATGTACGAGCAGCGGTTTTCACCATATTTTTACAATTTTTCGAAACTAAATTTTCAATTAATTTGCACATGATTATTTCGTCTTCATTATCAAGATCCACTAAAAAATCAATAATTTGTACAAACCCTACTGAAAAAATCCTTGTGTGAACTCAAATGTGTACCCACATGGGTTCTTACAAGAGTTCCCATAAGCGTTTCCCAATGAGTTCCCACGTGGTTTCCCACATGGGAAACCATCTGGCTAATTGACTGGGGATCCCATGTGGGAACCTGTATGGGATCCCCGGAGAGTTGATGAAAATTAGTTTGCACACAATTTATTTAAATTAAGTATTATTTAGTCATGCATTAAATATTGTATAATAATAAATTTTCGGATACTATTTTATGCTCTATTAGGTAACAAATTTTTAGTTCCCATTGTAAAGGGGAACATTCAAATTTAAAATTTTTGTGAATAACAATACTACCATTTAATAATAATATTAAAAATATACTATAATAAACTCTCATAACGTTATCACACTCTGTAATTATTATTTTCTCTTAAAAAGTTGTGAAATCAATCTAAAAAAACATTTTACAAAAGTTTAAACTAAGGCAAGTATTAGTCTCTCTCTCTCTCCCTCCCACTCTCTCCCGCCCTCCCTCTCTTTCTCCCCCTGTCTCTTTCGTCCTCTCTCTCCCTTCCTCTCTCTTCCTCCCTTCTCTCTCCCTCTCTCTCAACACCCGTCAAATGGAGTACCAAAAACTTTAATGGGAGCTTAAATATTTTTTTAAAATAATCAACATGTTTATTAAAAGCTAATTTTTAGTACGTTCTAACAACACAATTTGTCTAGTCCTTTTAATTCTTCTAGTCTCATCTATTCAATAAGCACTCTCTACAAATGGTAATAATTTTTTTCATGACTGTACAAATAATAATATTGTTAATCTAAAACTTTCTACGAAAGTATAAAATAAGGCAAGTATAGAATTCTTTTCTTTACAATCTACTTTCCCTTCCTCTCTTCTCCCGCTCACTCTCTCTCTCTGTTTCTCCCCCCCCCTCTCGCTCTTCCTCTCTACCCTTTCCCTCTCAATATCCGTCAAACTCTGTACCAAAAACTTTAATGAGAGCTTAAATATTTTTTTAATATAATCAACACGTTTTTAAAAAAAAATAATTTAAGTACGTTTTAACAACACAATTTTTGTCTAGACCTTTTATTTATTCGAATCTCATCTATTCAATAAGCACTCTGCAAATGGTAATAATTTTTTTCATGACTATACCAATAATAATATTGTTAATATAAAACTTTCTACGAAAGTATAAAATAAGGCAAGTATAGACGTTTTTTCTGTATAATCTATAAAATAATAATATTTATGATTTTTTAAAAGAAATCAAATAAATACCAGTGAAAAAGTCTTTTACTTCTTTGAGTCATTGTATGCTGAACAAATTATATGTAAGTAAATCCATTCAAATTGTTCATTGCAAATCAAACAAATGAAAGTTGTGAAATCAATTATCGATAGTCAAGTAATGCAAACAACTCTCGGAAACAACTGTATGACTATTCTCAGAAATGTATTAAAATTTGTTCATCCTTCTATACAAATTAAACACAAGAAAGTACTGAAATCAATTTATTGTAGTCAAGTACCCATAAGTTAACTTGACTGAATAATACAACTTTTCGTAACTACTTAAAAATATTCAGTCAGCAGGCATAAAGTACTACTTAACGCTTAACAGGCATATAGCTCCCATACTCCTACCAAACTTTATAGAACCTACGCACTTTACGCCCGTGTGGGCGAAAATTATTTTAATTATATACAACTATTATGCCTTCTTTTTATTTCTAAAATTCATAAGAATTTTATCAGATATTTACGAAAAGTCAAAGCCTATATAAAAAAATTACATAGTTACCACCACATCTCCATTTTTCATTGATCTTTCTCAATTTTGAAATTTCTATAATATTACGCATCTTGGCAGGACAATAGAAGTCTACAGAGCTGCTCTAGCAGGGGTGGTCCTCCAATCTCCCATACATACTTGGCGGGCCCGACGGTTTGCAGTTTAAGGTATAAACATGGTCATTTTCATATAAATATTCATATGTTTAAAGATCATAAAATGTATAAATGGGTTGCTTCTACATATTAAATAGGGCTCAGTATTGAATTTATTACTGTTTTTAAATAGAAAGTGCAAACCCGCATGAAAATATCATATGAGATCTCATATGAGAATATTGGACATCAGATCTCATTTGCGAATATCGGACATCAGATCTCATATGAGATCCCATAATATGTAAAATTGCAGATGACATCACACATATGATATCTCATATGAGATCTCATATGATATTTACACGACGAAAAAGAATAAAAAATAGGTGGCTTACAAAATGGTTAATAAAACCTAAAGCACTTTTGAGTAGACAATAAATTTATATGCATTTTTTATCTCATTCCCGCTTAAAAAAGACGGACACAAGGAAAAATATTTTCGGTAATAAAAGTAAATCATGAGATTCTGCATATGTAGGGATATTATATTTAAACGGTATCAATTAAAAATTAGAGCCAATGTAATTATTTATAATGGGCTTATAGGTATAAACATTGTTAATGAATTTATGTAAAAATTTAGTATTCTACATTTACAAAGCCCACCGGTAAACTGGAAACCATCGGGCCCGCCAAGTATGTATGGGATATTGGAGGACCACCCCTGCTAGAGCAGCTCTGTAGACTTCTATTGTCCTGCCAAGATGCGTAATATTATAGAAATTTCAAAATTGAGAAAGATCAATGAAAAATGGAGATGTGGTGGTAACTATGTAATTTGTTTATATAGGCTTTGACTTTTCGTAAATATCTGATAAAATTCTTATGAATTTTAGAAATAAAAAGAAGGCATAATAGTTGTATATAATTAAAATAATTTTCGCCCACACGGGCGTAAAGTGCGTAGGTTCTATAAAGTTTGGTAGGAGTATGGGAGCTATTATACGCCTGTTAGGCGTTAAGTAGTACTTTATGCCAGCTGACTGAATATTTTTAAGTAGTTACGAAAAACTTTTCGTAACTATTATTATTTCGTTGTATTATTCAGTCAAGTTAACTTATGGGTACTTGACTACAATAAATTGATTTCAGTACTTTCTTGTATTTAATTTGTATAGAAGGATGAACAAATTTTAATACATTTCTGAGAATAGCCGTACAGTTGTTTCCGAGAGTTGTTTGCATTACTTGACTATCGATAATTGATTTCACAACTTTCATTTGTTTGATTTGCAATGAACAATTTGAATGGATTTACTTACATATAATTTGTTCAGCATACAATGACTCAAAGAAGTAAAAGACTTTTTCACTGGTATTTATTTGGTTTCTTTTAAAAAATCATAAATATTATTATTTTATAGATTCCCTAGTGAAAAAAATTTAATGCTCATAACAGTTGATATCTGCAGCTATCAGAAAAAAACTGAAGAAAATGGAAGAAAACAGAAATTAACTGCAGAAAAATGTCGGAATTGAGACAAAGACAACAGTAATCTTCAGTTTTTATCAGTTTTCTTCAGTTTGTATCAGTTTTCAACAGTTATCTACAGTTATTTGCAATTATAAACAGTTTTCTTCAGTTATCAATAGTTATGTTCTGTTTTCGGAAAAGCAAGCGACTTTAAGAAGTGAAGAAATCAGTAAAAAACTGAAAATAACAGTTTTATTCTGAATAAAACTAAAGACAACAGTTATACACGGATGAAAACTGTTTATAAATGTAATAAAAATATTGGAAAATTTTGCTATATACAACTTAATTCGATACTTGAACATAACAGTTAATAATTGAAGAAAACTGATAATAACTATTAATAAACGAAGAAAACAGTTTTAAACTATTTAAAAGTGAAGAAAATTTTGAAGAAAAGTGAAGAAAAATGAACAAAACAATTTTTTTTAAATTTTATTGCCATTGGAATTTGAACATAACAGTTAATAACTGAAAATAACTGATGAAAACTACAGATAGCTGTTGTCTTTGTCTCAATTCCGACCTTTTTCTGCAGTTATCTGCAGTGAATAACTGTTTTCTTCAGTTTTATTCAATTGTCTTCACTATTTTTTTTGCTAGGGTTATACAGAAAAAACGTCTATACTTGCCTTATTTTATACTTTCGTAGAAAGTTTTATATTAACAATATTGTTATTGGTACAGTCGTGAAAAAAATTATTACCATTTGCGGAGTGCTTATTGTATAGATGAGATTCGAATAAATAAAAGGTCTAGACCAAAATTGTTTTGTTAAAACGTATTTAAATTATTTTTTTTTAAAAACGTGTTGATAGTATTAAAAAAATATTTAAGCTCTCATTAAAGTTTTTGGTACAGAGTTTGACGGATATTGAGAGGGAAAGGGTTGAGAGGAAGAGAGAGAGGGGGGAGAAACAGAGGGAGAGAGTGATCGGGAGAAAAGAGGGAGGGAAAGTAGATTATAAAGAAAAAATTTCTATACTTGCCTTATTTTATACTTTCGTAGAAAGTTTTAGATTAACAATATTATTATTTGTACAGTCATGAAAAAAATTATTACCATTTGTAGAGAGTGCTTATTGAATAGATGAGACTAGAAGAATTAAAAGGACTAGACAAATTGTGTTGTTAGAACGTACTAAAAATTAGCTTTTAATAAACATGTTGATTATTTAAAAAAATATTTAAGCTCCCATTAAAGTTTTTGGTACTCCGTTTGACGGATGTTGAGAGAGAGGGAGAGAGAAGGGAGGAACAGAGAGGAAGGGAGAGAGAGGGCGAAAGAGACAGGGGGAGAAAGAGAGGGAGGGCGGGAGAGAGAGGGAGGGAGAGAGAGAGACTAATACTTGCCTTAGTTTAAACTTTTGTAAAATGTTTTTTTTAGATTGATTTCACAACTTTTTAAGAGAAAATAATAATTACAGAGTGTGATAACGTTATGAGAGTTTATTATAGTATATTATTAATATTATTATTAAATGGTAGTATTGTTATTCACAAAAGTTTTAAATTTGAATGTTTCTTCAAGGAACTCGATAAAATCATTACATCCCTAGCGGAAATTGTTTCTGTAAAAAACTGTAAAAAGCTGTAAATAACTGTAAATAACTGTAAATAAATGTTTGAATTGAGACAGTAATAACAGTTATTTACAGTTATTTACAGATATTTACAGTTATTTACAGTTATTTACAGTTTTTTACAGTTATTTACAGTTTTTTAAAAATAATTCTTTAGAAATGAAGGTACTGATAAAAGTTATTAACAGTTATTAACAATTTTTTACAGATATTTACAGTTATTTAGAGTTATTTACAGATATTTACAGTTATACACAGCAAATTTTTTTCGCTATAATAACAACTTTATTTTTATCAACAAAACTGTAAATAACTGTAAATAACTATAAAAATGTGTAAAAAATTGTTAATAACTGTTAATAACTTTTATCAGTACCTTCATTTCTACAGTATTATTTTTAAAAAACTGTAAATAACTGTAAAAAACTGTAAATAACTGTAAATAACTGTAAATATCTGTAAATAACTGTAAATAACTGTTATTACTGTCTCAATTCAAACAGTTATTAACAGTTATTTACAGTTATTAACAGTTTTTTACAGTTTTTTACAGTTATTTACACATTTTTTATTTCCGCTTGGAATTGTATAATTTTTTGAAATAATATAATCAAATATGTATTTTCTTAGGTATGATGATTAATTAACAATACAGTTAATTGTAAAGTCATATGATGATAATTACATTGTGTGATAACGTTATGAGAGTTTATTATAGTATATTTTGAATATCATTATTAAATGGTAGTATTGTTATTCATAAAAGTTTTAAATTTGAATGTTTTTTTATGGAGTTCTGTAGATCTTTCAAAATAAAATTTGTTAGTACATTGTTCTTGTACAGAACGTCTTGTTGGCTGTTTTAAAAAAATATTTAGGCTCTTAAAGTTTTTTGTGGAGTCCTTATACAGTTGTTGAGTAGACGAGAGAGAGTGTGTAATAATTCAAAATGCAACCAGTTTATGAACTAAGAATCACTGAGAATAAATGCTTTCTTGACATTCTGGTATAGATAAAACTTTTTGAAATTATTATCTGAATCTTGTTTAGAAAAATATTTACTAAGAACTCTGAAACATTTTGACGTCTCCCATGGTGAGAAAATCATATGTTAGATTAATTGAGCACTTTTATTCGTTGAAATTTTCACAATAACACATCATTTTTACTTTTTTCAGTATTCCCATGTTCATGGGAATAAATATGTACAACAGCACAGCACTGATATCGACTAAGTTTTTTAAAGATGACAGATGCTTTTTAAACCAAGGCTCAGACCAATATTTCAAATCGGCATCATAAATTATATTGCATATTTATATCCTCACATGTCACTCAACAATATTTTCTTCTATGCCAAAACTTATTATGAAGATTATGAACCTCATAACACATAATTATTCAATACACACTTGTTCTATTCTCAAAACATTTGAAACTGATTTTTAATAGAAGTTTTAAAATTGATTATAAACACTTCATGTAACACGTCATACCAGTACTATATTTTATTTATTATTATACAAAACACTGAAAATTATATTGTATATTTATAACCTCGCGTATGACTCAGCAATATTTTCTTCTATGCAAAAGTGTATTATGAAGTTGATGAACCTCATAACACGTAATTACTTATTAATACACACTTGTGCTATTTTCAAAACATTTCAAAGTGATTTTAAGTAGAAGTTTTAAAATTATCATGCAACACATTTTACCGGTATTTTATTTTTTTATATTACACAAAACACTGATTAGATGTCATTTTTTAATCACTATGTTATTTGTTATTTATAACATTTGAATTATATGTGCACTTCATGCATTATATCATACCGGTATTTTATTTTATTTATTACACAAAACACTGATTAGATGTCATTTTTTAATAATCACAACATTTTTATTATCAATATAATTTTTTCAACTAGATAGACGATCTATGAAAATCACAATTCTTTTCTTATTTTGGAAAACTTACTTCAAAACATAATACTTCTTTCTTACTTTGAGTCCAATACTGTCTAAATAAACATCTTAGTTGTTGTTTGTTTTATGTGTGATTCATTGAAAGCAATGAAACTCTCATTTTCTTCATTGACATCCACGTACTTTATTCGTCCTGTCAAATATGAAGACAAATTTTTAATATTCTTCTAAAATTATATCTCATATGAAAAATTTTCATGTTGAGGATATAAATAAATACATCTTGAAAAATATTGTTATAGTTTATAATAAATATTGTTACTATTTTTTATTTATTTATCCAGAGTACATTATAGAAGTACATTACATTATTGTAACCCTGCAGAGAAAAATAAATTTCCTGTTTGCAGGTCCGGAGTATATAATATACTTAAAATTAAAACTAATACTAATTCTTAAAACTATGAAATATTTTTAACATCATAATAGACTTTCTAAACAGTAATATGTAAATATGCGATATGCAATTATCTAAATTTTCGACTTGAATTACTATAACGAACTTATAGTATCAAATCGTTTTCAAGGAATATTCAACTCGTTTTCAATAAATATTTTTCACAATCCATTCTTTTATTTTGTACCTCGCAGGTCTTTTGTCTATATCTAGAGGTTTGAGCTCATTTGGTAGTATATTAAAAGTCTTTATTGCAGTTATATAATTGTTTTTTTCGCTTACTCTTTTGTCAATTTTTGGTAATAATATAGCTTTATTTCTTGTCTTACTATTTGAGTTAGTGAATATATTTTTCATTTCGCTGTAATGATATTTTAAGCAGTCCCATGTGAATAGTTGCTTAATATTCATAGGTTTATTTTGCTCAAACGTGTTTTTGAAAACTAGTTTAAGTAGTCTGTTTTGTATATTTTGAAGTAAATGTTGATTGTTTTTATATACACCTCCCCAGGCAATTATCCCATAATTAATAACACTGTGAAAAAACGCATAGTAAATAACCTTTAATGTACTTGTTTGCATAAATTTATTGATTTTGTAAAAGATAAAATTTAAGTAACTTGTTTTTTTGATTAGGTAGTTAATATGTTCATCCCATTTTAGATTATAATCAAAATTTACTCCTAAATATTTACACGAGTCAACTCTCTTTATTTTTTCTTTGTTAATATATACATTTAAATTTTTTGGTACACTGTCACAGTAATTTCCGAAAGTTATGTACACAGTTTTACTTATGTTTAATGTTAGTTTATTCAATGCAAGCCATATAGCTACTTTTTCAAGATATAGATTCATTTCACTTTCAACTTCTTTCCAGGTTTTACCTGACGATATAACTGCTGTGTCATCAGCATATGATAAAATTGAGTTTTCTGGCATTGTTATAAGTAGATCATTTATATATAATATAAAAAGTAATGGCCCAAGAATTATTCCTTGTGGCACTCCCACCGTTATTGTTATCGGTTCACTCTCACTTTGGCCAATTCTTACTTTCTGCTTTCTATTTGTTAAGTAGCTTTGCATTAAATTATGAGCATTGCCTCTTATCCCGTATGCTTGCAACTTATGTAAAAGTATATTATGATCAACTGTATCAAAGGCTTTTGCTAGATCCAGAAATGCGACTATAATGGGCTTACTCTTATCTAAGTTCTCATAGATCCTCTTTGTAATACAGCTTAGGGCATCTGTGGTTCCTTTGCTTTTATTAAAGCCAAACTGTTTTTCATTTAATATTTTATGTTTTTTAATAAAATCAAAAATTCTTTCATAGATTACTTTTTCAAAGATTTTTGCTATATTCGATATTAATGATATAGGTCTGTAGTTATTAACTTGTAATTTTTTCCCTGATTTATAAATTGGCACCACTTCAGCTGCTTTTAGCGCATCCGGCCATATTGATTTTTCAATACATTTATTGACGATATATGCCAAAGGATCTGCTATAAGATCAGATATTGTTTTGAGTATCTTAGCATTTATTTTGTCAACTCCACCATTCTTGATTTTCAAATTCTCAATTATTTTTTTAATTTCAATTTGTAGGATGTAGGAAAATTGTATTTAAGTTACTTGGTGGTAGTTGTATAAATTTGTTACTTGGGGCAGTAATTTTGTCACTCATTTCTTTGCCCATTTTGCCGTAATAGTCATTCATGATGTTCGCAATTTTGGATGGGATTTTTACTATCTCCTCGTTTTCATCATATATTTCACTTATATTATTATCTTTTTTATTTTTGTTACCCAGTTTGGAATTTATAATTTTCCATAGTTGTCTTGGATTATCTGAGTTTTTCTCTATAAGATCCTTCTCGTATTTAATTTTGGCATCTTTTATAACTTTGTTTAGACATTTAACATAGTTTTTGTATTCACTTTGTAATCTTTCATTCATTGGATTTTTTTTAAGCTGTTTATATAATTTTTCCTTTTTTTTTACAGGATTTTATTAACGCAATAGTAATCCATTCTTTTCTAGGTACATTATTGTATTTAGCCGAGTTTCTTTTTGATTTTTCTTGACATTGTGTTATTCCATCTATAAAAAGGTTTATTGCTTCGTTTGGATCCTCGATTTTTGTGTATTCATTCCGACATTTTTGACTTGCTATAATAGCTATTTTTTTGTAATTTAATGAATAATTAGTTTTATTTTTTTTCATCTCTGTATTCACTAGAGGTTTTTTTATATCTATAAATAGCGGATAGTGATCAGTAATTAGCGTCATTAATTTGAAAGTTTTTGTATTGATTGAGCTAGTTTTTATAAAAATATTGTCTATGCATGTTCCACTATCAGTAGTTACATTATATGGTCTAGTCGTATCAGTAAAACCAGGGTAATAGCCATTTTCAAGAAAATTGTATAGAAAATTCTGACTAATATTGTTTTGTAACATTATATTTATATTAAAATCACCTATTATCAAATGGTTTTTAACTCTTCTCTTAAGTTGCAAATATTGATTTACCTTTAAAATAAACTCTGTGTTATGTGATCTGTACATAGCTGAGATTTCCAAATGACTATTGTTTTGAAGGTTTATAATTGTATTTAGTATTTTTAGCCTACCCTGTTCTATCACATTAGTTGTCTGGGTTACATCTTTTTTTACATATATGACCACACCATCTGATTTTTTTATGTGACTATGGTTACAATAAATATTGTATCCATTTAATTTATAATATTGATAGTGTTCTAAATTACCGGTTTCAGCACATACTATCACATAAGGTTTGATTTTAAGCCTTTTATTCAAGATTTGCAATTTCTCAAAATTAGTTTTTAAACCTCTTATATTCAAGTATAAAATCAAATTATCTGTTGCTTTTCTATCTTGATTAAAAGACTTTAAATCATTATATGCGATTTGCTGCTGATATAATTGCTTATGTATGTCTTCTAATACTTCATGATTCTGCGCCATTTATTGCATTTGGTGTTGTTGAAATTGCGTTTGGGCTGGTTCCTATGCTCGCGATACTTTCTGTAGATTGTAAAGATGACCTCTATCGTAGATTTAGCGTAAGCGGTATTGGTGGTTTCCTTGCCGGTACTGCAGGTCTGGTAAGTGTGTTAGCTGCATCTGCCCTCTGTTGTGTATTTTGCTGGTACGGCCTTATTGGTTTCCAAGTCGGTAAATCAGGTTTGATAGGGTAATCGGTTGCATCTATATATTTTTTTATCTTGTTTTTAAGTATTTCACAGTTGCTCATGTCATATGGAGAATGATTAGTATATAAGTTTGTTCTATATGTTTTGTTACTAAAGATACAGTTAGTGCATTCTATTTTGGTACTATTACATTTGTTTGTTTCGTGGTCACCTGTACATTTTACACATATCTGTTTATTCTTGCATTTTTTCGCATTATGCCCTAGTCTCCCACAGTTGAAACATGGTGAGATATTTATTAGATCATAAACCATACATCTTTGGTGTCCGACAAAAAGTCTTTTCTTGTTATCTCTGATCAACTTATATGCTTCAGGTGGCACTTCCATTATAACGGAGCTAAGCTTTGTTTTTTCATTTGTGAACATATGAAGGATTGAACCACTGTTTTTTAAGTCACTAAAATTTCTTGTATTTATATCTTCTTCAATTTCTTTAATGTCCATCTTTGTATAGTTGTCTATGCCAATTTATAGTAACAATATTTATTATAAACTTTATTGATTTATAACTTTATAATAAAAGTTTGCTACTTATCTGATTATAATATATTGCTATTGCCCATTGATATTCACAGCTGCTTGTATAGGTTATATTTTTCCAATCAACTCCAAAATCCAAAATGAAATAACCTGTATATATGTATCTGTATGTATATATATGTTCTTTTTCCAATCCACTTCTGAGATTTTAATGATTCCAAAAAAATCTTCTTGTGTATATCTGTAAAAAATAATAAAAAATTCTCACAAAGTATCAATTCTTTTATGTTATAAAATAATTTTAGCCTTTAACATTTAGCCATTTAATATACTTATCTAAAAAAATTGATTTGCCCCGTTGATGCTCATAGATAAAAATTATTTTAATCAGTCGACTTCCTGAGATCTTTGATTATTTAAATTATATACACTGGTATAGTTTCGTTAACTGGTCCTGGTGTGGCCAAAGTTGAAATTGGACACAAAGGGAGTATTCGATAAACCTTGTCTGAACCTGGTGGTTCTAACACTTTGCTATGACGATTGAGGTGACTATCTTCCATGCGTTTGGGAAGGGCTGTTGCACCTAATGCCATAATATTTTTTTTTGTTTTTAATCCTATTTTCTTCCTCTATGAAGACTGATGGAATTCGTCCAGTAGTAGTATATTCCAAAATTGCATCTAACATCCAAAAGCATGCTATACCACCAACAATAAAATTTATAAAAATTTGGATGGTGATAAAAAATTTCTGGGAATGACTATCATCAATACAGTTTGAGTCTTCATATATAGTAATTCTCCCTGCTAAACCCAATTTTGAGTCAGTTTCTTTTATTTCATTATTTTCAATATCATTAGTTATAATATAACATGATATGTAAAATTCACTAAAGACTGAGAATTGTATAATCTGAAAATGAAAAAGGTTACACAAAGTATCGATTTTTTATTGTATTATATTTTACATGATATATCTTCTCGTATAAAAATAATACTTGTCTATATATAAAAGTATATGATGCCATGCCATCAGCTGATTTGAATTATAAAAATATATATAAACCATACCATATTTCGAGGTTATTTTAGAATTACAATTGTTCGTTTTATTATATCTTCTCTCTCTCTCTCTCTCTTCTCTCTCTTTCTTTTCGAGTCCAGTGAGTTTATTTACTATACGATATGCTATAACTATATATATTATAAATATATATATAGATATATAAGCGTAAGATAGACGACAACCGGAAGTGTCGTACGTAAGAGCTGCAAACCGGACGCCGGAATAAGGAGAAGAAAAGTTCGGAAAGGAAACAACACATAAAAAAATTCAGCTCTCTATATCTTTTGAACGAGATAAGTTTTTAAAATAAAATCTTTTGATTTGAGTAGAGCAATGAAATTGCTTTCGATTAAGAGGGATATGTTAATACTAAAAGCTAACGCAATATACGTAAATGCGCATTGAATTTTTCGTACACCCATTTCAATGTATATGTAGCACAGGTCGCTCATTTAGGCTTCTTCTATCCTTTAGGCTTCTTCTATACTTGCCTTCGGAGCACTCCCGCGCTCCTTGATATCAAAAACAAGGCAAGCCTTGTAATTCGGACTCTTCGTAAAGAGTCATTTACACGTTTGAATTACACGGCTTATATACTCTCGGCCATCCCGTGCATCCACAGAAAGCACTACCGAAGTGCCACATAGCGGATAAATAGACGAAGCTTCTTTACCGAGAGCCGCCCATCACAAGTTCTTCTTTGTTGCCGCTATGCTGCGCTTCGGTAGTGCTTTCTGTGGATACACGGGATGGCCGAGAGTATATAAGCCGTGTAATTCAAACGTGCAAATGACTCTTTACGAAGAGTCCGAATTACAAGGCTTGCCTTGTTTTTGATATCCTCTTTACAATGGAGACTAAAAATTTGTTATCTAATAAAGCATAAAATGGTATCCGAAAATTTATTATACAAGATTTAATGCATTACTAAACAATAGATAATTTAAATAAATTGTGTGCAAACTAATTTTCATCAACTCTCCGGGGATCCCATACAGGTCCCCACATGGGATCCCCAGTCAATTAGCCAGATGGTTTCCCATGTGGGAAACCACATGGGAACTCATTGGGAAACGCTTATGGGAACTCTTGTAAGAACCCATGTGGGTACACATTTGGGTTCAAACAAAGGTTTTTTCAGTAGGAAATAGTCTATTTTTTAATTGAACAAAATCATTACGTGAACGTACATTAATTTTTCTTGCCGAGGTAAATAAACATCTTTCATACACCATTTTTAAAAATATTTTTGATGACCTTGAAATGCTAAAATTTTGGACATAATGTGTTTCAACGATTATCTTATTTCCAAAGTATGTACGAGCAGCGGTTTTCACCATATTTTTACAATTTTTCGAAACTAAATTTTCATAGTATTCAATTACAACTTCTGAGCAATTCGGATAAACAATTTTTTCTAATTTTTGAATAAATCTGTGAATATTTACATGCCTTACTACTTGTAAAATTACGCCATTAGCAGCATGAATAGCTTGTAATAATTTGCAGTTATCCGATTCGAGTACAAAGGCCGAATGGGCCCATAGTGGTCCCCAATTTGCAATACTTTTGGGTATATGTAACATTTGATGAACGTTATACCTCATGGCTTTCAAAGTATACAGAGATTCAACTTCAGATACAAACCTATGAATAATTGCATCAACATGATTTAATTGATCATATGTGATGTCTGTTTGTAAACAAATGTACAAATAATGACCAGTGCTTGAGGCGTTCTTTACTTAGTGGAAATCTACTTAATAGGGGTAAACTATCCCTGTTAAAAAAAATCAGCTAAAAAAATAGCTAAAAAAACAGCTAAAAAATATAGCTATATCGACCTGAAATACAGCTGTATTTCGTTGGATATTTAGTTGTATTTTTTATCTGAAAATTTAGTTAAATTTTTAGCTGTAAATCTAAGTAAACGATTACGACCTATTAACAACTGGAAATTTAGCTAAAATTTTTAGCTGTAAATCCACCTGTTAACAACTGGAAATTTAGCTAAAATCCACCTATGAATAACTGGAAATCCAGTTATATATTTAGTGGCATGGAAATTTCCAGCTAGTAATAGGTAAAAATTTAATTAATTTTTCACTTGTAAATACACCTATAAATTTATTATTGAATGGAAATATAGGTAGATTGAAAGGTGAAAATATAGCTATATTTTTTAGCTACAAATAGAGCTATATTTTATTCTCGATTTGGCCATATTTTTTAGCTGTAAATCAATGTATTAATATGGATTGGATTGTTAATTTCATTTTATGCTAATAATAACAAAATTTACAGATCATATCTGTTTAACATAGGTATATTGAAAAAGATATATTTATATACATAATTTTACTATTTAAAACTAAAAAGAACTTTTATAGCACGGTTTGACCAAAGCCCGCACTTTAGTCACGCCTACCCGTGACTAAAGTAGACTTTTTTGCACCGTGTTTATCACACTCGCTAACCTCACGGTGCAAAAAAGGACTACTTTGGACACGGATAGGCGTGACAGCGGGCTTTGGGCAGGCAGTGCTATAAAATAGTATACTGTACTCGTGACTTAGTGGCTCTTTATTGCACGCGGCGTTTAGCGCCCTCGCTGCGCTCGGGCACTAACCTCACGCCGTGCCAAAAAGAGCCACTTTAGTCACACGTATTGTAATATACTATTCTGCTTCAAATATATTCAAATATATGTTTGAGCCGTTATTTACATGGTTTAAATACTATTGGCGTACCCCAGATCACCCATAATTGGTAAAAGGCCATATTATGAGACAGTGTTCATGGGTCAACAGAGGTTTTCGATTTTTAAAATTGATTAAAACTGAAATCAGGTGGATTTTTTTTACATATATCTGGTTAAAAGAGTTAAAAAAATGATGTAATTAATTAAAAATCACAGCTACTTTGACGTCCGTATTATGAGACACGGTCGAAACGATTTGTCCGTGTGTCTCATAGAGAATGGCCATATTATGAGACACTCTTTTACACCCTATTTATTGAAAAAGAACTCTTTTATTTCAAAATTTCTATGCTAATTATACAGTAATCTTTATTCCTCAGCATTACTTTGGTCAATCACAGATAAAAAACTAATATAAACCTTGATTAGAACCTTTATCAAAAATCATAATACAAAACCTCAAAAGTCTAACCTGACTAATTTTGATTCCTCCGAATAAGAGATTCCAAAACTAGTTGTTCGATAACTGATTTATGGGCTGGAAGACTTCATTGTAGGAAATAATTGAACTCGGTGGACCACACAATTTCATATTTGACATGATTTTATTTATTTTAGTTTATTTATAATTTTATTTTTTTCATTTTATTTTAATTATTATAGAAAATTTAATCCATGCAAACCATAACTATTATAAATTAAAAAATCATATTAAATATGAAATTATGTGGTTCATCGAGCCCAATTATTTCCTACAGTGAAATCTACCAGCCCATAAATCAGTTATCGAACAACTGGGTTTGAAATCTCTTATACGCAGGAATCAAAATCACTCATGTTAGACTTTTGTGGTTATGTTTTATAATTTTTAATTAAGATTTATTTCCGTTTTCTAGGTTTCATAAATTAAAATAAAGGTGAGGAATGAAGATTGCTTCATTATTAAAGTAAAAGTTTGTAATAAAAGAGTTTTTTTCAATAAATAGTGTGTAAAAGAGTGTCTCAATAATGGGGACAAGGTGAACCGTATTATGAGACACGTCTAATATTGTACCATAAATACGGACTTCCAAAAACCAAATGTACATATTATGAGACAGCTAAATAATTTAATAAACTTTATTAAGTTTGTGATAACTTATCATTTATTTAGAATCTACAGCTCTTAATCTTTTAAATAAGCTAGGTAACATATTTTGGAATCATTTAAATTCCTTGCAATATATAAGCTAAATAGTCAGTGCTGTTGCTGCTTCCATTCAAATAACAGAGTGCTATCTACCTAACGTTCATGCGTAAATTCTGTGTTATTTTTTCTTACATATTAAACGCTTCAAAACAACCTACAAATTCACATACTTATAGCATTGAAAACTTATGCTTATGAATATAATTTTTGTATGATAATATGAGCAATAATTATTTTCAAAATTTAGTTTTCTTTCTGGTATCGTGGTGGTAAACGTGGACAGTGTCTCATATACGGCCTTTTACCTTACACACTATAAGTACACTAGCGTGTTGACATGAACGATGCCTGAGTTGAAATTCTCCAAACTGTCCTTTTCATGATTTGATATGTATGATTTGCAAGTGATATTAACAAGTGATACTTAATTATTATCACATACCATTGAATTAGGAAAAAATCCACACAGAGACAAATTTGTAAACATCACTGTGTTTATAAGAAAATTTATTATTTTATAGCGCTGGGACACACTCGACATGTGGGATTTTTATACTGTTTGAAACAGTAATTTTTATTATTTTTCAGCAGTCATAAAAAGTACTATTTCAAATAGTAAAAATCTTGTATGTCGAGTGTGTCCCAGCGCTATTATAAAAAATAATATATTTTTCTTCATGTCTGTAATAAATATAATATTGTTTTAAATTTACTGCTAAGTTTCCTCTTTCACTGTAAGTTATATAACAATAACTTGTACTTGTACTCTAGTATGAAGGAACACTGACATTTTATAACTTTACACCTCTGCCAATGTAGAGAAAGGAGAAACGATGGTCAACGAGTCTCGTGCTCGCGTTACTCGATGCCGACCCGTGATAGCAAAATCACACGAGGCCGGCGCCGAGTGCGCCCAGGTGTACTCGATATTAGCAGCTATCAAGAACAGTCATGATAGCGACGGCGACAGCGCGAGGAGGCGACTTCTTGGCGATGATGTCCCCGTTGACAGAACTCAGCTAAAATTTTACGCCAAATCTCATATAACAAAATAAAGTAAAAAGTATCTTACAAAATTTGAGTCCTCACTAGTCTTGGTCAATTCACCAGGCTCATTAGGCTGTAATTATAGGCACATCTCCTTTGAGATCTACAATTTAATTGCTCATTGATATAGATTTAAGACTTGGATGGCCTTAGCGTAGGAAATATATTTGGACCCAATGAACTAAATAATATTGTAGATAACTTATACGAAAAAACCAAAATCAACCTTGATTGTGTGTAAATTGTAGCTAAAGATACTAAGTACCTATAAGCATACAAAATTTTGTAATTACAGAGAATATTTTGTATACTCATATAGGTAGTACCTTTAGTTACAACTTTTATTACTCGATAAGTCACTTATGGGCTTGGCTGGCTGACTTTATCACAGGAAACATTGGGACCGTATGGACAAAATGACTTGATTGATAATTGACTATAATAGTTATGGCTTGTACATATTGCTTTTTTCAAATAAAATTTATATTTAACATGATATTTTTACCAAATCATACATTTTCTTTTAATTTAAAGCAATGTTTTCAAAAACATACTTAACCATTACGGTCACAAAGAATCATATCAAATATGATGCCATTTGGTCCATCGAGTTCAAATATGTCCAGTGGTAAAGTCACCTAGCCTATGTAAATATTTAGTAAATATTGTATACTTATAGGTACATCTCCTTTGAGATCCACAATTTAGTTGTTCGTTGATAGATTCAAGACTTGGGTGGCCTTAGCACAGGAAATATATTTGGACCCAATGAACTAAATAATATTGTAGATAACTTATACGAGAGGACCAAAATCAACCTTGATTGTGTGTAAATTGTAGCTAAAGATACTAAGTACCTATAAGCATACAAAATTTTCTAATTACATAGAATATTTTGTATACTCATAGGTAGTACCTTTAATTACAACTTTTATTACTCGATAAGTCACTTATCGGCTGGGTGACTTTATCGCAGGAAATATTGGGCCGTATGGACAAAATGACTTGATTCATATTTGACTATAATAGTTATGGCTTGTATGTATTGCTTTTTTCAAATAAAATTTATATTTAACATGATATTTTTACCAAATCATACATTTTCTTTTAATGTAAAGCAATGTTTTCAAAAACATACTTAACCATTACAGTCACAAAGAATCATATCAAATATGATGCCATTTCGCCCATCGAGTTCAAATATGTCCAGCGGTAAAGTCATCCAGCCTATATAAATGTGGATTTTTTATAATAAATTATGGTATTAATTTACTTATATTATGACCAGCTCTATTTATAAATTAATAATGTGAAAGAGTTAAAATTATATGATTAATCATATTAAAAAGGATTGACATGTGCGAAGCTGGGGCTGTAATTTTTTTAATGTTATATTTATGCTTTGCAAGTATTTTATATATAACACTATATAACTTATTGTTAAAAAATTTACAATGAAAGAAGAAACCTATGCATTATTGCTAAATGCTACTTGATCATTAAAATATAGCTTACAGCTTGTTTGCTAAATGCAGCAGTAAATTTAGAACAATTATATTATATTTATAACATAACCTTTAACAAACTGTAAGCTATACTGTAAGCAATACTGTATGAGATAGGACAGAAGCAAAAATACATAAAAGTGTATGGGCTTACCTAGATATAAACCTGGGGAACATAACCTCAGGGATGACAGCACGAGCACGGACAGCAGCAGGTCTTTCTTAACGTTGAAGCCACAATGTCCACTCACTTACGTTCGAACTCTCGCTGACTGCTGCACCTCCTGCACTTCTGAAGGCGCCCCTCTCTCTTCCTCCCTCTCTAGTGACTAATTATACGTGTGCGTGGTAGTCATCGAACAAGGAACAACGTGTGGCAACCGGCGCTTTCGCGCTTCATGTATTAGGGGTTACGACTAACGACGACGAAAGTTCGAACGTGAGGGAGTGGTCATTGTGGCTTTTACGTTTAGAAAGACCTGCTGCTGTCCGTGCTCATGCTGTCATCGCTGAGGTTATGTTCCCCAGGTTTATATCTGGGTAAGCCCGTACACTTTTATGTATTTTTGCTTCTGTCCTGTCACATACAGTATTGCTAAATGTTATTTAATCATTAAACTATAGCTTACAGTTTGTAAAAAGTTATGTTATAAATATAATATAATTGTTCTAAATTTACTGCTGCATTTAGCAAACAAGCTGTAAGCTATATTTTAATGATCAAGTAGCATTTAGAAATAATGCATGGGTTTCTTCTTTCATTGTAAATTTTTTAACAATAACTTGTATAGTGTTATATATAAAGTACTTGCAAAACATAAATATAACATTAAGAAAATTACAGCCCCAGCTACGTACATGTCAATCCTCTTTAATATGATTAATCATATAATTTTAACTCTTTCACATTATTAATTTATAAATAGAACTGGTCATAATATAAATAAATTAATACCATAATTTATTATAAAAAATTTATTTGAAAAAAGCAATACATATAAGCCGTAACTATTATAGTCAAATATGAATCAAGTCATTTTGTCCATACGGCCCAATATTTCCTGCGATAAAGTGACCCAGCCGATAAGTGACTTATCGAGTAATAAAAGTTGTAACTAAAGGTATTGTATTCTATGTAATTAGAAAATTTTGTATGCTTATAGGTACTTAGTATCTTTATAGCACTGTGTGACCTAAATCCGCACTTAAGTCACGGCTAGCTGTGACTTAAGTAGCCCATTATTACACTGCGAATTAATGAATTTACTTAAGTCACACCCTAGTGAAAAAAATTTAATGCTCATAACAGTTGATATCTGCAGCTATCAGAAAAAAACTGAAGAAAATGGAAGAAAACAGAAATTAACTGCAGAAAAATGTCGGAATTGAGACAAAGACAACAGTAATCTTCAGTTTTTATCAGTTTTCTTCAGTTTGTATAAGTTTTCAACAGTTATCTACAGTTATTTGCAATTATAAACAGTTTTCTTCAGTTATCAACAGTTATGTTCTGTTTACAGAAAAGCAAGCGACTTTAAGAAGTGAAGAAATCAGTAAAAAACTGAAAATAACAGTTTTATTCTGAATAAAACTGAAGATAACAGTTATACACGGATGAAAACTGTTTATAAATGTAATAAAAATATTGGAAAATGTTGCTATATACAACTTAATTCGATACTTGAACATAACAGTTAATAATTGAAGAAAACTAATAATAACTATTAATAAACGAAGAAAACAGTTTTAAACTGTTTAAAAGTGAAGAAAATTTTGAAGAAAAGTGAAGAAAAATGAACAAAACAATTTTTAAAAAATTTTTTTGCGATTGGAATTTGAACATAACAGTTAATAACTGAAAATAACTGATGAAAACTACAGATAGCTGTTGTCTTTGTCTCAATTCCGACCTTTTTCTGCAGTTATCTGCAGTGAATAACTGTTTTCTTCAGTTTTATTCAATTGTCTTCACTATTTTTTTTGGTAGGGCAGGCACGTAATTAACGCCAATCATCTACCAAAACTATTAAAAAATACGATTTTACATATAAGAATGAACAGGAAAAGAAGTAAAACTTCGTTAATAGTTGACAAACCACAAAGAATAAATAAAAATGATGATAATAAGGCTTGTCTATATTATAGGTTAGTTTCATCTGCTATGGGATAGCAGACCGCGCGCTTTTTAAATATTCAATATTAAACTGTATGGATTTTAGTTTTAAAAGTCTTTCTCTTTAATGATATAACGTATACAAATCTTTCACTTTCATAAACTTCAACTTATTGTTAAAGATACAAATCAAATTGCCAAGAATCTAGTTTTATGATTTTTTTATGTATATATTCAATATTCTAGATTCAATAATAACCGTATTCTATATCAGGTATTCTATTATTTAAATAACGTTTTATTAATTTTGTTATACTATTAGCTACAATTTATACACAATCAAGGTTGATTTTGGTCCTCTCGTATAAGTTATCTATAATATTATTTAGTTCATTGGGTCCAAATATATTTCCTGTGCTAAGGCCACCCAAGTCTTGAATCTATCAACGAGCAACTAAATTGTGGATCTCAAAGGAGATGTACCTATAATTATTAATTACAATCTAAAGACTGTACCTATAAGTATATAATATTTACTAAATAACTACTAAATAACAATTAGGTGACTTTACCGCTGGACATATTTGAACTCGATGGACGAAATGGCATCATATTTGATATGATTCTTTGTGACCGTAATGGTTAAGTATGTTTTTGAAAATATTGCTTTAAATTAAAAGAAAATGTATGATTTGGTAAAAATATCATGTTAAATATAAATTTTATTTGAAAAAAGCAATACATACAAGCCATAACTATTGTAGTCAAATATGAATCAAGTCATTTTGTCCATACGGTCCCGATGTTTCCTGCGATAAAGTCAGCCAAGCCCATAAGTTACTTATCGAGTAATAAAAGTTGTAACTAAAGGTACTACCTATGAGTATACAAAATATTCTATGTAATTAGAAAATTTTGTATGCTTATAGGTACTTAGTATCTTTAGCTACAATTTACACACAATCAAGGTTAATTTTGGTTCTTTCGTATAAGTTATCTACAATATTATTTAGTTCATTGGGTCCAAATATATTTCCTACGCTAAGGCCACCTAAGTCTTAAATCTATCAACGAGCAACTAAATTGTGGATCTCAAAGGAGATGTGCCTATAATTACAGCCTAAAGACTGTCCCTATAAGTATACAATATTTACTAAATAACAAAATTAATAAATATATAAAAAATTTTTAAATATACCTCACAGTACAACAGTGAGTGGTGGAGAAAAAACTTCAATTATAATAAATAATAATGAATGTACAAACAATTTATTTAAAAGTCGATTACAATTAATAAACTAGTAAAGCCATCCACATTTAAATACTCTTTCATATGTAAAGTACTTTTATAAGTATATGTGAATTCACCAAGACTAGTGAGGACTCAAATTTTGTAAGATACTTTTTACTTTATTTTGTTATATGAGACTTGGCGTAAAATTTTAGCTGAGTTCTGTCAACGGGGACATTATCGCCAAGACGTCGCCTCCTCGCGCTGCAGTCGCCATCGCTATCATGACTGTTCTTGATAGCTGCTAATATCGAGTACACGTGGGCGCGCTCGGCGCCGGCCTCGTGTGATTTTGCTATCGCGGGTCGGCATCGAGTAGCGCGAGCACGGGACTCGATGCCCATCGTTTCTTCTTTCTCTACATTGGCAGAGGTGTAAAGTTATCAAATGTCAGTGTTCCTTCATACTAGAGTACAAGTACAAGTTATTGTTATATAACTTACAGTGAAGGAGGAAACTTAGCAGTAAATTTAAAACAATATAATATTTATTACAGACATGGAGAAAAATATATTATTTTTTATAATAGCGCTGGGACACACTCGACATATGAGATTTTTACTATTTGAAATAGTACTTTTTATGACTGCTGAAAAATAATAAAAATTACTATTTCAAATAATAAAATTTGCTACAAAAATAATAAAAATTATTATTTAAAAAGAAAAATTTGCTATGAAAATCATAAAAATTACTGTTTCGAACAGTAAAAATCCCACATGTCGAGTGTGTCCCAGCGCTATAAAATAATAAATTTTTCTGTGTGTGGATTTTTTCCTAATTCAATGGTATGTGATAATAATTAAGTATCACTTGTTAATATCACTTGCAAATCATACATATCAAATCATGAAAAGGACAGTTGGATAATTTCAACTCAGGCATCGTTCATGTCAACACGCTAGTGTACTTATACCCTACCGAAAAGACCCTTGTGTGAACCTAAATGTGTACCCACATGGGTTCTTACAAGAGTTCCCATAAGCGTTTCCCAATGAGTTCCCACGTGGTTTCCCACATGGAAAACCAACTGGCTAATTGACTGGGGATCCCATGTGGGGACCTGTGTGGGATCCCCGGAGAGTTGATGAAAATTAGTTTGCACACAATTTATTTAAAGTATGTATTATTTAGTCATGCATTAAATATTGAATAATAATAAATTTTTTGATATCATTTTATGCTTTATTAGATAACAAATTTTTAGTTCCCATTGTAAAAGGGATATCAAAAACAAGGCAAGTCTTGTAATTCGAACTCTTCGTAAAGAGTTATTTGCACGTTTGACTTACACGGTTTATATACTCTCGGCCATCCCGTGTATCCACAGAAAGCACTACCGAAGCGCCACATAGCGGACAAATAGCCGAAGCTTCTTTACCGAGAGCCGCCCATCACAAGTTCTCCTTTGTTGCCGCTATGCCGCGCTCCGATAGTGCTTTCTGTGGATACACGGGATGGCTGAGAGTATATAAGTAATTCAAACGTGCAAATGACTTTACGAAGATTCCGAATTACAAGGCTTGCCTTGTTTTTGATATCCCCTTTACAATGGGAACTAAAAATTTGTTATCTAATAAAGCATAAAATGGTATCCGAAAATTTATTATACAATGTTTAATGCATTACTAAACAATATATAATTTAAATAAATTGTGTACAAACTAATTTTCATCAACTCTCCGGGATCCCATACAGGTCCCCACATGGGATCCCCAGTCAATTAGCCAGTTGGTTTACCATGTGGGAAACCACGTGGGAACTCATTGGGAAACGCTTATGGGAACTCTTGTAAGAACCCATGTGGGTACACATTTGGGTACACACAAGGGTTTTTTCAGTAGGGTAGTGTGTATGGGTGATCTGGGGTACGTACGCCAATAGTATTTAAACCATGTAAATAACGGCTCAAATATATATTTGAATATATTTGAAGCAGAAAAGTTCTTTTTAGTTTTAAATAGTAATATTATGTATATAAATATATCTTTTTCAATATGCCTATGTAAAACAGATATGATCTGTAAATTTTGTTATTATTAGCATAAAATGAAATTAACAATCCAATCCATATTAATACATTGATTTACAGCTAAAAAATATGGCCAAATCGAGAATAAAATATAGCTCTATTTGTAGCTAAAAAATATCCCTATTAAAAATAATCACGTGAGTACTCACGTGAGTACTCACGTGACTACTCACGTGAGGTTTTCGACCATATTCTCACGTGAGGTTTTCGACCATATTCTCACGTGAGTACTCACGTGAAGTGAAAAAAATAGTTTAAAAAAAATTAGTAATCAATGTTTTTTTTACTGAACTATTACATAAATATTTTAACTTTAATTTTTGCGTATACCTTTCAATCCTTAAATAGTATAGGGAGATATCAAAAGCGAGGCAAGCCTCGTAATTACAACTCTTTTAAAAGAGTCACGATATTGACTAAGTCTTATGGCTTTATGTATTCTCGCCAGTGTTCATTTGCCTATGGAAATCGAGAAAGGGGTTGCCGCCTGGCGGTCACCGGCGGAACTGATAGGACCCGTCTGAACTCCACGTCTAGTAACTCTTTTAACCGCCAGGCGGCAACCCTTTTCTCGATTTCCATAGGCAAATGAACACCGGCGAGAATACATAAAGCCATAAGACTTAGTCAATACCGCGACTCTTTTAAAAGAGTTGTAATTACGAGGCTTGCCTCGCTTTTGATATATTCCTATACTATTTAAGGATTGAAAGGTATATGCAAAAATTAAAGTTAAAATATTTATGTAATAGTTTAGTAAAAAAAACATTGATTACTAATTTTTTTAAACCATTTTTTTACTTCTCGTGAGTACTCACGTGAGTACTCACGTGAGAATATGGTCGAAAAACTCACGTGAGAGCTCGCGTGAGAGCTCACGTGAGCTCTCACGTGAGTATTCACGTGAGTACTCACGTGAATACTCACGTGATTATTTTTAATAGGGATAGCTATTTTCACCTTTCAATCTACCTATATTTCCATTCAATAATAAATTTATAGGTGTATTTACAAGTTAAAAATTAACTAAATTTTTACCTATTAGTAGCTATAAATTAATTTATGGAAATTTCCATGCCGCTAAATATATAACTAGATTTCCAGTTATTCATAGGTGGATTTTAGCTAAATTTCCAGTTGTTAATAGGTCGTAATCATTTACTTAGATTTACAGCTAAAAATTTTAATAAATTTTCAGATAAAAAATACAAGTAAATATCCAACGAAATACAGCTGTATTTCAGGTCGATATAGCTATATTTTTTAGCTGTTTTTCTTAGCTATTTTTTTTAGCTGATTTTTTTAACAGGGATAGTTTACCCCTATTAAATAGATTTCCGCTAAGTAAAGAACGCCTCAAGCACTGGTCATTATTTGTAGAATCTTTACACATTTGTTTAAAACAGATATCACATATATGATCAATTAAATCATGTTGATGCAATTATTCATAGGTTTGTATCTGAAGATGAATCTCTGTATACTTTGAAAGCCATGAGGTATAACGTTCATCAAATGTTACATATACCCAAAAGTATTGCAAATTGGGGACCACTACGTGCCCATTCGGCCTTTGTACTCGAATCGGCTAACTGCAAATTATTACAAGCTATTCATGCTGCTAATGGTGTAATTTTACAAGTAGTAAGGCATGTAAATATTCACAGATTTATTCAAAAATTAGAACAAATTATTTATCCGAATTGCTCAGAAGTTGTAATTGAATACTGTGAAAATTTAGTTTCGAAAAATTGTAAAAATATGGTGAAAACCGCTGCTCGTACATACTTTGGAAATGAGATAATCGTTGAAACACATTATGTCCAAATTTTAGCATTTCAAGGTCATCAAAAATATTTTTGAAAATGGTGTATAATATGTTTATTTACCTCGGCAAGAAAAATTAATGTACGTTCATGTAATGATTTTGTTCAGTTAAAAAATAGACAATTTGTACAAATTATTGATTTTTTATTGGATCTTGATAATGAAGACGAAATAATCATGTGCAAATTAATTGAAACGCGACCAAATAGATATTTAAATACAGTAAATGATATAATTACTTTATCAAATGAAATTAGTGCGATCCCGACAGCTCAAATTGATAAAGTTTGCGTATATCTAGAAGATAATAACTATGCATGTATCACTCCGATAGTAAATTTATTTTGGTATTAAAGAAACAAATGTGAATATGCTTGATATTTTTTTGTAAAATTTATATGTTATATTTTGTAACATTTTGTAAATATCTTGTAATTAATAAAAATTCCTTCGAGACAACTAAATTTTTTTCAATATTTATAGTACTTACATAATTTTTCAAATTATATATATAAATCATGATAATACTTAAGTGCAAATTTTATTAGATAAATTAATTATTAAAAAAAAATCTAAATATTGAGTATTAGTACGTATAATAGCACGTACAACAGTACGTACAAAAGTATGTACAAAAATGCATATTATACTACGTATTGAAAAACTAACTAAAATCGGTTCATTTTAGGATATTTATTTATACATATTTTTATACGTACTATAGTGTCACTTTTGTATATACAATAGTACATACTATTATACGTACAATTGTACGTACTATTATACGTATAATAATGCGTATTCTATGCGTGCAATAGTACGTATAATTATACACAATTATTTTCAATAGGGTTGTGTTTAATTTGTATAGAAGAATGAAGAAATTTGAATACATTTCTGAGAACATAGTCATACAGTTTTTCGGAGAATGGTTTGCATTACTTGACTATCGATAATTGATTTCACAACTTTCGTTTGTTTGATTTGCAGTGAACAATTTGAATGTACTTACATATAATTTGTTGAGCATACATTGACTCAAAGAAGTAAAAGACTTTTTTACTATAGTATTTATTTGACTTCTTTTAAAAATCAAAAATATTATTTTATAGATTATACAGAAACAACTTCTATACTTGCCTTATTTTATACTTTCGTAGAAAGTTTTATTGACAATATTATTATTTGTACAGTCATGAAAAAAAATTATTACCATTTGTAGAGAGTGCTTATTGAATAGATGAGATCAGAATAAATAAAAGGACTATAGACAAATTGTGTTGTTAGAATATATTTAAAAAATTAGTCTTTTAAGAACGTGTTGATTGTTTTGAAAAAATATTTAAGCTCTCATTAAAGTTTTTGGTACTCAGTTTGACGGAGATTGAGGGAGAGAGAGGGAGGGAGAGAGAGCGATTAATACTTAGTTTAAACTTTTGTAAAAAGTTATTTTAGATAGATTCCACAACTTTATAAGAGAAAATAATAAATAATTACATAGTCTGTGAAAACATTATGAGATTTGTTATAGTATATTATTAATAACATTATTAAATGGCAGCATAGTTATTCACAAAAGTTTTAAATTTGAATGTTTTTAAGGAGCTCGATAAAATGATTACATTAGTAAACTTTTTGAAATAATATCAAACGTGTATTTTTTTAGGTATGATGAAAAATTAACAATTAACAATACTATTAATTGTAAAGTCATATGAAAATATAATTCTTTTTATTTTTATAGATTCCAGGAAAAACATGTACTTGCCTTATTTTATACTTTCGTAGAAAGTTGTATTATTTCTACTTTAATTTTTATTTCTACTTTAATTTGGATAAATGTATAAATCAAAAAATATTTTCGAAAAAAAATGTTGATGCTTTCTTTTTAGAGAAAACATTTTTGAAAGATTCTGTAGTTTTTTCAAAATAAAGTTTGTTACTATATTATTTTTGTAGAAAATATCTTGTTGGCTGTTTTAAAATAGTACATTACGATACGGATGTCGAAGGTGATTATTTTTTTCGATTTTATAGAACACAAAAATTTATTATTTATTCGTAGAAATCCTTTTCATAAAATAAAACGTAAATAATTTTTAAGGATTGTATAGGTTTCGGAAAATAATTTTATGGTTTCCGAAAAAAATATTTACGGTTTGCAAAAGTTTTTCTAAAAGGATTATAAAGGGTTTGGAAAATAATTTCTCTTTGTTTGCAAAAGTTTTTAAAGGATTGTCGAGATTTTGTAATTTAATTTATCAAAGGATTTTTTAAAAGGTGTAGTGGTAGACCATTTTTGGAGATATTTTGTAGAGAAAATAATGAATTATTTACAGAAATGATACTGTTATTGATCAATAATGGTATGGTTAATACCATTAATTGTAGTAATACATGCAAATAATGGTAAGAATATTTTAAAACAGAAACGAAAAAAGGATAATTAAACAATTTTCCTTATGCAAATGCTTGAAAAAAAAAAAAAAACCCGGGATTTGAACCCTAAGCAAAAGATCAACAGGCGCGCGCCTTAACCGCGCCGCCATCGACGACACACTATAACGTGAGATCGTTTATGATCATCTTTACCCCTTCGGGGTTTAGGTTTAGATATTTGGTTTGGTTGTTAATATTGGGTAATACTACAATATATCCAATAATTATCAAAATCGGTGAGGTCGGGTTGGGGTGATTTCTTTGTCAGTGCCATTATAAACGTGAACAAGCCCGGGAATCAGCCGGGTAAATAACAGATTAGATGACACAAATATATTAAGTATTACTTGATTAATAATTAAAGATTAATGATTCTTATATTTGTAATAATTATTTAATTTGTAATAATTATTGAAATTATTTAAATTGCAATTTACTATTTTAGATTCGGTCTGTTAATTACACGGAATTTTCTGCTTTTGCACAACGTGGTTTAAAGCAGGTGTTTGATAAAGCTGTGCATGCAGTACTTCGACTTGGACCCCAAAAACGGAGACAATCCATCGTTGGTGTTTTTTCGAGACGCATTTCGCTCCTTTTTGCATTTTTTCTTTTCCTTTTTCGATTCCATATCGTCGCCCTTGCTTTCGAAAGATTATAACGGTTCGAAAGTTTCGATGGTGATGCTGATTGACAGGTTTGTTTTGCCGTTGATGTACTCGATCGAGTTCATGGCCTTTCTGTCGTAAGGTACTGTGGTCAGGCAATTCTCGTAGGCTTTAAGCGCGTCTTCGTACTTGTCGTCTTCGTAGTTGCATCCCAGCACAACTAACGTCTCCGTCATGTACTTGCGCATGTTTAAGTGACTCTATGCAATCAACTATCAGCACACATCACATTTTCTCGTCATAAATGTTAAGACAGAACAGGCTCTGGAAGAGTTTCTCTTCAACAAAGTAGTAGCAGCCGTGACCGAAGCAGTCGTAACATTATGACTGGCACGATGGCAGCTGCATTCGCCAGATCTTGTTGGAAGGAATTTACAAGGACAGTTTAGCCAACACAGTGACTTTAATCCTGGTGATGTAGCAGCAGCACAGCTTTGACATCGTGGCCATACTCGAGGAGATCTACAAAAAGCAGGAGACACCAGACACCACGATGGTTGACGTCCTGACCACCGCCGTAAATATGGATCTCACGACAACGCCGTAGCATGGAGGAAAAGCTGCGCAAAATCGTCTGCCTCGACAACGAACTGCATCCCCATTAAAATTATTAAAATTAAAATAGGCATGTAGGCGAAACACGCGTGTATAGGCGAAATACGAAATATCAATTGAAATAAAAAATGCGTGTACTCGTAACACGCACGTATAGGCAAAATCCGCAAAGTTATAATAAAAATACGTTTAAATAAGAAACGCAATCGGCAAAGGCTTATTATAGTACAGGTGCCATCCCATGGAGTTCAGGAAAATTTAATGGAATCATTTGAGCCCGTGAGTGCGAGAGAGAGTTTTTTTCCGTGAATGTCTCTTTCGCTCTCACGGGCTTAAATGGTGCCGTCTAATTTTTTGAAACGCCATGGGATAGCACCCTATTTCTATGCTATTATGGGGACTGCGATCTCCTCTCTCACTCTAATGCGGTAGAGTGGGGAGAGCGGCCATGTTACGTACGGCGAGAAGCCCCCTGCGAGCGGCAGTCAGTGCTCGATACTCTGAGCGTGCGAACGTGCGTCCGCTGTACACCCTCCTAATAAACCTCCTGTTGCTGTTAATTCCTGACTCTTTTCATTCTCTCCCCTCTCTCCCTCTGGAATCAGGAGAGCCGTGGGGCTTCAATCCCCACATTGGTGACCCCGACATCAAGTTGCCGAGGAGGAGTGACAGGTGTGGACCTGTCGCGGTATCTTGTCGTCTGTGCGGCACTTCGTCCTTTCCACTACTTCTTACCCGTACTCTCGAGTCGGTAAGAATAGTCATCATCGGCTGCTAGCCGGGTAGGCTTTTGCCCCTGGCAGTCGACCTCTCTGTGTGCGTGCTGGCACGCTGGCGCACACAGACCTTTTTTTATCCCGCACGTCTTCTCTCGAGAAACGTGAGGGATACGTAAGAGGATCAATCCTCTTTACTCCCGGATGCGTGCAGGCACGCCGGCGCATACCGGGAAATTCGACCTCTGCCGAATTACGTCGTGTACGTGCTGGCACGCCGGCGTACACGCGTAAAAACCAACTGCTGAGAGCATTTAGCGCAGCTGCGCAATCATCATTCCTCGTCGAGTCTTCTCCGAGGCATCACAGCTTTCTTTGGCAGATCTCCAGGTGCGTACTTGCGTGAAGCCACCGTCACCGGCGCCTTCAAACGCACCTGCCGAGCAACGTGAAGCGGATCTCCGGGTGAGGCCGTGCGTGAAGCCACCATCACCAGTGCCTTTTTACCGCACCCGTCGAGCACCGGGAGCTCGGCAGCTGCAGCACCTCGTCGAGTCTTCTCCGAGGCAGCTAATCTTCAGACTCCATTTATTCCGTCAAGGTATGCGGTCGTGATCTGCGAGGTCATAGAAAATCAAGCGCGTGCGTGCGTCTTGAATTCCGAGAATTGTTCTCGCTCGGCGCGTGTTTACTTGCGAGTTTTGAATTCGCGGGACTCCGCGCGCAACGATCTCGCGTTCCGAGAACGGGCGGCCATTTTATCTTTCGCGCTATCGTGTTTTCAAGCTCGCTCTTGCGCAAGGTGGCACGAAAAACCCTTTAGTAGTTTTGAGTCACGTGTATCGGATTTTTTTCAATTTCGATCAGTTTATGCATCGTCTAGCAACATGCTTTAATACAATTCTCTTAAATTTTTTTTTAGCGGGAAGTGATCTCAGTCCTTCACGCAACGTGCTGTAATGTCGATAATCAATTTTAAGTGTTAGCATAGGCTTAGCTTTTTAAACCATTGTTTGTACCTGCGAGTACTAACTAGGACCTTGTAATACGCAGCGGCGTAAGGTAATTTAGGTTCACGATCGATCCTCGTTAGAGGAACCGAACCTTTCCTTACCTTCTACGCGCACTCTCGAGTCACGTAGAGGTAATTATTTACGCATTAGTTTCCAGGCTCGTGCATATTTTTTTTCGCCAAAATGCCCGTAGACGAGGCAGCATTCGAAGCCCTGCAGCAGCAGATGCAACGGCTTTTAGCTAGCAATGCAGGTAATCGTGTCGAGGGCGCGCGTTTGCCGAAGATCCCGCCGTTCATCCAAACCGATCCCGACTTGTGGTTTTTGCAAGTAGAGGCGACATTTCGTAACTCGAACATCACGGTAGATTCGACAAAAGTAGATTATCTTTGTCCGGCTCGGGGGTGAGGCCTTATCGGCTATAAGGGACATAATCAAAAAGGATCCCGCTCCCGCAGATATATACAAACAAGTTAAAGAGCGTCTTATTTCTACTTTCGCAAGCTCCGCCGAACATAACCTCCGCAAGCTTTTAAAAGGTGAAGTGCTGACCGATGGCAAGCCCTCGAGAATTCTTCAGAGGCTTCGCACCCTTAATCAAGGTTCCTGCGGCGATAAAATTATTCAGTCCGTCTTCCTTGACCAACTTCCGTCGCAACACCGTGCGATTCTTGCTTCCTCGACTTACGAAGATCTTGACAAGTTAGTAGAAGCTGCTGACAAAATCGCTGAAATTTCCTCCGGAGCTGACTCCCAGATTAATGCAGTCTCTTCAAATCAATCAACCCCCGCTTCCCTTGAAGCTGTTCTCAAGTGCTTTGATCGCTTTGAACGAAGGTTTGAGGCACTTGCTAAAAAGGTAGATGATATCTCAGGATCTTCAAAAGACTCATCTCGTTCTCAATCCAGGGGTAGGTCCAGGCGCGCTCGCTCTTCTAGCCGCGATTCCTCTGGTTTATGCCTCGCCCATAAGAAATATCCTAATAACCCTCTATCGTGCAGGAAGTGGTGCTCCAAATATGCTGAGTGGCAAGCGAGAAACCCTCAGCCAAAAAACTAACTCAACCTTCTGTTGAGGAGACGTCTTCAGAAGGCCCTCGCGTGTCTAAACGTCTCCATGTTCGAGATCGTATTTCGGGCAAGTCGTTCCTTATCGACACTGGTGCGGACATTTCGCTCGTTCCAGCAAATCCTAAGGCTTGCGGCAAGCCCAGCTCCTTTAAGCTTTTTGCAGCGAACAATTCGTTAATTAGTACCTACGGCGAATCGATGCTCACGCTTAATCTGGGAATTCGACGCCCAATTCGCTGGAGCTTTTGCATCGCGGATGTTCCTCATCCCATCATAGGTGCCGATCTCCTATCCCATTATGGCCTTCTTGTTGACCTCAAAAGAAGTCTTCTAGTTGACTCTTGCACTAATATCTATACTCTTGCAGTCGTAAAAGATGTTTCCTTGGACTCTGTTTTCGCAGTTGTTCCCGGTTCGGAGTGTGCGAAGATTCTCGCTGACTTTCCGGAGATCACAGGCGTTTCTAAACCCACAATCCCCAGAAATTAAATAAAATAAAATTTATATTTAACATGATATTTTTACCAAATCATACATTTTCTTTTAATTTAAAGCAATGTTTTCAAAAACATACTTAACCATTACGGTCACAAAGAATCATATCAAATATGATGCCATTTGGTCCATCGAGTTCAAATATGTCCAGTGGTAAAGTCACCTAGCCTATGTAAATATTTAGTAAATATTGTATACTTATAGGTACATCTCCTTTGAGATCCACAATTTAGTTGTTCGTTGATAGATTCAAGACTTGGGTGGCCTTAGCACAGGAAATATATTTGGACCCAATGAACTAAATAATATTGTAGATAACTTATACGAGAGGACCAAAATCAACCTTGATTGTGTGTAAATTGTAGCTAAAGATACTAAGTACCTATAAGCATACAAAATTTTCTAATTACATAGAATATTTTGTATACTCATAGGTAGTACCTTTAATTACAACTTTTATTACTCGATAAGTCACTTATCGGCTGGGTGACTTTATCGCAGGAAATATTGGGCCGTATGGACAAAATGACTTGATTCATATTTGACTATAATAGTTATGGCTTGTATGTATTGCTTTTTTCAAATAAAATTTATATTTAACATGATATTTTTACCAAATCATACATTTTCTTTTAATGTAAAGCAATGTTTTCAAAAACATACTTAACCATTACAGTCACAAAGAATCATATCAAATATGATGCCATTTCGCCCATCGAGTTCAAATATGTCCAGCGGTAAAGTCATCCAGCCTATATAAATGTGGATTTTTTATAATAAATTATGGTATTAATTTACTTATATTATGACCAGCTCTATTTATAAATTAATAATGTGAAAGAGTTAAAATTATATGATTAATCATATTAAAAAGGATTGACATGTGCGAAGCTGGGGCTGTAATTTTTTTAATGTTATATTTATGCTTTGCAAGTATTTTATATATAACACTATATAACTTATTGTTAAAAAATTTACAATGAAAGAAGAAACCTATGCATTATTGCTAAATGCTACTTGATCATTAAAATATAGCTTACAGCTTGTTTGCTAAATGCAGCAGTAAATTTAGAACAATTATATTATATTTATAACATAACCTTTAACAAACTGTAAGCTATACTGTAAGCAATACTGTATGAGATAGGACAGAAGCAAAAATACATAAAAGTGTATGGGCTTACCTAGATATAAACCTGGGGAACATAACCTCAGGGATGACAGCACGAGCACGGACAGCAGCAGGTCTTTCTTAACGTTGAAGCCACAATGTCCACTCACTTACGTTCGAACTCTCGCTGACTGCTGCACCTCCTGCACTTCTGAAGGCGCCCCTCTCTCTTCCTCCCTCTCTAGTGACTAATTATACGTGTGCGTGGTAGTCATCGAACAAGGAACAACGTGTGGCAACCGGCGCTTTCGCGCTTCATGTATTAGGGGTTACGACTAACGACGACGAAAGTTCGAACGTGAGGGAGTGGTCATTGTGGCTTTTACGTTTAGAAAGACCTGCTGCTGTCCGTGCTCATGCTGTCATCGCTGAGGTTATGTTCCCCAGGTTTATATCTGGGTAAGCCCGTACACTTTTATGTATTTTTGCTTCTGTCCTGTCACATACAGTATTGCTAAATGTTATTTAATCATTAAACTATAGCTTACAGTTTGTAAAAAGTTATGTTATAAATATAATATAATTGTTCTAAATTTACTGCTGCATTTAGCAAACAAGCTGTAAGCTATATTTTAATGATCAAGTAGCATTTAGAAATAATGCATGGGTTTCTTCTTTCATTGTAAATTTTTTAACAATAACTTGTATAGTGTTATATATAAAGTACTTGCAAAACATAAATATAACATTAAGAAAATTACAGCCCCAGCTACGTACATGTCAATCCTCTTTAATATGATTAATCATATAATTTTAACTCTTTCACATTATTAATTTATAAATAGAACTGGTCATAATATAAATAAATTAATACCATAATTTATTATAAAAAATTTATTTGAAAAAAGCAATACATATAAGCCGTAACTATTATAGTCAAATATGAATCAAGTCATTTTGTCCATACGGCCCAATATTTCCTGCGATAAAGTGACCCAGCCGATAAGTGACTTATCGAGTAATAAAAGTTGTAACTAAAGGTATTGTATTCTATGTAATTAGAAAATTTTGTATGCTTATAGGTACTTAGTATCTTTATAGCACTGTGTGACCTAAATCCGCACTTAAGTCACGGCTAGCTGTGACTTAAGTAGCCCATTATTACACTGCGAATTAATGAATTTACTTAAGTCACACCCTAGTGAAAAAATTTAATGCTCATAACAGTTGATATCTGCAGCTATCAGAAAAAAACTGAAGAAAATGGAAGAAAACAGAAATTAACTGCAGAAAAATGTCGGAATTGAGACAAAGACAACAGTAATCTTCAGTTTTTATCAGTTTTCTTCAGTTTGTATAAGTTTTCAACAGTTATCTACAGTTATTTGCAATTATAAACAGTTTTCTTCAGTTATCAACAGTTATGTTCTGTTTACGGAAAAGCAAGCGACTTTAAGAAGTGAAGAAATCAGTAAAAAACTGAAAATAACAGTTTTATTCTGAATAAAACTGAAGATAACAGTTATACACGGATGAAAACTGTTTATAAATGTAATAAAAATATTGGAAAATGTTGCTATATACAACTTAATTCGATACTTGAACATAACAGTTAATAATTGAAGAAAACTAATAATAACTATTAATAAACGAAGAAAACAGTTTTAAACTGTTTAAAAGTGAAGAAAATTTTGAAGAAAAGTGAAGAAAAATGAACAAAACAATTTTTAAAAAATTTTTTTGCGATTGGAATTTGAACATAACAGTTAATAACTGAAAATAACTGATGAAAACTACAGATAGCTGTTGTCTTTGTCTCAATTCCGACCTTTTTCTGCAGTTATCTGCAGTGAATAACTGTTTTCTTCAGTTTTATTCAATTGTCTTCACTATTTTTTTTGGTAGGGCAGGCACGTAATTAACGCCAATCATCTACCAAAACTATTAAAAAATACGATTTTACATATAAGAATGAACAGGAAAAGAAGTAAAACTTCGTTAATAGTTGACAAACCACAAAGAATAAATAAAAATGATGATAATAAGGCTTGTCTATATTATAGGTTAGTTTCATCTGCTATGGGATAGCAGACCGCGCGCTTTTTAAATATTCAATATTAAACTGTATGGATTTTAGTTTTAAAAGTCTTTCTCTTTAATGATATAACGTATACAAATCTTTCACTTTCATAAACTTCAACTTATTGTTAAAGATACAAATCAAATTGCCAAGAATCTAGTTTTATGATTTTTTATGTATATATTCAATATTCTAGATTCAATAATAACCGTATTCTATATCAGGTATTCTATTATTTAAATAACGTTTTATTAATTTTGTTATACTATTAGCTACAATTTATACACAATCAAGGTTGATTTTGGTCCTCTCGTATAAGTTATCTATAATATTATTTAGTTCATTGGGTCCAAATATATTTCCTGTGCTAAGGCCACCCAAGTCTTGAATCTATCAACGAGCAACTAAATTGTGGATCTCAAAGGAGATGTACCTATAATTATTAATTACAATCTAAAGACTGTACCTATAAGTATATAATATTTACTAAATAACTACTAAATAACAATTAGGTGACTTTACCGCTGGACATATTTGAACTCGATGGACGAAATGGCATCATATTTGATATGATTCTTTGTGACCGTAATGGTTAAGTATGTTTTTGAAAATATTGCTTTAAATTAAAAGAAAATGTATGATTTGGTAAAAATATCATGTTAAATATAAATTTTATTTGAAAAAGCAATACATACAAGCCATAACTATTGTAGTCAAATATGAATCAAGTCATTTTGTCCATACGGTCCCGATGTTTCCTGCGATAAAGTCAGCCAAGCCCATAAGTTACTTATCGAGTAATAAAAGTTGTAACTAAAGGTACTACCTATGAGTATACAAAATATTCTATGTAATTAGAAAATTTTGTATGCTTATAGGTACTTAGTATCTTTAGCTACAATTTACACACAATCAAGGTTAATTTTGGTTCTTTCGTATAAGTTATCTACAATATTATTTAGTTCATTGGGTCCAAATATATTTCCTACGCTAAGGCCACCTAAGTCTTAAATCTATCAACGAGCAACTAAATTGTGGATCTCAAAGGAGATGTGCCTATAATTACAGCCTAAAGACTGTCCCTATAAGTATACAATATTTACTAAATAACAAAATTAATAAATATATAAAAAATTTTTAAATATACCTCACAGTACAACAGTGAGTGGTGGAGAAAAAACTTCAATTATAATAAATAATAATGAATGTACAAACAATTTATTTAAAAGTCGATTACAATTAATAAACTAGTAAAGCCATCCACATTTAAATACTCTTTCATATGTAAAGTACTTTTATAAGTATATGTGAATTCACCAAGACTAGTGAGGACTCAAATTTTGTAAGATACTTTTTACTTTATTTTGTTATATGAGACTTGGCGTAAAATTTTAGCTGAGTTCTGTCAACGGGGACATTATCGCCAAGACGTCGCCTCCTCGCGCTGCAGTCGCCATCGCTATCATGACTGTTCTTGATAGCTGCTAATATCGAGTACACGTGGGCGCGCTCGGCGCCGGCCTCGTGTGATTTTGCTATCGCGGGTCGGCATCGAGTAGCGCGAGCACGGGACTCGATGCCCATCGTTTCTTCTTTCTCTACATTGGCAGAGGTGTAAAGTTATCAAATGTCAGTGTTCCTTCATACTAGAGTACAAGTACAAGTTATTGTTATATAACTTACAGTGAAGGAGGAAACTTAGCAGTAAATTTAAAACAATATAATATTTATTACAGACATGGAGAAAAATATATTATTTTTTATAATAGCGCTGGGACACACTCGACATATGAGATTTTTACTATTTGAAATAGTACTTTTTATGACTGCTGAAAAATAATAAAAATTACTATTTCAAATAATAAAATTTGCTACAAAAATAATAAAAATTATTATTTAAAAAGAAAAATTTGCTATGAAAATCATAAAAATTACTGTTTCGAACAGTAAAAATCCCACATGTCGAGTGTGTCCCAGCGCTATAAAATAATAAATTTTTCTGTGTGTGGATTTTTTCCTAATTCAATGGTATGTGATAATAATTAAGTATCACTTGTTAATATCACTTGCAAATCATACATATCAAATCATGAAAAGGACAGTTGGATAATTTCAACTCAGGCATCGTTCATGTCAACACGCTAGTGTACTTATACCCTACCGAAAAGACCCTTGTGTGAACCTAAATGTGTACCCACATGGGTTCTTACAAGAGTTCCCATAAGCGTTTCCCAATGAGTTCCCACGTGGTTTCCCACATGGAAAACCAACTGGCTAATTGACTGGGGATCCCATGTGGGGACCTGTGTGGGATCCCCGGAGAGTTGATGAAAATTAGTTTGCACACAATTTATTTAAAGTATGTATTATTTAGATGCATTAAATATTGAATAATAATAAATTTTTTGATATCATTTTATGCTTTATTAGATAACAAATTTTTAGTTCCCATTGTAAAAGGGATATCAAAAACAAGGCAAGTCTTGTAATTCGAACTCTTCGTAAAGAGTTATTTGCACGTTTGACTTACACGGTTTATATACTCTCGGCCATCCCGTGTATCCACAGAAAGCACTACCGAAGCGCCACATAGCGGACAAATAGCCGAAGCTTCTTTACCGAGAGCCGCCCATCACAAGTTCTCCTTTGTTGCCGCTATGCCGCGCTCCGATAGTGCTTTCTGTGGATACACGGGATGGCTGAGAGTATATAAGTAATTCAAACGTGCAAATGACTTTACGAAGATTCCGAATTACAAGGCTTGCCTTGTTTTTGATATCCCCTTTACAATGGGAACTAAAAATTTGTTATCTAATAAAGCATAAAATGGTATCCGAAAATTTATTATACAATGTTTAATGCATTACTAAACAATATATAATTTAAATAAATTGTGTACAAACTAATTTTCATCAACTCTCCGGGGATCCCATACAGGTCCCCACATGGGATCCCCAGTCAATTAGCCAGTTGGTTTACCATGTGGGAAACCACGTGGGAACTCATTGGGAAACGCTTATGGGAACTCTTGTAAGAACCCATGTGGGTACACATTTGGGTACACACAAGGGTTTTTTCAGTAGGGTAGTGTGTATGGGTGATCTGGGGTACGTACGCCAATAGTATTTAAACCATGTAAATAACGGCTCAAATATATATTTGAATATATTTGAAGCAGAAAAGTTCTTTTTAGTTTTAAATAGTAATATTATGTATATAAATATATCTTTTTCAATATGCCTATGTAAAACAGATATGATCTGTAAATTTTGTTATTATTAGCATAAAATGAAATTAACAATCCAATCCATATTAATACATTGATTTACAGCTAAAAAATATGGCCAAATCGAGAATAAAATATAGCTCTATTTGTAGCTAAAAAATATCCCTATTAAAAATAATCACGTGAGTACTCACGTGAGTACTCACGTGACTACTCACGTGAGGTTTTCGACCATATTCTCACGTGAGGTTTTCGACCATATTCTCACGTGAGTACTCACGTGAGAAGTGAAAAAAATAGTTTAAAAAAAATTAGTAATCAATGTTTTTTTTACTGAACTATTACATAAATATTTTAACTTTAATTTTTGCGTATACCTTTCAATCCTTAAATAGTATAGGGAGATATCAAAAGCGAGGCAAGCCTCGTAATTACAACTCTTTTAAAAGAGTCACGATATTGACTAAGTCTTATGGCTTTATGTATTCTCGCCAGTGTTCATTTGCCTATGGAAATCGAGAAAGGGGTTGCCGCCTGGCGGTCACCGGCGGAACTGATAGGACCCGTCTGAACTCCACGTCTAGTAACTCTTTTAACCGCCAGGCGGCAACCCTTTTCTCGATTTCCATAGGCAAATGAACACCGGCGAGAATACATAAAGCCATAAGACTTAGTCAATACCGCGACTCTTTTAAAAGAGTTGTAATTACGAGGCTTGCCTCGCTTTTGATATATTCCTATACTATTTAAGGATTGAAAGGTATATGCAAAAATTAAAGTTAAAATATTTATGTAATAGTTTAGTAAAAAAAACATTGATTACTAATTTTTTTTAAACCATTTTTTTTACTTCTCACGTGAGTACTCACGTGAGTACTCACGTGAGAATATGGTCGAAAAACTCACGTGAGAGCTCGCGTGAGAGCTCACGTGAGCTCTCACGTGAGTATTCACGTGAGTACTCACGTGAATACTCACGTGATTATTTTTAATAGGGATAGCTATTTTCACCTTTCAATCTACCTATATTTCCATTCAATAATAAATTTATAGGTGTATTTACAAGTTAAAAATTAACTAAATTTTTACCTATTAGTAGCTATAAATTAATTTATGGAAATTTCCATGCCGCTAAATATATAACTAGATTTCCAGTTATTCATAGGTGGATTTTAGCTAAATTTCCAGTTGTTAATAGGTCGTAATCATTTACTTAGATTTACAGCTAAAAATTTTAATAAATTTTCAGATAAAAAATACAAGTAAATATCCAACGAAATACAGCTGTATTTCAGGTCGATATAGCTATATTTTTTAGCTGTTTTTCTTAGCTATTTTTTTTAGCTGATTTTTTTAACAGGGATAGTTTACCCCTATTAAATAGATTTCCGCTAAGTAAAGAACGCCTCAAGCACTGGTCATTATTTGTAGAATCTTTACACATTTGTTTAAAACAGATATCACATATATGATCAATTAAATCATGTTGATGCAATTATTCATAGGTTTGTATCTGAAGATGAATCTCTGTATACTTTGAAAGCCATGAGGTATAACGTTCATCAAATGTTACATATACCCAAAAGTATTGCAAATTGGGGACCACTACGTGCCCATTCGGCCTTTGTACTCGAATCGGCTAACTGCAAATTATCACAAGCTATTCATGCTGCTAATGGTGTAATTTTACAAGTAGTAAGGCATGTAAATATTCACAGATTTATTCAAAAATTAGAACAAATTATTTATCCGAATTGCTCAGAAGTTGTAATTGAATACTGTGAAAATTTAGTTTCGAAAAATTGTAAAAATATGGTGAAAACCGCTGCTCGTACATACTTTGGAAATGAGATAATCGTTGAAACACATTATGTCCAAATTTTAGCATTTCAAGGTCATCAAAAATATTTTTGAAAATGGTGTATAATATGTTTATTTACCTCGGCAAGAAAAATTAATGTACGTTCATGTAATGATTTTGTTCAGTTAAAAAATAGACAATTTGTACAAATTATTGATTTTTTATTGGATCTTGATAATGAAGACGAAATAATCATGTGCAAATTAATTGAAACGCGACCAAATAGATATTTAAATACAGTAAATGATATAATTACTTTATCAAATGAAATTAGTGCGATCCCGACAGCTCAAATTGATAAAGTTTGCGTATATCTAGAAGATAATAACTATGCATGTATCACTCCGATAGTAAATTTATTTTGGTATTAAAGAAACAAATGTGAATATGCTTGATATTTTTTTGTAAAATTTATATGTTATATTTTGTAACATTTTGTAAATATCTTGTAATTAATAAAAATTCCTTCGAGACAACTAAATTTTTTTCAATATTTATAGTACTTACATAATTTTTCAAATTATATATAAATCATGATAATACTTAAGTGCAAATTTTATTAGATAAATTAATTATTAAAAAAAAATCTAAATATTGAGTATTAGTACGTATAATAGCACGTACAACAGTACGTACAAAAGTATGTACAAAAATGCATATTATACTACGTATTGAAAAACTAACTAAAATCGGTTCATTTTAGGATATTTATTTATACATATTTTTATACGTACTATAGTGTCACTTTTGTATATACAATAGTACATACTATTATACGTACAATTGTACGTACTATTATACGTATAATAATGCGTATTCTATGCGTGCAATAGTACGTATAATTATACACAATTATTTTCAATAGGGTTGTGTTTAATTTGTATAGAAGAATGAAGAAATTTGAATACATTTCTGAGAACATAGTCATACAGTTTTTCGGAGAATGGTTTGCATTACTTGACTATCGATAATTGATTTCACAACTTTCGTTTGTTTGATTTGCAGTGAACAATTTGAATGTACTTACATATAATTTGTTGAGCATACATTGACTCAAAGAAGTAAAAGACTTTTTTACTATAGTATTTATTTGACTTCTTTTAAAAATCAAAAATATTATTTTATAGATTATACAGAAACAACTTCTATACTTGCCTTATTTTATACTTTCGTAGAAAGTTTTATTGACAATATTATTATTTGTACAGTCATGAAAAAAATTATTACCATTTGTAGAGAGTGCTTATTGAATAGATGAGATCAGAATAAATAAAAGGACTATAGACAAATTGTGTTGTTAGAATATATTTAAAAAATTAGTCTTTTAAGAACGTGTTGATTGTTTTGAAAAAATATTTAAGCTCTCATTAAAGTTTTTGGTACTCAGTTTGACGGAGATTGAGGGAGAGAGAGGGAGGGAGAGAGAGCGATTAATACTTAGTTTAAACTTTTGTAAAAAGTTATTTTAGATAGATTCCACAACTTTATAAGAGAAAATAATAAATAATTACATAGTCTGTGAAAACATTATGAGATTTGTTATAGTATATTATTAATAACATTATTAAATGGCAGCATAGTTATTCACAAAAGTTTTAAATTTGAATGTTTTTAAGGAGCTCGATAAAATGATTACATTAGTAAACTTTTTGAAATAATATCAAACGTGTATTTTTTAGGTATGATGAAAAATTAACAATTAACAATACTATTAATTGTAAAGTCATATGAAAATATAATTCTTTTTATTTTTATAGATTCCAGGAAAAACATGTACTTGCCTTATTTTATACTTTCGTAGAAAGTTGTATTATTTCTACTTTAATTTTTATTTCTACTTTAATTTGGATAAATGTATAAATCAAAAAATATTTTCGAAAAAAAATGTTGATGCTTTCTTTTTAGAGAAAACATTTTTGAAAGATTCTGTAGTTTTTTCAAAATAAAGTTTGTTACTATATTATTTTTGTAGAAAATATCTTGTTGGCTGTTTTAAAATAGTACATTACGATACGGATGTCGAAGGTGATTATTTTTTTCGATTTTATAGAACACAAAAATTTATTATTTATTCGTAGAAATCCTTTTCATAAAATAAAACGTAAATAATTTTTAAGGATTGTATAGGTTTCGGAAAATAATTTTATGGTTTCCGAAAAAAATATTTACGGTTTGCAAAAGTTTTTCTAAAAGGATTATAAAGGGTTTGGAAAATAATTTCTCTTTGTTTGCAAAAGTTTTTAAAGGATTGTCGAGATTTTGTAATTTAATTTATCAAAGGATTTTTTAAAAGGTGTAGTGGTAGACCATTTTTGGAGATATTTTGTAGAGAAAATAATGAATTATTTACAGAAATGATACTGTTATTGATCAATAATGGTATGGTTAATACCATTAATTGTAGTAATACATGCAAATAATGGTAAGAATATTTTAAAACAGAAACGAAAAAAAGGATAATTAAACAATTTTCCTTATGCAAATGCTTGAAAAAAAAAAAAAAACCCGGGATTTGAACCCTAAGCAAAAGATCAACAGGCGCGCGCCTTAACCGCGCCGCCATCGACGACACACTATAACGTGAGATCGTTTATGATCATCTTTACCCCTTCGGGGTTTAGGTTTAGATATTTGGTTTGGTTGTTAATATTGGGTTTACATGGTGTCTATTACTTTTATTTAATGATAATATTAGATATTATAATTTAATATATCATTTTTAATAATAAATCATTATTTTGAAATCGTTTCGTGTTACGTTCTCAACCGCTCTCTGTTGTTACGACCCGAGTCGGGGTCGGGAGCAGAAGGGCGCTTCTGCAATGGTCGCCGCGTTGACCAATAGGAATTCGGGATTGCTCAATTAAGCGCTGAAGCGCACAGAGCTGCGGGAGATTCAAATAAAACACGAACATAAGAGAATTAGACTTAAACTTGCTGGTTTATTAACTTCCTCTTAACACAGTCTGATTGTATCTGTTCGAACAATTACTCGGCGACGCGTGACTCTAAATTACTTAATCGGACAATAAGATGGAGCCAGATTACGCGCACTGATGAAATAACTGTTACAAAGCCTTAGAGTGCTTAATAACCTTCAACTGACAGCTCAATGGTGCAACGTACACGGTAACAAGGACCAGACTAGTTGCAGACCGATTGTTAGAGCTTCTGGGCGCAACATGCACAAAGTGCAGCAGAGTACCAAGAGTATTGGTAACGACCCAGGTCTGGAGCTACGAAGCGTCTCGGTAGCGACTGACTGTCGCGACCCGGGGCTCTCCATTTATACCCCTGACGAGGACCTCAGGCCGTTGACGATGATCCTTGCAGGAACGCTATTGGTTGGAAGCCTTAGGTTGGTAGTGGGAGGCAGTATGATGTAGAGGCTGTAGGGCGCCAAGTTGCCTCAGAAGCCTCCCCCACTCTAGAGTCGAGGGCGTGGCGATGGAAAGGCCCCCTGACTGGAAAATAGGATCGAGAGCGCTTAGACAGCGGCGTCAGTGGCGTAGGATGCTGTTGGTCCGTGATTGGCCGTTGATGACGGCTCGGGCCGTTGGGTCGTTCCGCGCTACTGTGCGCCGGCTCCGGGTATTGTTATTGTAGTTTTGCCCATTAAACAACTCCTAGAAGTGTTTACCTCCTTGGCCTCTTGGAAGTGTTTACCCCGTTGGTCTCTCGAAAGTGTTTACTGGTCTCCGTCCGTTGGGTTGATCTTGTTGTCGTCCGCCTCTTGCCTTAGGGGTCACTAGTGTTGTCGTTCGTCGCTTGCCTTAGGGGTCACTAGTGTTGTCGTTCGTCGCTTGCCTTAGGGGTCGCTCGTGTTGTCATTCGTCGCTTGCCTTAGGGGTCACTCGTGTTGTTGTCTGTTGCTTGTCCTTGGGATGACTTCTGTAACAGAGCTTTTCCTACCCGAGCGAGCCTCCCTAACTAATTACTATTATTACCATCCTTACAGCTATTATTTATTGTTTAAGTAGTCATTAGTTTAATACTCAGGATTCCATTACAGAAATACCTTTATATAAGGGTGCAAATGTAGCTCATAACACTGTTCTGTTGCGACCCGAGTCGGGGTCTTTTAGTCGAAAGGTATTTCTACAATGGTCGCCGCGTTGACCAATTAGATTGTGGAATTCGTTCGTTCAATTAAGCGCTGAAGCGCAAGGAGTCACGGGAAATTTGAAATAAAACTCGAACTCGGGAGAATTAACTTTAACTTGATGTTTATTAATTTTGCCTTAAAACAATCTCTTTGTATCGGCTCGAACAATTAATCGATGACGCGTGACTCTAAGGTTTACGCAATCTGATAATAAAATAGAACCTTTGGGCGCAACATGCACAAGTGCAGCAGAGTACCAAGCTAGTTGGTAACGACCCAGGTTCTAAGCTACGAAGCGTCTCATGTACTTGGTAGCGACTTTCTCGATGCCGGCGGTGTGGCCCAATTTATATTCTGGATCGTGGGTGGAGCTTCAGGTTGGTAGTGGGAGGCAGTATGGTATAGAGGCTGTAGGACGCCAAGTTGCCTCAGAGGCCTCCCCCACTCTGAAGTAGAGAGCGGTGGTGGAGGGACCTCAGACCTGAAAATAGGGTCGAGAGCGATGAGCAATGGGTGACGGGCCGCCTCCCTCCAGTGGCGTGAGACGCCGCTAGTCCGTGATTGGTTGTTGACGATGGCTCGGGCCGTTGGGCTGTTACGCCATTGCGCCATAGCTCCTTCTCGGAATTGTTTGTGTTTACGTTGTGTGACCGTTGGCACTAATGGATTCTGAGAAGTGTTTACGCATTTCTGGTTCGTCCGTTAATCCTTTCCTTAGCCTAAAGGATTCCAAGAAGTGTTTACTCCCGTGGGTCGCGCTCGCTAATGCATTCTTGGAATTGTTTTGGTGTTGAGTTCTCGAGACATTTACGCATCGACCCTTTTGACCTTCAAGGGCAGGCTAAGCTTGTTTGTGTGATGACTCTGTTTTGACTTGGATTGTTTTCCTTTCTTAAGTGCTTTTGACCGTTGGAATTTGGCTTCTCGGTATTGTTGACTCTGAATATCTCGCTCTCTTCGTCCTTGAATACTTTGACCGTTGCAGCCAACCGTAACCTCGTGATTTCCTAGAATCCTTGAATAATAAATAGTTCGCAGAAAAGCTTTTCACCCTGAGCGAGTTCCCTTTATTTAATTATAAATTATCGTTATTATGTTCATTCCGTTATTAATTATCAATTGTCGATCATCGGATTATTATTTATTAATTATGTAAATAATTATTATTTATCGTATAAATCATTTATTTCTATTCGTGTTATCCTCAAATCATTAATTGTTAATTTACTATTTATTTAAGGAACAAATTAAAATTATATATCTGATTAATTAAACAAATTAATTATTTTATTGCTAAAATCTTCATCGGCTTTAATTTGATACAGGAGCACATTTCAATACGTTTATTATTTAATCGGTTATTTTATTTAATATTAATTTTGTAATTAATCGTTTAAACAATAAATTATCATTGTAGAACGATCCTAAATATTCTGCTACTCGTCCATGCGAACGCAGTTCATAACAGTTCAAGCGCGCGCGCAGTCCGGGCAGCCAATCCACGCAGGACGCTTCTGCGCAGGCGCGAGCTCAGCACACCTTCGGCGGGCGCACTGCATCTCTGTGCGAACGCAGTTCATGACACAACAATAAGTTATAAAGAATTTAGCCAACTCTTATCTTAATGCCAATTTCTGTGTGAATGGAAACGAATTATCATTCATCCAAATATATTATCAATTTATTATAAAACCAATCGAAAGGTATAACTTTTATTTATACTTTTTATTTATTTTGATATACGTGTAAAAACATAACCTTATTCACACAAAATAATTTGTATGATTTTTGTTAAAGACTCTCATAAAATCAACTGATAAGAATTTTTCCATCGGTCTTACAAATTAAATTAAAATAATTAATATTTATGGCAGTCAGATTGCCTTTGTTTATAATCACCCCTGCAGAATCTCAAATAAAAACTTAATTAAAACCTGGAAAAAACTTTGTTAACAAAGGATGATCTGACTGCCCCCCACCACCAAATTGCTCAACGTTTCGAGCCCGCTCCGGCTCCTCCTCAGGGACTGAAATGAAACCCGCGATACACCTCCTTATATACCCCCATACCCTCTTCTTTTCTCTTACCCCCACCACCATCCACTTTCCCCTCTCCAACTTTCCATTCTCATTCAAATTAATAAAGAATGATAAATGTTATCTAATTTACTTGACTCATTAAATTTACATTATTCCGATTTCTTAGAATGTGAATACTTAAAAATTCTTATCAGTTGATAGTAAATTGCAGTCGACATAAGTAATATTTTTAATGACTCATAAAATGTTAATTGTTTATTACTGCTATTATAAAGCTTTACTTGCACCTTAACGTAATATAATTATTCATTTATTAGTTATTTTAGTTATGTTTTGGCAATTTGGACGTTAATACTTTTACTATTAAGATTGACATCTTCAATATTACGTTACCTTTTTGTTAGACTTTTTACGACAGGTACTTATCTTTTTCTATTTGTTGAACCTTTAAAATCAGCCTATACACATAAAAAAGTTGTGCCAAAACTGGGAGTGGATTATGTATGTACATTTTTTAATACCTTGACAATTTTGGAAGAATTTTGGCACACTTCGGTACGCTACCAGTTTTGGCACGAAAACTGGAAAAAGCCAAGCCAGTTAAGGGGTTAAGACTATTTTTATCTTAATTATTATATTTATCAAAATTTTTTAATTTTTTGAAATTATGGTGCCATTGGAGTCTAATGTCTTCTTTCAGTAATGGATCGCAGACAGTATATGAGTAGTCTTAGTGATACATGCAATGAACTCAAGAATCAATATGACAACTGTTTTAATTCATGGTTTTCTGAGAAATTCCTGAAAGGTGACACAACTGACTCCATGTGTGCCTCTTTGTACAATGTCTACCAGCAGTGTATCAAGGTAATTTTTGTTTTGACTATAGGTTTTCTGTAAAATTGTATTTATTAAATATTACAATATGGAAGCATGTAAAGATTTAAAGCAAAAGTATGATGATTGCTTCAATAATTGGTTTTCCGAGAAATTTCTTAAAGGGAATAATAATGATTCTCAATGCGCAGCTTTATTTAAAGTGTACAAACAATGTGTAGAGGTAAGTCAAATTATTAGGGTATACATTTTTTTAACCGACTGCTAAATTTCAGAGAAATCAAATAAATTATAAAAATATATTGCGTATAAGATGATAATGTACTTAAATTACTAAAAATTTATAACATACAGAAGTTAAAAAAAAAGATGTATAGTTTTAATTTTTTGGTCAAATAATTGTAATATTTATATATTATATGATAAAGATTTCAAGATTTTGAAGTATATTTTACATACTTATTTGTTGGATGCAGCTAATAGCCAAGGTTACTACCAAATTGTTTAAATAAATGACAAGATTTATTTAATTTGCGACGTTTCGGACATTTTTATTATGTCCCTCTTCAGGCAACTAATGAACAATACAAAATACAACATATTAACAAACAACTTATAAATAATAATAATTTAACAAATCAATTTTTGTACAACAATGTAACTTACAGTATGTGTGTTTTAATGTGTTCCGGAGAACTATCCGTTCGTCAATGTAAATTAAATTCAAAAATTTCCAAATATATACAAAAATTGGTGCATTAGTACATGTAGATGTTTATACGTGACAATGTAATAATGCTATTGGTTTGCGAGTAGGTGGGGATCAGCCTACTCCGACGAGTTTGAGAATGGGGAGAGGTATCAGGTGAACATATGATTGGTGGTGTGTGGCATGAGACGCAAAGCCTATACGTGAAAACAAACGAGATACCCCAATGTAACGTGCTCTCCTGATATCTGTTCTGCTATCGTATGTGAGTATAATGCTAGGAAGGAGGCACCACCAATCATATGTTCACCTGATACCTCTCCCCGTTCTCAAACTCGTCGGAGTAGGCTGATCCCCACCTACTCGCAAACCAATAGCATTATTACATTGTCACGTATAAACATCTACATATACTAATGCACCAATTTTTGTATATATTTGGAAATTTTTGAATTTAATTTACATTGACGAACGGATAGTTCTCCGGAACACATTAAAACACACATACTGTAAGTTACATTGTTGTACAAAAATTGATTTGTTAAATTATTATTATTTATAAGTTGTTTGTTAATATGTTGTATTTTGTATTGTTCATTAGTTGCCTGAAGAGGGACATAACAATAAAAATGTCCGAAACGTCGCAAATTAAATAAATCTTATCATTTATTTAAACAATTTGGTAGTAACCTTGGCTATTAGCTGCATCCAACAAATATTAATCAAAAATCTACCATTAGCTGCAATTTCACCATTATTTTACATACAATGTAAAGATTATCAAGGAATGCACATTTGAAGTCAAATTTTTTCTTCTTTAATGTTAACAAGACTGTTAGTACAAGTACTTAATTTTCTGTATTATAGTTGCTGTTAAAAACATTGTTAGACTCATATAAGTATTTTAGTAGAGATATTTACTTCAGAATCACTGATTCATACAATCAAAATTGTTAATTTTCTATTAAACTATTAAATTGGTTTTTTAAATTATCTAAAAATAAAATATTTTAAGGGTTCCCCCTCTTAGATAATTAAGATTTGGTAAAAATTTATTTTTAATTGATTCTAAAAACTTATAAACAATAATTTGATATTATTTATATTTATTTTATGACTTACATGTGTAATACTTTTAAATTTTTAATTTCAAAAATAAAAAATCATAAAAATATTTATTCTAAATTTCAGAAGGCAATGAAAGAACAACAAATTGAATTACATGATGTTCAAACTAATTACTTAGAGACTGACAAAGAAAAAACTCCGCAGAGCTGACACTTGCCAAGAGTAAATTATTTTAAACAATGGCTGCAGTATGTGATATGTATGTTCTCCTTATTCTGTTCAAGGAATACCATTAGTGTCTGTGCCTCAGATCAAATCCAATGATAAAATGTCAAGTCAAATATCATCTTTTAGTGCTAATGCATGATGCTTCATATACTTAGTGTGTGTGTAAACACACACACACACACACACACACACATTTTTCTATTTACTTTAAAACTATTATAAAACTATGAAAATGAGTTAAGGAATATTTGGTATCTACTACTATGATTTCAGAGAATTTTTTTTAGCTTTGATGTAAAAGTACAAAACAAATTATACTTTGTTATTTGCAAAAAATGACTATTGTAGAAAACTGTATAATTTTAATTAATAATGGATTTATTAATGTTATAATAAACTATCATTATGCAAACGCGCTATGAAAAATTAAATTAACAATATTATTCAATACAAATAAGTAAAATTAAAAATGTCAGAAATATATACTCCAAAGTTGTTAAGGCATTTTAAATGAATATAAACTTTGTACAACACCAAAACTCTATGGCTCATTTTTCAGTTATATTTCCAGCACATAACCAAAATTTTAGTCGCTGTCGGCTCCACTTGACTCAGCACTTTCTGCCTCTTCAGCTGATGCATTACTAGCTTCTGATTCAGATTCTTTTTTCTTTTCAGATTTTACTTTTTTTGTTGGCGGTTTCTTTTCCTATATAAAAAATTCACATTTATTACATTATAAAATATTTTGTAATACTTAGTTTTTAAATTATTGTATTATTTCTTTAGTCAATTGTTATCTTAAAAATATTTTACGTATCTAAAATCTTTTACGGGTCTATAAGCTTTTACGTGTATCATAGTTTTTACGTATCTGTAACCTTTTACGTGACTGTAACAAGCGAGCGAGGATATGTATGCTACATGACTTTAAGCTTTTACGAGCTTTAAGCTTTTGCGTTACCATATAAGGCGAGCGATAATATATACGTTACGTATCTTTAGCTTTAACGTGTCTATAAGCTTTCATAAAAAACGTTGACGTAAAGTATAAAGTATCTCTGTAATTTACGTGTCTGATACCGGAAAATATTACATGTCTGTAATTGTGGCTGGAAAATTTACGTGCCTCAACTTTGCTATAGTGAAAAGTTAGGTTAGTTACGTAAAGTTCTTACAGACACGTAATTACGTAACTTTGGTGCGAATAGCCAAAGCGTTATTGTAAATACTACTTTAATAATATAAATGATAATATAAATTTTATATTTCTATTTATATGTGTGTAATGTTAATATTACGTATAGGCACGCATACAAAATTCATTTTTATTTACATTAACCTAGGTAAATCAAATAGTTTAATCCATGTATCAAATCATTGTTTTAAAATAATTATTTTTCCTATCATTGTGTGCAAAGTTGAGTTTGCAAACGCATTTGCGTGCGCAAACTGCCACTTTTCCACACGCTGAAAGGAGCGTGTGGAAGAGTGGTGGTTTCCACGCGCATGTGCGTGTGCAGGCTCGAACATTGCACAACTCGATAGGAAAAATAGTATACGATACTCATGCACTACGTATAGGTGATTTCCGCACGAGCGGAGTTTGTCGCCCGAGCGAAGCGAGCTTTACTTTGCAAAGCATTACTTTGCGCACTCTTATCGTAATGTATGTACATACTATAAAAAGATGTTTTGTTACAATATTGCGTAAAAATTTTTTTTTATATGATAATGATTACATTATTTTTACATAATAAAATAATTATAATTTATTCATCTTTAATACTTAGAAAATATACTTACAGGCTTTTTCTTTCCTTCTCTATCACTCTTTTCACTTTCTTCTTCACTTGAAGAATGTTTTCGTTTATCGGTTTTCTGAAATATAAATAAAATAAATATATTTTTGCAAAATAAAAGAAATACAATGTTTATTAAAAACGTACATTTTTAGAACTCTTCTCATCACTGCTACTATCATCATCGCTGATGTATTCTTTACTCTTGAATGATCCTCCGGACATAGCTTTATTTGGAGACTCTTTCTTAGTTTCTTTCTTTTTAGTAGCTTTTGTTTCAGATTTTCCTTTTTCTTTGGTCTCTTTATTACCTCCACCACTTGCTTTGTATTCTTCCATAGCTTTTAGATATTCTTCTTTTAATTCAACAGCTTTCTCTTCCCATTTTGATTTATCCTTTAATTCCTTCCACATTTCACCACCTTTCTGTGCAACTTCAGTAACCTTGAGTCCTGGATATTTAGCTTTAATTTCTTCTCGTATGCTATTCAAATATAACATATAACCACTAGCTGGCCTCTTTGGTCTATTTTCATCTTTTTCTTTTTTACTCTTACGTGATTTTCTTGGTTTTTCAGACTATAAAAACAAAATAAATTTAGTTTAATATTTAATTTATTAACAAAATAATATTAATTCAAACTTAAGAGCCGCGATGGCTCATGGGTAAGCCTCCCGTTCGGGAGACTCGGGTTCGATTCCCGGACGGGCACCTCATGACTTTTTTTTCGGATGAAAAAATTGATCATGTGCCTCGGTAAGACCGCGGCTCGTAGCCTGCCTATTAATGCACTTTCTGTTAGCATGGCAGAGTGAACATCCAAGTAACAAAACAGGCAGTTTTTAAGGGGGCGCTATAGTCGTACCATTGCCGACTGAGCAATTGACAGTTTCAAACTTATTAAAAATAAAATACGAATAATCACAAAAAATCAAGAGAACACTTCGCTGTGGTTTTGAACGTTCTATCAGCCAGTAAAAGTTTGAAGTCAAAATATTAAGTGGTTTTTGCAAAAACTTTGAACAAAACAAAATTCGGTTCCGTTCAAAGTTTTTGCAAAAACAACTTGATATTTCGACTCCAAACTTTTACTGGGTGATAGAACGTTCAAAACCGCAGAGAAGTGTTCTCTTGATTTTTTGTGATTTTATTTATTTTTTTTAATAAGCTTGAAACTGTGTGAATTGCTCGGTCGGTAATGGTAGGATCAAGTGGTTTTTGCAAAAACTTTGAATGAAACTGAATTTTGTTTTATTCAAAGTTTTTGCAAAAACCATTTGATATTTCGACTCCAAACTTTTGCTGGACGATAGAACGTTCAAAACTACAGAGCAGTGTGCTCTTGATTTTTTGTGATTCTACGTATTTTATTTTTAATACGCTTTAAGGAAAAGCCTTACTTACCTAACTGCAGATTTCTGCACTTGATTTTTCAAATTTCTCAACCAATTTTCATATTATAAAAATTATTGAAGCACACGCACAATCTATATAATTCAAAGAATGTGCGTCAGCTTCAATATAAGCAAAAATATGTAAATTGAGATAGATATTTGAAAAATCAATAAATGTTGGTAAGCATGTACCGACAGAGTTTTCTGCCGTACCGGCCGCAATGTTTTTAATTAAATATTAATTGTTATAAGCTTTTTCTTTAATTCTGAGTATGGACGCACAAAGGCAAACTTATTATCTAATTCCTGGTCGAATTTCAGATAAATCTATTGGAAAACAAAGACGAAATTTGAAAAATCGCAACGTCGTATATCATATTAACCCCAAAATACAACTTGCGGTTTTTCAAATTTCGTCTTTATTTTCCAATAGACTTGTCTGAAATTTAACCGGAAATTAGATAATACGTTTGCTTTTGTACGTCCACACTCAGAATTAAAGGAAAAGCTTATAGTACATTTCGACACGGGTGGGGAAGTCGATTATCTAGCTGGTGTGACTTTTTGCACGAGCGAAGCGAGTGCGAAAAAGTCACACCACCTAAATAATCGACTTACGCACTAGTTTCGAACGGTATTTTATACCACGAGCACCGAAAAATCATACCAAAGTTGTGATTTTGAGGTTAGAGTGGTATAATAGCAATTAATATCTAATTAATCTAATTAAAAACATTGTGGTCGACCGGCAGAGAAGTCTGTCGGTATAAGGCATACCCTTAAGGGGATGCCTTACTCGTACTATTACCGACCGAGCAATTCACACAGTTTCAAGCTGATTAAAAATAAAATACGTCGAATCACAAAAAATCAAGAGAACACTCTTCTGTATTTTTTAACGTTCTATCATCCAGTCAAAGTTTGGAGTTGAAATATCAAGCCGTTTTTTCAAAAACTTTGAACGAAATTAAATTTCGCTTTGTTCAAAGTTTTTGCAAAAATGACTTGATATTTCGACTCCAAACTTTGACTGGATGATAGAACGTTAAAAAACACAGAAGAGTGTTCTTTTGATTTTTTGTGATTCGACGTATTTTATTTTTAATCAGCTTGAAACTGTGTGAATTGCTCGGTCGGTAATAGTACGAGTATGGCATCCCCTTAACGGGGTGCCATAGTCCTACCATTACCGACCGAGCAATTCACACAGTTTCAAGCTGATTAAAAATAAAATACGTCGAATCACAAAAAATCAAGAGAACACTCTTCTGTGTTTTTTAACGTTCTATCATTCAGTCAAAGTTTGGAGTCGAAATATCAAGTCATTTCTGCAAAAACTTTGAACAAACGAAATTTAATTTCGTTCAGTTTTTGAAAAAACGGCTTGATATTTCGACTCCAAACTTTGACTGGATGATAGAACGTTAAAAAACACAGAAGAGTGTTCTCTTGATTTTTTGTGATTCGACGTATTTTATTTTTAATCAGCTTGAAACTGTGTGAATTGCTCGATCGGTAATGGTACGAGTATGGCATCCCCGCTGTGTCAATTGCTCGGTCGGTAATGATAGGACTATGCTACCCTGTTAAAACTTGGATGGCAACCGCTCTGCCGTACCAACAGAGAACATTAATGGTATTTAATGTATTACACACACCCACACACATACACACACACACACACACACACACACACACACACACACACACACACACACACACATATATAACGTAATAATCAAGTTTGACTCCTCTGCCCGCTGTTTCTGGTGTGAGTTTTCCCTCGTGGGATTGAGGTTTTCCCACACCACAGGAGGTGTGTGCAAGCGCGAACCCTGGACGAATACAAGAATAGTGTGGGATATACGGAAGGGTGTTAGGATCAAACGCACCCACGCCAACGCGGTGCGGGCGTCCCGTAGACATCCTGCATAGTGGTATACAGGTAGGAATATGGAATAAAAAAAAAAAAATATTAATTCAAACTTACAACTGTCTTTGCAGATTTTGGTTTCTTTTCTTTCTTTTCTTTTTTTTCCTTTTTATTACTACCACCTGATCCATCTGAATCTGCATTACTTTCTGATGTATCATTTGGATTGCTATCATATTCTTCGGCAACATCACTTTCTTCCTGTTACAAAAATTGTATTGTTATTAGATTAAAGAACCTAATAGTAGAGAATAATTAAATTATATTGTAGAAACGTACTAATGACTAAAAATTAAAAGTGAAAAACAGACATTTCTTTTACAAAGTTATAGGAAAAAAAAAGGAACAGAATTGCAAAAACAAATTTTCTGTTATTTTTATGGTATAAATTAAAGTCATAAAGTATGTATTATTCTAAAATTTATCCTATTACAATTAAAATAATTAATACAAATACAGAATTTTTTTTTAAAATAGTAATTTACTTGTGTTGGTTTGAAGTCTTCATCAGTAGATTCGTCTTCATCATCATCATCACCATCATCCCTTTCTTTAGCTTCAGCTTTAACTCTTGCCAAATATGCATCAGGTTCATCTTCTTGATCACTGTTTCCAAAGTCATCATTGTAGTTTGGTTTATCCTAATAATTATTTTTTGATAAGAAATTTTTATAAAATAAAATTTATACTATAAATATCTTGTTATTTTTCATAATATACAAGTACAATATAAATACTTACACCTTTGCCTCTATTTTTAACACGAAGTTTCTTAGAATTAATAAAATCATACAGCTTTCCATATTCTTCTTTTTCAATGCTACTAAATGTATGAACTACTCCAGTAGTTAATTCAATCTCAAAATCAAATGATCTTGTTGACCCTCCACCTCGTGCAAAATTAACAGAACTAATTTCTTCAAAACGTATATGAATTGGTGGTTTGTGAACATAAATAAATCCTCTTTCTAATGGATAAAGATAACCAGCAGCAGCTTTAAATGAACAGCCAATCGCAGGAGTACCAGAATGACTATAAAATTATAAAATATTATGTATTAATTTTTTATACAAAGAATTAAATTAGAGAAAGATAGTAGCATACCCTTGGAAACTACCAGGGCCAGTTAATTTCCTGTTTATAATAACTTTCATAACTTTTCCTAAAACTTCATAAGTGGGTCCAGCCAGCTCTTTAGTTAATTTATCTTCATATTTTTCTTTTAATTCTTTTCTAAAACATACATATAAAAAAAAATCAATTGTTTTTATATAAAATACAATGTACAAATAAAAAATGTAGGTATATAAATTAAGATAAATGTAAGAATTACTCAGTGAAAGGTAGATCAATAGATGTTTCTTCCTCCTGGTTGAAAAGTAAAACTAAATAGTGATAACGAGTCTGACCTTGTTTAATAGGTGGATCTAGGCTAACCTTGAAATATTTATTAATCATTACAATTAAAGTATTATAGTACATTTCGACACGGGTGGGGAAGTCGATTATTTAGCTGGTGTGACTTTTTGCATGAGCGAAGCGAGTGCGAAAAAGTCACACCACCTAAATAATCGACTTACGCACTAGTTTCGAACGGTATTTTATACCACGAGCGCCGAAAAATCATATCAAAGTTGTGATTTGAGGTTAGAGTGGTATAAAAATATTTATATTTATAATTTTTTTTAATAATAATACTTACAACAAAGAACATTTGTCTATTATCTTTGTGTGGCAGTAAAAAGAGTCGAAGAACAGTAGACATAGGAATTTTGTAGTCAAAAGTTTTACCATGAAGTTGAAAGAATGATTGGAAAATCTTAATATCATAACGACCACTATAAACAGATAATATAAACATAATGATATACATATAGAAGAAATACACGAATTTTCGTAATAAAAAACTTCACATTTTTTACTCACCGAGGTGTCAAGCATTGAATCTCTCTGAAAATAGCAATTGCATCACCACTAACACTAATAACTGAAGCTTTTTCCATGACTTCTTTGTGGAATTGTTCTACAGGATCTTGATCACCTGTATCACTAACTGGAATGTGAAATCTCATTTCCATCAAGCTAACAGGCGCATCATCATTCTGCAAATTAATAAAAGCTTTTACTTATTTGAATAACAATCATTTTATAAAAAATAAAGCTAAATAACTAAAATTTATAATTTTAATTAACTATAAACAAACTTGAGTCATAAAAGTCATTGGAAGGATAGCTTACCTGATGAAATTCAAGTGTAACTTCATTTTTTCCTGTCGTACATTGTGAAACATCATACAAAGGAATTTCAAATGCCGTATGATGTCCAACATCAAAACTTAATACTGAACCATAAAATTTAGCAGTTCCCCAATTCCATCCTTTCAAACTTAATTCTTTTTCAAGCATTTCTTTTTTATAGTTAGTAGTAAAAAATTTTGCAATCTTCTCTTGATCCTAAAACACAAAGAGATTTGAATAACTTTATATAACAGTAGATAAATCACAATAAAAATGATCAAAAAGGTTGATATTTACTCCTTCTTTAAATCCTCGAAATCTATGTAATGTTCCATTCTTTAAAAATATTCTTAGGCCCCATGTTCCAACAAACTTTTGATAATTAACCATTTCCATGTCAGTTGCAGGTATTTGCTCTACCTTCCCAGTTTTTTGATTTTTGAATATAAGGTGCTGATCAGTTAACTTTAACCTTCCTGGTGTCTGTAAATCGAGGTTATAAGTAATAACTTATAAAAATAATAATTTCTTAAAAATAATTTTTAACAGTAGCTTCCAAGTGGTTAAAAATTATAAAATGTAGGAACAAAAACGTTTGTTTCATAAAGGAAATTCCCGAAACTTACCATTGCACCCTTAACCTCAGCGGTTATATCAGGATATTCCAAAAAGTCCATATTCAAGATTCAGCTAAAATAAAGTTTATAACATGATAGAATACAAAAAATATTGTATAATTGGATTATTTAAATATGTTATGTAAGCAACCTCTTTTTTACTTTCTTAACGAAATTAACGAAAAAACGTATAAGGTGAACACAAATTGCGACGCGCGCGGTTCAAGCGTCGATAAAGAACAGCATCGCTCACGCAAACATATACAAGGAAATTCACTATGGCTTACATCAAGTATATATGTATATATAAGTTTATAGGTATATTTTCTATAGAAATGCACGCTTCAGGCACACGCACTGACGCACGTCGCATAACATCTGCCGAAATAAGGGCCTTTGCACGCTAAAAGCATAACGCAAGGGAATAAGGAATAAGAGGGCATAAGGTGGACATAAGGTACTTATGCTCCGCTTATTCCTCTTATGCCCGTGTTGTGTACGCAACGAATCGTGCATAACCCCTAAATTGCTTGTTTTGGAGTAAGTTTTTTAATAATAAATTGCAAGTAAACATTTACCTCTTCATCCATTGTTCAAAAATGTCTACACTATAAATTATTATAAAAATAATCACTAAATGATTAAGAAGAAAACTTTTCTCACTTCTGCACGTTGAAATGATAAAATACAAAAGCCCCTCAAGTTTTATTATTTTGTCAACTTTTTACATTGTAACCAATTAGAGTCAATTAATAATTACAGTAAGCTATTTCATTTCGAAAACTTTACTCCAAAAAAATCAAGAGGTTATGCACGATCCGTTGCGTACACAACACGGGCATAAGAGGAATAAGCGGAGCATAAGTACCTTATGTCCACCTTATGCCCTCTTATTCCTTATTCCTTTGCGTTATGCTTTTAGCGTGCAAAGGCCCTAAACGCGCGGTGTGCCCGGCATGCAGGGCCCTTTCTACATATGTGTGTTCTTTCTGTTCTAGGCAACTTCTCTCTATGTCTGTCTCTGTCTCACATAAACGGAACAGATCTATCTGTCTATGTCGGGAACACACAGAACACACAGAACACACATATGTAGAAAGGCCCCAGAAAACAAGCTTCGTGTTCGGTGGTAGTAAGAGCGAATCCACATTACGTGCCATGAGCTTTGTGCTATAAGCTTTGTGCCATACCAGAAAGAAAGTGTTGATCGACATCTACATACTTATTACCACAGGATAAAGAGGAAGGACCTTCTCTCGAGTGTCGCTACCCCAGCCGAGGCAATTTCTTCGGTTTTTACTAAAGAAATAATCAACAGACAAGAAAAAAGTTGTGCTAAACGTCATTTAATTTGCTCATAATTGCTCAATATTTAAATAGGGCAAACATTGAAAACAATAACAGTAAAAAAATAGAACGCGTTATTAGCGTTTTTTGCTTTCAAGACAAAATTTTGATATGCGCAAATGAATGAAGGGCTGAGCAAAATTGAGCAAATTGAAATATTAAAGACGCATATTTTATTATTTGATATGAATTATTTCTTTAGTATAGATATAAAGAAAAACTGAATAACACCACCGGCTGGGGTTGCTGCGCTCTTCTCTCGTATTCAGAGCATAAGGGCGCTACAGGCAAAAAGAAAAAGCAAAAGCACAGGAACAGATATAAGATTAACATGGACATATATATATATATATATGAGGAACAGGAACAGCTAGAAGGAACAAGTAAATCTGTGCCTGTAGCTGTTCCGGTTCCTCATATATATAGATATACATATCCATGTTATTCTTATATCTGTTCCTGTGCTTTTGCTTTTTCTTTTTGCCTGTAGCCCCCTATAGATGTCAAACATAGATAACAGTTACTGTTATAGCCCGAGTCGGGGTCTTCAAGCAGAAGGGCGCTTCTGCAATGGTCGCCGGGTTGACCAATTAGAATTTGGGAACGTTGCTCAATTAAGCGCTAAAGTGCACAGAGTTGCGGGAGGTTTAAATAAAACTCGAACTCAAGAGATTTAGAGTTTATTCCGTGTTTATTGAATTAGATATCACTTTAATTAATGTCTTTAACAATTCTTTCGTTAATGTATTCGTGACTCGATATAAACTTTAACTGACAGTAAGATAAAGCCAGCTTTCGCGCACTGATGCAATAACCGTTAACAAACGGATTTTGCGCACTGATGCAATACTTGTTACGAAGCTTTAAGAGTCCTTAGTAACTTTCGACTACAAGCTCGACGGCGCAACGTACACAGTGACAAGCACTAGATTAGTTGACCTCGATCCCAACGTACACGGTAACAAAGACCAGATTAGTTGGCGACCGACTGTTAGAGCTTCTGGGCGCAACATGCACAAGTGCAGCAGAGTACCAAGCGAGTTGGTAACGACCCAGGTCTGGAGCTATGAAGCATCTCATATGCTCGGTAGCGACTGACTCTGGTGATCCGGGACTCTTCTTTTATATCCTTGACGCGGACCTTAAACCGTTGACGAGAGGGTATGGGAGGAGCCAGGCTCTCTGGTGGCGAAAAGCCATGAATCTTCCTGAAGTCGGTTCCGAGGCCTGTAGGTGCCTAGAAGGGCCGAGAGCTTCCCTCTCTTTTCTTAATCACGGCGAGCTTCATGGTGGGGGAACACCTGTGGATGCTCAGATCCTGACCGAAAATTCCTTCTTGACTTGCGGCGCTTGTGCCTGCCTCTTGATTGGTTCCCCTCTGTAGGCCGTTACGTTATGATGTAGTAGCCCCTGGTTGGTAGTGGGGACAGTACGTCCCCACTACGGTGGAGGGGCGTCAGACCCGAAAGTAGGGTCGAGAGCGCTGAGCGCCGAATGACGGTTGGTGGTGGAGAGGGGTTACTAGTCTCTGATTGGCTGCTACTCTGCCAGCCGTTACGCTCGTAGCTCCTCGGGTTGGTTGCGTCATGGATCCACGAGCTGATGCAACGTTGCCCAACGAATTCCAAGAGTTGTTGACTGTTGATGACACATAGCTCGTTCCTTGCCATGTTCAACCGTCGTGCATTCCAGAGGCCCTTCGCTAATGGCCCTTCTCTGAATTGGTTGTGTGCTGCTGAGCCGTTGGCTAATGGATTCCGGGGATTGATTGTCCGTTGATTGTCGTGCTGCTGACTATCCTCCTATAAACAGAGCTTTACCCTACCTGAGCGAGTTTTTCCCTAGCTATTATTATTATTACAGTTCGTCTCGTAATTATTATTTATTATCAGAATAGTTATTAATTTAACCGCAGATTACTATCGTTATTTATTGCTAAATCCCAATTTGTTCGTTAACGCATTGCTATACGGGCGCAATTATTATTTGTTAAAGTTAATTAGTTAACAAATTTAGTATCGCTTGTTTATCATCAATTTCTATTCGAGTTATCGTTAATTACTTGTTTATAACTTGGTTAATTAACTAAACAATGTATAGATTAATCTTTGGTATTTATTTAAATTATCTTATTATTTATTTGTGGGAAAATTCCCCGTTCGCGTGAACGCAGTTCATAACAGTCCCCCCCTTCTTTTAAAACTCGAACCCATCGTTCGGGCTTTTATCGATTTTGAAATTCCAATTTTCGCGCGCTTATCGGGCTGTACTTCATACTTGCCCTCACCGCGAGTCCGAGTGATGGAGCCACCCGCACAACTTCTGTAGGGACTGCGATCTTCCCTCTCACTCTAACTGCGAGAGTGGGGGAAGCCGCCATGTCGCGCTCTGCGTTGAGCCGCCTGCGAGCGGCAGTCGTTGCTCGAGTCCACGAGCGTGCGGACGTAGCTCCGCTGTACACTCCCGTACAATTTAATAAACCTCGTTGCTGTTACTCCTCGACTCTCATTTCTCTCCTCTCCCCTTCCTTCCTGGAACGTGTTGAGAGCCGTGGGGCTAGAAACCCCACATTGGTGACCCCGACTGAAAGTCACCGAGGAGGTGTGACAGGTGTGGACCTGTCGCGGCGTATCCTCGCCGCCACCGCCGTCGTCTATACGGCACATCGTCCTCGCTACTACCTCTTATGTGACTCTCGAGTCCGTAAGGGCAGTTTTTATCGCCAGTTAACCGGGTAAGCATTCGCCTCCGGCTGTCGAACTACGTCGTGTGCGTGCTGGCACGCCGGCGCACACGCATATTCTTGAAGCTTTGATATTTGGTCGACTCACGTCGTGTGCGTGCTGGCACGCCGGCGCACACGCGTGATTTTCGAAACCGCTCGACCTTCAGCAACTTTCCGTATGCGTGCTGGCACGCCGGCGCATACTGGAATTTTCGACCTTTGTCGAATTACGTCGTGTGCGTGCTGGCACGCCGGCGCACACGCGTAAAAACACCAATGGCCCAGAGCCTTTAGCGCAACTGCGCAATCATCGTCTTGTCGAGTTCTCTCCGAGGCATCCCAGCTTTCAACGGCAGATCTCCAGGTGCGTACTTGCGTGAAGCCACCATCACCGGCGCCTTCAAACGCACCTGTTGAGCAATGTGAAGCAGATCTCCGGGTGCGGCTTTGCGTGAAGCCACCGTCACCGGCGCCTTTTTACCGCACCTGACGAGCACCGGGAAGTCAACTATTGCAGCATCTCGTCGAGTCTTCTCCGAGGCGGCCAACCTTCAGACTTCAATAATTGCGTCGAGGTATGCGTGCGGTGAATTAGGGTGCGTGACCTACAAAATTAACGAAGTCACGCGTGCGTGTGTTTTCGCATTCCGCGAACTGTTGTCGCGCGCCGCGCGCTTGCTCGCGAGCTTTGAATTCGTGGAATTCGTGCGCAACGGTCGCGCGTTCTGAGAATTGAGCAGCCGTCTTGATATTTTTTGTGTGCTATTGCACTTTCAAGCTCGCTCTCGCGCAAGGTGACACGAAAAACCTTTTAGTACTTTCGAGTCACGCGAATTATATCTTTCCAATTTTATAAAAATTCATGCGTTGTCTAGTCACGTGCCTTAATAAAATTCTTTAAAATTTTTTTTTTAAGCGGGAAAGTGTTCTTGTTAGCTTTTTACGCGGTTTCTGGTAATTTTATCACCTAGTTTTAAGTGTTAGCATAGGCTTAGAATTTTGAAATTATTGTCGGTGCCTGCGAGCACCAACTAGGGAGCTTGTGATACGCATTGCGGCGTAAGGCAATTTAGGCATTCTCTCTATCCTCCACGTGTACTCTCGAGTCGCGTGGGGATAGCTATCTACGTGCTAGGCTTTAGGCTCGTCCACGCTTATTTAGCGAAATGCCAGTAGACGATGAAACCTTTGCAGCTCTGCAGCAGCGACTGCAGCAGCTAGAAATGGCCTCGGGTAATCGTATCGAAGGCGCGCGCATGCCTAAAATTCCGCCCTTCATCCAGACCGATCCTGAGTTGTGGTTTTTGCAAGTAGAGGCGACATTTCGTAACTCGAACATCACGGTAGATTCGACTAAAGTAGATTATCTTTGTCCCGCGCTCGGCGGCGAGGCCTTATCGGCTATAAGGGACATAATCAAAAAGGATCCCGCTCCCGTGGATATATACAAACAGGTTAAAGAGCGTCTCATGTCTACTTTCGCAAGCTCTGCCGAACATAACCTCCGCAAGCTCTTAAAAGGTGAAGTGCTGACCGATGGCAAACCCTCGAGAATTCTTCAGAGGCTTCGCGCTCTTAATCAAGGTTCCTGTGACGATAAAATCATTCAGTCCGTTTTCCTTGACCAACTTCCATCGCAACACCGTGCCATTCTTGCTTCTTCGACCTACGAAGACCTTGACAAGTTAGCAGAAGCTGCTGACAAAATCGCTGAGATTTCCTCCGGGGCTGACCCCCAGATCAATGCGATCTCTTCGAATCAGTCAATCCCCGCTTCCCTTGAAGCTGTTCTCAAGCGCTTTGATCGCTTTGAACGCAAGTTTGAGGTACTTGCTAAAAAGGTAGATGATATCTCGGGATCTTCAAAAGAGTCTTCTGGCTCCCAGTCTAGAGGCAGGTCTAGGCGCGACCGTTCTTCCAGTCGCGATTCTTCTGGCCTCTGCCTAGCCCATCGGAAATACCCAAACAACCCCCGCTCTTGCAGGGACTGGTGTTCCAAATTTGATGAGTGGTCAAAACAGAACCCACCAAAAAACTAACTCAACCTTCTGTTGAGGAGACGTCTTCAGAAGGCCCGCGTTTATCCAAACGTCTTCATGTGCGTGATCGTATTTCGGGCAAGTCGTTCCTTATCGACACTGGTGCGGACATTTCGCTCGTCCCAGCAAATCCTAAGGCATGCGGCAAGCCCAGCTCCTTCAAGCTTTTTGCAGCGAATAATTCATTAATTAGTACCTACGGCGAATCGATGCTCACGCTTAATCTGGGCATTCGACGCCCCGTTCGCTGGAGCTTTTGCATCGCGGATGTTCCTCATCCCATCATCGGTGCCGACCTATTATCTCACTATAGCCTTCTCGTCGACCTAAAGAGAAATCGTCTTGTCGATCCGGCCACGAATGTGTACTCTCTCGCGGTTGTAAAAGACGTTTCATTTGACTCTGTATTTGCAGTTGTTCCGGGCTCAGAGTGTGCTAAGATTCTTGCTGATTTTCCGGAGATCACGGGCGTTTCTAAACCCACAGTCCCCAGAAATAGCGATGTTTTTCATCATATCTTGACCTCTGGTCCCCCGGTCTCGGAGCGTCCTCGTAGACTTGCTCCGGACAAGTTGAAAGCGGCGAAAGCCGAATTTGATGCCTGGATTGAGGCTGGCATCTGCCGCCCCTCCAGCAGCCCTTGGGCAAGTCCCCTACATATGGAGTTGAAAAAGGACAACAGTTGGAGACCCTGTGGCGATTATAGGCGTTTAAACGCCGTCACGGTCCCGGATAAATATCCAACTGCCCACATCCATGATTGTACGAATAATCTGTACGGGAAGAAAGTCTTCTCGGCGCTTGATCTTCATAAAGCGTTCAATCAGATTCCGGTTGCCCCCGAAGACATACCGAAAACGGCTATCATAACCCCTTTCGGCCTGTTCGAGTTCATGTACATGACCTTCGGGCTTCGCAACGCGAGCCAAACCTTCCAGCGCTACATTAATAGCGCGCTAGGTGATCTCGATTTTGTATACCTGTATATTGACGATATTCTTATCGCTTCATCTTCTATTGAAGAACATTACTCTCATCTTCGCACGGTCTTAGAACGACTTCAGAAGTTTCATCTTCGTTTGAATGTCGAAAAATGCACCTTTGCTGCTGAAGAATTAGAATTTTTAGGTTATCTGGTGAATGGTGAAGGCATCCGCCCCATTCCCAGTAGGGTTGAAGCCATTTTGAACTTCCCCAAACCTCAGACTATAGCAGAATTGCGCAGGTTTGTCGGCACCGTAAATTTTTACCGCCGTAACATGCCACGCGCCGCCACTTCGCAGGCTCCCCTCAACGCGCTCTTTACTGATTCGCGAAAAAATGATAAGCGCCCGGTCCTTTGGACGTCTGAGGCAGAGGAAGCTTTCACTCGTGTGAAAGAGGAATTAGCTGCAGCGGCTCTGCTCGTACACCCCCGCGTTGGTGCGGAAATACGCATCGTCTCTGATGCCTCCGATTCTGGAATGGGTGCTGCTCTCGAACAGCTTTCCCTCACCGGAATTTGGAAACCTTTAGCTTTCTTTTCGAAAAAGCTCTCTCCTTCTCAGCGGAAGTACAGTGCATATGACCGCGAGCTCACGGCCATATACGAAGCTGTAAAATACTTCTCGTTTTTGATTGAAGGCAGAGACTTCAAGATCTTAACAGATCATAAACCCCTCATTTATGCTTTCAAGCAAAAATCGGATAAGGCGTCACCGCGTCAAACGCGTCAGTTGTCCCTTATCGCTCAATATACCACTCGAATTGAGTATATTAAAGGCACTGAAAACACAGTTGCCGACTCACTCTCTCGGGTAGAGTCCATCCGACTCCCCGTGGAGATTAACCTCAACGAGCTTGCTGAGAAACAGGAAGCTGATGAGCAGCTTAAGGCCATTCGCGAGTCTTCTGACTACCCGCTTTCTCTAAAGCGCATTCAATGGGGCCCTGCTCACACCACTATCTTTTGCGAAATCACTGGTGAAGCCATCCGTCCATACATCCCTGAGTCCCTTCGTGAAACGGTGTTTAACATGTTTCATAAGCCTGCTCATCCAGGCCCTAAAGTCACCGATCGACTTATTCGGCAACGTTACGTATGGCCTAACATGCACCGTGACATACCGCGTTTTTGTAAAAATTGTCTAGACTGTCAACAGTCAAAAATTTCGCGTCATGTGAAACTTGTACCTGACAAATTTGTCGCACCCGATGGTCGTCTCGACCACGTACACATTGATCTAGTCGGTCCTCTCCCTAATCGAAATGGTTTTGAGTATGTACTCACCATGATCGATCGCTTTTCGCGCTGGATTGAGGCGGTTCCGCTACGCGAAATGTCAGCGCAGACAGTTGCCAGGGCATTTTATGACACCTGGGTATCGCGCTATGGTGCCCCAAAGGTCATCACTTCCGATCAGGGTTCGCAATTCGAATCGCGCGTATTTACGGCTCTTTTGTCCCTAATAGGTTGCGAGCGTATCCGCACTACCGCATATCACCCTGCGGCGAATGGCCTCATCGAGCGCTGGCACCGTACATTTAAAGCGGCGATTGTGTCACGTGGACAAGGACTGGACCCGTACCTTAAGTACAGTATTATTAGGATTACGTAGTCATCTTCGTCAGGACACGAATGCGTCTCCTGCGGAGTTTGTGTTTGGTACTACCTTGCGTCTTCCAGGTGAGTTTTTCCTCCCTGAAGACTTCACTCCGGATCCAAATTTCTTTATAGAAGAGTTCCGTGAGTATATGCGTCAAATCCGTCCAGTCCCTGTCGCACACAATTATAAAAAGCGTGCATTTTGTTTTAAGGATTTATATTCTTGTACCCATGTATTCATGCGCAACATGGCTAAAAAGTCATTAGAAAGGCTTTACACTGGCCCATATAAAATATTAAAACGTCCCTCCGATCGCGTCTTCGACATCGAAGTCAACGGCGCGTTACGCAGTGTATCCGTTGAGCTTCTCAAACCTGCGTACATGATCTCAGATAGTCTTCCCGATGTGCCTTCCGGTGGTGATTTAAAGGGTGATCGGCCCACCACCGTTGATCAACCAGTATTAAAAACCTATGCCAGGAAGAAAGTATCCTTTGCTCCCGCGACTAAGGTGTAATGCAATCGTGATCTAGTTTGTAAGTGCTATCGAGCACGGCATAATTATTTATATTTATGTTTTTATATTTATGTACTTCGTTGGCACTTGGGGGGGGAGTGTGTAGGGACTGCGATCTTCCCTCTCACTCTAACTGCGAGAGTGGGGGAAGCCGCCATGTCGCGCTCTGCGTTGAGCCGCCTGCGAGCGGCAGTCGTTGCTCGAGTCCACGAGCGTGCGGACGTAGCTCCGCTGTACACTCCCGTACAATTTAATAAACCTCGTTGCTGTTACTCCTCGACTCTCATTTCTCTCCTCTCCCCTTCCTTCCTGGAACGTGTTGAGAGCCGTGGGGCTAGAAACCCCACACTTCAAATATATTTCCTCACCGGCATACCGATATAATGAGCAGGGTTGGTTTTACGACACGGTGAAGAGGTTTCATACCGTATAATACCAAAATCAGTATAATACTCCAAATTTGTCATAAACTGCGGTATTATACTACAAATGGTATTATACCAAAAATGCCTCATACTATAGTATTATACTGGTAGTATACTACTGTGTATGATATCATCTGTGAGGAAAAATACCCAAAAATTCTCATAATCAGCAGAATTGAATTTTGAATCTATAATTAAAACTCGTTTAATTAAGAATTAAATTTTTGATCTTTCCTTAAACAAGCGGTTAATTGGAGATTGCATTTTTAATTCTTAATTAAACGAGTTTTAATTAAAAATTCAAAACTTAATTATTAAATAAAAAATGACTAATTAAATATTTTTAGCACCGTGCCTCCTGCATGATATTTTGACAAAAATTAAATAATGCATAAAATATGCACTTTTTAGAAAAATGCATTATTCTTATTTTACACGCGTATGGGATGAAAAAAAAAAACGGGGGACACTGGCCACGCATATATAAAGGAAGTGACGTAGACTTCCGACACTATTATTTAAATAATTATTAAATCCAAGTAACCGTGGGAGAGGAGGTCCATGCATGTATCAAAATTCCGAAGACGTGCAACACGATTATTTAAATAACTCTCAACCCCAAGTCGCCGGGGGATGCGAGTTCCACGCGTATACGGGAGCGCGTCAGACATGTATACATGGCAAAATAATTATTTAAATAATTCTTAATCCGCAGCATGCGGGGGATGCGAGTTCCACGTGTATACGGGAGTCCAGAGGCGTCAACTTGCCTGTTGGTGAGGTCTGGATTTTTCCAGTACTATCTAAATCTAAAAAAAAAAAAGGTCGCGAGAGGGACAAAAGTTGCATTGTGCAAGCACAGGTACTATGCGAAGTCTTTAAACTTTATTAACATAAATATAAATATATTAACAGTGTATACATCAGTCTTATTGACCCTTTACACTTGTTTTATTTTTTTTATATATTGTTGCGAACGTTGCACTTCGGATAGTGTTTTGTTCAATGAATTTATTTAATAAATTCTCAATATCATCGACGTCCAGCAAGTCGTGGTAAATGTTCATTGTCGTAACATTATTTAATCTTTCTTGCTTCATGCTTTGCCTTTGTCAGGAAATGAGTAGTGGATGGGACACAGGGCTTCTTCAAATAAGCCACTCTCTTGTGAACAGTAACAACGGTGAACTTTATTAACTTGAGTACAGCTCTCTCTCTTTACAACTGCTCCTGGCAGAGGACGGCGGACGAGTGAGCTCCCGCTTCGGCCGCTCGCTCTCGCTAGCTTGCGCCTCGCTATACGCGAGATGGCGCTACGTATTCATTCTCTCTCATACGTCGACATAAATGTACCTTATATTCTAACACGCCTCCTTACATTTATGTTTCTCGCAATTACAATAGTCTTGAAATTAAATTCAATAAACTTCTCAAATTTTCAAATCTTACTCGTCCAAGAGCCTTTGTCAAAATATCTGCAACATTTTTCTCTGTACTAACCTTAACAATATCAATTAAACCTTTCTCATAATTCTCGTTTACAAAATGATAATGTACTTCGATGTACTTAGATTTTTTAGTAAAATTACCGTACTTGGCAATAATCACAGCGTCTGAATTATCCTCATAAACATTTACTGGTTTCTCAATTTCTACATTAAAGCTATTTAACAAATCTCTTATTAATAAAATTTCACTTACTGCTTCCGACAGTGCAACATACTCTGCAGCTGTTGAAGACTTCGTTACACTTCCTTGTTTCCTTGATTTCCAATGAATCACATTACCAAATAACTTTATAACATATCCAGTCGTTGACTTTCTATCATTACAATTTCCTGCCCAATCGGCATCAACATAACATTCAAGAACATCTGCTTTATCATTTTTCTTGTAACTTAATTTTAAATCTTTAGTCAAATACAAATATTTTAAAATTCTTAATGCATATTTATAGTGAGTTTCATCGTAAGAGTTTTGGAATCTACTTAAATAATTAACACTGTAACTCACATCTAATCTAGTTCCTGAACTAATATACAAAAGTGCTCCTGTTAAATTTCTATATTTTAAATTCTCATTTATTTCTTGAGCAGGTTCTAGTTTCAAATTTTGTTCCATAGGAGTCTCATATAATTTAGCTTCTTCAATCTGATATTTTCTAGCTAGTGATTCAATATACTTTTCTTCATCATATTCAATATTAATTCCTAAATACATACTCACTTTTCCTAAATCTTTCATCTGAAATCTTTCTTTGAGTAAACCTTTTATCAAATCTAAATTGTGTCTATTTTTACAGCAAATCAAAAGATCGTCTACAAATATAATCAAATATATAATCTCATCCTTTTGTTTCAAAGTATACAAACAATAATCATTTTTGCTTCTCGCGAATCCTAATGATTTTAAATAATCATCCAAACACTCGTACCACGCTCTCGGACTCTCACGCAGACCATACAATGCTTTATTCAACATACACACTCTTTCAGTTCCATCCTCATAACCTTCAGGTTGTTTAACAAATACTCTCGACTTAACTTTACCATTTAAAAACGCTGTCTCTACATCCATCTGTTCAATTAAAAGTCTATTTTGACAACAATATGATAATAATACTTTCAACGTTTGCGTTTTCGCTACTGGAGAATAAATATCATCCAGCACATCTTTCTGTTGATAACCTCTTACAACAATTCTAGCTTTATATACGTTTTCGCTTTTCTTAGTATAAATCCATTTTAAGTCTATCACTTTTTCATTCTTTGGTTTTTCGACTAATTCCCAAGTTTTATTTTTCTTTAAACTATTAATTTCTTTGTTCATAGCATCTATCCAAAAATTAGACTCATCACTTTCAATAGCCTCTTTAAAGCTTACAGGACTATCTGCACTACAATAATTTACATAAATACATCCACTATATACATAATTATCATCAAATCTACTAGGTCTTGTAATCGTTCTTTGTGACCATCTTATTTCAGGTACTTCTTCTACTTCATTATCAGCATTTTCATTGTTATTTATATTTTCATTTAAATTTTCTAAATCAGTTTTACTTCCCCTACTCTCCCCGAGGGTCGAAGTAGATGAAGGGATTAAGTCATTATCGTTTTCATTTCTTTCATCAATATCATTAAACCCAATGCATTTTATATCTTCTTCTATAACATCAACGTGTCTAGCTACAATAACTCTATTTCCTATCAACACTCTGTACCCTGTTACATCATAACCTATCAAAATACCTAAATCAGCTTTTCTATCCCATTTCGAATTTCTTTTGCTTTCCGGTACTCTCACATATACTTTACTTCCATATAATTTTAAATATTTAGTATCTGGCTTTTCAACAAAAAATATCTCATAAGGAGATTTATTCCTTTCTAACGTGTTTTCTATTGTCCTGTTCTTTAAATATGCTGCGGCGCAGACTACTTCTGGCCAAAATCTTCTTTCCACCTTAGACTCAGCTAATAAACACCTAGCACTATCCATAATCGTCCTATTGTACCTTTCAGCGGTACCGTTCAGCTCCTGTACATACGGTGGACATGTTTCTAATTCAATTCCCTTTTCTCTAAATAATCTATACATATCTTTATTTAAATATTCAGTACCATTGTCACATCTTAATTTTTTAATATTCTTTCCAGTTTTATTCTCAACTAAATTAATATATTCAATAAGTTTGTCATATACTTCACTTTTTGACTTAATCGGATAAACTTTGGCTAATTTGCTAAAATCATCAATAAACGTTAGAAAATATTTTTCCCCTTTATAACCTTCAGAATGTGGCCCATTTAAGTCTGTATGCACTATTTCTAATATGTCTTGTGCTCTTTTTCTTTTGTTTTCAAATGGAATGTTGTGCATTTTATTCTCAATACACGTAGCACATTTAAAATAATCTGATTCTATTTCACTTGGCAAACCCTGTAAAACATGATTTTTACACATCGTATTCAAATAGTTAAAATGAACGTGTCACAAAGTTCTATGCCATTTTTCCTTTAATGTCATTTTACTATTATCTTTTCTTACTCTATATTTGACTCTATATTCTTTACTAAATAACTTGTCATTTTATAGACTCTATTGTTTTTCCAAGCTATTGCAATTACTTTATTATCATCATTGTAAATTTTAGAACTATCTCCGATAGATACTACTTTATACTTATCAGTTACTTTAGCAAAACTAATTAAATTCTTATCCATATCTTTAACATAGAAAACATTCTTCAATTCAATATATGTCACATTATCATTAAAAGTTTTAAATTTACTATTCACATATCCGATTTTAGTTGCTTTTAAAATTCTTCCATCTCCTACTTTGACATTAATCGGTTCTTTTAAAACAATCGCTTTACTAAAATAATAGTCATCATTTATAACATGGTCTGTACAACCACTGTCTAAAATCCATTCTATTTCCCTTTCATTTACATTACCGTTCTCAGTATTCGCAGACCTAACCTGTATTGACGCGTTAAAAGCTTCGCTTTTCTCCGCGCCTCGTTCAGCTTGGCTGTTGTCATCGCTGGCTTTTGCGCCTCGGCCGCGTTGTCCGTAGCTGCCACTGCCGCGCCGGTTGTAACTCGATCCTCGCTGTTGGTAGGCTCCGCGCCCGCTCGCGCCTCCTCGCTGTTGCGAGTAGGCTCTGCCGTTGCCCCCTCCTCTCTGTGGCGCGCGACTCTGTCCGCTTCGTCGCTGGGGCGTCCCTCGATTCCACGAATTGTTTTTGGTTGAGCACTCATACTGTATGTGTCCGACACCACCACATACATAACATGTCTTTTTGTTTTCTTGGTATTTATCCTTTTCAAGCATAAACGCGTTTGATCTTGAATTTTCACTTGTACTTTTTTGTTTTTGTTCAGCCATCTTAATTTTGTTTTTCACATAATCTACGTTTTGTTCTTCTTCTTTTATTACATCTATTAAATCTCCTATATGACTCATCGAATCCGGCAATGTCCTCAACATGTAATTCATCTTTTCTTTCTCTGTCACATTTGCACCAGCTTCTTTCAATTCGTTCACTGATTTTTCAAATTCATTAAAGAAATCTGTTGAGTTTTTAAAATCTTTTAACTTCAAATTTTCCAATTTATTTCTACACATTATCTGGAGAGCTGTCGATTCTTTCAAATATGTGCTATCAAATTTTCTCATAATATCAAACGCCGTTTCTTTGTCACTTATCAATTCCATTTGATTATTTGAAATCGCACTATAAATATAATTAATAGCTTGCACATCTTTTTCGTCCCAATCAACTTTGTCTGCTTCCACTTTTGCACGTGTAACTACAATCTCACACTTTTTCATTTTTAGAAACATTAATATGCGTTTTTTCCAATTTTTGTACTCTTGTCCATCAAAAATCGGTATTTTTACTTCTTGCATGTTTTCTTTCTTTTCAGTCTCTTTAGTCTCAATTTCAAAAAACTCTTCTTCACTTTTAGTTTCACTTACGTGTTCACACTTTACCTTAGATTCTTCTTTTACGCTCATGCGTCTTCCTTTGTTCTTGCGGCAAACTGCCACAATACTCACCGAGGTTTGTATTGAGTCAGAATCAAACAACCACGAACACTGCTACCATGTCAGGAAATGAGTAGTGGATGGGACACAGGGCTTCTTCAAATAAGCCACTCTCTTGTGAACAGTAACAACGGTGAACTTTATTAACTTGAGTGCAGCTCTCTCTCTTTACAACTGCTCCTGGCAGAGGACGGCGGACGAGTGAGCTCCCGCTTCGGCCGCTCGCTCTCGCTAGCTTGCGCCTCGCTATACGCGAGATGGCGCTACGTATTCATTCTTGTAGGGACTGCGATCTTCCCTCTCACTCTAACTGCGAGAGTGGGGGAAGCTGCCATGTCGCGCTCTGCGTTGAGCCGCCTGCGAGCGGCAGTCAGTACTCGAATCCTCGAGCGTGCGGACGTGCGTCCGCTGTACACCTCTGTACCCTCTCAATAAATCTCGTCTTGTTACTGTTAACTCCTTGACTTCTTTCTCTCTCCCCTTCCTTTCCTGGAATCCGGAGAGCTGTGGGCCAAGGATCCCCACATTGGTGACCCCGACTATCAGCCGAGGAGAAGGCAAGCGGCGCCTGTCGCGGCGTGTTCTCGCCGCCACTGCTTTCGCCCGTGGCACGTGCATCCAGTGCCGCACCACAAGCCTCGGCGAGTCTTGCGGCACTTCGCCGCACAGGAGAATTTTTCTCTCGCCCCTATGCGTGCTGGCACGCCAGCGCATACGGGAAACCTCGACGTGTGCGTGCTGGCACGCCGGCGCACACGTGAAAAATCAACGGCCTAGAGCCTTTAGCGCAACTGCGCAATCATCGTGCCTCGTCGAGCCATCTCCGAGGCATCGCAGCTTCCTTTAGCAGATCTCCAGGTGCATACTTGCGTGAAGCCACCGTCATCGGCGCCTTCAAACGCACCTGTCGAGCAACGAGAGGACGTCCGCTGCACTCAACACGCTTCGAAGCTGATCTCCGGGTGCGGCCTTGCGTGAAGCCACCGTCACCGGCGCCTTCTCACCGCACCCGTCGAGCAACGTGTGAGGGATTAATTGTTGTCTTCCTGCACCTCGTCGAGTTTTCTCCGAGGCCGCACCAGTAGTCATCGTCAACGTCCCCTTCGAGAACACTTCGTTGCGTCAAGGTATGCGTGCAAAAAAGCAGCGTGCGAGCGATAAATTCGTGTAGCTCTCGGCGTAACGTAATTACCGCGCAGTGCTGTGCGCAACCGTCACGCGTTCCGAGAATTGTTGCTGCCCGACGCGTGTTTACTCGCGAGAGTTCACGCGTTCGTAGAACTTAGCTGTTATTCTAAGTTTTCGCGCGTCATTATTTTTTTTAATTCATTCTTAGTACTTTTCAAGACGCGTGCGACCCTTTTCAATTTTATTAAATTCATGCGTTACCTAATCACGTGCTCTAATAAAATTCTTTTAAAAATAAAATTTTATTATTAAGCGGGAAGTGATCTCTCTTAGCCTTTACGCGATTTACTGAAATTTCGATACTTAATTTTTAAGCTTTAGATTAGATTAGCTTTAAAAATTATTGTTTGTACCTGCGAGTACTAACTAGGACTGTGTAATACGCAGCGGCGTAAGGTAGCCTCATCTGAGGATTAGGAATACGTACTCTCGAGTTCCGTAGGGATAGCTATTTGCGCATTCGGCTTTAGTATCGCGTACATCCTTGTTATCAAGATGCCGGACAATACAGAGATCACTGTGGAGGCACTGCAGCAGCGGCTGCAACGTCTAGAAACTGCCTCGGGTAATCGTGTCGAAGGCGCGCGTTTGCCGAAGATCCCGCCGTTTATCCAAACCGATCCCGAACTGTGGTTTTTGCAATTAGAAGCAACTTTTCGTAACTCGAATATCACGATAGACTCGACAAAAGTAGATTATCTTTGCCCTTCACTCGGTGGTGAAGCTCTATCGGCTATTAGAGACATAATCAAGCAAAACCCCGCTCCTGCGGACATATACAAACAGGTAAAAGAATGCCTCATTTCAACTTTTGCTAGCTCAGCTGAACATAACCTGCGCAAACTTTTAAAAGGGGAAGTGATGACTGATGGCAAGCCTACGAGAATTCTTCAAAGGCTTCGTGGCCTCAATCCTGGCTCCTGTGATGACAAAATTATTCAGTCCGTCTTTCTCGACCAGCTTTCCCCACATCACCGCTCGATTCTTGTCGCTACGGATATTACTGATCTCAACAAACTCGCGGAGGTAGCCGACAAACTCGCTGAGGCTTCCGGCAATTCTGACCATCAGGTCAGTGCCGTTTCTTCAAACAAGGCTAGCTCTTTTGATGCTGAAGCTGCTTTCAAGCGCCTTGAGCGAAAGCTTGAGACACTTGCAAAAAGGTTGGATGACATCTCGGGGCCCTCGAAAGATTCACCCCGTTCTCCATCTAAAGACAAGGCTAGACGCGGCCGCTCTTCCAGTCGCGACTCTTCTGGCTTATGTCTTGCTCATCGGAAATACCCTGACAGCCCGCGTTCATGTAGGGAATGGTGTTCCAAATTCTCTGATTGGCAAAAACAAAATCCAAAAAACTAACTCAACCTTCTGTTGAGGAGACGTCTTCAGAAGGCCCGCGTTTATCCAAACGTCTTCATGTGCGTGATCGTATCTCGGGCAAGTCGTTCCTTATCGACACTGGTGCGGACATATCGCTCGTTCCAGCGAATCCTAAGGCTTGCGGCAAGCCCAGCTCCTTCAAGCTTTTCGCAGCGAATAATTCGTTAATTAGTACTTATGGCGAATCGATGCTCACGCTTAATCTGGGCATTCGACGCCCCGTTCGCTGGAGCTTTTGCATCGCGGATGTTCCTCATCCCATCATCGGTGCCGATCTATTATCTCACTATGGCCTTCTCGTCGACCTAAAGAGAAATCGTCTTGTCGATCCGGCCACGAATGTGTACTCTCTCGCGGTTGTCAAAGACGTTTCATTTGACTCTGTATTTGCAGTTGTTCCGGGCTCAGAGTGTGCTAAGATTCTTGCTGATTTTCCAGAGATCACGGGCGTTTCTAAACCCGCAGTCCCCAGAAATAGCGATGTTTTTCATCATATCTTAACCTCTGGCCCCCCGGTCTCGGAGCGTCCTCGTAGACTTGCTCCGGACAAGTTGAAAGCGGCGAAAGCCGAATTTGATGCTTGGATTGAGGCTGGCATCTGCCGCCCCTCCACCAGCCCTTGGGCAAGTCCCCTCCATATGGAGTTGAAAAAGGACAACAGTTGGAGACCCTGTGGTGACTATAGGCGCTTAAACGCTGCCACAGTCCCAGATAAGTACCCAACTGCTCATATTCACGGTAACAGTAACCTTCATGGTAAGAAGATATTCTCGGCGCTTGATCTTCACCAAGCGTTCAATCAGATTCCTGTTGCCCCTGAAGACATACCGAAAACGGCCATTATAACCCCGTTCGGTCTTTTTGAATTTATGTATATGACATTCGGTCTCCGCAATGCCAGTCAGACCTTTCAGCGTTATATTAATAGCGCGCTAGGTGACTTGGACTTTGTATATCTTTACATTGACGATATACTCATTGCCTCGTCTTCCCTTGAAGAACACTATGCTCATCTTCGCATGGTCTTTGAACGACTTAAGAAGTTCCATCTTCGTCTCAATGTCGAAAAATGCACCTTTGCTGTCGAAGAAATTGAGTTTTTAGGCTACCTGGTGAATGGTGAAGGTGTTCGCCCCATCCCCAGTAGGGTTGAAGCTATCTTAAACTTCCCCAAACCTCAAACTATAGCAGAACTTCGCAGGTTTGTCGGCACCGTAAATTTTTACCGCCGCAACATTCCGCGCGCCACCACTTCGCAGGCTCCCCTCAACGCGCTCTTTACTGATTCGCGAAAAAATGATAAGCGCCCGGTCCTTTGGACGCCTGAGGCATAGGAAGCTTTCACTCGTGTGAAAGAGGAATTAGCTGCAGCGGCTCTGCTTGTACACCCCCGCGTTGGTGCGGAAATACGCATCGTCTCTGATGCCTCCGATTCTGGAATGGGTGCTGCTCTCGAACAGCTCTCCCTCACCGGAATTTGGGAACCTTTAGCTTTCTTTTCGAAAAAGTTCTCTCCTTCTCAGCGGAAGTACAGTGCATATGACCGCGAGCTCACGGCCATATACGAAGCTGTAAAATACTTCTCGTTTTTGATTGAAGGCAGAGACTTCAAGATCTTAACAGATCATAAACCCCTCATTTATGCTTTCATGCAAAAGTCCGATAAGGCGTCTCCGCGGCAAACTCGTCAGCTGTCCTTTATCGCACAATATACAACTCGAATTGAGTATATTAAAGGCACTGAAAATACAGTTGCTGACTCACTCTCCCGGGTAGAGTCTATTCGACTCCCCGTAGAGATCAACCTTAATGAGCTTGCTGAGAAACAGGAAGCTGATGAGCAGCTCAAAACCGTTCGCGAGTCTTCTGACTACCCGCTCTCTTTGAAGCGCATTCAATGGGGCCCTGCTCACACCACTATCTTTTGCGAAATCACTGGTGAAGCCATTCGCCCGTACATCCCTGAGTCCCTTCGTGAAACGGTGTTTAACATGTTTCATAAGCCTGCTCATCCAGGTCCGAAAGTCACCGACCGACTCATTCGGCAGCGTTACGTATGGCCTGATATGCACCGTGATATTCCGCGCATGTGTAAGAACTGCTTAGACTGTCAACAGTCAAAAGTTTCTCGACATGTAAAACTTGTACCTGATAAATTCGTCGCTCCCGATGGTCGTTTCGACCATGTACATATTGATCTAGTCGGTCCTCTCCCTAATCGTAATGGTTTTGAGTATATCCTCACCATGATCGATCGCTTCTCGCGTTGGATTGAAGCGGTTCCGTTACGTGAAATGTCGACGCAAACGGTTGCCAGGGCATTTTACGACACCTGGGTCTCTCGTTATGGTGCGCCAAAGGTCATCACTTCCGATCAGGGTTCGCAATTCGAATCGCGCTTATTTACGGCTCTCTTGTCCCTAATAGGTTGCGAGCGTATCCGCACTACCGCGTATCACCCTGCGGCGAATGGCCTAATCGAGCGTTGGCACCGTACCCTTAAAGCGGCGATCATGTGTCATGTGGACAAGGACTGGACGCGTACGCTTAGTACAGTGTTATTAGGATTACGTTGTCACCTCCGTCAGGACACGAATGCGTCTCCTGCGAAATTTGTATTTGGCACTACTTTGCGTCTACCAGGTGAGTTCTTCCTCCCTGAAGACTTCACGCCTGATCCAAATTTCTTTATTGAAGAATTCCGTGAATATATGTGTCAAGTCCGTCCAGTCCCTGTCGCACATAATTATAAGAAACGTGCCTTTTGTTTTAAGGACTTATATACCTGTACACATGTATTCTTGCGCAATATGGCTAAAAAGTCGTTAGAAAGGCCTTATACCGGCCCATATAAGATATTAAACCGTCCCTCCGACCGCGTCTTCGATATCGAAGTCAACGGCGCGTCACGCAGTGTCTCCGTTGAACTTCTCAAACCTGCGTTCGTGATCTCTGATAATCTTCCCGATGTGCCTGCCGGTGGTGAACCAAGTGGCAATCAGCCCACCACCGTTGATCGTCCGGTATTAAAAACATACCAAAGAAAGAAAGTATCCTTCGCCCCCGCGACCAATGCGTAACGCAACTGTGATATGCGGTGATATTACCTTGTAAGTGCTACTGAGCACGTTAGATACTTAAGTTTTTAATTCATATTTATGTACTTCGTTGGCACTTGGGGGGGAGTGTGTAGGGACTGCGATCTTCCCTCTCACTCTAACTGCGAGAGTGGGGGAAGCCGCCATGTCGCGCTCTGCGTTGAGCCGCCTGCGAGCGGCAGTCAGTACTCGAATCCTCGAGCGTGCGGACGTGCGTCCGCTGTACACCTCTGTATCCTCTCAATAAACCTCGTCTTGTTACTGTTAACTCCTTGACTTCTTTCTCTCTCCCCTTCCTTTCCTGGAATCCGGAGAGCTGTGGGTCAAGGATCCCCACATTCTCTCTCATACGTCGACATAAATGTACCTTATATTCTAACAGCCTTAAATAATTTTTCAACCGTCTTAGCGTGGAGAAGGACCGTTCGTTGGTACACGAAGTCGTAGGAATAGTCAACAGAACTTTAACCAATTTGGTCATTTGTGGGAAGATCGATCGAAGGTTTGGTTTTTCTTTGAGATACATGACTACATGTTTAAATCGTAAATTTACATCAACATCGTCTTCATCTTTCCGACGAGTAACGTATCGTTGATCTGCAGTTTTTTTCGACTTTTTGGCTTCAGATTTCTTTTTTTCATTGGTAACTTTCTTTTTAATACAGTCTTTTAATTTATTTTTGAAAGCTTCATCATACTTTATAGTTCTTATAAGTAAATCTCTTTCATTTTGTAACTGTTTTTCGTGAAACTCGATTTCTGGATTGTTACTTTCAGAATATATATTGTAAAAGTGAGTTATATCCGTGGCAGATGAATCATCCTTTCCCACAATAAAATTCTCAAATTTATCCAACAAAACTAGTGTTTCATCTTCAAATCTAGTCTTTAATGAAGTAATGGTTGTGTCAATTACTTCAAAATATATTTTTCTATAAAATTCCTCTAGTGTTTCAAAATTGTGTGCTGTATTATTATTTGTATACTCAAAACGTTGAGGCATTCTTCTGGGTCGTCTTAGTATAGGTTCTTCAACACCATTATCTTTCGCATTTTTCGTAATATCATTCCATATATTCGTGAATATTTGTTTATCTCGCATGTTTTGAATGTTATTTATAACATCATTTACGATCTCATGAGATTCATTGATACAGAGCTGCTTTTTTTGTAATTCTGTATTTAATATTTCAATCTGTTCAAATATAATAATAATAATTGATAAGACGAAATAAAATTCAAATGATAGCAGACTTTTTAAAAAGCCACGAGCTTTCGATGATATCGTAGCGTCAACAATGGGATCATCTGCTGTTTTCTGCATAAACTCAATAGTCGATTTATAATTTTCGTTTTCAAAGATTCTTTTCAAAGCTTTAATGCGTATAGCCCACCTAAAAAATTCATAAATATGTATTGTTTATTAACAGAATAAATGACTATGTTAACAATAAACTTTAAACTTAGATAATTTTTAATTTACTAACATAAATATTATCTAGTTATTAAACCAAAATATTTTATACTGTTTTTTTTTTTACATTTCATAATATATTAATAATAGAATAAATTACCGTGTAGGGCAAAATGTTATTAGATCGGGAGAGTCATCAGATTTAATATTCTTGAAATCATTCAATCTTTTAGTCGAATCTCTTATAAAAATGATGGTATCTTTCGTTAAACCAATTGTATTTCGTACTATAGTTATTTCTTCTAACGAATCTTGTACGGACAAATTCAGACGATGCGCTGAGCAGTGAATAAATATAGCTCTAGATTCAACCTCACGAACGTGTGCTTGCAAGCCCGTTATTCGGCCACTCATATTACTCGCCCCGTCGTAGCATTGACCTCTGAATGAAAAGATAAAATGTTATGTGTTTAAATTATTTAAAATTTAAAAAAATCTAGTATGAAATTATACCTTAAATCATGGATGTCCAGAGTCGCCTTCTTTAAAAAATCAGTTATCTGATCATACAGAGTTTGAGCTTTCGTATTAGGGGTAGTACAAAATTCCATAAAATACTCATTAATATGATAGAAATTTGCTCTACTCTGCTAAGATCTGAGGTTTCATCTGCTCCGATTGCATAATATTTTGCTGTTTTTATTTCTAATAGAATTTTGCTTCGAATTTCGTTAGCCATCAACTCAAGAATTTCATTGATTGAACTGTTATGAAGCCATTTATAACTATCTCTTTCCATGTACTTTTTCAACTCTGGAACATCCTCACATCTCAATACTAAAAGCTGGTGCAAGTTAGAATTCTTTTCTTCGTGACCTCGCAGAGCAAGTCCTTGTGTTCCCAAATATAACACTGAAGTAAATATTGCCTTGAGAGCAGCTCGATTTTCTAACATTTCTTTTTTCTTTGTACTTGAAAACTGCTCAACTATATTGATGTTCTTACAATTTGCTACTTGCATCAAAGCATTTCTGTGAAGCATAGTAACTTCATGATTACCAAAAGCACCAGGAGCATTTTTGTAGGTACGAAAGCCTTTTTCAACAAAGGCCTTTTTTGATTCATTACATGAGGCGTTACTGGGTAAAAGTAAATTTTTTGTTACAGCTTCACAACATACACTACAAGTAATAGACTCCTTCGTTTCATCGTATCTTAACCAATTATATTTGGTTTTCCAAGCACTGAAATTCTTTGGTTTCACTAAAAAAGGAGAGAGAAAAAAACATTGTCTAAATCTGTACATTTAAAGACATTTAAAAGTATAACATTAGAAAGAAATTGTAGATATTGTTTATTTTCGAAATTGATATATGTTTCTATATAACAAGAAAAGAACGCGATAGACAAGAACGATTCCTAGTACTGCGGAAAAATGTAAACACACGATAGAGTTCGTAGGCTGCGGGAGGGGGAGCTCGGTGAGCGCGGTCGCGCGATGCGAGGGGACCTCCTCCCCACAGCTCGCGAGCTGTGAGCTACCCAATCTCTTTAAATATGCAGAAAAGTATAGTTACTTTAAATAATTTATGTTCAACCCACACAGCATGTATTAATTCTGAAAGGATTCTGAAAGAATGCATGAAATAATTTTATTCTTTCAGAAATCATTCAGTGAAAGGATTCTGTAATAATGCTATGTCCGGGGTATTTTCCTTTCAGAATTAATTCAATGGAATAATTCAAAAATAATTTATAATATCATTGCAAAATTTATTCAATAGAAGATTTCTGAAAGGATTCATGGATTATTACCAAAAGGTTACTAAAAGATATTTCAAAATTATTTCCTGAAATAATTCTGAAAGGAAAATACCCCGGACATAACATCATTACAGAATCCTTTCACTGAATGATTTCTGAAAGAATCTTTCAGAATCCTTTCAGAATTAATATCACATATTATTGCAGAATCCTTTCAATGAAAGATGTCTGAAAGGATTCAGGAATTAATTTTGTGAATTAATTCGAAAATATTATGAAAATATTACTAACAAGAAATTTGGAAGACGGATAAATCCCGTATTATTACAGAATCCTTCCAATGAAAGATGTCTCAAAGGATTCAGGAATTAATTTGTGAATTAATTCCTGAATCCTTTCAGACATCTTTCATTGAAAGGATTCTGTAATAATACGTGATTTATACTGTTCGAAATTTCTTTTTAGTAATATTTCCATAATATTTTCGAATTAATTCACAAAATTAATTCTGAATCCTTTCAGACATCTTTCATTGAAGGATTCTGCAATAATACGTTATTTATACTCTTTGAAATTTCTTTTTAGTAATATTTCCATAATATTTTCGAATTAATTCACAAAATTAATTCCTGAATCCTTTCAATGAAAGATGTATGAAAGGATTCAGGAATTAATATTGTGAATTAATTAGAAAATATTATGGAAATATTACTAACAAGAAATTTGAAGAGGATAAATCCCGTATTATTACAGAATCCTTCCAATGAAGGATGTCTGAAAGGATTCAGGAATTAATTTTGTGAATTAATTCGAAAATATAATGGAAATATTACTAACAAAAAATTTCGAAGGTTATAAAATCATGTATTATTGCAGAATCCTTTCAATGAAAGATTTTTGGAAGGATTCAGGAATAAATATTGTGAATTAATTAGAAAATATTTAGTAAATATTACTAACAATAAATTTCGAAGGGTATATATAATCCCGTATTTGAAGGTACATTTTTATAATTTAGAATATTATTTAAATAATATTCTAACTATTTTTACATATATTTACATTGTTAATAATTTTACACTATTTTATCGCAGAAAAAAACGCAGAAACATTTTTTACATGATGGAGATTCGAACCCGGGTCGCTTGGGTACTACGCAAATACGCTATCCATTACGCTATCGCTCGCTTGTTAGATCATTTCATTTTTTTCATTATATACTGCAATATGAGTGATACGATACATTAGAAAATTTATTCTTAATATTACTTTATTTTTTAATATTAACTTTGATCAATTAATTCATAGTTATTTAATACTTTTAGTTTATTAAATATTGTATTAAGTCGATGTGAAATGTGTGTGTATAAAGGAGCTCTTCCTTACCGACGTTATGAGTTTTTACATTTTTTGACCTTAGATTCAACTTTTGATGAATGAAGCTCTTCACTGCACTCCGTAATTGCATAAATAATACACCTATAAATTTTTCAGAAATTCTGTTCATTATTTTTCATAAAAAACTGGTAGAAAATTTTTCAACCCGTTTCCTGTAAAATCTATAACGAGCAATAACTTGAAAATTTACACATAGTGTATTTTTGTCATTACGAAGGGCAATAAAGAGCTCTTTTCCCGAAATTCGATAAAAATAAAAAAATGATAAATGCATATAATGCAGAGATGAATAGAATGAGCTCTACCTTACCGACGTTATTATTATTTGTAGTGTTTTCAATTTAGAATCAACTTTTAGAGTCAAAGGCTCTTTACTCTTGGCAGACGTATAAATAATATTTCTGTCGATTTTGAGGGGACTTCTAAACATTGTCATACTGAAAGAATACTATTATGAATAATAATAAAAAATATTGCTTATTTTAAGTACCTATATTATTCATCTTTAAATGTTTTATTTTCCTTTTATGTTAAGTTTTTATATTCTTACATTAACTTTTCAAAGTAATATTTTTCGCAATTAGTAAATGTTTCAATCTATCTTAGTTCACAAAAACGAAAAATTATATACCCCCACACATTTTAATACGTTCTTTAATAGGATCATACGAATGTAGAAAACAATGGACGACTAAATCCGATCATTATCCAATCATTTCATTTTTTTCATTATATAGTGCAAAATGACTGACAAAATAAATTAGAATATTTATTTCTAATATTTCTTTATTTTTTAATATTAACTTTGTTTAATTAGTATATACTTATTTAGTAAGTTTTGTTTATTAAATATTGTATTAATTAGGACTTATTTGATTGAAACAAATTCGAATTAAAAACAAAATAAATACATTATACGATGCCTCTTATGTACGGACGCTGCCCTTTTCGTGTTGAATACTTGCAATAATTTCTGAACTATTTTATGTTTTCTTTCAAAAAATCTTTTCAAGGTTCTTTCAGGAAGAATTCGTGTAAATATCTTTTTTGCTATTGTGTTTTAAAAAATTTTATTGTAACAATCTTTTTCAAACGAATTCTAAATTATTTCTTGTATTAATTCACGTGAGTTTCCCGCAACATTTCATGAAATAATTCATGAAATTATTTTCAATAGATATTGAATTATCTTTGTGAATGATTAATTTTTATCATTCTGAAATTATTTCTGAATTATTTCGTGATATAATTTTTGACATGATTGCTGAATTGTTATGTTTTCTTTAAAAAAATCTATTAATTCACACGAGTTTCCCGGAAGATTTCATGAAATAATTCATGTAAGATTTTTGAATAGATATTGAATTATTTTTGTGAATGATTAATTTGTATCTTTCTGAAATTATTTCTGAATTATTGCATGAAAGAATACTTGCAATAATTTCGAAATTATTTTATGTATTCTTTCAAAAAATCTTTTCAAAGTTCTTTCAGAATTAATTCGTGTAATTATTTTTTTGCTATTTTGTTTTAAAAAATTTTATTCTAAAAATCTTTTTCAAAAGAATTCAAAATTATTTCTTGTATTAATTCACACGAGTTTCCCAGAAGATTTCATCAAATAATTCATGTAAGATTTTTGAATAGATACTGAATTATTTTTGTGAATGATTAATTTGTATCTTTCTAAAATTATTTCTGAATTATTGCATGAAAGAATACTTGCAATAATTTCGAAATTATTTTATGTATTCTTTCAAAAAATCTTTTCAAAGTTCTTTCAGAATTAATTCGTGTAATTATTTTTTTTGCTATTTTGTTTTAAAAAATTTTATTCTAAAAATCTTTTTCAAAACAATTCAAAATTATTTCTTGTATTAATTCACACGAGTTTCCCAGAAGATTTCATGAAATAATTCATGTAAGATTTTTGAATAGATATTGAATTATTTTTGTGAATGATTAATTTGTATCTTTCTGAAATTATTTCTGAATTATTGCATGAAAGAATACTTGCAATAATTTCGAAATTATTTTATGTATTCTTTCATAAAATCTTTTCAAAGTCCTTTCAGTATTAATTCGTGTAATTATTTTTTTTGCTATTTTGTTTTAAACAATTTTATTTTAAAAATCTTTTTCAAAAGAATTCAAAATTATTTCTTGTATTAATTCACACGAGTTTCCCAGAAGATTTCATGAAATAATTCATGTAAGATTTTTGAATAGATACTGAATTATTTTTGTGAATGATTAATTTGTATCTTTCTAAAATTATTTCTGAATTATTGCATGAAAGAATACTTGCAATAATTTCGAAATTATTTTATGTATTCTTTCAAAAAATCTTTTCAAAGTCCTTTCAGAATTAATTCGTGTAATTATTTTTTGGTAACACTTTTTTTATTTTTTTGGAAGATTTTTGAAAGTATTTTGTAAGGATTCCATATATTATTTTAAAAATTAATTTAAAATTAATTTTTTTTCCTTTTAAAATTCTTTCTAAATCATTTCAATGTATTAATTCATGAATTATTTCATGTAATTATTTCAGTTTTCTTTCATGCTGTATGGGAATGTGACGATAAAGCGGATTTTTCTTTTTAATGTTAAATGTGCAATTTTTTCGTTTACAAAATAAAAATGAAATAATGTTCTAAATCAAGAATTAAAATTAAAAACAAAACATACACGTTGATGATCTCGTTTTTGTTAGATTTTTCTCAAGATAAAAATGAACTATAAAGAAGTTGCATATAAATGAAAGGCAAACTTTTCGAAAACAAAGTATTGCATTAAATTATACCTCAAAGCTATAAAATGAATCAATAACTTTTTCATATTTCTTTTGCACTAAAATTTTTGAAAGCTTCGCGAGACTGTGTTAAATGAAAAAAACTGAGCATAAAGAGAGTTACGATTAGATAAAAAAGGCTATACTTACAGTTTCTACTATACTTGGAGTTTGTTTTTACAGAGAAATCTTCCGGAACCACTGCTGCAATGTCTACAATCAAATTCTCATTGTTTTCAACAGTTGCTTGCTCGACACCTTGTGTATTAGGAATATTATTTTCAAATGGTACAGTTGAATCCTTCCTTTTCGTTCTCGTCACAAACTTATCCATCATTGTTTTCAGTGCATTATTAGCTCTGCGTTTTGTATAAATTCGCGACTTCTATAAGGTTAGAAACATGTGCTGTACTCATATAGACATACGAAGTAGGTATAGATCGCGCACGTCACTGCATTGCGCGGCCAAACACTAGAAAGTGAGAGTGGAGGCAAGGAAAGAGGAGCACCTACCCATAACTCTTTTTCTCCTCTGCATGCCCCCACTCCAACTTATGTATTTAGCCGCGCGAAGTACCACGAACCCGAAGAAATAAAACGAACGCGAGAGAGCGCTTGTGTGTGTGTATGTGTGCGTGCGTGCGTGCGTGCGTGCGTGCGTGCGTGCGTGCGTGCGTGCGTGCGTGCGTGCGTGCGTGCGTGCGCGCGCGCGCGCGTGTGTGTGTGTGTGTGTGTGTGTGTGTGTGTGTGTGTGTGTGTGTGTGTGTGTGTGTGTGTGTGTGTGTGTGTGTGTGTGTGTGTACGGGAAGGCGGGGCATGACGTGTCAGGTAGGTAAGTTTGGCACCCTCATATTTTTAATATTAATGAATGCAAAAAATGTAATTTTTACGTAAACCTAATTAGATATGCTTTTAGAATTTTCCTCTATACTTTTGAATTATAGATAATGTTTAACATTTAATTTAATAAGATTGAAAATCGGTGCTTAGAAACAAGGTTGACTTCATTTTTAAGTCGCTTGGAGCAACGAGAAAATGATGTTTTTTCTAAATGAGACCAAACCTATTTGATAGTTTCAACTTTTATCTTTCAAGCCCTGTTTTTGTTATTTTCAGAAAATCTTTATAAATAATATAATTAAAAAATGAAAATGGTATTAAAATGGGGCATGACGTGGCACCCTGGCGTAGCACGCGTGGCACACTCGGGCGTATCAATGCGCCGCGGCGGCCGCCGAGCGAAGTGATGTAACCTACAAACCAAAAACGGAGCAAGATGGGTTAACAACTACGCAGTGCAATAATTTAGTTTTAAGTAGTTTTTAGTTTCAATTATTACATTAATAAGTAAATAACGATTATTTCGACTGCGTATTAAGTTATATTTAGAGTAGAAAAAAGCCACTTGAAGACTTAAACACAAATCAGCTTGATTTATCCATTGTTAATAATAATTCAGCTTCCGTAAATAATGAAAATTACTTTAGAGAAGTATAAATACCTGAAGAATCAATTGTAGATACTCAAACTGCCTTTTTCAATGGTCAGGTAGTTCAAATATGCTACATAGATGAAAATGATGCGAAATCTTTAAATTTAAACTTATTGTAATAATAATGAGAATTTGTTAATCAAACAAAAGTATTATGTTGTGATCATATTTTATAAGAAGGAATTTATAATATAAAATCATTTATTAAAATGTAATAATTTATTTTAAAATAAAAATTGTTATGTTCCTTAATAAAAATAAAATTTTCAATTTTCAATAGACTGATTAATTATTTGATTTTTGAAAATTTTATTATGGCATAATTATTAAAGTATTAATTACTGGAAAAAAGAATTGAAAAATATCTATAGTAAAATATTAAATTTGACCGTGCCATGCGTGCCGCGTCGGGTGCCACAATCCACCCGCCGGTGGGGCACGTAGAGCATTTTTTTCAGAATTTCTTTTCTGTATTTTATCAATAATTAAAAGAAAATGAAAAAAAAGTTAATAGTTTATTTTATTTTATTTTTTTCTGATCTAATTATTCCGTTTTTGTACATTTTGAAATAATACACGGTTTAGTTGTTATTTTTAATCAAAGTTAGGGTGTCACACGTGCCCCGCCCTCCCCTATATACCGTGTGGTGATATGCTTATGCAAAAACACGTATATATCACTGTCTTTGTCGAGGTGCGAAGGAATTTTTGACTTGATTTGAAGGAACAATGGCGTTTTGGTATTGATTTATTTTATAGCATTTGAGGTCTCGATTTCCAGACCTACTCATCGGCGAGGTCTGGAAGAATCCAGACCATCCAGACCTAAGTTGACGCCACTGTACGGGAGCGCATCAAACGTGTATACATGGCAAAATAATTATTTGAATAATTCTTAGGCTCAAGCAGGCGGGGGATGCGAGTTCCACGTGGATACGGGACCGCATCAGACGTGTATACCTGGCCAAATAATTATTTAAATAATTCTTAACGCCAAGCATGCGGGGGATGCGAGTGCCGCGTAAATACGGGAGCACGTAAGGCGTGTATACATGGCAAAAGAACTATTTGAATAATTCTTAACCCAAGTAGGCCGGGAATGCGAGTTCCACGCGTATACGGAACGGCGTCAGACGTATATACCAAAATAACTATATAAATAATTCTTAACCCCGAGTAGGCGGGGGATCCGAGTTCCACACGTATACGGGAGCGCCTCAGACGAGCATACAGGCAAAATAATTATTGAAAGTAATTCTTAACCGTGCAAGTAGGAGGGGGATGCGAGTTTCACGCGTATACCTGGTCAAATAATTATTTAGATAATTCTTGACGTCAAGCAGGCGGACGATGCGAGTGCCACGTGTACACGGGAGTGCGTCAGACGTGTATACATCGCAAAATAACTATATAAATAATTCTTAACCCCGAGTAGGCGGGGGATAAGAGTTCCACACATATACGGGAGCGCGTCAGACGAGCATGCAGGCAAAATAATTATTGAAAGTAATTCTTAACCCCAAGTAGGCGGGGAAAACGAGTTTCACGCGTATGCGGGAGCCTGTCAGATGTGTATACATGCCAAGGAGCGCGTCAGACGTGTATACATGGCAAAATAATTATTTAAATAATTTTTAACCCGAAGCAGGCGGGCGATGCGAGTTAGACATGTATACGGGAGCGCGTCAGACGTATATATATATGTCAAAATAACTATTTGAATAATTCTTAACCCCGAGTAGGCGGGGGATACGAGTTTCACACGTATACGGGAGCCCGTTAGACGTGTATACGTGGCAAAAAACTTATCTAAATAATTCTTAACCCCAAGCAGGCGGGGGATGCGAGTTTCACGCGTATACGGGTGCGTGTCAGATGTGTATTAGGGATGCACGAATACTCGACTCGACGTGTTTGAACAGTATCGAACTATTTTTTCGAACTCGAGTCGAATACTCGATACTTTGAACTGTTCAACATCATACGAACTACTCGTATACCATCAAACTGTTCGGACCAAATGAACTACTCGGACATGATTGAACTACTCGATTTGGTCGAACTGTTCGAACCAGATCGGACTGTTCGACCGAAATCGGACTAGTCGATTTTGGCGAACTGTTCGAACCAGGTCGGACTATTCGATTTATGTCGAAGTATTTTTCTTTTTTATTTATTTATTTATTTATTTAACTTTAACAAAAATGAATGCGTATTTAATGAAATAATTTTAAAAATTAAAAAAATAGTATTTTGTCATTTATTATGAAATAAATATCTCAGTTACAAGTGGAATTTTAATTCTACTGTATAGAAAACTAAATTTAATGTAAAAAAATGTGTCTATCAAGAATAATAATATAATAAAACAGATTTTACAAAGTTACAAGCCGGGATTCAAGTAGCTTAATCATGTCGAACAGTTTAGTTATTTCGAACAGTTCGATTATTTCAAACTGTTCGGTTATTTCGAACTGTTCGATTATTTCGAACTGTTCAATTATTCCGAACTATTCAATCGGACTTGGAACAGTTCGATCACTTCGGACCGTCCGATTATGTCCAATAGTTCGATCATTTCGAACTATTCGATTGAAGTTCGAGTAGTTCAGTACTTCGAGTAATGGGTCCCACTCGACTCGAGTTCGCCGAGTCGAGTATTTAGGCCGAGTAGTTCGAATTTCGAACAGTCCGACACCCCTAATGTGTATACATTCCAAAATAATTAATGGAATACCTCTTAAACCCAAGTAGGCGGGGAATCCCTTATAAAAATATCCTATAGAAAATCCTGTAGGAAATGCTATAGGAAATCCTGTAGGCATTCCGTAGAAATCCTATAGGAATCCTATAGGATACTCTATAGGCAGTCCTATATGAAATTCTATATAGGAAGTTCTATAGGAAATCCTATGTGAATTTCGCGCTTTTCTTGTAGGAAATCCTATAGGAAATCCTATAGGAAATTCTGTAGGTAATTCTGTAGGAAAAACTGTAGACAATTTTACATGGAAAATCCTGCAGGGAATTCTGGAGTATTTTCGTGAAAACAGTTTATAGAGGTTTAGCATCTTATTTAGCGCTGTAACATCGCACAGTAGAATCAGTGGCAAACAGTCCTAGGTAAGGAGTTGCACCTAGGGACTGCCGTGCACGACTGCCGGCGCTTAGCGATTAAGCCCAATGAGCTCAGATATCAAAATCAAGGTAATCCTTGTCACATTGACTCTCCGTAAAGTCGTTCAAACGGTTGAATCTCATGGCTTTACATACCCTCGCGGTTCCAATGTGTTGATGAGAGTCCCGAATGCTGCGCTGCGCTGCAGCATGCGGTAGAAGCTTGCTTCTTCAGAGCCTCGTTTATGTATGTTCGCTGCTATGCTGCTATGGGGCGCAGCAGTCGGAACTCTCATAAACACATTGGAACCGCGAGGGTATGTAAAGCCATGAGATTCAACCGTTTGAACGACTTTACGGAGAGTCAATGTGACAAGGATTACCTTGATTTTGATATCTGAGCTCATTGGGCTTAATCGGTAAGCGCCGGCAGTCGTGAACGGCAGTCCCTAGGTGCAACTTCTTACCTAGGACTGTTTGCCACTGATTTTGCTGTGCGATGTTACAGCGCTAAATAAGATGCTAAACCTCTATAAACTGTTTTTACGAAAATACTCCAGAATTCCCTGCAGGATTTTCCATTTAAAATTGTCTACAGTTTTTCCTACAGAATTACGTACAGAATTCCCTGCAGGATTTTCCATTTAAAATTGTCTACAGTTTTTTCCTACAGAATTACGTACAGAATTTCCTATAGGATTTCCTATAGGATTTCCTACAGGAAAAGCGCGAAATTCACATAGGATTTCCTATAGAACTTCCTATATAGAATTTCATATAGGACTGCCTATAGAGTATCCTATAGGATTCCTATAGGATTTCTACGGAATGCCTACAGGATTTCCTATAGCATTTCCTACAGGATTTTCTATAGGATATTTTTATAAGGGATACGAGTTTCACGCGTATACGGGAGCGTGTCAGATGTATATACATGCTAAAATAATTGATGGAATACCTCCTAAACCCAACTAGGCGGGGGATGCTAGTTCCACGCGTATACAGGAGCGCGTCAAACGTGTATACATGGCAAAATAATTATTTAAATAATTCTTAACCCCAAGCAGGCGGGGGATGCAAGGTCCACGTGTATACGGGAGCGCGTCAGACATGACGAAAATAATTATTTCGCCATAAAAAAATTTCTGACGCGCTTCAGTATGTGCGTGGAACTCGTAACCCCCGGCTGCTTGGGGTTAATAATTATTTAAATAATTATTTTGCCATGTATACACGTCTGACGCGCTCCTGTACATGTGTGGAATATACTTGCATCCTCCGCCTGCTTGTGGTTGAGAATTATTAAAATAATTATTTTGCCATGTATACACGTCTGACGTACTCCCGTATAGGCGTGGAACTCGCATCCCTCGCTTTCTTGGGGTTAAGAATGATTAAAATAATTATTTTGCCATGTATGCACGTCAGACGCGCTACCGCATACGCGGGGAATCGTATCCCCCGCCTATTCGGGGTAAAGAATTATTTAAATAGTTATTCTGGCATATACGTCTGTCGCGCTCCCGTATACGGGTAGAACTCGCATCCCCGGCCTACTTGGAGTTATGAATTATTCAAATAGTAATTTTGGCATATATACACGTCTGACGCGCTCCCGTATTCGCGTAGAACTCGCATCCCCCGCCTGCTTGGGGTTAAGAATTATTAAAATAATTATTTTTCCATGTATATACTTCTGAGGCGCTCTAGTATACGTGTGGAACTCTCACCCCCCGCCTACGTGTGGTTAACAATTATTTAAACAATTATTATGCCATGTATACACGTCTGACGCGCTATCGTATACACCTGGAACTCGCAACCCCCGCCTACTTGGGGTTAAGAATTATTTAAATCATTATTTTTCCATGTATGCACGTCTGACGCGCTCCCGTATTCGCGTAGAACTCGCATCCCCCGCCTGCTTGGGGTTAACAATTATTAAAATATTTATTTTGCCATATGTACACGTCTGACGCGCTCCCGTATTCGTGTCCGTATTGAAAAATATCGCGCAATTAATCGCGCGACTAATCGCGCGAAGATCGTGCCAGTTTATCGACCATTTTCTGGCGCGATAATCGCGCGAGTTACCCGAAATTCAACATTAAAAAATAAGTTTTATTTTCACAACTGTGTACGTGCTTGCATAATTGACAAACATTATGACTAAATGTATCAGTGCGTATAAACTGCAGTTTTAATGTACGTGTGAGTATGTGACTGTATGTATCCCTGTTGAAAATATCCACGTGGATTGACATGGATTCCACATGGATTCAAATGGATATCCGCGTGGATCATCCACGCGGATATCATGATGAAAATCCATGTGGATTATTTGAAATCTATGTGGATTCTGAGAAACCAACCCGATTTGAAAAATTCACGTGGATTTTTTGGAATCCACGTAGATTCCAACTAATCCACATGGATGTAGACAATCCGGCTGAAAAAATTCATATGAGACTCACATGAATCTCACGTGATTCTCAGGTGAGTCTCATGCCAAATTCTCATGTAAGTCTCATGTGAGTCTCATGTTTCCACTAACAATTTTAAATGAATTAATATGATTTTTCTGTAATTAATTGTTTAAATTAATTTAATCGTTTTAATTTATTTTCTAATATGAAATTAGAGATGTAAATAAAACTCAATGAAAAAATAAAACAGATGTATATATTTTTAATTGTTTTATTTTATAAAAGTATAAAAATATGTATTTCGGTACAAATAGTATTTTCGCCACCCTGAATATGGCCAAATAGAGCGTATGCCCTATTGAAGAAAATCTTGTGATCAATTACATGATTTTTTCCAAAATCCGGGAATATGCTCTGCTTGATGTATAACTCAATTTATTTATTATTTAGCAGTTTAATACTGCTTCTAAATGAAGAATAACAGTTTAATGAAATTTTGAACGATAATATATTATCGTGCAAATGTTTCATTAGAATGTTGGTATAATTGTTTGCAAGTATTACATTTTAAAAAATAATCAATTTAATTGAAAATATAGAATTAACTTTATTATTATAACAATTGTAATGTACCGACACAACTGTAAGTAAATAATAGAGACATGTAACATACCTGCAACATTAGAATAATGTTATTGATGATATTTTGCTTAATGTGGAAAAAGAAGAAACGATGTTCAACGAGCCTCGTGCTCGCGCTCTCGACGTGTACTCGATATTAGTAGATACCGCAAGAACAGTCACGATGGCGACGGCGATAGGGCGCGCGAGGAGGCGACGTCTTGGCGATGTTGTCCCCGTTGACAGAACTCAGCTGAAATTTCGCGTCAAGCCTCATGTAACAGAACAAAGTCCAATTAAGTATCTTACAAATTTGTGTCCTGACTGATCTTGGCGAATTCACATATAGTTATAAAAGCACTTCACATATGAAAGAGTATTGACATGTGGATGGCTTTACTATAGTTTGTAACTTTTAATCGATTTTTAAAAAAATTGTTTGTACATTCATTATTTTATTTCATATAATTGAGGTTTTTTGTCCACCACTCACTGTTCCTCTCTTAAAAAAGTGATGGATGAAATCTGTCACCACAATAAGACTGTTTTGATTGGTTGTTGTTGACTCATTTGATTGGTCTATAAAGAATAGGCGCAAAAATATAATGTGTTTAAATTTTAAGATTAAATTCTTGAGTTGTAGTATTAAAAAATGGAATATCCGTCCGTAACAATAGTATAAGAAAAATTTTATTATTTTATTTATCAAAATTACATTATTATTGTATAATTTAAACTGATTAAAACAAACTTTTAGATTGAAATTAACTAACATGATCATGTTCATAACCTCAAAAAAAAAAAGAAAAAAATAGCAATAATAGTAATACGCGCGAAATGCGTTGAATGTAGCTAGTAGGGGAGGGCGGGGCACGTGTGACACCCTAACTTTGATTAAAAATAACAACTAAACCGTGTATTATTTCAAAATGTACAAAAACGAAATAATTAGATCAGAAAAAAATAAAATAAAATAAACTATTAACTTTTTTTTCATTTTCTTTTAATTATTGATAAAATACAGAAAAGAAATTCTGAAAAAAATGCTCTACGTGCCCCACCGGCGGGTGGATTGTGGCACCCGACGGGGCACGCATGACACGGTCAAATTTAATATTTTACTATAGGTATTTTTCAATTCCTTTTTCCAGTAATTAATACTTTAATAATTATGCCATAATAAAATTTTCAAAAATCAAATAATGAATCAGTCTATTGAAAATTAAAAATTTTATTTTTATTAAGGAACATAACAATTTTTATTTTAAAATAAATTATTACATTTTAATAAATAATTTTATATTATAAATTCCTTCTTATAAAATATGATCACAACATAATACTTTTGTTTGATTAACAAATTCTCATTATTATTACAATAAGTTTAAATTTAAATATTTCGCATCATTTTCATCTATGTAGCATATTTGAACTACCTGACCATTGAAAAAGGCAGTTTGAGTATCTACAATTGATTCTTCAGGTATTACTTTTCTAAAGTAATTTTCATTATTTACGGAAGCTGAATTATTATTAACAATGGATAAATCAAGCTGATTTGTGTTTAAGTCTTCAAGTGGCTTTCTTCTACTCTAAATATAACTTAATACGCAGTCGAAATAATCGTTATTTACTTATTAATGTAATAATTGAAACTAAAAACTACTTAAAACTAAATTATTGCACTGCGTAGTTGTTAACCCATCTTGCTCCGTTTTTTGTTTGTAGGTTACATCACTTCGTTCGGCGGCCGCCGCGGCGCACTGATACGCCCGAGTGTGCCACGCGTGCCCCGCCAGGGTGCCACGTCATGCCCCATTTTAATACCATTTTCATTTTTTAATTATATTATTTATAAGATTTTCTGAAAATAACAAAAACAGGGCTTGAAAGATAAAAGTTGAAACTATCAAATAGGTTTGGTCTCATTTAGAAAAAAAATCATTTTCTCGTTACTCCAAGCGACTTAAAAATGAAGTCAACCTTGTTTCTAAGCACCGATTTTCAATCTTATTAAATTAAATGTTAAACATTATCTATAATCTCAAAAGTATAGAGAAAAATTCTAAAAGCATATCTAATTAGGTTTACGTAAAAATTACATTTTTTGCATTCATTAATATTAAAAATTTGAGGGTGCCAAACTTACCTGCCTGACACGTCATGCCCCGCCTTCCCCTATAGTGTAATATACATTTTAAAATATTTTAAATTATATATTTATTCATTTTGTTATTTTGTTATAGGCATATCTTCTTTGAGATCCACAATTCAGTTGTTCGTTGATAGATTTAAGACTTGGGTGGCTTAGCGTAAGAAATATATTTTGAAGTAAATGTTGATTGTTTTTATATACACCTCCCCAGGCAATTATCCCATAATTAATAACACTGTGAAAAAACGCATAGTAATAACCTTTAACGTACTTATTTACATAAATTTGTTAATTTTGTAAAAGATGAAATTTAAGTAACTTGTTTTTTTTATTAGGTAGTTGATATGTTTATCCCATTTTAGATTATGATCAAAATTAACTCCTAAATATTTACACGAGTCAACTTTCTTTAATTTTTCTTTGTTAATATAAATATCTAAATTTGTTGGTATACTGTCACAGTAATTCCCGAAAATTATGTACACAGTTTTACTTATGTTTAATGTTAGTTTATTCAATGCGAGCCATATAGCTACTTTTTCAAGATATCGATTCATTTCACTTTCAACTTCTTTCCAGGTTTTACCTGACGATATAACTGCTGTGTCATCAGCATATGATAAAATTGAGTTTTCTGGCATTGTTATCAGTAAATCATTTATATATAATATAAAAAGTAATGGCCCAAGGATTGTTCCTTGGGGCACTCCCACCGTTATTGTTATCGATTCACTCTCACTTTGGTCAATTCTTACTTTCTGTTTTCTATTTGTTAAGTAGCTTTGCATTAATTTATAAGCATTGCCTCCCTAGCAAAAAAAAAATAGTGAAGACAATTGAATAAAACTGAAGAAAACAGTTATTCACTGCAGATAACTGCAGAAAAAGGTCGGAATTGAGACAAAGACAACAGCTATCTGTAGTTTTCATCAGTTATTTTCAGTTATTAACTGTTATGTTCAAATTCCAATCGCAAAAAAATTTTAAAAAAATTGTTTTCTTACTCGCCCACCCGAAAGTACGTACTTTCGGCCCGCATCTCCGGGCCGAAAGAGAAACTTTCGCATCCTATTTTAGACCAACCGCGCGCTCTGATGGGCTGCCGAAATTTCCTGACCCGCGGCGCTTCAGCGCCCGCGCGCATGCCCGAGGAAAGATGTTTGTGCGGTGTGAAGGTTAGACACGTACGAAATAAACAGAGGAAAGTGCACGGGTGACAAGAAAAAAGTTAGTTGAAATAAAAAGTGGTTTTGTTTGATCGTGGTTATCGTTTTTTAAACGTATGGACGGGAGCGTCCGAGAAAAATATGTTTGTGCGGTGTGAAGGTTAGACACGTACGAAATAGACAGAGGAAAGTGCACGTGTGACGAGAAAAAAGAGTTAATTGAAATAAAAAGTGGTGTTGTCTTTTTTTAATGAATGTATTTCTGATGCCCGCCCCGACCAACAAAACCTCGGCTTCGCCTCGGTCTTGCAAATGTCGGGCGGGCATCAGACTATCTGTACAATAGCGAAAGTAGCAGACGCCCAAAAAACCAGCTCTCTACGCCGGGCCGAAAGAAAAAACAGTCGGTAATATCGACCGAGCTACCCAAAGCGGCCGACAGAGGCACTACTATCGAGCGGGCCGAAAGAAAAACTAACACTCAAACACAGCTAGCAGACGACAACGCAATTTTATCAATTATTTAACAATTGCAGAACGTACTTTCGGCCGGGGAGTAAGAAAAATAGTATACAATACTTGGACCGGAAATTGGATGCCCTGGCCGTGCGTTATGACGCCCTCGGCTTCGCCTCGGGCGTCATACCACGCACGGCCCGGAAATCCAATTTCCGGCACACGTATCGTAATATACTATTTGTTCATTTTTCTTCACTTTTCTTCAAAATTTTCTTCACTTTTAAACAGTTTAAAACTGTTTTCTTCGTTTATTAATAGTTATTATCAGTTTTTTTCAATTATTAACTGTTATGTTCAAGTATCGAATTAAGTTGTATATAGCAAAATTTTCCAATATTTTTATTACATTTATAAACAGTTTTCATCCGTGTATAACTGTTGTCTTCAGTTGTATTCAGAATAAAACTGTTATTTTCAGTTTTTTACTGATTTCTTCACTTCTTAAAGTCGCTTGCTTTTCCGAAAACAGAACATAACTGTTGATAACTGAAAAAAACTGTTTATAATTGCAAATAACTGTAGATAACAGTGAAAACTGATACAAACTGAAGAAAACTGATAAAAACTGAAGATTACTGTTGTCTTTGTCTCAATTCCGACATTTTTCTGCAGTTAATTTCTGTTTTCTTCCATTTTCTTCAGTTTTTTTCTGATAGCTGCAGATATCAACTGTTATGAGCATTAAATTTTTTTCACTAGGGCTCTTATCCCGTATGCTTGCAACTTATGTAGAATGTATATTATGATCAACTGTATCAAAGGCTTTAGCTAGATCTAGAAATGCGACTATAATGGGCTTACTCTTATCTAAGTTCTCATAGATCCTCTTTGTAATATAGCTTAGAGCATCTCTGGTTCCTTTGTTTTTAATAAAGCCAAATTGTTTTTCGCTTAATATTTTGTGTTTGTTAATAAAATCAAAAATTCTTTCGTATATTACCTTTTCAAAGATTTTTGCAATATTCGATATGAATGATATAGGTCTGTAGTTATTAACTTTTAATTTTTTCCCTGATTTGTAAATTGGTACCACTTCAGCTGCTTTTAGTTTTACGCGTACGATCCGCGGATGCGCAGCGCCAGTCTGGGAAGTAAATCAGAATAAAAACATTGGCCGCGCAAGCGCCGTTGACCAAGCGACACTACTGTACCGACACAGCCCGAAGCCAACTCGTATTGTGTCTCGGAGTTGCATTCGCCGAGACAAATAGTTCTCGGAGTCACACTCGCCGAGACAAATAATTCTCGGAGTTGCACTCGCCGAGACAAATTGTTCTCGGAGTTGGACTCGCCGAGACAAATTGTTCTCGGAGTTGGACTCGCCGAGACAAATAGTTCTCGGGGTTGCACTCGCCGAGACAAATAGTTCTCGGAGTTGCACTCGCCGAGACAAATAGTTCTCGGTTTTGTGTGTCTTGACGTCGAGACAAATTTAGAATCAGGCCCCAGACCCCAGAGCAAAATCATGACGGTATTATACTATGTATTATACCATTATCGTGTCGTGTACGATACCGCGGTATTATACGCGACCAACCCTGGGCATAAGGGTGAATGTACATAAGAGCCGCGCTGCGCCGCGCCGCACAGTGGGCTAAAACCCGATTTTTTTTTCAAAATAAAATAACTCTACACAGAAGCCACCAATTTGGATGATTTTTGTTTCTACTTATAGCAAATTAAATGTAGATTAGAGGAAAAATAAAGAATATTGTTAAATAAATTTTTATAACCTCCAAATTCAACAAGAAACATAGGTATTATTCAAAATTTTGTAGGAAACCGTATTTAAGTTTCAGAAAAATGTTTCTTTTTGGGAAATATGTTGCCTCCTGAGTTCATCCATGTATAATATATAACCCCTACACCTGTGAACCATAACCTAAACACCTTGCAGATGAATACTTCGCCGCAAAGTCAGGTTAATACGATAATCTGTAATGAACTATGACTTTGTAAGGTATTTATGACAAAATAAGTGATCTGTAACATTAAAAACTTATAATGACCATAACCTAAACCATTTTGCAAATTAGCTTATTATTTTTATTTAGAAAAAAAGTAATTCCACACAGAAACCACCGATTCAGATGATTTTTGTTTGTACTTATAGCTAATTGAATGTAGATTAGGGGAAAAATAAAGAGTATTGTCAAATCAATTATTATAACCTCCAAACTCTACAAGAAACATAGGTATTTTTCAAAATTTTATAGGAAACCGTATTTAAGTTTTAGAAAAATGATTCTTTTTTGAAAAAATGTTGCCCCCTGAGTTCCTCCATGTATAATATATAACCCCTACACCTTTGTACCATAACCTAACAACTACGTTGAATACTTTGCCGCAAAGACATGTTAATATGATAATCTATAATGCACTATGACTTTGTAAGTTACTTATGAAAAATTAAGTGATCTGTAATATTAAAAACTTTTAATGATCATATCCCAATACTTTTTACCGATTAGCTTATTAATTCGATTTAGAAAAAAGTTATTCCAGACAGGAACCACCGATTCGGATGATTTTTGTTTTTACTTACAGCTAATTGAATGTAGATTAGGGAAAAAATAAAGAGTATTGTCAAATCAATTATTATAACCTCCAAACTCTACAAGAAACATACGTATTTATCAAAATTTTGTAGGAAACCGTATTTAAGTTTTAGAAAAATGATTCATTTTGGGAATAATGTTGCCTCCTGCGTTCATCTATGTATAATATATAACCTCTACACCTAAGAAACATAACCTAACAGCTCTACGTGGAATACTTCGCCGCAAAGACATGTTAATCTGTCATGCACTGTGACTTTGTGAGGTAGTTATGAAAAATTAAGTGATCTGTAACATTAATAACTTTTAATTACCATAACCTAATACTTTTTACCGATTAGCTTATTAATTCGATTTAGAAAAAAGTTATTCCAGACAGGAACCACCGATTCGGATGATTTTTGTTTTTACTTACAGCTAATTGAATGTAGATTAGGGGAAAAATAAAGAGTATTGTCAAATCAATTATTATAACCTCCAAACTCTACAAGAAACATACGTATTTATCAAAATTTTGTAGGAAACCGTATTTAAGTTTTAGAAAAATGATTCATTTTGGGAATAATGTTGCCTCCTGCGTTCATCTATGTATAATATATAACCTCTACACCTAAGAAACATAACCTAACAACTACGTGGAATACTTCGCCGCAAAATCAGGTTAATACGATAATCTGTAATGCACTATGACTTTGTAAGGTATTTATGACAAAATAAGTGATCTATAACATTAAAAACTTTTAATGACCATAACCTAAAACTTCTTACCGATTAGCTTATTATTTGGATTTAGAAAAAAAATTACTCCAGACAGAAACCACCGATTCGGATGATTTTTGTTTGTACTTACATCTAATTGAATGTAGATTAGGGGAAAAATGAAGAGTATTGTCAAATCAATTTTTATAACCTCCAAACTGTACGAGAAACATTTTTTCTAAATTTTTCTAAATTTGGTTGAAAACTGTATTTATGTTTTAGAAAAATGATTCTTAGTGGTAAAAATGTTTACTTCTGAGTTCGTCCATATATAATATATTACCATTAGACCTGTGAACATCAAGGAGCGCGGGCGCGCTCCGAAGGCAAGTATAGAAGAAGCCTGAAGGAACGATCCGCACTAAATATACATTGAAATTGGTGTGTGAGAAATTCAATGCGCCTATATACCTATTACGTTAGTTTTAACTATATAACATATTACTCTTAATCGAAAGCTATTTCATTGCTCTACTCAAATCAAAAGATTTTATTTAATAAGATTATCTTGTTTAAAAGATATAGACAACTGAATTTTTTTATGTCCGTTTTCCTTTCAGAATTTTAGTCTTTTTTTCCGGCATCCGGTTTGCAGTTTAGCCTTACAACTATAAGTAAAATACTTCGCCGCAATGACAGGTTAATACTTTATTCAGTATATCTTTTGAATATAATTATCACTGGATTAGTGATTTGTAAACAATTCGATATATACAATCTTTGGTGAAGCTAAATGCAGTATAACCTTCGGGCTCTTTCATATTAAAAAAACCGCTGCCAATTCATTGGCCCGTAGCTTCCTGAAAATTAATTTGATGATCCCTTTAATTCATTTTTAATAACAAAATTTATTATTTTTGCAACAATTTATTACATTATTATAATTAAATTTATTATTGAAAAATTAAAAGTTTGGGTTTATAGTACATGGTCAGTTATTGTCAGTTTACCAGACAACATACAAATTTTTCATATTTTTGTTTTTCTGTCAGTGCACGATGTAAGTATCTACAACTATAGAGGAACTAGAATGGAAATTTAACCAGAGTCTAGAAACCGTCAGCTGTTGAATGATAGCACACGGCCTCAAACTGCCATGCGGGCCTCAAAGGCCTGCTATGTGTAGAGAGAGTACGTCTACAACGTGCCACCCAGCGTCTGGTTTTTGGTTTCGGAACCCCCTCTCGGGGCCTGATTCTCTAACTCTATCTCGGTGTGATAGATACAAGACGAGAGTTTTAGCCCAATCAGAGAGATTCTTTAGAAGGAAAAACAGTTGGGTGCGACGGACGTAAGCTTATCAAGGCCCCGTACCGCTCTAGTGATGTTTTGTCTATTTTTGCTCGACCAAAAATCGAAATCCTGAGGCTGGGTAGCAGGTTGTAGACGCTCTACTATACCTGCATTTGTGTCTCTCTCAGAGCAGTCAAGCGAAGTTTGCGATGAAAATTTTTGTCTTCAAATTTTACGATAATAATGGAAGTTGGATAAATGAAAAAAAAGAAATTTTTCTTATATTATTTTAATTATTCGTCAGTTTTGAATACTTAAACTCAAGAATTCATTCTTGAAAATTCAAACATATTATATTTGGGCGCCAATACACCTCAGAAAACAATTATAACATGTTTTTACAACAACTCAAAAAATCACTATCACAAAGCTTCCTCTAGGAGGAAGCAAAAAAAAGCTTAAATTGAATTATCTTATAATTTGAAATTACTCATACAATGGACAGGCAGAGCTTGAATCGAAATAATCTGTAATCTTATGAACCTTGTAGATTGAAATACCAGGTTGAAAGGAAAATATCCGATAGCCTCAAAACTCTTTTATATAAATAGAATAAAGCTTTAAACACAATTGGCTAGCTTGGCTTGAAGCTAAATCATCCACAGGCTTTGATTTTTTATATTTGTTACCCCAGGTAACTCGACTCGATTTTTTCTCTTTTGTTTATATACAGTTACGTATACATTTAATAACATTTATAATACAATAAGAGAATAAATAAATGAACGTTTATTTTTCGTTTGTACTATACATTGCATCGGTTATCTGAGGTAAGTATTTTTAACTACATGTATCGGATTGCTTAATTCAAATTTTAGACTGTTCAGTGTTTCTTGTTTGTATTGTTATCATTTAAAGGAAAAGTTCTAATGTACACCCTAATGAAATACTTAAGCCGTAAATTATATTAACATTAAATTTTTATATATAATTTTTGGAAATTCGGTTCGAAAAAATTAATACTCGGTTAACTAATAAGCATAAATAAGCGTAGAATTTCTTTATTACTTTATAAATTTCTTAATGAGTTATTAAATATAATTTTATCTAAATTATAAGATAAGACAAGTATGTATATATACTAATTCGAGTCGAAATTAGCATTTATGTTGTCTTACAGAAATAAAGCAATATTCTGTAAAATATAAAATTTAAAAATTATACTATCAATTTGGAATATAATTATTAACTATACCTATAATCTATAAGTATCTTATTATCTGCAGTACAATAAATAATCAAATTATAGCATAGCAACCGTATAAACAATTATGTTAAATAGGTATAATCATATCACAGCAACCGCATCAACAACAGCCAAATGCACAGATTTTCAAAACACGAAGAAAAAAGAAAATACTTTAGTTTAGTATAATTTGATTCGTGTCCATCAAACATTGCATCGTTAATATAAGGTGAGGTTAATGCCAGACTATTGTTTTAGCCTGATTCGAATTACATTATGGGTTAATTATTTGAATATGTTATAGAATAATAATTAAATCATAAATAAATAGGTGATGCAAATAATGTAGAGTACAGGGTCAAAGATGCCAGTGCAGGTAAAATGTCATATAACGTATATCTTAAGGGGGGTATTTCGCTAAGGAGCATATTTAACGAGTACTTCCTTGGGCCTCCAATATTTCTAGCCCATAATATTAATATTATTGCTTGCAAAGTAATCTATAGTCAAAATTAATAATGAAACAATAGATTTTATAGGTAAAAAATATATAAAATTTGCTTACACAATCAATTCACAAATTTTATGAAATTTAAAATCAGTATGTCACGCATTTTGTTTAAATTTTCGTGACTAATATTAAATAACTTGGCCAAATATTTTTTCATTGATTCTTTTTTCTGGTCGTTCGTTGGCCCATATATTTTTCATTGTTTCATTTTTCTGGTGGTTGCTTGAATACATATGCATTTTCTTATTGGCTAAAATAGGCTGGAAGTATAAAAATTATGCAAACATACAAAAATCGTGCTATCCCACAAGGCTATGTAGCAATGTAACCTGAAAACTCAATTTTTATTAATGTCGTGCTCAATTTATTCTTCATCAAGATACATTAAAATTATGCAGAGAGATTGGAATAATCATTATTTATCACGTATTTAAATTTTATTTGAAAATATTTGGTTGGATTTTGGGAAAGACCCTCCTTAATGCGTGGATGTATTCAACAATTACCGAGGTGTTTAAAATTAATCAACGGCAAGTTTTAAAAAAGGGTTGCATCTTTATTTTAGTTATTCGATTGTTGTTATATAAATACTCTCAAAAATATTTTTTATATAATTAAGAAGATAATTTTTTTTTATTTTTAGAGGCAAATGCTATATACAAAATATAAATATGTCAAATAATACTTCTGAGGATTATATTTAGTTATTATTTATTTTTGTAAAGTGGCATATTACTTTAGGGCGAGTAGTAACCGGTCAAAAATATCCAGCTAGGAAATCCAGATGGATTTCCAGCTGGATTCCAGGTGGATTTCCTAGCAGGATCGGGTGGATTCACGTAGATTTCGATGGATTTTTTAGCTGGATTCCTACTCTTATCCATGTTGCGTGGATTTCTTACCCATTTTCAGTAAAAATTAAGTAGGAAATCTACGCAACATGGACCAGAGTAGAAATCCAGCTAAAAAATCCATTGAAATCTACGTGAATCCACCCGATCCAGCTAGGAAATCTATCTGGATCCAGCTAGGGAATCCATCTGGATTTCCTAGCTGGATATTTTTGACCGGGTATATCGTACACCTAGGGTTTGAAGAATCAAGAATTAATTTTTATTATTCGATAATTATCCGATTTTATATTATCCGATGTCATACGTGTAAGAAATTAATGTTTTCGTAAATAAAATAGTGTTTCATAATTATTTTTGATTGATATTGTAGCAAAACCCGATCTTTATAAATAGCAAAGTTTGGTTAACATCAATATATATACACTTTTTAAAATGGATTTTCCTTCAAGTGTTGTATTACCCCTCCCTCTACACCTTCTACAGTAAATAATATATCATTTAAAATAAAAATATGCATTTAACTATAGCATGTTCAAACCCAAAACAAAAAAGAGAAAAAGTGAAAATATTCAAAGAGGTCGGCCGAAAAAGAAAACTCGTAGCAGTTTTAACGGAGGAAGAAAACGAATAGTGACAACGGATTCTGATCCCGGTAAAAAATAATGTCATCATAAATGAAACCAATAATTGCAATGTCCTGCATTTTTATATATATATATATATATATATATATATATATATATATATATATATATATATATATATATATATATATATATATATATATATATATATATATATAAAGGGTATCCGCTCGGAAAAGCCCTTTTATTTCTTTTGTTCAATATATATATATACTACCGAAACAAACGTTTGACGCTTTGTTATTAGGATGTCAAAGCACAATTTATAGAAGAGCCCATGAAGTTGCTGAATTCGCAAATCATGATATAAATTTACTAGAATTAGCTCTGAAACTGACTCTAAAATCAAAGAGACAAAGTATTGATGGAAACAATCACATTGCTTATGAAGATCAAACCCAAACTGATGATGAACTAAGTAAGTCCTATAGAAAAAAGAACCTTAATCAAAAAAATTAAGGCAATTAATAAAATAATCCTACTCTAAAATCAAAGTTTTAGTTTTTCTTTAACTAATATAAGTTCTTACTAAATTCGCGACTTCATATCCATCGGCAATCACAATTTAGAATGTGTTGAGAATGTTTGTGTTTTAAAATGAAATTATAATAAAAAATAATTGGCTTTTATAATTATTTTTCACTACCTCTAAATTATTAAAAATACATTGAAACAAAAATAATATATGTAATCTCAAAAAATTAATCAAATTATCTTTTGTTGAAGAATTTTTATTAATTATTAGATAAAGTAATATGTTTACTGTACGTTAATTGATGCCACTTTAGTTAAGAAGTATGCATATAGCAATAAAACAAGAAATAAGAGCACTAATTTCGAATAGTGAATGTTTACTAATAGAACCTTCTTACTCCATTTTGAAATGATTGATAAATTCTAATTACATTTTTCATCAGGGCACTCGAATGAATCAGCCTTAGCTTTCTATATGGAAAATGACTATAGCAAGAATCGGTATAAAGCTTTAGTAACCGATACTCATTCAAAGAAATCCAAGATCTATCCACGTTATGAGTTAATTAGGAAATAATTTTTTTTTTATATTTCGATAGAAAAATTTATAATTCCATGATATATTGTAGAATTTGAAATTCCACGATATATTCCATGAAAAATTTATAATTCCATGATATATTGTATTCAATATAATAATTCGTGGAGCTGAATTTGCTACTTTATTTTACTGGACAGTATAGTGAATATTATTTGAAAATTGCGATGTGTTAACGACTTTTTTTATACAAAAAGCTTTGTGACAGTAAAAAAGGTTACAAAAATGTTGAAATATTTCAATGTTAAAGTATAATTAAGTTTCAATTACATTGTAAATATAATGCGCAAGAGTTTAAAAGCTTTCTCGTTTTGAAAGTAAAGCTATATGAGTATAATTCGTCCGCTGGGAGGAAAATAGTGCCATCTCGTTATTTTGCCAAGAAAAGTGCTAACTCGTTATTTCGGGAAGAAAAGTGTCATCTCGTTATTTTGCTAAGAAAAGTGCCAACACGTTATTTCGGTAAGATAAGTGCCATCTCGTTATTTCGGTAAGATAAGTGCCGTCTCGTTATTTCGTTAGGAAAAGTGCTAACTCTTTATTACACTAAGAAAAGTGCTCCGCTGAGTTGGTAGTTTTCTTAGCGAAATTGGCACTTTTCTTAGCAAAATAACGAGATGGCACTTTTCTTACCTAAATAACGAGTTGACACTTTTCTTGGCAAAATAACGAGATGGCACCTTTTTCCTCCCAGCCGACGAAATAATGAACGTTACTTTAAATTTTTTGACAAACGTTAGGTGAAAGTTTGTTTAAAATTCAAGACCAATAGGGTAATAGTGCTATTTTTGTGTTAGTTTGCGTAACGATAATCAATTTCCATTCAAACTAATTATTTAACGTGTAAAATAAAGTAATATTGTTTTTCCAATTAGAAGTGAAATGGTTGAATGTTTACCTACACGAGTTTATGCGACAGAAGTGGAAGTTAGAGTACCTCTGCAAATCATGCTCAACAAAACCGTAGAAAGGTTATGTGAAACTGTAGCTACTGATTGGAGACCAGAAGCCTTAAATGATGTCACCTTGCTGCTTACATCAGGTTTTGATAGCTCGTCTGAACACATGAATTCGCACCAAAGGTGTGAAAATCCTGAAAATGACAGCCTGCTTGCTCAACAAACTTTGTTTGTAATAAGTATCTTATTGATTAAGTTAAGGTAACATTAATTTTTAAACAACAAAACTAAAATGAATTTCCTATTTTTATTTTTGTAATCTGTAGATCAGATTAAAATTATAAAACCTGACTTGATTTGACATACTTGTATAAAAACTATGCGTATAAGAATTCACAGCTCAGAGGCTTATCTGTCTATAAGGTATCTTACGGAAAAAAAATCACTTTTTGGGGGTTTACATCCAAATTTGAGTGTGGAAGTTCGACTGTAAGGATTATACAATCAAATTTGGGTATACACTCAAATTTTGGAGATGATACTCATCAGTTAAGAGTACACACTTAAAATTAAAATTATAACACTGAAGTCAAGTGTTACTTTTACTGTTCCTTTATACTTTAAAGTAATACTTAAATTGATAAAGACCTCTGTGGCTAAAGCTTTTTGCCCTTACGTGATAAAATCAACTATATAAAATACAGAACTTTATACATAGGCAAGCTCAGCTTTGAATCTAAACACCTGCACCCCAAAGCATGTTGGTGATAAATATTTAACAAAATGTAAAGTATTATTTATTTCTATGAAGATTTTAATAGTAAATTTACCGAACGATATTTAATTTAAGGAGCATAAAATTGATAGTTTACGCACACTGAATCAAAAAATATTTTAACATTACATATTGGACATATAATACAGTAAAATATTAAATTAATATATTCTTATATCAAGTGCTGAAGAATATAGCTGGATTAATCCCACACCACAAAGTGTTCGGTTTTGTCGACCGTTGCGAATCGCCCTTGAAAAAGAAGATGAAACAGCAACTATTCGGGAATTTCAGCGTTTAACTAATGAGATAAATTCGCTTACCACCCACAAGTTTCAGATTTTAAATAATAAAAAAGTGACCGTAAAGTTTCAAGTGTCTAAAACCATGTTTGATGGAAAATGTGTAAATACAATCACAGGGAATAGGGCGACTTGCAAATGCCCTATGTGTTTACGAACCACGTACAAGTTTAAGCTACAAGATCCATTCACTCCTAAAGAGGAAAATTTGCAGTATGGATTAGGATTATTACATGTTGAAATCAAAACATTTGAACATCTTTTGCATTTGGCTTATAGATTAACAATCAAAGAGTGGGATGTTACTGAACCACGGAAAGGTACGTTAGTTAATGTTTTAAATTAAGGGGATGTTGGGGCTATGAGGATTGATTGATATTTTCTACCTTTTGTAACTTTGAAAATTGAATTTGATCATATAAACTAAATACGTTGAAGTGTTCGAGAAGTTACTTAAAAAAAGTAACTCATTACAGTTACTTGGTTTAAAAACTTTTCAAAATAATTGACCAGCTTATATTTTTTCGTAGACCTTGCGTTCTCCGATTAATTGGGTTTGTGACTTTGTTGAATGACTGACTCACTTATTGCTGCACGTATGCATAACGCCCTTTTATTTTGTGTTGACCTTGCGTCTCTTTGCTATTTGGGTTGAATTTTTGAAATAATTGACTTGATTACTGTTGCACGTCTATGTAATTCCCTTTTTTACATAGACATCGCGCCCATGGCCATTTATATTTGACACTTCTGAAATAATCGCCTCACTTACTGTCGCAGTACGAATTACAGTACGTGTAACTTCCTTTTTTGCGTGGATCACGCCTCCTCCTGCTATTTGGGTTCGAGACTTTTTTAAATAAACTCCCTTACTGTCGCACATCTGCAAAAACTCACATTTTTTTGTAGACCTCGCTTCCCCTTCCTATTTGGGTTTGAGACTTTTTTAAATGATTGATTCGCTTACTGTCATGTCGCACGTCTGCGTAACTCCAATTTCACGTGGACCTTGCGTCCTCTGAGTATTTTGGTATAAAGATTTTTTAAATAATCGTCTCTCAGACAGTCGCACGTCTGCGTGCCTTCCTCTTCTACGTGAGCCTCGCGTCTTCTGGCTATTTGGGTATAAGAATTATAATTGACTCGCTAACTGTCGAATGTCTATGTAACTCCCTTTGTAACGTAAACTTACATTAGTGCCTCCAGCTATTTGGATTTGAGACTTTTTTAAATAATTGTGCGTGGAAATCACTTCTCCCTGCTATTTGGGTTTAAGACTTTCTAATAATCAACTTGCTTAGTATTTCACGTCAGTGTACCTTGTTCTTCTACGTTGACCTTACGTCCTCCGACTATTTGAGTATAGAAACTTTTTAAATAATCGTCTCGCTTACGGTTGTACGACTGCGTGCCTTCCTTTCTTTCGTAGACCCCTCAGATTTCGATTTAAAAAATTTGTGTGATTCTTGGATTAACTAATGTTCTGAGTTTAATGATTTCCTATATAAAAATGTATTATTATCAATATTATTTTTGATGATATGAACTATTTTTTAAATAAATAATGAGAAATACAGCTTGGTATGCTTGCTCCTACAACCTCTATAAATATAGACTCAAATTTTAATATTAAATTTGTAATTGAATACGTAAAGAGAGAGTATAGTGAAAATAAAAATAGATTAAAACAAAATTTTGGCTTAATATTAAACATCCACCTACATTATAACATATGTTTAATAAAATTAAACAAAAATTGTTACATAAGCAATTTACAAGCTGCTATTTTTTCTCTCTCCAAAATAACTGTATCTATTAAAAGTAGTAATTTCATAAATCGTACTTTAAAAAAGAGATGGTAATCCTTCTATATTCGTTCTCTTATTAATCGTTCGGCCAACGAATGAGAGATCTAACTCAGACCCTCTGGGTGGCTGTTCGTTTTTGCGCGCGATCTCTACATATGCATGAATTCCTAACCTCAAAAGTAAAAATTGAGGAAATATAACAACAAGAACGTGCAATCCGTGTCTCGAGTCTCTAGTTCATAAAAATTTCAATGTAATCTATTACTCTTCCTGATTGAAAAAAATGATTAGTATTTCATACTTCATGTTAAATTATAATTACGCTTTCAGAAAAATACAATGAACAAAAAACTGCTGTACAAAAAATACTTTTTGCTCAATTTGGAGTAAGAGTAGATCAAGTTTTACAAGGTCACGGTACCACAAACACTGGAAATTTAGCACGAAAATGTTTTAGCAATCCACAAAAATTTGCACAATCTTTAGGATTAGATAAACTATTTGTAGCCAATATTGCTTTATTATTGCAGTTATTTAAGTGAAAAAAAAAATTAAAGTTTAAAAAAACAGAGAAGTTTTGTTGGGAAACATATGATATGCATTATAGTTTATACCCCTGGGCTCGCATGAACCCAACAATGCACAAATTTCTTAGGCATGGCTGTGAGATATCGAGTCGCTTCCCTTTACCTATAGCTTATTATGCGGAAGATGGCCTTGAAGCAGCCCACAAGTACTATAGAAGAAATATGGTTTTGCATGCTAGACAGAACAGCAGAAAAAACCGTATTTTAGATATATTTAACCGAGCTGTATATATGAGTGACCCAAAAATTTCCTTAATTACAATTAAGAACAGAATACAAAGACGAAAGAAAAACAAGATTACTTTGGATATGTTAGAGTACATAAACGAAGTGTAAGTAAAAAGATATCATTGAGTAAATATAAAATTAATGTAGCTTTATTCGAGACTGAATGATAATAAGTACTAAAAAGTAAATTCTACAAGAAAGGAATTAATTCGTTTATATTATTCTCGAGAGAAGGTAATTCATTTTTTTTTTTTTGTTGCTGGGAAGTTAATGAGGGAACAGTCTATATTTATGTAATAGTAAATCCCTTCATTTATTTTGTTATTTTATTATGCCAAAAATTGGGTAAATTTACTCATACTACAAAAAAGCCTGGTGGAAATTTTCTCTATAAAAAATAGCCGGAAAGTTCTGGGTAGTCATGAAACGATTTTTCTGGTCCAATTATTTATTTAACGGAGACAAGGTAACCTCAAAATGTTTTTACTAAAAAGGACGCACCCCCACAACCATTATGTATTGATTTGCAGATCTAAATCCTATTGACACATTTGATCGGAAGGTCAAACAGTACAAAAATACTAAATTTTCAGAAGAATTGGCCGGGAACCAAAATCAATAAGGTTGCTGGGTGGTCCTTTTCTCTATAATTTGATTATGTATTTAAAACCAAATATTAAAAAATAGCTATAGCCTCTTACTAGTTATATTCTAACTAAAAAAACTGGCCAAATTTGATATCTTTAAAATACTCATTAATAAGTTAATGTAAATTTGTGAAAAACTTATTCTGATATTCTGCCTATTAAATGGTGAACATGAGCGGAAAAATTGTTTCATTGATGAATAGAAATGGCCAAGAAAAGTGTATAATTTTTACGATTGTTGGTGAAACTAGCTATGATTATGCAAATAATGGAATTGATTTCCACCAGGGTAATTATAAATATATTGATAACATTTATATATGCGCTTGAAAAAACTATATACTGCTAAATACCTATACCTACATTTAAAAAAATGAGTTGGGCTTATTCAATATAGGCACTTGACATTTAATTTTATTATCGTATACAAAAATGGAAAATAAATCACAACATAGTTACAAAGGCACATAAAGTACAAAGTAATTTTTATTTCGACGAAAATTTTTAATATGAGACTTTATTCCAGAGTAAATGTGGAAGATAAAGAAACTGAAACGAGTGAACCTGAAGACGAAGGAAATGAAAGTGGTCGAGATGAAGATGTGGGAACTGAAGACAGTGAAAGTGACGAAAGTGTATGTTGAGGCAAAGTTAGGATCGGGCGAACGGATTGTAGGTAAGAGCACTAACACAAAGCTTCCGAATAGATGTTTTATTGATATTAAACAATTAGTACAAAGGCGGGGCTTAAAAGAAGGCACGCTTGCCGCAGCGACGTGACTATCACGGTGGTCAGTCGCGCTCTGCTCTTGCACACACAACCACTCGGGGAGCCGCGCGCGGATACAGCGCTCTCAGCCGGCTCAGCGGGCCACGCGGTTACACCCATACGCACACACACGCATACGTACAACGCAATAGGAAAGCCCATTTACTTTAACACTTCCGCCCTTTCCTAATGCGCTGGAGATAACTTTATTTTTCTGGTTCACACATGCCGATAAGCCCTCGTAACAGGGCCGCGGAAAGCAAGCGTGCAAGGCGTGCACCGCACGCGGGCGGCACTTCCAAGGGGGCGGCAATTTGGAAATCAGAATGACATTTTTTTTCTCAAAGTGTTCGTATCTTTGCAAATTTAAAAATTGCGATTTTTTAGTAAATGCAAATTATTTTTAAATATTATTAAACTCAAATGTCAACCCTCATATGATGTATATCGTAATGATTTTTTATAGAAACCATCAATGTTTTTTTACAAACTTTTTACGTAATCTTTTTTCTTTTGTTATTTAATGCAAAAAAAAAATACATTATACGTAGTGTCCAAAAACCAAAAAAGAAATAATAAGAGGAGGTATTACAATCATCCGAGATATTTAAATTTTAATATATTTTAACTTAATTTTTCATATTACTTCATTTTAATCCTACATTACAATTTTCGCTCTTATAATCTCATATATGATACAAATTATTAAATGTAGTTTAACGGCAATTTCCATATTAACAATATAATTTTTTTTTTCTAACATAAAATTTGTAATAAATTTGTTATTTCAAAAAAAGCATAATAAATAAGACTAAAACATTTGTTAATTTTAGAAAATGTAGTGTTTGAGAATTCATGGTTATAGAAAATAATGTATAGGCCATAATCGTGTAAACTGACTTTATTTGCAAACTGTACTCAATTTGCACGTGAACAAAAAGGAGAGAGACAGTATATGCAACCGAGAAAATTAGATACAACGAGGCTCGCATCAACGGCTTGCATCATCACGCTCTTCTCTTCCGCGAATCCCGCTCTCCTCCTCTAGCTCTCCTGTTCACGCGCGCGCGCGGACGCAACAAAACAAAACACGCGCGGAAAAACGCAAGCGAAAATGTTTAAGTATAATATTCAATCCTTATTGGAAGGACGATCGCCTCGGCGATAGAGGCACACGCGCGATACTAAAAGTGTACTTATGTGGTTCTTTCAATTCTTTGTGCTTTTTTTTATTTGAAGAAATCATAGAAATACATACACAAGATACGTTAACAATTATTTTATAAATAATGGTGAGTACTCTTATATTTATCTAATACTTTTTTCTGTTAATATAAATTATATATATAACGGGTATGTCCTGCGAAGGATAATTCAAAAAGGTTGGTCGATTAATTAAAATTTTCTTATAGCATATTTTACTTGAAGTAGTTTTCTCCACATTTAATAATAAAAATATTTCAGGAATCCCAAAAAAGGAAAAAGCCGTCTGGCTCTCAATTCCGAAATAAAAAAAGAATAAAAGAGTTTGAAGATGAAAAATTAGCCGGATCACTGATGAAATTTTTGAATAAGGAAGAACCCCAAGATAAAGAAAAAACTGGTGATGCTTTTCGAGAATCACCGAGCACTTCGGCTATGGAGTCTATGATTATATACGAGGAAAGCTCTGAGATACAAACAGCACCGGTGTGTAGCGTTTCTCCTAAACATATCTGCCAAGAAGATATTGAAGAACCATTAGAAGAACCACCATTAGCCAACCATAATATTTTATCCGCCGATCCGGCTTTGTGGCCTGAAAGAATCAATAGCGATTCGGCTAATACGTTAGTAACGCGTGGTCCCGCACAGATACGCAATCACTTTTTTCCTACAAGTAAAGACGGGAGAAAATTTTCATGCAATTATTATTATCGGCACCTCCCTAATGGCGAGAAAATAAATAGACTGGCCTCTTTACTCTATTTCCAAAAACGCGGTATGTTGTTTTTGTTGTAAAATTTTTAGTAAATCTCCTACTACATTTTCTGGTATGGATGGATTTTCCGATTGGCAACATCTGTCTGAAGCATTACGAAGACATGAAACAGGTATGATTCACACTGAACATGTTAAATTATGGATCAATTTGAATAACATGCTGAAAACAAATACTACAGTCAATCAGATGCAATTAAGACTTATAGAATCAGAAAAAAAACATTGGTCTGATGTTATAGAAAGAGTTATTGCCGTTATAAAGTTTTTATCGCGTCAATGTCTAGCCTTTCGGAGTACGTCTAGAACATTATATGAGCATAACAATGGTAATTTTCTAAAAGCTATTGAAAAAAAAAATCATGTTATTCACTATTTAGGAGAGGACATTCAAAATGATATTTTACATTTACTTGGAACGGCGATAAAAAATAATATATTAGATCAAGTTAGAGAATAAAAATATTTTTCTATTATACTAGGTTGCACACCGGATGTTAGCCATACAGAACAAATCACTATTATATTAAGATTTGTTTATTTGAATAATTTAAATAAAACTGTAGAGATACATGAACATTTTGTAGGTTTTTGTCCGATTACGAATTCAACTGGTGCCGGTTTGTGCGATTTCGTAATAAATTTAATAAGAAACTTGAATCTTGATATTCAGAACATTCGTGGACAGGGCTATGATAATGGAGCAAACATGCGCGGGAAGGATAATGGGTTACAAAAAAAGCTTTTACAAATTAATAATAGAGCTTTTTTTGTTCCATGTTCTGCGCATAGTTTAAATTTAGTAGTGAACGATGCTGCTAAGATTTCTCATGAAACGATAAATTTTTTCAATCTAATTCAAGAGTTATATGTTTTTTTTTTTCATCCTCGACAAAGAGATGGGCAGTTATAATTAAACATGTTCCAGAACTAAAACTAAAGCCCCTAAGTAATACACAATGGTCTAGCAGAGTGGATGCAATTAAACCGTTACGATATCATATTGGTGAAATACTCGATGGGTTATTAGAAATTTCAGAAAGTACTTCTGAGTGGGATGGTGATACGACACACAAAGCATACTCACTTGCTTTAAAAATTCAAAATTACAAATTTATTTGTTCTATCATTATTTGGTTTGATATACTAAATGAAATAAATTCTGTTAGTAAAATGATGCAAAATCCTGCACTTAACGTCAAATTATGCATAGACTGTCTCAACAATTTGATAAAGCATATAACAAATTATCGGGCAGATGACAATTTTAGTAAAGTGCTAGAAGAATCAAAGAAAATTGCTATAGATGTTAATGCTGAACCAAACTTTCCACCAATAAAATCTGTTCGTCCAAGAAGAAAACCAAAAACATTTGAATATGAGCAGCGCGATGAAATTGTAGTAGACCCAAAACATAATTTTAAGATAGAATTTTTTAACAGAATTTTAGATACCACCTTAATGTCTTTAAATAGAAGATTTGAAGAGTTGCAGATGTATGAAGATGTATTTGGATTTTTTATTGATATATTTAATCACTCTGATGAAGAATTATTAACTCATTGTAAAGATTTGCATCTTAAATTAAAAAATGATGTAAGCGGTGAGGCAGATATCGACGGTCTCGATTTATTTAATGAACTTAGAGCATTGAAAGTGCATTTTTCTTTAATTAAATCAAAAGAGCCACATAACATTTTACAATATCTGTATTCAAATAATTTACTATCTACATTTCCAAACACAGCAATAGTTTTAAGAATTTTATTAACACTGCCGGTATCTGTTGCATCTGGAGAACGGTCGTTTTCTAAATTAAAAATTATAAAAAATTATTTAAGATCAACAACCACTCAAGAAAGGCTGACTCATTTATCCATTGTTGCCATAGAGCACGAAATTTTAGATCAATTAGATATAAGTCAAATAATACAAGAATTTGCGAATATGAAAGCACGCAAAATATCATTTTTGTAATCAATTTGTAATTGGATTTATTTATTTATTTATAAATGTTATTAGATGTATTTATTTAAAAAATTAAAAAAGTGCGTATAAATGATTTCATAAAATAATTATATTTTTATTTATGAATCCTAATAACTCATCCTAATCAATTCATAATTGGAGAAAAAATAAAAAAAGATTCATTATTACGACAAGGGGCGGTAAATTTTTGATTGCACACGGGCGCACATTGGTCTAACCGCGGCCCTGCCTCGTAAGAACAGAAATTGATCTCTCGGTAAAGCCTTGGTGAATATGTCACCCTTTTGCAACCTGGAAGGAACATACTCGATTGAAATTTCGCCACTCTCACATCTCTCGCGTAAGAAGTGATAGCGAACGTCAATGTGCTTTGCTCTTTTGTGGAATTCGGCATTTTTCGCCAATTTAATGGTACTCTGGTTATCGACTTGCAAAACAGTCGCTGAAGCACATGGACGGTCGATATCGCTCAAAAGTTTCCTGAGCCAGATCGACTCTTTAGTCGCTGCTGCCGCTGCCACGTATTCCGACTCGGTGGTACTCAGAGCTACCAGTTTTTGACGTTGCGACGACCACGTGATCGGTCCATTTGCCAATAGAAAGATGTAGCCAGACATTGAGCGACGCGTTTCTAAGTCATTTGCGTAGTCGGCGTCCGAATAGCCACTTAACTCGATGTTGCCTTCGCCGCGACAATACTTAATTCCGAGGCTAGACGCTCCTGCCAAATACGAGAGGATCCGCTTTACGGCGTTCCAGTGACTCTTATTATGACGATTTAAGAATTTGCTTACGTTGCTGGTCGCGAACGCGATGTCAGGCCGAGACACAATTGCAAGATAATTTAACGAGCCAACGGCTTCGCGATAAGGCACACTACTGATACATTCGTCATCACACTCAACTGGCCGGAGAATAGTACATGGGTCTGCGGGCACGCACACTGATTTTGCTTCATTCATACCAAACTTGTTTAAGATTTTCTTAATGTACGCGCTCTGCGAGAGAAACAAGCTGTTGGCCGACCGGTCGCGTTCTATTTCCAAACCTACAAAATAACTTCCGTCTCCTACAGTTATTTCAAATTCCTCGCTCAGGAGTCTAACGACTGACTCAATTGCGCGAGCGGATTCACACGCGAGAAGCCCATCGTCGACATATAACGCGAGGTACATTGAATTACCGCAAAAACGACCGACAAAAATACACTTGTCTGCACTACTTTCAACGAAATTAAACTTACTTAGAAATTCTTTGAAACGACGGTTCCAGCACCGGGGTGCTTGTTTTAACCCGTACAAAGATTTGCGTAGACGGCAGACAATGTTCTCACACGCATTCGCTTGACCGTTCGTGCTCGCGTGCTTTTCTCCTTGAGTATTGGAGTTGACGTCTTGCGGGTTCGCCTTTGCTCCCTTGGGCAGTTCCATGTAGATCTCCTCCTCGAGATTTCCGTAGAGGAAAGCCGTACGCACGTCAAAGGTAACCATCTCGAGGTCTTCCAGGGCTGCTAGAGCCAGCAGCGTGCGCAGGGAGTCGTACCGTACCACTGGTGAGAAAGTTTCGGCGTAGTCTACACCTTCCTGCTGTTGAAAACCTTTGGCGCACAACCGAGCTTTGAACCGAGGTGTATCCTGATTTCCGTTTTGTACAACTTTGAAGACCCATTTTGATTTGATCGGGGCTCTAGACGAGTTTCGGGGCATTAGCGTCCAGGTGCCGTTCTTTTCATGAGCTTCAAGCTCTTCCTCGATGGCCTTTGACCACTCGACTGCTTGGGATCCCTCGAGAGCTTCCTCGTACGTCTCGGGTATATAGATTTCGGCGACGTTTAACTCGTACCGTCTTGGTGCTCTGAGCATTGAGCGGTCTCTCAATTGCCGACCATCTGGCTGGGTTCCTTGCGGCGGGAGAGCTCTCGCTCCGACTCCTCGCTGCTCTGTCGTTGATGGGTCGTCTTCCGGTTGGTGAGGAGCGGTGGGCACCTCATTCGATGGAAGTTCTTCCTCTCTTCTCTCCGCAGGAGGAACTCGGCCTTTGGCTTGATCTGTAATTTCACTCGAGCTAGACAGCTCGTCGTGCTCGGGAAAAGTCGAGACTGCCTGTTTCAGCATCCTACTAGAAAAGACAACATTCCTTGATACTGTCACTTTCTTTGTGATGGGGTCGTACACTCTATAATTCATTGAGTCTTTCTCATAACCAACGAGAGCACCTTTGCTCGATCGGGGGTCGAACTTTCCAGTAAATATTTTGGGGGTATGTACAAACGCTTCGGCTCAGAACTTCCTGATGTGATCCAGCTTCGGGTTTCTGCCAGTCCACGCCTCGTATGACGTCTTTCCGTCGGTGTTTTCGGGAGCAGTCACCTTGTTTAGTAAGTAGACAGCTGTGTTGACTGCTTCCGCCCAAAGAGCACGAGGCAACTCAGAGGCGAGGAGCATGGTTCTTGCACACTCTGCAACTGTTCGGTTGCTTCTCTCCGCCTTTCCATTCTGTTCAGGTGTGTAGGGAGCGGACGGTTCGAATTTTATTCCCTTTTCTTTCATATAGTTAAGCATGCTAGCATTGACAAATTCGCGTCCGTTGTCGCTCCTAAACACCTGAATTGGACGACCAAATTTGTTGGCCACTGCTCGTTCGTATTCTTTGAAGCGATCGAATACGTCGAACTTGTGTTTAAGGAAGTACACGTAGCGGTATCCCGATGCATCATCTACAAAGGTCACGAGGAAACGTGCGCCGCCCAGCGACGTTTCGGACATCGGACCACAGACGTCACTATGTATCATTTCACAGGGCCTTGTGACTCTCTCTTCTTTCTGTTTACTAAACGGGAGTTTGTGTGCTTTTCCAGCTTGGCACACGTCGCACAAGAAACTGGAGTTGTCGTTGATTTCGATTCCTGACACGAGTCGACGCTCGACTAGTTCCTTCAGAGCTCTTGCGTTTAGGTGACCGAGACGTTCGTGCCAACACTTCAGGCTCATCACAGACACGTTTGCTTGTGCTTCTTCAGTTTGCATTACTGTTTGTAAGAACATCCTATACAGATTATTGCTTTGCAAGACACCGGTAGCATGGACTTCGTCTTCCACGCAAAACAGCACAGCGTTTTCTTTAAAAATAATCTGAAAGCCTTTTCTGGTGCACGCACCGACAGAGAGGAGATTTTTCTTTATCCCGGGTACATGCAGCACGTTTTCCATGCGCCCTGTACGCCACTCGCCTTGAACCAGCCGCTTGACGATTACCGTTCCTTCGCCATAAACCTTGTACTCACCGTTATCTCCTAGTGAGACTGTACTGCCATCTGTGCGCGGCCTGTACTTGACGAACCATTCCCTATGGTAAGTCATGTGGGCTGACGCACCACTGTCGGTGATCCAGGTCTCTGCTTTATCGGCGCTCAGCAGTCGCTTGGTTTCATTTGCGGTGGGCTTCTGAAATTGTGGACTCGTGCTGTCTCTCTCTGTTTCTGTTGTCACTAGTGCGTAGTTGCGAGACTCTTGCTTTTCGTTGTTTTGACTCGCCCTTTCTCGTTGAGGACAGTCACGGGCGAAGTGTCCTTTCTCCTGGCAACAAAAGCACTTGACGTCCTTCTTACTGCGACGCGGCTTTTTGATGTTTTTTTTGTTCCTGGCTTCGTGTTTGCCGCCCCCTTCTTTTCCGCCATCTTTCCCGCCTATTCCCACTGCAGCCGTTAAAGCGGTTACTTCTTCGAAGTCGCTTTCCAGCAGTGACTCTTCTTCGAGAAGCCGCTCCTCCAGATACTCAATTGTTTGCCTGTCGGGTGCAACACTATTCCATGCACTCCTCTTGAACTTTGACGGCAGACTTGCGAGAATTTTCGCGATTATCACTAAATCCGTAACGGTTTCTCCGAGATCTAAAAGCTGATGGGCCATGTTTTGTACTTTTGCCACATGAGTCGCCACAGAGTCTGTCGGACTCATTCTATATTCGTGGAACCTTTGTGTGAGTAGAAGTTTGTGTGTGGTAGACTTCTGTTCGTGAATCATCACGAGTTTGTCCCACATCTCCTTCGCGGTTGTGCATGCAAGTACATGGTTGAGCTGAGTAGGATCCATCGTCGACGACATGAGGAACTTGGCCTTGGCATTATCCTTGACCCAGGTCTTGCTGTCTTCGGAAGTTCGATCCTCGGGTCTGACCCTCGTTCCCGAGACGACATCCTCGATGCCATGAGCGATGAACAGGTTGTTCAGTTGGAATTTCCAGGATTGAAAGTTCGATCCGTTGAACTTTTCTATACCTCGTGAGGAAATTTCGTAGGCCATGTTTCCTAAATTTTACACCTGATTGCACACCGTGAGATTCTTGGATATGCACACACACAGTCTCGTTTCCGAATCACACTTCGCAGTCGCGTTGATCTGGGCCCATAACCTGTTGAGGCAAAGTTAGGATCGGGCGAACGGATTGTAGGTAAGAGCACTAACACAAAGCTTCCGAATAGATGTTTTATTGATATTAAACAATTAGTACAAAGGCGGGGCTTAAAAGAAGGCACGCTTGCCGCAGCGACGTGACTATCACGGTGGTCAGTCGCGCTCTGCTCTTGCACACACAACCACTCGGGGAGCCGCGCGCGGATACAGCGCCCTCAGCCGGCTCAGCGGGCCATGCGGTTACACCCATACGCACACACACGCATACGTACAACGCAATAGGAAAGCCCATTTACTTTAACAGTGTATCTAGCTAAAAATTAAATAAATGTTTGGTACACATTATCATATATTTTTTACATATTTATGAGTTCAAATATTTACTAATTATAAACATTTTCAAGATACACTCATATAAAAAGAATGATAGCATTTACTCCATCGCATTATCCGAATGGCATAGAATACTTCATATTATAACAATACCAGTGGCCTCTAAAAAAAATATAATGTATAAATTTAAAAAGTATATCAATCTTAGCCCAATGGTATATAAATGAATTGAAGACATAACGCATTGAGATTTAAGTATTTACTTTTTGAGTAACTTTAATGGTTATGAGCTAATTAACTTTAAGCTTGACCTGAAGTTCCAAGCTGAAGATGAAGAAGATTGAAGAAGATTGAAGATGTAAAGTTTACCTGTTTGTGTATTAAGATTTTGAAGGTATATAGTTTGGATTATCGGAGATATTTAGCGTTCAGATTGGTCTGTCTTTGAACAAAAGTAAAAAAGGTTATACGATACAGGCCGTTAACTTTGACATATAATAGGAGAGAACTCAATATCTACTATATAGAGCTTGGAGGTTATAATAATTGATTTGACAATAGTCTTTATTTTTCCTCTAATCTACATTCAATTAGCTATAAGTAAAAAAAAAATCATCCGAATCGGTGGTTTCTGTGTGGAATTATTTTTTTTCTAAATCAAAATGATAAGCTAATCTGTAAAAAGTTATAGGTTATGGTCATTAATACTTTTTAATGTTACAGATCACTTATTTTGTCATAACTATCTTACAAACCCTTATAAAAATATCCTATAGAAAATCCTGTAGGAAATGCTATAGAAAATCCTGTAGGCATTCCGTAGAAATCCTATAGGAATCCTATAGGATACTCTATAGGCAGTCCTATATGAAATTCTATATAGGAAGTTCTATAGGAAATCCTATGTGAATTTCGCGCTTTTCCTGTAGGAAATCCTATAGGAAATCCTATAGGAAATTCTGTAGGTAATTCTGTAGGAAAAACTGTAGACAATTTTACATGGAAAATCCTGCAGGGAATTCTGGAGTATTTTCGTGAAAACAGTTTATAGAGGTTTAGCATCTTATTAAGCGCTGTAACATCGCACAACAGAATCAGTGGCAAACAGTCCTAGATAAGGAGTTGCACCTAGGGACTGCCGTGCACGACTGCCGGTGCTTGCCGATTAAGCCCAATGAGTTCAGATATCAAAATCAAGGTAATCCTTGTCATATTGACTCTCCGTAAAGTCGTTCAAACGGTTGAATCTCATGGCTTTACATACCCTCGCGGTTCCAATGTGTTTATGAGAGTCCCGACTGCTGCGCTGCGCTGCGGCATGCGGTAGAAGCTTGCTTCTCCAGAGCCTCGTTTATGTATGTTCGCTGCTATGCCGCTATGGGGCGCAACAGTCGGGACTCTCATAAACACATTGGAACCGCGAGGGTATGTAAAGCCGTGAGATTCAACCGTTTGAACGACTTTACGGAGAGTCAATGCGACAAGGATTACCTTGATTTTGATATCTAAGCTCATTGGGCTTAAGCGGTAAGCGCCGGCAGTCGGGCACGGCAGTCCCTAGGTGCAACTCCTTACCTAGGACGGTTTGCCACTGATTTTGCTGTGCGATGTTACAGCGCTAAATAAGATGCTAAACCTCTATAAACTGTTTTCACGAAAATACTCCAGAATTCCCTGTAGGATTTTCCATGTAAAATTGTCTGCAGTTTTTCCTACAGAATTACCTACAGAATTTCCTATAGGATTTCCTATAGGATTTCCTACAGGAAAAGCGCGAAATTCACATAGGATTTCCTATAGAACTTCTATATAGAATTTCATATAGGACTGCCTATAGAGTATCCTATAGGATTCCTATAGGATTTCTACGGAATGCCTACAGGATTTTCTATAGCATTTCCTACAGGATTTTCTATAGGATATTTTTATAAGGGAAGTTATAGTGCATTACAGATTATCGTATTAACCTCACTTTGCGGCGAAGTATTCATCTTCAAGTTATTAGGTTATGTTTCATAGGTGTAGAGATTATATATTATACATAGATGAACGCAGGAGGCAACATTATTCCTAAAAAGAATCATTTTTCTAAAACTTAAATACGGTTTCCTACCAAATTTTAATAAATACGTATGTTTCTTGTAGAGTTTGGAGGTTATAATAATTAATTTGACAATACTCTTTATTTTTCCCCTAATCCACATTCAATTAGCTGTAAGTACGAACAAAAATCATCCGAATCAGTGGTTCCTGTCTGGAATAACTTTTTTTCTAAATCGAAATAATAAGCTAATCGGTAAAAAGTATTAGGATATGATCATTAAAAGTTTTTAATATTACAGATCACTTAATTTTTCATAACTACCTCACAAAGTCATAGTGCATGACAGATTATCATATTAACATGTCTTTGCGGCGAAGTATTCCACGTAGAGCTGTTAGGTTATGTTTCTTAGGTGTAGAGGTTATATATTATACATAGATGAACGCAGGAGGCAACATTATTCCCAAATGAATCATTTTTCTAAAACTTAAATACGGTTTCCTATAAAATTTTGAAAAATACCTATGTTTCTTGTAGAGTTTGGAGGTTATAATAATTGATTTGACAATACTCTTTATTTTTCCCCTAATCTACATTCAATTAGCTATAAGTACAAACAAAAATCATCCGAATTGGTGGTTTCTGTGTGGAATTCCTTTTTTTCTAAATAAAAATAATAAGCTAATTTGTAAAATGGTTTAGGTTATGGTCATTAAAAGTTTGTAATGTTACAGATCACTTATTTTGTCATAAATACTTTACAAAGTTATAGTGCATTACAGATTATCGTATTAACCTGACTTTGCGGCGAAGTATTCATCTTCAAGTTGTTAGGTTATGGTTCACAGGTATAGAGGTTATATATTATGCATGGATGTACAGAGGAGGCAACATTTATCCCAAAAAGAATCATTTTTCTAAAACTTAAATACGGTTTTCTACCAAATTTAGAAAAATACCTATGTTTCTTGTTGAATTTGGAGGTTATAAAAATTTATTTAACAATTTTCTTTATTTTTCCTCTAATCTACATTTAATTTGCTATAAGTAGAAACAAAAATCATCTAAATCGGTGGCTTCTGTGTGGAGTTATTTTATTTTGAAAAAAAAAATCGGGTTTTAGCCCACTGTGCGCCGTGCTGCGCCGTGCTGCCGCTGCGCTGAAGCTTAGCTCTGCCGTTCCGTTCCATTCGTATATTCTTACAAAAAAAATGAGCAGTTGCATATCTATGATATTTATAAATCACGGACGATGTGTATATGCTCCAAAATGAAAAGTTAAATAAATGAAGGGATAGTTTAGATGACGGACAGTTCAAGATAACAAAAGTATTTTAAGCCGAGAAAGAAAACACAAGACCCAAGTGATATGATATACTATGAATTATAAAATTGATTAGAACATTGGAAAATGCAGCTATTGATGAATAAGATTGAATTAGGCGATAATGGGATGTCCTTTAACCAGTTCAAATAAATGATGAAATTGATTAAAACTCATGTTAATAAATCTATAAAACTCTTCATGATCCTTTAATGCATAATATTTAAATAAAGTGCTATAAGCACTATGAATATTTCTTTGAGGTATTGCTAAATGTGGTCGAACCCACCACCTTCTGCAAGATTGTTGTTTCTTTTTTTTAATTTTTTTAACAATTTCAATAACTTTAATGAAATTATATATTTTTATAATTTTTTTATTTTGGCTTCAGTCATGATCATGACCATGAAAATGATAGATGTACGACATAGATCTATAGAATTGTACCATAACAATGGAATATAGAAACGGAACTATATGGACCGGCGCAAGCAGAGAACCGCGCAGGGCCCTTTCGACATATGCGTGTTCTGTCCGTTCTAGACAACTTCTCTCTATGTCTGTCTCTGTCTTACATAAACGGAACAGATCTATCTGACTTTGTTGGGAACACACAGAACACACAGAACATACATATGTAGAAAGGCCCCAGCGCAGCGCGGCGTAGGCGCAGTGGCAGCGAATCGCAGCGCTTATGTACATTCACCCTAATTCATCATTCGTAATTCGCATGCGGCGTGCAGCAAATCAAAATCAATAAACCAAACCCGACATGGCTGCAAGCAGACGGAATCCATTTGTTGGGCGGCGATATGAGCATAATGTGCATTATCCTATAACGAAGGAATTGTATTTCTAGCAAGTGCATTTGCTTCGAGTCCTTGGAAAAAGAGTCGCAAACCACAATCTCGAACGCGGTCGTACGCGTTTACGTGGCCAGGGTCTGAGCGAGGCTACGACGGCTGCGACGTATAGTTTTTTCGCGGTGCACTCGGGGAAATTTGCGTACATTATATAATAAACTAGACGAAACAAGAACTACATCAAGCAGTACTTAGGTATGGCGGTAGTGACAGCAGCAGTATAGGTAGCAGCCGTACTTTGTGACAGCCACAACATAAACACAGGCGGCAGTGGAGCGCGGTTCCATCATCATGGCAAAGTATGAGAGAGAGAGAGAAAGAGCTTGCATAATCGTATTTTATCTAATTGTATTAAGTAGCGATAGTATGATGCGCAATAGCGAGATGTTTGCTCTTTGTCGACATTGTCGAACAAAAAGTCTGCTGCTTGTACGAGCTCTAAAGGTAACGCTATCAATATTGGTACAAGTGTCAAGCAATGAGCATCTTGTTTGCTACTGTTTTCAGCTCAATTGTAAATGTTGCTCTTTAATTCTCTGATTTGTCTTGAAGATAACGCTGATTACAAGATTGCATGAGTTCAAACGCATCACGAGACTCATGATATTTCAAGATCCATAGGCCGATAACTTTTTCTGTTATTTATCACAACAATTTCTTCTTACTGATAAAAAAACTAAGTTTATTTTTATGTTTTTTAATTGATCACACATTCTGCTAAGGTTTTACTAATATAGTAATATTTTTGATCAATTCTCACTATATGTGAGAAAAAAAAAAAATATTGATAACAAATATAAGAAAATCATATTAATACAATTAATGTACGCAAACAGTCACAAATAACCACAAAACTATACTCATGACTACAAATAAATTTAAGAATCTATCGAATAAGAACAAGCATAAAATATAAATCAATATACCAGTGTTTGAATTAGAAATTTTTAGAGAGGCTAAAATTAGACTTGCTTTCTTTTGATACATATCTAATACTTACTAATATGTTTATAAGAAAAATCATAGGTAGCTAACCATTTCAAAGATTATATCGATTTCTTATCGTCGACTTACTATATTATCAATAATCTTCATATCTGATTGGTCATTCTGAACTCCTTCCTTAGTTGTTTGTTACATTTTGGATGTCAAATGCAGAAGTAAATATTAAATTGAACTTGAATCAAACATTGCATTATTGGAATAATTTATTAAATTTTATAAATATTTTGGGTAAATATAATTTTTGTTTCATCAACTTTTAAATTATATTATCAAAGCCTTGTCAATATGATACAAATAAAAATATTTTAATTCATAAAAAACCTAACTAATAATCCAAATTTTAATTTGATACCTATTAAGTAAATGTGTTATTTAAAATCTTGCAGAATATATAAAATTATATTATTGTTTCAGAGAGATGATGATAGTATTTGTATACGACACCACAAGGTGTTGCAAAGAGGAAGATGATCCAGCTGATGCTGTTATGTACTTCCATCCAGCATGGGTTTCACCAACACAAAGATTAGCTTTAGCTGGTCAGTTAATGGGAGTGAATCAGTTTTTGTCAACTTCTTTTTCTTCTCCATCCATGATATCTCTCCAAGGAGGAAAATTTGTCTTAAAAAAGTTTGGATCATATATACTTGTAAGTATTTTTTAAAAATTAAACCTAGAATCTTAACAGGCAAAAATAACAGATTTATCTAAACCCCAATTATAGTAGCTTGGAAAATAAAATAAAAATAAATATTGTTTAGTTATATTAGGGGTGTTATAATACTAATATAACATAATATATCAATGAATTTGAAGTTTGCAACATTGTAGTGCAACGAAAACAGTTTTTCTGTGGTCCTGTCGGGTAGATATAAATGCCATAATCAAAATAAATTTTTAATGTAATACTTATCATTTGAAATAATGAGTATTACAGAAATAATGAGTTGTATTTTTATGTGTTTGAAGTTTGCAACATTGGGATCCAACGAAAAATCGATTTTTGTAAAAACGGTTTTTTTCACTTGGACTCGGTTTTTACAACAAAACATGATTAAATACATATAAAAAACCAAAAAACATCAAATACCAAACTACCCTCATCCCCCAAACGAAGATTATATAGGGGAGGAAGGCGAAAAAAAATTCTCACATCGTTGCTTTAGGTATTGCTATTCATTTTATGGCGGATTATCAAATCTAACGATAAAACAAGCCCAGAAAAAAATTACAAACAAAATCGATTCCCCGGAACACCCCCACCTGGACGATTATAGAGGGGTTGAAGGCGAAAAAAAAATCTCACTTCGTTGCTTTAGGTATTGCTATTAATTTTATGACGGATTATCAAATCTAACGATAAAACAAGCCCAGAAAAAAATTACGAACAAAATCGATTCCCCGGAACACCCCCGAATAGTCGATTATAGGGGGGTTGAAGGCGAAAAAAAAAATCTCACTTCGTTCGTTTAGGCATGGCTATGAATTTTATTGCGGATTATCAAATCTATCGATAAAATAGACCTAGAAAAAAATTACGAACAAAATCGATTCCCCGGAACACCCCCAAATGGACGATTATAGGGGGGTTGAAGGCGAAAAAAAATCTCACTTCGTTGCTTTAGGTATTGCTATTAATTTTATGACGGATTATCAAATCTAACGATAAAACAAGCCTAGAAAAAAATTACGAACAAAATCGATTCACCGGAACAGCCCCAAATGGACGATTATAGGGGGGTTGAAGGCAAAAAAAAATCTCACTTCGTTGCTTTAGGTATTGCTATTAATTTTATGGCGGATTATCAAATCTAACGATAAAATAGACCTAGGAAAAAATTACCTACGAATTCGATTCCCCGTATCACCCCCGAACAGTCGATTATAGAGCATTAATTTATAAGCATTGCCTCTTATCCCGTATGCTTGCAACTTATGTAGAAGTATATTATGATCAACTGTATCAAAGGCTTTAGCTAGATCTAGAAATGCGACTATAATGGGCTTACTCTTATCTAAGTTCTCATAGATCCTCTTTGTAATATAGCTTAGAGCATCTCTGGTTCCTTTGTTTTTAATAAAGCCAAACTGTTTTTCGCTTAATATTTTGTGTTTGTTAATAAAATCAAAAATTCTTTCGTATATTGCCTTTTCAAAGATTTTTGCAATATTCGATATTAATGATATAGGTCTGTAGTTACTAACTTTTAATTTTTTCCCTGATTTGTAAATTGGTACCACTTCAGCTGCTTTTAGCGAATCCGGCCATATTGACTTTTCAATACATTTATTGATGATATGCGCCAAAGGATCTGCTATAAGATGAGATATTGTTTTGAGTGTCTTAGCATTTATTTTATCAACTCCACCATTCTTGATTTTCAAATTTTCAATTATTTTTTTAATTTCAATTTCATTTGTAGGATGTAGGAAAATTGTATTTAAGTTGCTTGGTGGCAGTTAAATAAATTTGTTACTTGGGGCAGTAATTTTGTCACTCATTTCTTTGCCCATTTTGCCGTAATAGTCATTCATGATGTTCGCAATTTTGGATGGGACTTTTACTATCTCCTCGTTTTCATCATATATTTCACTTATATTATTATCTTTTTTACTTTTGTTATCCAGTTTGGGATTTATAATTTTCCATAGTTGTCTTGGATTACCTGATTTTTTCTCTATAAGATCCTTATCGTATTTAATTTTGGCATCTTTTATAACATTCTTTAGACATTTAACATAGTTTTTATATTCACTTTGTAAGCTTTGATTCATTGGATTTTTTTAAGTTGTTTATATAATTTGTCCTTTTTTTTTACAAGATTTTAGTAAAGCAATTGTAATCCATTCTTTTCTACGTACATTATTGTCTTTAACCGGGTTTCTTTTTGATTTTTCTTGACATTGTGTTACAAAACAAGCCCAGAAAAAAATTACGAACAAAATCGATTCCCCGGAACACCCCCGAATAGTCGATTATAGGGGGGTTGAAGGCGAAAAAAAAAATCTCACTTCGTTGGTTTAGGTATTGCTATTAATTTTATTGCGGATTATCAAATCTAACGATAAAATAGACCTAGAAAAAAATTACGAACAAAATCGATTCCCCGGAACACCCCCAAATGGACGATTATAGGGTGGTTGAAGGCGAAAAAAAAATCTCACTTCGTTGCTTTAGGTATTGCTATTAATTTTATGACGGATTATCAAATCTAACGATAAAACAAGCCCAGCAAAAATTACGAACAAAATCGATTCCCCAGAACACCCCAAAATGGACGATTATAGGGGGGTTGAAGGCAAAAAAAAATGTCACTTCGTTGCTTTAGGTATTGCTATTAATTTTATGACGGATTATCAAATCTAACCATAAAATAGGTCTAGAAAAAAATTACGAACAAAATCGATTCCCCGGAACTCCCCCAAATGGACGATTATAGGGGGGTTGAAGGCGAAAAAAAAATCTCACATCGTTGCTTTAGGTATTGCTATTAATTTTATGACGGATTATCAAATCTAACGATAAAACAAGCCCAGAAAAAAATTACGAACAAAATCGATTCCCCGGAACACCCCCAAATGGACGATATAGTGGGGTTGAAGGCGAAAAAAAAATCTCACTTCGTTGCTTTAGGTGTTGCTATTAATTTTATGACGGATTATCAAATCTAACGACAAAACAAGCCCAGAAAAAAATTATGAACGAAATCGATTCCACGGAACACCCCCAATTGGACGATTATAGGGGGGTTGAAGGCGAAAAAAAATCTCACTTCGTTGTTCTATGTATTTCTATTAATTTTATGCCGGATTCTCAAATTTAACTATAAAGTGGTCCTAGAAAAAAATTAGGAACGAAATCGATTCCTCGGATCACCCCCGAATAGTCGATTATAGGGGGGTTGAATGAGAAAAAAAAAATCTCACTTCGTTCGTTTAGGCATGGCTATGAATTTTATTGCGGATTATCAAATCTAACGGTAAAATAGACCTAGAAAAAAATTACGAACAAAATCGATTCCCCCGAACACCCCCAAATGGACGAATATAGGGTGGTTGAAGGCGAAAAAAAAAATCTCACTTCGTTGCTTTAGGTATTGCTATTAATTTTATGGCGGATTATCAAATCTAACCATAAAATAGGCCTAGAAAAAAATTACGAACAAAATCGATTCCCCGGAACTCCCCCAAATGGACGATTATAGGGGGGTTGAAGGCGAAAAAAAAATCTCACATCGTTGCTTTAGGTATTGCTATTAATTTTATGACGGATTATCAAATCTAACGATAAAACAAGCCCAGAAAAAAATTACGAACAAAATCGATTCCCCGGAACACCCCCAAATGGACGATATAGGGGGGTTGAAGGCGAAAAAAAAATCTCACTTCGTTGCTTTAGGTATTGCTATTAATTTTATGACGGATTATCAAATCTAACGACAAAACAAGCCCAGAAAAAAATTATGAACGAAATCGATTCCACGGAACACCCCCAATTGGACGATTATAGGGGGGTTGAAGGCGAAAAAAAATCTCACTTCGTTGTTCTATGTATTTCTATTAATTTTATGGCGAATTCTCAAATTTAACTATAAAATGGTCCTAGAAAAAAATTAGGAACGAAATCGATTCCTCGGATCACCCCCGAATAGTCGATTATAGGGGGGTTGAATGAGAAAAAAAAAATCTCACTTCGTTCGTTTAGGCATGGCTATGAATTTTATTGTTGATTATCAAATCTAACGGTAAAATAGACCTAGAAAAAAATTACGAACAAAATCGATTCCCCCGAACACCCCCAAATGGACGAATATAGGGTGGTTGAAGGCGAAAAAAAAAATCTCACTTCGTTGCTTTAGGTATTGCTATTAATTTTATGGCGGATTATCAAATCTAACGATAAAATAGACCTAGAAAAAAAATACGAACAATATCGATTCCCCGGAACACCCCGAAATGGACGATTATAGGGGGGTTGAAGGCGAAAAAAAAATCTCACTTCGTTGCTTTAGGTATTGATATTAATTTTATGACGAATTATCAAATCTAAACATAAAATAGACCTAGAAAAAAATTACGAACAAAATCGATTCCCCGGAACTCGTTCAAATGGACGATTATAGGGGGGTTGAAGGCGAAAAAAAATCTCACTTCGTTGCTTTAGGTATTGCTATTAATTTTATGACGGATTATCAAATCTAACGACAAAACAAGCCCAGAAAAAAATTAGGAACGAAATCGATTCCGCAGAACACCCCCAAATGGACGATTATAGGGGGGTTGAAGGCGAAAAAAATTTGACTTCATTGCTTTAGGTATTGATATTAATTTTATGACGAATTATCAAATCTAAACATAAAATAGACCTAGAAAAAAATTACGAACAAAATCGATTCCCCGGAACTCGTTCAAATGGACGATTATAGGGGGGTTGAAGGCGAAAAAAAATCTCACTTCGTTGCTTTAGGTATTGCTATTAATTTTATGACGGATTATCAAATCTAACGACAAAACAAGCCCAGAAAAAAATTAGGAACGAAATCGATTCCGCAGAACACCCCCAAATGGAAGATTATAGGGGGGTTGAAGGCGAAAAAAAATCTCTCTTCGTTGCTTTAGGTATGGCTATCAATTTTGTGGCGGATTATCAAATCTAACGATAAAATATACCTAGGAAAAAATTACCTACGAATTCGATTCTCCGGATCACCCCTGACCAGTCGATTATAGGGGGGTTGAAGGCTAAAAAAATTTCTCACTTCGTTGTTCTATGTATTTCTATTAATTTTATGGCGGATTCTCAAATTTAACTATAAAATGGTCCTAGAAAAAAATTAGGAACGAAATCGATTCCTCGGATCACCCCCGAATAGTCGATTATAGGGGGGTTGAATGAGAAAAAAAAAATCTCACTTCGTTCGTTTAGGCATGGCTATGAATTTTATTGCGGATTATCAAATCTAAAGGTAAAATAGACCTAGAAAAAAATTACGAACAAAATCGATTCCCCGGAACACCCCCAAATGGACGAATATAGGGTGGTTGAAGGCGAAAAAAAAAATCTCACTTCGTTGCTTTAGGTATTGCTATTAATTTTATGACGGATTATCAAATCTAACGATAAAATAAGCCCGGAAAAAATTACGAACAGAATCGATTCCCCAGAACACCCCAAAATGGACGATTATAGGGGGGTTGGAGGCAAAAAAAATGTCACTTCGTTGCTTTAGGTATTGCTATTAATTTTATGGCGGATTATTAAATCTAACGATAAAATAGACCTAGAAAAAAATTACGAACAAAATCGATTCCCCGGAACACCCCGAAATGGACGATTATAGGGGGGTTGAAGGCGAAAAAAAATCTCACTTCGTTGCTTTAGGTATTGATATTAATTTTATGACGGATTATCAAATCTAACCATAAAACAAGCCCAGAAAAAAATTTCGAACAAAATCGATTCCCCGGAACACCCCCAAATGGACGATTATAGGGGGGTTGAAGGCGAAAAAAAATCTCACTTCATTGCTTTAGGTATTGATATTAATTTTATGACGGATTATCAAATCTAAACATAAAATAGACCTAGAAAAAAATTACGAACACAATCGATTCCCCGGAACTCGTTCAAATGGACGATTATAGGGGGGTTGAAGGCGAAAAAAAAATCTCACTTCGTTGCTTTAGGTATTGCTATTAATTTTATGACGGATTATCAAATCTAACGACAAAACAAGCCCAGAAAAAGATTAGGAACGAAATCGATTCCGCAGAACACCCCCAAATGGACGATTATAGGGGGGTTGAAGGCGAAAAAAAATCTCTTTTCGTTGCTTTAGATATGGGTATCAATTTTGTGGCGGATTATCAAATCTAACGATAAAATAGACCTAGGAAAGAATTACCTACGAATTTGATTCTCCGGATCACCCCTGACCAGTCGATTACAGGGGGGTTGAAGGTTAAAAAAATTTCTCACTTCGTTGTTCTATGTATTTCTATTAATTTTATAGCGGATTCTCAAATTTAACGATAAAATGGTCCTAGAAAAAAATTCGGAACGAAATCGATTCCTCGGATCACCCCCGAATAGTCGATTATAGGGGGGTTGAATGAGAAAAAAAAATCTCACGTCGTTGCTTGAGGTATTGCTATTAATTTTATGACGGATTATTAAATCTAACGATAAAGCAAGCCTAGAAAAAAATTAGGAATGAAATCGATTCCCCGGATCACCCCCAAACAGTCGATTGTAGGGGGGTTGAAGGGGAAAAAAAATCTCACTTCGTTGCTTTAGGTATTGCTATTAATTTTATGACGGATTATCAAATCTAACGATAAAACAAGCCCAGAAAAAAATTACGAACAAAATCGATTCCCCGGAACACCCCCAAATGGACGATATAGGGGGGTTGAAGGCGAAAAAAAAATCTCACATCGTTGCTTTAGGTATTGCTATTAATTTTATGACGGATTATCAAATCTAACGATAAAACAAGCCCACAAAAAAATTACGAACAAAATCGATTCCCCGGAACACCCCCAAATGGACGATATAGGGGGGTTGAAGGCGAAAAAAAAATCTCACTTCGTTGCTTTAGGTATTGCTATTAATTTTATGACGGATTATCAAATCTAACGACAAAACAAGCCCAGAAAAAAATTATGAACGAAATCGATTCCACGGAACACCCCCAATTGGACGATTATAGGGGGGTTGAAGGCGAAAAAAAATCTCACTTCGTTGTTCTATGTATTTCTATTAATTTTATGGCGGATTCTCAAATTTAACTATAAAATGGTCCTAGAAAAAAATTAGGAACGAAATCGATTCCTCGGATCACCCCCGAATAGTCGATTATAGGGGGGTTGAATGAGAAAAAAAAAATCTCACTTCGTTCGTTTAGGCATGGCTATGAATTTTATTGTTTATTATCAAATCTAACGGTAAAATAGACCTAGAAAAAAATTACGAACAAAATCGATACCCCCGAACACCCCCAAATGGACGAATATAGGGTGGTTGAAGGCGAAAAAAAAAATCTCACTTCGTTGCTTTAGGTATTGCTATTAATTTTATGGCGGATTATCAAATCTAACGATAAAATAGACCTAGAAAAAAATTACGAACAATATCGATTCCCCGGAACACCCCCAAATGGACGATTATAGGGGGGTTGAAGGCGAAAAAAATTTGACTTCATTGCTTTAGGTATTGATATTAATTTTATGACGAATTATCAAATCTAAACATAAAATAGACCTAGAAAAAAATTACGAACAAAATCGATTCCCCGGAACTCGTTCAAATGGACGATTATAGGGGGGTTGAAGGCGAAAAAAAATCTCACTTCGTTGCTTTAGGTATTGCTATTAATTTTATGACGGATTATCAAATCTAACGACAAAACAAGCCCAGAAAAAAATTAGGAACGAAATCGATTCCGCAGAACACCCCCAAATGGACGATTATAGGGGGGTTGAAGGCGAAAAAAAATCTCTCTTCGTTGCTTTAGGTATGGCTATCAATTTTGTGGCGGATTATCAAATCTAACGATAAAATATACCTAGGAAAAAATTACCTACGAATTCGATTCTCCGGATCACCCCTGACCAGTCGATTATAGGGGGGTTGAAGGCTAAAAAAATTTCTCACTTCGTTGTTCTATGTATTTCTATTAATTTTATGGCGGATTCTCAAATTTAACTATAAAATGGTCCTAGAAAAAAATTAGGAACGAAATCGATTCCTCGGATCACCCCCGAATAGTCGATTATAGGGGGGTTGAATGAGAAAAAAAAAATCTCACTTCGTTCGTTTAGGCATGGCTATGAATTTTATTGCGGATTATCAAATCTAAAGGTAAAATAGACCTAGAAAAAAATTACGAACAAAATCGATTCCCCGGAACACCCCCAAATGGACGAATATAGGGTGGTTGAAGGCGAAAAAAAAAAATCTCACTTCGTTGCTTTAGGTATTGCTATTAATTTTATGACGGATTATCAAATCTAACGATAAAATAAGCCCGGAAAAAATTACGAACAAAATCGATTCCCCAGAACACCCCAAAATGGACGATTATAGGGGGGTTGGAGGCAAAAAAAATGTCACTTCGTTGCTTTAGGTATTGCTATTAATTTTATGGCGGATTATTAAATCTAACGATAAAATAGACCTAGAAAAAAATTACGAACAAAATCGATTCCCCGGAACACCCCGAAATGGACGATTATAGGGGGGTTGAAGGCGAAAAAAAATCTCACTTCGTTGCTTTAGGTATTGATATTAATTTTATGACGGATTATCAAATCTAACCATAAAACAAGCCCAGAAAAAAATTTCGAACAAAATCGATTCCCCGGAACACCCCCAAATGGACGATTATAGGGGGGTTGAAGGCGAAAAAAAATCTCACTTCATTGCTTTAGGTATTGATATTAGTTTTATGACGGATTATCAAATCTAAACATAAAATAGACCTAGAAAAAAATTACGAACACAATCGATTCCCCGGAACTCGTTCAAATGGACGATTATAGGGGGGTTGAAGGCCAAAAAAAAATCTCACTTCGTTGCTTTAGGTATTGCTATTAATTTTATGACGGATTATCAAATCTAACGACAAAACAAGCCCAGAAAAAGATTAGGAACGAAATCGATTCCGCAGAACACCCCCAAATGGACGATTATAGGGGGGTTGAAGGCGAAAAAAAATCTCTCTTCGTTGCTTTAGATATGGGTATCAATTTTGTGGCGGATTATGAAATCTAACGATAAAATAGACCTAGGAAAGAATTACCTACGAATTCGATTCTCCGGATCACCCCTGACCAGTCGATTACAGGGGGGTTGAAGGTTAAAAAAATTTCTCACTTCGTTGTTCTATGTATTTCTATTAATTTTATAGCGGATTCTCAAATTTAACGATAAAATGGTCCTAGAAAAAAATTCGGAACGAAATCGATTCCTCGGATCACCCCCGAATAGTCGATTATAGGGGGGTTGAATGAGAAAAAAAAATCTCACGTCGTTGCTTGAGGTATTGCTATTAATTTTATGACGGATTATTAAATCTAACGATAAAGCAAGCCTAGAAAAAAATTAGGAATGAAATCGATTCCCCGGATCACCCCCAAACAGTCGATTGTAGGGGGGTTGAAGGGGAAAAAAAATCTCACATCGTTGCTTTAGGTATTGCTATTAATTTTATGACGGATTATCAAATCCAACAATGAAATAGACGTAGAAAAAAATTACGAACAAAATCGATTCCCCGGAATACCCCCAAATGGACGATTATAGGGGGGTTGAAGGCGAAAAAAAAATCTCACTTCGTTGCTTTAGGTATCGCTATTAATTGTGTGGTGGTTTATCAAATCTAACGATAAAATAGACCTAGGAAAAAATTACCTACGAATTCGATTCTCCGGATCACCCCTGAACAGTCGATTATAGGGGGGTTGAAGGATAAAAAAACTTCTCACTTCGTTGTTCTATGTATCTCTATTAATTTTATGGCGGATTATCATATTTAGCGATAAAATGGTCCTAGAAAAAAATTACCGACGAAATCGATTCCCCGGATCTCCTCCGAATAGTCGATTATAGGGGGGTAAAAGGCGAAAAAGAATTCTCACTTTGTTGCTTTGCGTATTCATATTAATTTAAATAATTTTATAGCACATGAGCTTGAAGTTTGCAGAGCTCGACTCGAGCACTTTCATAATTTTTTGCTTCCTCATAGAGGAAGCTTTGTAACGGTGAAAAAATTTTTCGAAAAAAAATGTTCAAAAAGATGTTTTAAGGCGATATATGTGTATATTAGTTGATTTTGATCATTTTTGTTTTCGTGTGGGTGTGTGTGTGTGTGTGTGCGTGCGTGTGTGCGTGCTTGCGTGTGTGTGTTTGAACTCTTCATATCTCCGAAACGAATCGACCGATTTTCGTCGGGTAAAGCTCATTCTCTTCGTCTCGCGGGAAAAGAAAGGTATCTTGATGGATTTGAGTTTTTATTGATTTTCTTTTGTTTTATAACCAAAAAACGATTCTGAATTTTTAGTTTTTTTGATTTTTTCATATCTTACAGTCATTATTACATAATATAATAAACTTATCTTGAAAGGTATTTAAATTACCTATATTTTTCTTTTTTAAAATTTAAAATATCTTCACTCTGTCAATTGTTATTAAGGAAAACTTTTTTATATTTCATAAATTAATTTCTCAAAAAATAATTTATTTATCGACTTGAAATAAATAACCAGTTATTACACTAATTGAAGACTATATCTGGTTAAAATTTCAAGAGATTATCTTCATTTGTTTTTTAGAAAAAAATTATTTTAGAAAAAATTTGCGTTTCCGTTGTCGCACGATAACTAGAGCAAAAATTATCCAATCCTCCTGAAATTTGGCACAGATGTAGCTTTTATATACCTTCAGATCGAGTTCGTTGCCAAAAAAAATCGGTCCATTACGAAAAAAGATATTTGAGGTTAAAAATTTTTTTAAAAAATTTTCGAATCCCGTTTTCTCAAAAAATACTTGATTTATCGACTTAAAATTTTTATCCACTTATTAAATTTATAGAAGACTATATTTGGTTAAAATCTCAGGAGAATATCTTCATTTGTTGTTTAGAAAAAAATTATTTTAGAAAAAATTTGCGTTTTCATTGTCGCACGATAACAAGAGCAAAAATTACCCAATCGTCCTGAAATTTGGCACAGATGTAGCTTTTATATATCTTCAGTTCAAGTTTGTTGCCCAAAAAAATCGGCCCATTACGAAAAAAGATATAACGCACAGTTTAAGCTGAATCTGAACCAATGACCTTCTCCTACTTAGTCTAACCGTACAAGATAAAGTATTAAATTTTAAATATTAGAAGTAAAAATTAATTAAAGGGATCAATAAATTAAGTTTGGGGAAGTTACGTGCCAATGAATTGGTAGCGGTTTTTTTTTTTTGGACTTCAGTGTTCTATTCGATAAAAAACCGCAGAATAACACAAGAAATGTCGAAAATAACAATTTCCGAACATACCCATACACAAAACAACCCTTAAATAAGAGATTGAGGCGAAACGTGAGCATACAGCGTATGCGTGATCCTACAGGATGATCTATCGAAAACTCTATCTCCAAAACGAAGTCTTATACCCCGCCAAATTTTTAACCTTTAGAGGACGGGATGGCCCCTATACGGGCCATGCCCATGATCGACCCTTTACATGTGTTAGTTTTGAGATGTGAGACATCACAAAAACTCGATTTCTATAGAAAAGTGAGAGAAAACAGTAAACCCAAATCCCCGTCCTCTAAAGGTTAATATGTTTTTTAGTATAACAATACAAGCTTAAAAAAAAATTAACAAGAAAATCGTATGTCCGGAAAACCCTGCTTGGAAGAGGAAATTGGTGCGATACGAGCGCATAGCGAGTATACGTGAACACCTAAAGGACGATCTATCGAAAATTCTATCTCGAAAACGAGATCTTATACCCCACCTAGTTTTTAATATCTTTTTTAGTGTAATAATACAAGCTTAACAAAAAATTGGCAGCAAAATTGTATGTCCGGAAAACCCGGCTTTGAAGGGGAGATTGGGGTGATACGAGCGCATACCGAGTATTGTCTTGTAGATGTTTCTTCAAAGCTAAATTCCTTTTTTATGTTTTGTCGTTTAAAAAACGGTGTAATTTCCGTGAATTCTTAAGCCACAAAATTACAACCTGAAGTTTTATCCAGATCTGTGATCCAGACGTGTGAAACTTCCCTCGTGAGTTTCGGACTGATTTGTCATTATTTATTATTGTTACTTTTATTTTTTTTTATTGAATGGCAATCATTTCGAGCTTTGGTTCATTTGCCTGCTATTTTCGAGTTCCCAAAAAGTTAAGAGTTGCTGAGATTTACTCGTATATTAATGTGAATTATTTATAATATAGAGTATATGTAACTATGCACATCCTTTTTTGATGGAAAACGATAAGTAACGGTAATAATTTTTACTTGATGTTTAATTTTGTTGTTTTTATTAAAATCTCTCAAATACTGAAAATTAATATTTTAAAAATTTATAACTCTTTATAACTATTTGGTTTTTTGTAGATGATGAAAGGATCATTTTAATCTTAAAGTTGCCTTAATTTCCAAGAAAGAATTATTCTGTTCGCAAAAGACTTTTTATTTGTATAAACAAATGCATTTAAATGAAGGTTCTTGCAATTTTGTTAAATTGTAACATCTAAATGTAGATTATACGAATCAAAAACTATAAAAAGCGATGATTAGTTTTTCCAATTGCATCAGCAGGTTACTACATGGGGAGACTGAAGCGACAAATTTTCCGGCGCCTGGGACATAGAGAATCGCTGTAGAAATTGAAAAACGGCTCGTGAACGGCGCAGACAATCAGTCCCCCCGTGCTCATATTATAATATTGCACCCAGCGGCAATTCGGCGAATCCTTCCGAGCCCCTCCGAGCACCGCCGAGGCGCGTCGGCATCGCCGATGCAGCATCCGCGCGGAGCTTCATGAAGTTAGCCCCCATACATAAAATATCCAAAAACAAAAAATATAGATCGATTGCGCATTAAAAAATATAACAAAATGTTACTTAAAACTTTTTTCCGCGAGCTGTTGTTTTTGAGATAAAAAATAAAATTGTTTGGGGGCTAGTGGTTTAGCCCCCAAAATTAAATTTTCTATTACTCATAATACAAAATAATTTTTGCAATTATTTACTACGGCATTCGATTGCGCGACGTGTGCGCGTATCGCCCCCAAATTCCAAATTCGGAAAAACCTATTAATAATAATATAAAATTATTAAAAAAGAACAGTCTGTCTAGAGACCCCAAACACGAAACGCGAAACGCGAAAAACTGACGCGAAATGACGCGAAAACACGCGAAAACACGCGAAATGAGTTGGGAAATTTTCGCGTCAATAACAAACGTTCCGCGCAAATATTTTCGCGTTCTCGCGTTTGTGCGCGCGCGCGCGCGTGTGTGTGTATATGTGTGTGTGTGTGTGTGTGTGTGTGTGTGTGTGTGTGTGTGTGTGTGTGTGTGTGTGTGTGTGTGTGTGTGTGTGTGTGTGTGTGTGTGTGTGTGTGTGTGTGTGTGTGTGTGTGTGTGTGTGTGTGTGTGCCTGGGATTTCTTAGGGTTTGTCTGCAATTGAAGTTGTGCCGCAATATAAGGAGGTAAGGGCGGCGCTATGCGCCGCCATTGTCTACGATAAAAACATCCCTCAGGGTATTGACTAACACCACGACGCCTGCGGCGCCCGCTTTTAGTACCGAAATTGCGGAATAGACATTTAAATGCCATCTGCACATGCGCGCGCTGCTCCAGAAACGTTTAGTTTGATGTGATTTTTTTTTATAATTTTATATTATTATTAATACGTTTTTTCCGAATTTGGAATTTGGGGGAGATACGCGCACACGTCGCGCAATCGAATACCGTAGTAAATAATTGCAAAAATTATTTTGTATTGTGAGTAATACAAAATTTAATTTTGGGGGCTAAACCACTAGCCCCCAAACAATTTTATTTTTTATTTCAAAAACAATAGCTCGCGCAAAAAAGTTTTAGTTAACGTTTTTTTATATTTTTTAATGCGCAATCGATTTATATTTTTTGTTTTTGGATATTCTATGTATGGGGGCTAACTTCATGAAGCTTCCGCGCGGCCGCATTATGTTCAAGCGCTTGAGGATTCGACCAAACCGAGCTGTTGGTCCCCCTCCCCACTCTTCGATGTCCACAGAGGCAGTATCAAACGTCTAATAGTTCGAGCACATCGTGGATTTACGCGAGTCAGCGCACAATGGGCTATAAAATGCAAAAAAGTATCAAAATTCTCGATACACTAGAAAAATGAATATTTCTTGATTATTTTTGTGCAAATCGACAGTTTCAAACATTATCTTTAATATTTTTTTTATCGTTTACAGGATTATTTGATTTTACTGTAACTGTGGAATGCGTACAGGCTGAAACAATTGAAGAATCATTATTTTCGCTTTTAAAATTCGAGCTTTACTCGAAAAGTGGATAAAAACATTATTCAATTAGAATTTTGACATTATGAAACTATTATTTTTATCAAATCATTATGAAATTATAATAATATAGCCTATTAAGAAAAATATTTTTTTACAGGTTGCGTAAGAATATTTTTCTGGCCGATTTTAATACATATAAAAAATTCCTTTTTATTATATAATAAATAAATAAATAAAATAAAATATACATATATACATTAATGCGTGCGTGTCTGTGTGTGTGTGTGTGTGTGTGTATGTGTGTGTGTGTGTGTGTGTGTGTGTCTAAGTGTGTGTGTGTGTGTGTGTGTGCGAGTGTGTTGAAAATTAAATAAATATGGATATTTATTTATTATTTATTATTATTTATTATTCGCACCTGTCCCATGTAATGTCCCAAACTTTAATTCACGCAAAAAAAAAATTATTTATCCACTTTTCGAGTAAAGCTCGAATTTTAAAAGCGAAAATAATGATTCTTCAATTGTTTTAGCTTGTACGCATTCCACAGTTACAGTAAAATGAAATAATCCTGTAAACGATCAAAAAAATATTAAAGATAATGTTTGAAACTGCCGATTTGCACAAAAATAATCAAGAAATATTCATTTTTCTAGTGTATCGAGAATTTTGATACTTTTTTGCATTTTATAGCCCACTGTGCAGCGGCGGCCAAGCCGCACCTTCGATTTCCCCCGCACCGCAACGATTCGTGGAACAGATCGCGCGTTGTACACAGTTTGGAGCGAGCACCGCCGACTTTTGTGAGGTGCGCCGGCCGAACCGTCTTCTACCGATTCCCCCACTCCGCCTCGACGCAACGCACTGATGGCGCAGTACATCTATATATATATATATATTTCTTCGAACATAGCAGTCGCGCAAGCGGCGCGGTCCCTCTTTTGCCGATTCTCTAGCTTGCTCCAAGTATGGGCGCTTTCATAGCTTGTATAAGGTAAAAGTACCAGTTATGGAACGAATTTGGAGGGGTTTTCAGTTTTTTTCATAATCATTGCCTTAAACCATGTTTCGACCAAAAAATCTTTTTGCTATATCTTAAACATGTCTTTCTGTATATAAAATCAATTTACTGAATGTGTTTTAAAGTTTAAATTTAATTTAATTATATTATATTAAGGGGGTACTACAGTTAACATTTCTTTTTTTTGATTCACCTAAGAAATAAAAGTTTTGATCAGTAATGATATTATATATATATATAATAGAATAGGCCTTATTTCCGGGATTATACAGTGTTCTATAGTTTATTCTTTCAGAGTTGCTATATACAAGTGACTAAAGAAATAATAGACCCTGGGGTTATAGATTCTAGCACGGGCCTGGAAATAACGTAAATTTACCTTTTTCTTTTCCGGGACGTCCCGGAAATAACAGTCCGTCCCGGAAATAACAGTTATATACATTTTTTCGTCCCAGAAATAACACTTATATAAATATATATATATATATATATATATATATATATATATATATATATTTACTAGGGGGTACCCCCCCCTACTTGCTCCGCTCGTCAACCCCCCAATTTTGACAAGTAAATAATTTATTTATTTTCAACGTAGATATTTTTCATATGTTGTATTAATATGGTATTTTTCATATTTTGTATGGATGATAGTTTATACAAATGTAACACTTAAGAGTAGTTCTTAATTCCTAATTTCTGAAACGAAAGAATAGATTATTGAGATTTTTCATATTTTTTATGGATGATAGTTAATACAAATGTAACACTTAAGAGTCGTTCTTAATTCTTAATTTCTGAATCGAAAGAACGGATTATTGAGAAAACTACATTAATTATATATTAAGAAAATATATTGAAAATTATATATTTTATTCTATTTTTTCCACATCACCTTGGAGGTAAATAGAAAGATGCGTTTTATTTTTAAGTGGTATCCCCAGTAGGGCTAATCCACTGTCTTTGTCACTATAAAATTTCAGAAAACATTAAAATTGTTACAATAAAAGTATATTTTTTTATAATATAATATATATTTTGTAAAATTAAATTTAATAATTAAATGATTTGAATTACCTGATAATAAGTTAAATTCTTCGAAATGTTTTATTCAATTTTTAATTGTTTTTTTATTTTTTTTTTTATATTGTAACGGGCTAAAAGCTGTCCTCGGTGCGCTATATCTCAACGCGGACTTGCCGATGAACGGCGCAGCAATTGACAGGCGCGAGCACTTACTTGTGCCAACCCTCGACGATTAGCGGCCCGTCAGCTCCGTGCTGTTGCTCGCCGTCGGCTGCTTTCAGCAGCAGCCGCGCCTTTCCGACCCGTTGCAACGCGCGACTTCGTCGTCGCGCTCTCTCTCGAGCGTGCTGCCCCAGCTGCTCAGTTATCACGCGAGTACTACGTACTCGCGACCGCGGAGGCCGGCGGTATTCTTCACCGTGCCACCGAATAGGGAATTGAAAGTAGGATGCGTGAAATAATACGCGAACAAGTAAAAGCAACGAATTATCTTTATTGCCTCTGGAGGCTGTTCACTATTTACACGCGCGGTGCGTATTCTAGGTACGCGCCGATTCGGGTGGTGCGCCCGCGCACACGAAGTACGTGTGTGCTCTGCCGCACACCCGTACGCGCAAAAGCGGCTCGCGCCGACGTACGATCGCCGCGCACGATCGGCGCTCACGCGCGCGTCGGCGGCCTCGCTCGCTCGCCCGTCTCCGCTTCCTCGACGCTCGTCGTCCGCGGGGGAAGCGCGCGCTCGCCTGGCCAGGACTTACCTCCTCAGTTGCAGCGAGAAGGCGCGGTTGAACGCGCTCGGCGGTGCCTGCTGCAGCGCGTCGCTGTGTCTCTCTCTCTCTCTCCTTCTTCGCTGCTACGGGCCTCGCCTTTCTCTCTCTCTCTCTCTCTCTCTCTCTCTCTCTCTCTCTCTCTCTCTCTCTCTCTCTCTCTCTCTCTCTCTCTCTCTCGCTCCTGCGAGTATCGGCCGCGATGTCTCTCTCACTCGCTCCCGTGAGTGAGCTCGGCCGCGCTGCTCTCTCTCGCTCTTTCGCTGCCTCGGTCGAGTGTGGCTCTCTCTCCCTCTCCCTCAACCATCGGCGAACGAGGTTCTCGGAGCCGTGCTGCGTCTCTCTCTCTCACTCTCGTGCACTATACTGCACCCACTCCGCGATCCTCGTGCATTTCACTTCGACTCTCTCTCTCTCTCTCTCTCTCTCTCTCTCTCTCTCTCTCTCTCTCTCTCTCTCTCTCTCTCTCTCTCTCTCTCTCTCTCTCTCTCTCTCTCTCTCTCTCTCTCTCTCTCTCTCTCTCTCTCTCTCTCTCTCTCTCTCTCTCTCTCTCTCTCTCTCTCTCTCTCTCTCTCTCTCTCTCTCTCTCTCTCTCTCTCTCTCTCTCTCTCTCTCTCTCTCTCTCTCTCTCTCTCTCTCTCTCTCTCTCTCTCTCTCTCTCTCTCTCTCTCTCTCTCTCTCTCTCTCTAAGTCGTCGCGCACGGGGACAAGCAGCTGCCTCAGCTACGGCAGAAGCGATACTGCCGGGCTCTGTCTTTCGCTCTCCTTCCCCCTCGCGCAAGGTTGTCGCGAGTTTTCATTTCGGGGCTCATTGTGTGTCGTAGTTGCGCTCGGTACTTTACACGTGCGTGCAACTACACACACACGCAAGCCCCCGGAGTCATACGAGGACAAGCCCGACTCTACTTGCAAATCCTCATGCCGCAATTGTCGGCCTTGCCTTCTCCAAGGCCGCGGTATGTTTATGTTTTCGGTCAACTACCTGTGTGTATACCGTGCGTCGGAGATCGGCTCGATCCGAGCTCCGTGTTCGCGCACATACACACACACAGACGCACCTGCCGTTACAATATTTAATATTTTCTGCCCCCCTCGCCCCCCCCTCAGACCCCCCTCGTGACCCCCCTCATTTAAATGTTCACTTAAAAGTTTATTTTTTTCATGTATTTTTCATATGTTTTATTAATAAGGTAGTATACAGATGTAACGTTTAAGAGTAATTTTGAATTCTTAATTTCTAAATAAAAGAGTAAATTAAAAGAGTAAAATAAAAGAGTAAATTATTGAGAAAATTACATTAACTATATATAAAAATATATTTTATGTATATTTCATATGTTATATAAAATTAATAATTTATATTTTTCATATGTTTTATTAATAGGGTAATATTTATAGATGTAACGCTTAAGAGTAGTTTTGAATTCTTAATTTCTGAAATAAGAGAGTAAATTATTAAGAAAATTACATTAATTATGTATTAAGATATATTTTATTCTATTTTTTCCACATCACCTTGGAGGTAAATAGAAAGATGCGTTTTATTTTTAAGTGGTTCCCCAGTAGGCCTAATCCACTGTCTTTGTCACTATAAAATTTCAGAAAACATTAAAATTGTTACAATAAAAGTATATTTTTTTATAATATAATATATATTTTGTAAAATTAAATTTAATAATTAAATGATTTGAATTCCCTGATAATAAGTTAAATTCTTCGAAATGTTTTATTCAATTTTTGAATTGTTTTTTTATTTTTTTTTTTTTTTATATTTAATATTTTCTGATATGCTATTTAAAATTTTCCAACGTTATTTGTATATTCCATTGTCCTAAATGAAAGAAAAAATATTGTTGTTTTAATTAACTAAAAATTAATTCAAAAAATTAATTAATTAATAATTATATAAAAATTTACCTCAAAAACAAAATTCAATTATTGTAAAGAAAGATTTTTAAATTCTTCCAAAATTTTGTCAACTTTAAGTTTTTCAATTTTGAGTTTTGTATTTTTATTGTTCTGTTGTTTTCTTGTTTTTTTTTACTGATGATTTAGTTTTTTTAATTTATCTTTTTCATTAATTTTATCTAATTTTAAATTAATCATGTATTCCATATAATTTTGTTCATATTCTAAATAGTCTAAAACTAATAATTTATTATGTATTTATTATTATTGAATAACGAATAAATATAGTTGTTTTTTATAATTTACTTTCGTTCTGTGTAGTCGACATATTCTAAAAAGAAAAATATTTGAAAATTAATTATCTAAAATTTCTTTCCAAACGATATTTATAATTTCTTCTTTATTTTCTGAATTATTTTCAATAAAAATTTTATCTGGGTTTTTACATCTTGATAATGATACATATAATTGACCATGAGAAAATAATGGTCTTCTAATATATATTCCAACACTATCAAAACTTTTACCTTGTGATTTATTAATAGTTATGGTAAACGCTAATATTAAAGGAAATTATTTTCTATATAAAATAAATGGTAATGATGAAGAATTGCCAGTGTTTAATGTAATTCGAGGAATAAAAACTATGTTTCCAGAGTTTTCACCTGTTATTATTTCTGCTTCTATGTTGTATTTAAATAATTTAGTAATAAATAAAGTACATAATCCATCGTTAATACTTAAATTTCTTATTAACATTACAATAGTATTTATTTTAAGTTTTAATTTATGTAGTGGTAGTCCTTCACGTATATTGTTTAAAGTTTCAATTGGGTAATTAATATGGATGTCATCATCAGATAAATCAGATAAAAATCTACATCTTTATGAGTAGCATAATCTAAACTATAATACGTATTTTCTTCAGTATTTAATAGTTTTAAAATTTTATTATTTAAAATATTTGCATCTTCATTATGTGATGTTAATATAACTCTATTTATTGATATACTACAATTTATATTTTCATATATTTTAAAACAAACATCGTTTGTTTTAAAACTATCAGGTATAACAAATGAATTAAATTTACCTTCTCCAATATCTAATAAAAATGAAGCAAACATGATATCTTTTGAACGGATATTTGTTTTCAAATACATTATATTAAATAATGACCAAAGATTTGAATATTTTATTGGTTCTTGAATTATTGTGCTTCTACAACCATTTTTAACAACAGGGAGAATTTGTCTAAAATCACCTCCTAAAATTAATAATTTTCCTCCGAATGGTAGATTATTATTACAAACATCTTGTAAAGTTTTATCAACAATTTCTAAAGCTTTACGTGGAATCATTGACGCTTCATCCCAAATAATCGCAAAAACTTCACGAAATTTTTTTTATCTGATTCAAATTTTAAAAATGCACTTTCAATATTGTTTAAATCTAAAGGTAATCTAAAAGTTTTATGACTGGTCATACCTTTTGGTAATAGTATAGATGCTATACCAGTCCAAGCCATTGATATAATTTTTTGTTCTATTGACAAAAAATAAATTAAAGTTTTATATAAAAACGTTTTACCTGAACCTCCAGGACCATCAATAAAGTTAATTTTATGTTCATTATTTAATATTTGTGTAAAAATTGTTTTTTGATCTGTGTTTAATTGACTATAGTAATTATTAAACATTTGTTCACAGAATAAAATATTTTCTTTATTATTTTCATTATTTGTATCGAAAATTTCATCAGGTTCAGGTAATCCAAAATCTTTACAAGACATTTCTTCAACTTTTAAAATTTCGTTTGTATGATGAAGAGCTCGGTTATTTTTATTATTGTCAAAATCTTCTGTAAAATATTTATTAAATTTTATCCAAATAGTATTACCATTAATGTTATCTGTTATTAAAAACCAAGTAAAAAATTTACGCAATTGAACAGGTAACATTATATTACAAGCTTCTTCAAAAATTTTGTCAATCTGTAAATCATTTTCGATTAGACCCATTTGTATTGCTGTTTCTTTGTAAGTATTATATGTTTTATTTTCAAATGTACGTAATTCTTCAAAAGATGTTGCGCCTTTAACACGATTTAAAATTAATTTTAAATGAAATCTTTCAATATCTCTTGGAGATACTACATTTAAACGTCCTATAGCAACATGTTTTAGTTCTCGTTGACGTTTTATCCAAGTTTTATTCTTAAAAATATAATATTTTGGTATATTAACGTATTTAATATCTCTCTCTCTCTCTCTCTCTCTCTCTCTCTCTCTCCCCCCCTCTCTCTCAATATCCGTCAAACTCTGTATCAAAAACTTTAATGAGAGCTTAAATATTTTTTTAATACAATTAACACGTTTAAAAAAAAATTCTTTTTTAAGTACGTTTTAACAACAGAATTTTTGTCTAGTCTTTTTATTTCTTCCAATCTCATCTATTCAATAAACACTCTCTGCAAATGATAATAAGTTTTTTCATGTCTGTACAAATAATAATATTGTTAATATAAAACTTTCTACGAAAGTATAAAATAAGGCAAGTATAGACGTTTTTTCTGTATAATATCTATTAAATAATAATATTTATGATTTTGTAAAAGAAATCAAAAAAATACCAGTGAAAAAGTCTTTTACTTCTTTGAGTCATTGTATAATGAACAAATTATATGTAAGTAAGTACATTCAAATTGTTCACTGCAAATCAGACAAATGAAAGTTGTGAAATCAATTATCGATAGTCAAGTAATGCAAACCACTCTCGGAAACTACTGTATGACTGTTCTCAGAAATGTATTCAAATTTGTTAATCTTTCTGTACAAATTAAACACAAGAAAGTACTGAAATCAATTTATTGTAGTCAAGTACCCATAAGTTAACTTGACTGACATAATACAACTTTTCGTACCTACTCATCAAACATATTCAGCCAGCGAGCATAAATTACTACTTAACGCCCAAGGGGCGTAATAGCTCATATATACAGCTCTTACAAAACTTTATAGAACCTACGCACTTTACGTCCATGTGGGAAAAATTATTTGAATTGTATAATATTATATATAAGTACATTCAAATTATTCATTGTAAATCAAACAAACGAAAGTTGTGAAATCAATTACCGATAGTCAAGTAATGCAAACAACTCTGCGAAACAATTGTATAACTGTTCTCAGAAATGTATTCAAATTTGTTCATTCTTCTATACAAATTAAACACAAGGAAGTTCTGGAATCAGTTTATTGTAGTCAAGTACCCATAGGTTAACTTGACTGACATAATACAACTTTTAGTACCTACTCATCAAACATATTCAGCCAGCGAGGATAAAGTACTACTTAACGCTTAACAGGCGCAATAGCTCACATACTCCTACAAAACTTTATAGAACCTACGCACTTTACGCCCATATGGGCGAAAATTATTTTAATCATATAACTACTATGCCTTCTTTTTATTTCTAAAATTCATAAGAATTCAGATATTTACGAAAAGTCAAAGCCTATATAAAAAAAATTACATAGTTACCACCATATCACCATTTTTCATTATTCTTTCTCAATTTTGAAATTTCTATAATATTACGCATCTTGGGAGGGCAATAGAAGTCTATAGAGCTGCTCTAGCAGGGGTGGTCTTCCAATCTCCCATACATACTTGGCGGGCCCGACGGTTTGCAGTTTACCGGTGGGCTTTGTAAATGTAGAATACTATATTATTGCATAAATTCATTAACAATGTTTATACTTATAAGTCCACTATAAATAATTACATTGGCTCTAATTTTGAATTGATACCGTTTAAATATAATATCCCTACATGTGCAAAATCTCATGATGTACTTCCATTACCCAAAATATTTTTCCTTGTGTCCGTTTTTTTTTAAGCGGGAATCTGATATAAAAAATACATCAAATTTATAGTCTACTCAAAAGTGCTTTAGATTTTACTAACCATTGTATAAGCCACTAATTTTTTATCCTTTTCCAACGTGTAAATATCATGTGAGATTTTATATGAGTATTTCAGACATCAGATCTCATATGAGGTATGATATATGTGATGTCATCTGCAATTTTACATATTATGGGATCTCATGAGATCTTATATGAGATCTCATATGATATTTTCATGCGGGTTTGCACTTTCTATTTAAAAACAGAGTAATACATTCAATACGTATTAGTATTTAATATGTAGAAGCAATCTATTTATTCATTTTATCTGATCTGTAAACATATGAACATTTATATGAAAATGATCATGTCTACACCTTAAACTGCAAACCGTCGGGCCCGCCAAGTATGTATGGGAGATTGGAAGACCACCCCTGCTAGAGCAGCTCTATAGACTTCTATTGCCCTCCCAAGATGCGTAATATTATAGAAATTTCAAAATTGAGAAAGAATAATGAAAAATGGTGATATGGTGGTAACTATGTAATTTTTTTATATAGGCTTTGACTTTTCGTAAATATCTGAATTCTTATGAATTTTAGAAATAAAAAGAAGGCATAGTAGTTATATGATTAAAATAATTTTCGCCCATATGGGCGTAAAGTGCGTAGGTTCTATAAAGTTTTGTAGGAGTATGTGAGCTATTGCGCCTGTTAAGCGTTAAGTAGTACTTTATCCTCGCTGGCTGAATATGTTTGATGAGTAGGTACTAAAAGTTGTATTATGTCAGTCAAGTTAACCTATGGGTACTTGACTACAATAAACTGATTCCAGAACTTCCTTGTGTTTAATTTGTATAGAAGAATGAACAAATTTGAATACATTTCTGAGAACAGTTATACAATTGTTTCGCAGAGTTGTTTGCATTACTTGACTATCGGTAATTGATTTCACAACTTTCGTTTGTTTGATTTACAATGAATAATTTGAATGTACTTATATATAATATTATACAATTCAAATAATTTTTCCCACATGGACGTAAAGTGCGTAGGTTCTATAAAGTTTTGTAAGAGCTGTATATATGAGCTATTACGCCCCTTGGGCGTTAAGTAGTAATTTATGCTCGCTGGCTGAATATGTTTGATGAGTAGGTACGAAAAGTTGTATTATGTCAGTCAAGTTAACTTATGGGTACTTGACTACAATAAATTGATTTCAGTACTTTCTTGTGTTTAATTTGTACAGAAAGATTAACAAATTTGAATACATTTCTGAGAACAGTCATACAGTAGTTTCCGAGAGTGGTTTGCATTACTTGACTATCGATAATTGATTTCACAACTTTCATTTGTCTGATTTGCAGTGAACAATTTGAATGTACTTACTTACATATAATTTGTTCATTATACAATGACTCAAAGAAGTAAAAGACTTTTTCACTGGTATTTTTTGATTTCTTTTACAAAATCATAAATATTATTATTTAATAGATATTATACAGAAAAAACGTCTATACTTGCCTTATTTTATACTTTCGTAGAAAGTTTTATATTAACAATATTATTATTTGTACAGTCATGAAAAAAATTATTATCATTTGCAGAGAGTGCTTATTGAATAGATGAGATTGGAAGAAATAAAAAGACTAGACAAAAATTGTGTTGTTAAAACGTACTTAAAAAGAATTTTTTTTAAACGTGTTAATTGTATTAAAAAATATTTAAGCTCTCATTAAAGTTTTTGATACAGACTTTGACGGATATTGAGAGAGAGGGGGAGAGAGAGAGAGAGAGAGAGAGAGAGAGAGAGAGAGAGAGAGAGAGAGAGAGAGAGAGAGAGAGAGAGAGAGAGAGAGAGAGTGAGCGGGGAGGGGTAGAGGGCGAGAGAGGGCGGGCGAAGAGTGGGAGGGAGAGTAGATTATAAAGGAAAAATGTTTATACTTGCCTTATTTTATACTTTCGTAGAAAGTTTTATACTAACAAAAATTATTATTTGTAGTCATGAAAAAATTATTATCATTTGTATAGAGAGCTTATTGAATAGATTAGACTAGAAGAATTAAAAGGACTAGAAAAATTGTATTGTTAAAACGTACTTAAGAAATTAGATTTTAAAAAACGTGTTGATTGTTTTAAAAAATATTTAAGCTCTCATTAAAGTTATTTCTACTTTAATTTAAAGAAATTTATAAATTAAATACTTTCGAGGAAAAATATTAATGCTTTCTTTTTAAAGAAAACATTTTTCGAAGATTCCGTAGATATTTCAAAATAAAGTTTGTTATTGTATTATTCTTGTACAGAATGTCTTGAGGGCTGTTTTAAAAAAATATTCAACATTTTTCATGGAGTTATTATACATAGTTGTTAAGTAAAAATAGACGAGAGAGATAGGGCGTGGGGATTTTTTTACAAAGCAACTTAACAGTGGTTTAGAGAAATAGTAAAAATAATTTAGTTTTGTTAGCATATAAGTTTTGCATGAACTTTTCATTTTTCTTCTTGTTTTTTTTTTTGTAATTAATTTTTTCGAAAAGAAAGTTTTCAGTTATTAAGATTATTTGTACAGTCATGAAAAAATTATTACCATTTGTAGAGAGTGCTTATTGAATAGATGAGACTAGAAGAATTAAAAGGACTAGACAAATTGTTATTAAAACGTACTTAAAAAAATAGCTTTTAAAAAACGTGTTCATTGTTTTAACAAAATATTTAAGCTCTCATTAAAATTTTTGTTACTCAGTTTGACAGATGCTATGGGCGCGAGGGAGAGAGAGGGGAGGGAAAGAGAGAGAGGTCGAGAGAGACAGGGGAGAAAGAGAGGGAGGGAGCGAGAGAAAAGGAGGGAGAGAGGGGGAGGGAGAGAGAGACTAATACTTGCCTTAGTTTAAACTTTTGTAAAAAGCTTTTTAGATAGATTTCACAATTTTTGAAGAGAAAATAATAATTACATAGTGTGATAACGTTACGAGAGTTTATTATAGTATATTTTTAATATCATTATTTTAAATGGTATTATTTATTTGTACAGTCATGAAAAAATTATGACCATTTGTACAGAGTGCTTATTGAATAGATGAGACTAGAAGAATTAGAAGGACTAGACAAATTGTTGTTAGAATGTACTTAAAAAGTTAGCTTTTAAAAAACGTGTTGATTGTTTTAAAAAAATATTTAAGCTCTCATTAAAGTTTTTGGTACTTAGTTTAACAGATGTTGAGAGAGGGAGAGGGAGAGAGAGGTGAGGGAGAGAGAGACTAATACTTGCCTTAGTTTAAAATTTTGTAAAAAGTTTTTTTAGATAGATTTCACAACTTTTGGAGAGAAAATAATAATTACATAGTGTGATAACGTTACGAGAGTTTATTATAGGATATTTTTAATATCATTATTAAATGGTAGTATTGTTATTCACAAAAGTTTTAAATTTGAATGTTTCTTCAAGGAGCTCGATAAAGTGATTACATTGTAAAATTTTTTGAAATAATATAATCAAACGTGTATTTTCTTAGGTATGATGATTAATTAACAATACTATTAATTGTAAAGTTATATGATTAATAAATTAAAGAATTTGCAATGAATGATAATGTACACTTGCCTATAAGTTATGAATTTCGTAGTTAATTATAATTATATTTAATAAAACTTTCTAATGTAGCATACTTGTTCGATTTAATTTTGACAAATTCATGAAAATAACCCATAAACATAAAACTATCAATAAAAATGTTGTTCGGAATATGTATTTTAAAAAATATTTAAACTTCTATTTCACTTTGACGAGCAATCTTATTGTATTTATCTTTATTATTTTCAATCATCTGTTTCAAATCTTTTAAAAAATTATCATGATAAAATAAAATATATGGCAGTCTTATTTCATATTTGAGATTATTTTCAACTGATCAGACTGATTTCAAACTTTTAACACATTTTTAAATCATTATTCTTCTCATGTTTTATTCAAATATTATAATAATGGCATATATCATATATTCTAATTCTATTTAATATTATGTTCCTCTGATCAGCCGTTCCAAATACACTACGTGCACTTGTGACATAAAGTTAATATAAAATATCTAGACTTCTATTCGACTTTGACAACTGTATTAGAAATGAATTTCATACGCCATAATTCATCTTTAGCATTGTACAATTCACTTTTTTTTTTCCATAACCAGTACTTCTGTTCTTCAATAACAATATCTTGCTCATATATTCACAGAACAGATGGCTCCACTGAAACATTTGGCGCCCCTCACCATAAGCCAATCATTAGTTATAAAATAATAATTTTCAAAACTTGGATTCGTTGAAGTTTTCAATATAAACCACTTGAATTAAGAACCGATCAGACACATCTTACAAAATTAAAAACAAAAGTTTATGAACTAAGAATCATTGAGCCAAAAAAGGTTTCTCGACATTCTTTTATAGTAGAAAATGTAAAACATCTTAATATAATTATTCATTGAATTATCCATGATTGCCACACATCTTGTAAAATTAAAAACAATCAGTTTATGAACTAAGAATTGCTGAGAACTTCTCTGAAACATTTTGACGTCTCCCATCGTGAGAAAATTATAACATTAGATTAACTGAGCATTTTTATTTGTTGAAATTTTCACAACAATAACCTATTATTTTTCTTTTTTTGTATTTTAATGTTCATTTGGCATAATCTTTTAATTGGTGTTTAAGTAAATATTTACAACAGAACAGCACTAATATCGACTAAGTTTCTTGAAGTATAGACAAAAATCCTGTTTTTTTAACCAAGGCTTTGACCAATATTTTAAATTCTGATTTTAAGTAGAGGTTCTAAATTACACACTTCATTTAACACATCATACCGCTACTATATTTTAACATAACCTTGTAAAATTAAAAACAAACACAACCAGTTGATGAATTAAGCATTATTATTATCTGAATCTTGTATAGAAAAAATAAATATATACTAAAACGTCTCTGAAACATTTTGACATCTCCTACCGTGAGAAAATCATAAAACAGATTAACTGAGCACTTTCATTCCTTGAAATTTTCACAATAACACATCATTTTTACCCTTTTTCGTATTTCCATGTTCATTAGACATAATTTTTTCATTGGCACTTGAATAAATATGCACAACACTGATATCGGCTAAGTTTTTTAAAGATGACACGATGCTTTCTAAACCAACGCTCAGACCAATATTTCAAATCGGCATCATAAATTATATTGTAGTATATAATTTCAAATCGGCATCATAAATTATATTGTAGTATATATAAAAAATATATATCTACTATACTTCTACTCCATTGAAAACTGTATTTTTTATATATTTCATTTAGAAATTTCGTACGCCATAATTCATCTTTCGCATTTACTATTCTTTTTTCTATAACCAGTACTTCTGTTCTTCAATAACTCTTGCTCTTTGTATTTCAATAAAATCACTGTTTCTGTAATTGGTATAGTAATATTAATGGCACAGTCCTATTCTATTTCACTTAGATTTATATAAATAACACAACCTAACCTAGAATAAAAAAATAAAATTAACTTTATAATTTTAATTTAACAAAAAAAATTGTTGACATAATGCTGTTTTACCTTACCTTATAAGATTAAATTTTTCTCCTCATAGTTTGATACATCAGCTGCTCATCAAATTTTAATGACTCCGAAAAAATTTTCTTGACTACTTATCTGTAAATAAAAATTTTCACAAAGTATCAATTCTTTAAAAAAATTACTATTTAACATTTAGTCATTTTAATACTTATCTAAAAAATGTTGTTGCCTCATTGATGCTCGTAAATAAATCTTTTATTCTTTTCGTCAGTCGACTTCTTCAGATCTTTGATGATTATTGAAACGAATATATATATATATATATATACACACACACACACACCTATTACTATAGAGTCATTCTCTACGGTATGCCTGACACCGATACGACACCGAAATACTATAGGGATGTATATCTATAATGTGTGTGTGTGTGTGTGTGTGTGTAGGTCACGTGACAGGAAGTCGCAACACCGGATGAGAGTCTGAAACTATGGAGAAAATTTAGAATCGGAAAGTGGACATAAAAAAATTCAGCTCTCTATATCTTTTAAACGAGATAAACTTTTTAAATAAAATCTTTTGATTTGTGTAGAGTAATGAAATGGCTTTCGATTAAGAGGGATATGTTATATAGTTGAAACTAACGCAATAGGTATATAAGTGCATTGATTTTCTCGTACATCCATTTCAATGTATATCATCGCGCGGTCACTCCTAAGGCTCTTCTATACTTGCCTTCGGAGCGCTCCCGCGCTCCTTGATTTTTTGCATTTTTATCTTTTTTATTTAATTCAAACCACGAAGTTAATGTAGTTTTCCAGTTATCTAAAGCTTTTTCCTGTTTATTTTCTTCGAAAATTATATTTTCTTTATTTTCGGTGTGAATTGCTAATCCTTCCTCCACCATGGAAGATGTGAATCAATTTTCATTAATAAATTTTATTAATTTTAAATAATTTGTATTAATAATTTTTAATTAATGTAATGAAAATTGATTCCCATCTTTATTACATTTAATAAAAAAATATTTCATATAAATATATTTATATTGAAATTTTTGTTATTATATGTAATAAAATAATCAGATTATTTATATGATATTATGCTTATAAAAAATTACAACATGTCTTATACTTTTGTAAAAAAATAATATTATAAATAAAATGATTATTGATATAAATTTAGTTGGGTTTATTTTGATCTATATAAATTTAGATAAAAATATATATAAAAAAAATAATAATTTTTGAAAAAGTTTATTAAAAAGTGTAGATTAAATGTCAAAAATTTCTTTCCAAACAATGTTATTAATTATTGATGAATTTTCTAAAATATTTTCAATAAATATATTGTTAGGATTTTTACATCGGGATAAAGCAACATATAATTGGCCATGTGAAAATAAAGGTTGTCTAATGTAAATACCTAGAGAATTAAAACTTTGACCTTGAGATTTATTTATTGTTATAGCAAAAGCTAATATAACTGGAAATTGTTTTCTAAAAAGTATAAACGGAAATGAAGAAGAATCTCCAGTATTTAATGTTATTCGTGGTATAAAAACTTCTTCACCAACTCTTTCAGCTGTAATTATTTCAGCTTTAATATTGTGATTAAATAAACCTATAATTTTCAAGCGTGTACCATTACACATTCCTTCTGATATACTTATATTTCTAATTAACATTACAATTGCATTTATTTTTAATTTTAATTCATGTGGTGGTAGACCTTCTCTAATATTATTAAGCATTTCTATTGGGTAATTTAAGTGAATATTTTCATCTGTTTGATCAACTCCTTTATGCGTTGCGAAATCTAAACTATAATATGTATGTGTTTTACCATGTAATAAGTTCAAAACTTTATTATTTATAAGTTTAGTATCGTCATTATGAGGAGCTAATATTATACGATCTACGGAATTTTCGAGATTAATATCATCATAAATTTTATTACATATATTTTCGGTCTTCCATTTATTTGGAATTATAAATGGATTAATTTTACCTTCACCTAACTCTAATAAAAATGAAGCAAATTGTTTATTTTTTGAGCGAATATTTTCGGTTAATTTTAAAACTTTAAAGAGACGCCATAAATGAGAAAATTTGATTGTGTCCTGTACTATACTGTCTCGGTAACCATGTTTTAGGACTGGCAGAATTTGTCTAAAATCGACTCCTAAAACTATCAATTTACCACCAAATGGAACATTACTGTAACATGTATCTTTAAGTGTTTGATCAACAATTTCCAAAGCTTTTTTTGGGATCATTGATGCTTCATCCCAAACTATAATATCTACTTCCCGTAATTTTTTTTATCTGATTCTAATTTTAGAAAAGCACTTTCAATACTGTTTAAATCTAAAGGAAGTCTAAAAGTACGATGACTTGTCATTCTTTTAGGTAATAAAATAGATGCAATTCCTGTCCAAGCCATAGATAAAACTTTTTTATTCGAAGATAAAAAGTGATATATTAAAGTCTTCTATATGAAAGTTTTTCCTGAACCTCCAGGTCCATCAATAAAATAAATTTTATTTTTGTTAGTTATAATTTCATTAAAAATTAATCTTTGATTAGTAGTTAATTGATTAAACAAAATTTCAAAAAGATTTTTATTTTTTGCTAAATTTTCAGGACTTTCTTCGATATTATTTATTGTTGGTTCAGGTAAACTGTAATCTTTACAACTTTTATCTTCAGTTTGTAATATATTTTGAATGTAAGACAAAGCATTATTTTCTTTATTTTCTTTAAAATCTTCAGTAAAAAATTTTTTGAATTTATTCCAAATTAAATTACCTTGAAAATTTTCAGCTAAGATAAACCATGCAAAGAATTTACGTAATTGAAAAGGAAGCATGATATTACTTGCTTCATCAAAAATAATATAAATTTGGGAATCATCTTCTATTAAACCCATAGCAAGTGCTGCTTCTTTATATGTTTCATATGAGACGTTATTAAATGTTCGTAAATCTTTAAAAGAAGTAGCACCTTTTATGCGGTTCAACAGTAATTTAAGAAAAAATCTTTCATTATCTTTAGGTGAAACAATATTTAATCGCCCAATCGTATCAAATTGTTTATTGCGTTCTCTACGTTTCCATATTTTAGATTTTGTAAATCCATAATATCGAGGAATTTCAACATATTTTATATTTTTCGCAAACTGATCGATTTTGTTTAATTTAAACCACGCTGTTAAAGTAGTTTCTCTATTACGCAAAGCTTCAAATTCTTTATTTTCTTGGAAAACAATTTTTTGTTGATTCTCGGTATATGTACGGCTAAATGAATGACAGTATGGCTTCTACCACACAGAGGAAACGTTTCTAGGCGCCAAGCGGCTTCCATTGGGCTCAAATATCTACCGTCAATATATTGTGAAATTTCATCAAAAACTACAGAAGTCTCTTCATCTACTTTATTTATTTTCTGAATTTTACACAATGCTCTGTCACCTCCTTTATGTATATAATCAAACATATATTTGATACTTTGATTTGATGCACAATATTCAACGTTAATATGACATTTATATTTTTGTAGTAAAAAACTATTATATGGAACTTCCATTTTATTATCAACATAAACGATTGGACCAGTTTTTGTTTTATATGTATGATTATTTGCAGAATTATCTTGTCGTCGATATTCTGGATAACCATTTTCTTTTAAAATTGTAAAATCACGAAATTGTTTAGGAAATTTCTTTTTGCATATAGGTTTATCTTTAATAATACAAGGTAATTTACTTGTATGAGGTCCATGTAACATATGTTTAATTACTAATTTTTGCATTTCTTTATTATCATTATTTGGAATTTCTGCAGAAATATATTTATCAATTGTGTTAGGAGTCATTATTTTATTATTTGGATGCAATGTAACTATAAGATGAACATGTGGTAAACCTCTTTTTTGAAACTCAATAGTATAAACATAAGCGATTACCGTTCCAAAAATTTTATTTTTTACTATATCATCTAAAATACATTTAAATTTTGCATAAAACAATCTAACTTTAATATTAGGAATGTCATTAGGTAAAGTTCCTTTTGGAAATTTTTGTAAAACTAATTTTAGTTCTTTCCATTTTGGATTACATGTGATAGTAATTAATACATCTGGCCTTGTTGTTGTTCTTACTATTGCCATGGCATCTTGGTAATGCTGTTGCATATACCTAGGATTACCAATATATGTTGCTGGTAAAATAAAAAGATTTCCTAATATCTCTTTTTTTCAAAATTTTGAGTAATATTTGAGGCTGAATTAAAGACGTGATCCTTGATAACATTCAATACGAAGTTGTCGTTGATTATTTCTGAAAAAATTCATCCTATTATTTTCTACCATAATAAGAGCTTGTAAAACATATTGTTGTGTTAATCTTCCAGCATATAATAAAGGTGAAAAATTTTTAATTTCCGGTCTTTACGATAATCTATAAGAATAATATTGCAAACTGTTTGTATTATAAATTTTATTTATATTAACCTTTGGCTTTTTATTATATCCAATACTCCAACCTAAATCACCAGCTGGAAATAATATTGGAAAAACCATCGGATCGACATGGTGAGATAATTTATTCATGTATATTTTTTTACTTTCACATTCTGAAATATTTTTAGGATATATGCAAAGATCATAGTCATCAGGAATAGTTGATTTTGATACAATTATTGCTCCACATTCAGCTGTAAGAGGTTTATTGTAACGATGTTTTTGTTTATCCGTTTTTCGAATGAAATATAATTTATACTTTGGAAACTTTTGTACATTAGATAATTGATATAAAGATTTAAAATTTACAGCGTAAGGATTTTTATTTAGAATATTTGTTAATATTTCTAAATGTTCTTTAGTTAATTTGTCGTTAGTTTTAAATCTTTTTTCTATTGAACTAATATCATCATAAATATATAATTGTCCACAAATAGGTTCTTCATTATGTGATGGTAGTAAAGTATTGGGAGTAGTATGACAAACTTGACCTTGAATTTTTAAATTGAAAATAGCTTTTTGATTTTCATGTTTTACATTAGCACAAAATGTTGCGAAACAAAATAAATTATTGTAATATCTTATTAAAAGTCTAAAATGATTATCATGAAATAAAAGGTCTTTAAGATTTTGTTTATAAGGACTAAGAGGAGATAATTCTATTGTACCATTATGACAACAATTTGATTTATTTCGTTCTTCTTTCCAAAATACAACTGAGCAAAATTTACAAGTTATACTCATATTTCCAAAATATGATGGATCAATATAACTTTTAAGATTGTAAGATTTAAAATTAGTTGGATTATTCATATTATTTTGTAATATTTTGTGTTTGAGAGCAAATTTGTTGTTGTTTAAATAAGCTTAAATACACTATAGTATTAATGTATTATTATTAGATTAAACTATAATCATTAGTAACGTTATTAAAGCCATACCCTGATGTGACTAAGGCTTCTTATACACAAAAAGGAATGGGGAACTTATACAAATTTTTTAAACTTGACCTTATAATTGATATCATTCGATATTATAATTATTTAATAATATAATATTAACAATATCAAATTATTCGTAATATATATAAAATGCATAACAAAATGAGAAAAACAATACAATATTAAGAGGAGGGGTAGGAGGAGGGAGGAGGAGGGGTTTTGAGGAGGAGGGGGGGAGGGGCTTGAGGAGCAAAAGTAATACTAAAAACTCCTGTTTCTAATCTTGTTTTTCCGTTATTTTGAGGAGGGGTTGAGGAGGGGCTGTAAGGAGGGGGAGGAGGGGCTGGGTACCCTACAAGCCTCTTACAACTATATACTATAGGAATATATATATATATATATATATATATATATATATATATATATATATATATATATATATATATATATATATGAGATGTTTCAGGTGAAGTGAGCATGTCAAAATTTTAAAATCGCTTTACTTTTAGTTTTTTATGAAAAAAAACACGTTTACTTTTAGTTTTTTATGAAAAAAAACACGTTCCTCAAATTTTAGGTCGATATTTGTATAAATAAAGAAGTTATACAACATTGAAAATTCAAAGTTTTTGCAATTTTTGGTTAAAATCCAAGTTTATTCATTTTTTTACTCAAAATCTTGAAATTTTTTATATAGAACATTGATTGCGAAAAAGTTTGCATTTTATTTGTAGAATACACCAGTATTTTTTTATGACCCTTTTTGAAAGTCTGATTGGTTGGTTTTTGGTATACCTTCATTGAGCAAAAATAAGGACTACGCCAGTACCAAATTTCTCCACCAAAGTTTTTTTCAATTCTTTGGACAAAATACTTTAATTTAAAAAAAAAGTTTATGGCTGGAGCTAAGGAAAAAATTCTACAGCACATTGAAAATTGATAAAAACCATAAAAATGTTAAATCATGCACCCGTAAGCCATTCTGTGCTTGAGTATCATTTGAAGACTCATGTCACTTATCTTGCTACAAAATTGTGTATTAGCAGTAAATGTACATTAAAAAACTAATTTGATTTGTCGAATACTTCATACAATATATTTAGCAATGTGCTCAAACCTCACTTACTTTGAATTTTCTGAATAAATATTATAACTGATTGACATTAGAGTTACCGGTACCTGGATCAAGAACTCATTCTAAACTTGAATCACTACTTTCTTAATATTATATAAGTATTTCTATAATATACTACAGTAATACTATATAAGTACTTTTTATAATGATTCAAATTATTTAATACTGAAAGTCAGACATGTTGCGGATAAGGCTTTGCATAAATTCCATAAAAATAATTGTACTAAGACTATTGAAAAATAATTGTTAATTGCAGCCGGCCAAAATAATGTAACAAAACAGAACATTGAAAGCTTACATTAAAATAGCTGTGTAGTTTATGTGATTGATATGAACTTTTGAAATTAAAAAAAAAAATAATTGGACAAAAACACTTCATATATTTCATACAAAAGAACCATATGAAAAATTATCCATTTTGATATCTTATAACTGAATTAAATACCTGTGCTATCGCATTCTAATCACCAGTTTCACAATTCCAGTATGAGTTAATTCATTATCAGTAAGATAGTAATTTAAAATTTTAAATTCATCTAAAGTAGTATAAAACATGATTTTTAGTGAATATCCGATAAAGATTAACTTACTATAAGTTTTATCCGCAACAGGTCTGACTTTCAGTATTAAATAATTTGAATCATTATAAAAAGTACTTATATAGTATTACTGTAGTATATTATAGAAATACTTATATAATATTAAGAAAGTAATGATTCAAGTTTAGAATGAATTCTTGATCCAGGTACCGGTAACTCTGATGTCAATCAGTTATAATATCTATTCAGAAAATTCAAAGTGAGGTTTGAGCACATTGTTAAATATATTGTATGAAGTATTTGACAAATCAAATTAGTTTTTTAATGTACATTTACTGCTAATACACAATTTTGTAGCAAGATAAGTGACATGAAGTCTTCAAATGATACTCAAGCACAGAATGGCTTACATTTGCATGACTTAACATTTTTCTGGTTTTTATCAATTTTCAATGTGCTCTAGAATTTTTTCCTTAGCTCCAGCCATAAACTTTTTTTTTTTTTAAATTAAAGTATTTTGTCCAAAGAATTGAAAAAAACTTTGATGGAGAAATTTGGTACTGGCGTAGTCCTTATTTTTGCTCGATGAAGGTATACTAAAAACCAACCAATCAGAGACTTTCAATAAGGGTCATAAAAAAATACTGGTGTATTCCACAAATAAAATGCAAACTTTTTCCCAATCAATGTTCTATATAAAAAGTTTCAAGATTTCGAGTAAAAAAATGAATAAACTTGGATTTTAACCAAAAATTGCAAAAACTTTGAATTTTCAATGTTGTATAACTTCTTTATTTATGCAAATATCGACCTAAGATTTGAGGAACATGTTTTTTTCATAAAAAAACTAAAAGTAAACGTGTTTTGAGCGATTTTAAAATTTTGACATGCTCACTTCACCTGAAACATTATATATATATATATATATATATATATATATATATATATATATATATATATATATATATATATATGTATATATATATATATAGTTTATTTTTGAGGAAGTAGACCCTACCAGAGGTCTGTAAACCCAAAGATCTTGAGATTTTAAAATCTGTATCCTGTCGTAACCTACAGGCTGAACCATTTGATATTTTTTAACTGGATACGGGCCAAAATCTTTGATTTTTATATCTCCTTTGACTGAAGCTATTCGCATCCTTTAATTTTCAAATTATTATTTTTAAAGTAAAAAATTTGATTTAAAATCCACCATTTGGAAGGAATTTTTAAAAAATGGTGAATTTTAACAGTATAAAACGTCGCGCGGTACGAAGAAAAGCCAACTTGAAAGTTACAGGCGAAGAAAAGCCAAAAACGTGTCTAAGGCGAAGAAAAGCCAAAAACGTGTCTAAGGCGAAGAAAAGCCAGTTTAGGCCTTTCCAGACGAAGAAAAGCCAGTTTCACTTATTTCAGACGAAATAAAGCTAGTTTGCGCCGTCCCTGGACGAAAAATCGCAACTAACGACATTTCGCGGGGGGGGGGGGGTCAAAAGTTTCGACGACTCACTTGAAAATTGAAGTCAACTATAGTGCTCGGTTTCGATATAAGCTACTGCAGATTGTACAAAATTTCGAAATTCTAAATTACGAAAATCATATTTTCGAATCTAACAATTCACCTACTGTCCAAAACATCGAATTTCATCAATACGATTTCAAAGCAAATATAACTTGTTTCTAATGATTTATTTCGAAATATGTTTATTGTATCCTTATTAAAATTCTATTAATGAAATTCGATGTTTTGGACAGTAGGTGAATTGTTACATTCGAAAATATGATTTTCGTAATTTAGAATTTAGAAATTTTGCACAATCTGCAGTAGCTTATATCGAAACCAAGCACGTCTATAGTTGACTTCAATTTTCAAGTGAGTCGTCTAAACTTTGGACCCCCCCCCCCCGTATATTTGGCTTGTAAATATGAATTATTACAATACAATTACTATTAATACTATTAATAAGTGGTTCTAGGAATCCCGAATCAGTGTACTGATAATTCCACTTTTTGTTATCATTGTCTCTGAACATTTGTCAAAAGCACTGAAATAAGTCGTTAAAAAATGATTGTGTACGCGTAATTGTACATTTATTATACTATACTTACACAGAAAAACTCTTAGGAACGCCGAACGCAATAGCCCCATCCGGCGGCACTATTGCGTAAAACGCTTGGAAGGCTGCGCTCATGCGCGTCTGTAGCTCGGAGCCCTTGCTATTTTTTTGGATATATCTGACAGCACAGTAAACCTGCGATTGCGAGTACACTATAATTCATGAACGGCATTGCAGTGCTTTTAACATATGTTCAAAGCCAATGGCAAACCCGGAACAGACTAAATCTTGAATCAATGTACTGACTGTCAGTACATTGATTCAAGATTCCTAATACCACTTACTAATAGTATTAAAAGTAATTTTATTATGCCAATTAAAATGTACAAGCATAATACAACATTATTTATCAATACGCGTACGTAAAAGTATTTTCGGTAACAGAATTGAACATTTTTTCTCGCGCGAAATGTCGGCAGTTGGGATTTTTTGTCCAAACTGGCTTTTTTTCGTCTGAGACAAGTCAAACTGGATTTTCTTCATCTGGAAGGACCCAAACTGACTTTTTTTCGCCTTAGACTTGTTTTTGGCTTTTCTTCGCCTGTAACTTCCAAGTTGGCTTTTCTTCGTACCGCGCGACGAAATAGTGCTGGTATAAATTTTTTTTTATCGTGTATTGTCTAGTCGGGTTGATTTTAGGGATGATTTGGGGGGATAATCACTTTGGAAATAACTTATTTTGCAGTTTGTCCATGTTTTATGCATATCTGTAACAAATAACACAAAAAAAAAACTGAATTGGAAAATTCTCGATATTTCGTTCACGATGAACGTTCAGAACATCAAACACATTCATATCGCCTTAATCTCCCTTCCACAACAGATTTTCCGGACATGCAATTTTACACTCAATTTTTTTTTTCAGCTTGTACTATTACACTAAAAAAGATATTAAAAATTAGGCGGGGTATAAGATCTCGTTTTCGAGATAGAATTTTCAATAGATCATCCTTTAGGTGTTCACGTATACTCGCTATGCGCTCGGATCGCCCCAATTCCCCCTCCAAGCAGGGTTTTCCGGACATACGATTTTCTTGTTAATTTTTTCTAAGCTTGTATTATTATGCTAAAAAACATATTAAAAATTTAGCGGGGTATAAGATCTCGTTTTCGAGATAGAATTTTCGATAGATCATCATTTAGGTGTTCACGTATACTCGCTATGCACTCGTATCGTCCCAATCTCCCCTTCCAAGCAGGGTTTTCCGGACATACAATTTTGCTGCCAATTTTTTTTTAAGCTTGTATTATTACACTAAAAAAGATATTAAAAATTAGGCGGGGAATAAGATCTCTTTTTCGAGATAGAATTTTCGATAGATCATCCTTCAGTTGTTCACGTATACCCGGTATGCGCTCGTATCGCCCCAAATCTCCCCTTCCAAGCAGGGTTTTCTGGACCTACGATTATCTTGTTTATTTTGTTTAAGCTTGTATTATTATACTAAAAAACATATTAAAAATTAGTCGGGGTATAAGACTTCATTTTCGAGATAGAATTTTCGATAGCTCATGGTGTATGTGTTCATGTGTACGCTGTATGCGCTCATATCGCCACGATCTCCCCATCAAAGCGGACTTTTCCGGACATACGATTTTCTTGTTAATTTTTTTTATGCTTGTATTATTATACTAAATAACATATTAAAAATTTGGCAGGGTATAAGATCTCGTTTTCGAGATAGAATTTTCGATAGATCATCCTTTAGGTGTTCACGTATACTCGCTACACGGAAAAAAATTTAGGATCTCCAGACCTCCGGTATATATGGACTTCGTGCAATACCATCGATCGTCTTAATTTATTATTATAGTATAATATAGCACACACGTTTTGAACCGTTTATATATATTATATTATTATATTTATGAAGCGGCGCGCGTGAAATACGTCTGAATGTATAGTCGACCCGCCGAGATACCAAGAATGGGGGCCTGAGGACTCCATCGGGCGGATCCCGACGGTACCGAAAGTCTCGGAGTCCCCGCCATTCCAACATGGCATACACATAATCCCATTTTGAGATCTGTACACAACCGAAATTGTTGGAGTCCACGCAATTCAATTTGGAAGTGACTACATTCAATTTTGGACGCGTACACATACGGTATTTTTTGGATTTCTGTTAATTCCATACCTCCGACATCCCAGGCTTCCAAATTTTTTTCCGTGTATGCGCTCGTATCGCACCAATCTCCCCTTCCAAGCAGGGTTTTCCGGACATACGATTTGCTTGTTAAGTTTTCTTAAGCTTGTATTAATACAAGCTAGAATGACAATTATTATACTAAAAAATATATTAAAAATTTGGAGGGGTATAAGACTTCGTTTTGGAGATAGAGTTCTCGATAGATCATCCTGTAGGTTCACGCATACGCTGTATGCTCACGTTTCGCCTTAATATCATATTTAAGGCTTGTTATGGGTATGTTCGGGAATTGTTATTTTCGACATTTCTCGTGTTATTCTGCGGTTTTTTATCGAATAGCATACTGAATACAAAAAAAAAAAAAAAAAAATTATGAAAGTGCTCGAGTCGAGCGCTGCAAACTTCAAGCTCATGCACTATAAAATTATTTAAATTAATATGAATACCCAAAGCAACGAAGTGAGAATTCTTTTTCGCCTTTTACCCCCCTATAATCGACTGTTCGGGGGTGATACGGGGAATCGAATTCGTAGGTAATTTTTTCCTAGGTCTATCTTATCGTTAGATTTGATAATCCGCCATAAAATTAATAGCAATACCTAAACCAACGAAGTGAGATTTTTGTTTCGCCTTCAAACCCCCTAAAATCGACCATTTGGAGGTGTTCCGGGGAATCGATTTTGTTCGTAATTTTTTTCTGGGCTTGTTTTATCGTTAGATTTGATAATCCGCCATAAAATTAATAGCAATACCTAAAACAACGAAGTGAGATTCTTTTGCCTTCAATCCCCCTATAATCGCCCATTTGGGGGTGTTCCGGGGAATCCATTTTGTTCGTAATTCTTTTTTAGAATTTTATCGTTACATTTGATAATCCGCAATAAAATTAATAGCAATCCCTGAACCAACGCAGTGAGATTTTTTTTGCGCCTTCACCCCCCCTATAATCGTCCATTTGGGGGTGTTCCGGGGAATCGATTTTGTTCGTAATTTTTCTCTAGATCTATTTTATCGTTAGATTTGATAATCCGCAATAAAATTAATAGCAATGCCTGATCCAACGAAGTGAGATTTTTTTTTGCCTTCAACCCCCCTATAATCACACATTTGGGGGTGTACCGGGGAATCCATTTTGTTCGTAATTTTTTCTAGGCTTGTTTTATTGTCAGATTTGATAATCCGTCATAAAATTAATAGCAATACCTAAAGCAACGAAGTGAGATTTTTTTTTCGCCTTCAACCCCCCTATAATCGTCCATTTCGGGGTGTTCCGGAGAATCGATTTTTTTCGCAATTTTTTCTAGATCTATTTTATCATTAGATTTGATAATCCGCAATAAAATTAATAGCAATGCCTGAACCAACGAAGTGAGATTTTTTTTTGCCTTCACCCCCCTATAATCGCCCATTTGGGGGTGTTCCGGGGAATCCATTTTGTTCGTAATTTTTTTCTAGAATTTTATCGTTAGATTTGATAATCCGCAATAAAATTAATAGCAATACCTAAAGTAACGAAGTGAAATTTTTTTTGCCTTCAACCCCCCTATAATCGCCCATTTAGGGGTGTTCCGGAGGATCGATTTGGTTCCTAATTTTTTTCTGGGCTTGTTTTATCGTCAGATTTGATAATCCGCCATAAAATTAATAGCAATACCTAAAGCAACGAAGTGAGATTTTTTTTTCGCTTTCAACCCCCCAATAACCGTCCATTTGGGGGTGTTCCGGGGAATCGATTTTGTTGGTAATTTTTTTGTAGATCTATTTTATCGTTAGATTTGATAATCCGCAATAAAATTAATAACAATGCCTGAACCAACGAAGTGAGATTTTTTTTTCGCCTTCAACTCCCCTATAATCGCCCATTTGGGGGTGTTCCGGAGAATCCATTTTGTTCGTAATTTTTTTCTAGGCTTGTTTTATCGTCAGATTTGATAATCCGCCATAAAATTAATAGCAATGGCTGAACCAACGAAGTGAGATTTTTTTTTCGCCTTCAACCCCCCTATAATCGCCCATTTGGGGGTGTTCCGGGGAAACCATTTTGTTCGTAATTTTTTTCTGGGCTTGTTTTATCGTCAGATTTGATAATCCGCCATAAAATTAATAGCAATACCTATAGCAACGAAGTGAGATTTTTTTTTCGCCTTCAACTCCCCTATAATCGCCCATTTGGGGGTGTTCCGGGGAAACCATTTTGTTCGTAATTTTTTTCTGGGCTTGTTTTATCGTCAGATTTGATAATCCGCCATAAAATTAATAGCAATACCTAAAGCAACGAAGTGAGATTTTTTTTTCGCCTTCAACCCCCCTATAACCGTCCATTTGGGGGTGTTCCGGGGAATCGATTTTGTTGGTAATTTTTTTCTAGATCTATTTTAACGTTAGATTTGATAATCCGCAATAAAATTAATAACAATGCCTGAACCAACGAAGTGAGATTTTTTTTTCGCCTTCAACCCCCCTATAACCGTCCATTTGGGGGTGTTCCGGGGAATCGATTTTGTTGGTAATTTTTTTCTAGATCTATTTTATCGTCAGATTTGATAATCCGTCATAAAACTAATAGCAATACATAAAGCAACGAAGTGAGATTTTTTTTTAGCCTTCAACCCCCCTATAATCGTCCATCTGGGGGTGTTCCGGGGAATCGATTTTGTTCGTAATTTTATTCAAGGTCTATTTTATCGTTAGATTTGATAATCCACCATAACATTAATAGCAATACTTAAAGTAACAAAAGGAAATTTTTTTTTCGCCTTCAACCCCCCTATAACCGTCCATTTGGGGGTGTTCCGGGGAATCGGTTTTGTTGGTAATTTTTTTCTAGATCTATTTTAACGTTAGATTTGATAATCCGCAATAAAATTAATAACAATGCCTGAACCAACGAAGTGAGATTTTTTTTCGCCTTCAACTCCCCTATAATCGCCCATTTGGGGGTTTTCCGGGGAATCCATTTTGCTCGTAATTTTTTTCTAGGCTTGTTTTATCGTCAGATTTGATAATCCGTCATAAAACTAATAGCAATACATAAAGCAACGAAGTGAGATTTTTTTTTCGCCTTCAACCCCCCTATAACCGTCTATTTGGGGGTGTTTCGGGGAATCGATTTTGTTCGTAATTTTTTTCTAGATCTATTTTAACGTTAGATTTGATAATCCGCAATAAAATTAATAACAATGCCTGAACCAACAAAGTGAGATTTTTTTTCGCCTTCAACTCCCCTATAATCGCCCATTTGGGGGTGTTCCGGGGAATCCATTTTGCTCGTAATTTTTTTCTAGGCTTGTTTTATCGTCAGATTTGATAATCCGTCATAAAACTAATGGCAATACATAAAGCAACGAAGTGAAATTTTTTTTTCGCCTTCAACCCCCCTATAACCGTCCATTTGGAGGTGTTCCGGGGAATCGATTTTGTTGGTAATTTTTTTCTAGATCTATTTTAACGTTAGATTTGATAATCCGCAATAAAATTAATAACAATGCCTGAACCAACGAAGTGAGATTTTTTTTCGCCTTCAACTCCCCTATAATCGCCCATTTGGGGGTGTTCCGGGTAATCCATTTTGGTCGCAATTATTTTCTAGGATTGTTTTATCATCAGATTTGATAATCCGCGATAAAATTAATAGCAATACCTATAGCAACGAAGTGAGTTTTTTTTTCGCCTTCAACCACCCTGTAATCGTCCATTTGGGGGTGTTCCGGGGAATCGATTTTGTTCGTAATTTTTTTCTAGATCTATTTTATCGTTAGATTTGATAATCCGCAATAAAATTAATAGCAATGCCTGAACCAACGAAGTGAGATTTTTTTTTTTGCCTTCAACCCTGCTATAATCGCCTATTTGGGGGTGTTCCGGGGAATCCATTTTGTTTGTAGTTTTTTTCTAGGATTGTTTTATCGTCAGATTTGATAATCCGCCATAAAACTAATAGCAATACATAAAGCAACGAAGTGAGATTTTTTTTAGCCTTCAACCCCCCTATAATCGTCCATCTGGGGGAGTTCCGGGGAATCGATTTTGTTCGTAATTTTTTTCAAGGTATATTTTATCGTTAGATTTGATAATCCGCCACAAAATTAATAGCAATACTTAAAGTAACAAAAGGAAATTTTTTTTTCGCCTTCAACCCCCTATAATCGTCCATTTGGTGGTGCTCCGGTGAATCAATTTTGTTCGTAATTTTTTTCTCCGTCTATTTTATCGTTAGATTTGATAATCCGTCATAAAATTAATAGCAATACCTAAAGCAACGAAGTGAGACTTTTTTTTCGCCTTCAACCCCCCTATAATCGTCCATTTGAGGGTGTTCCGGCGAATCGATTTTGTTCGTAATTTTTTCCTAGATTTATTTTATCGTTAGATTTGATAATCCGTCATAAAATTAATAGCCATGCCTAAACCAACGAAGTGAGATTTTTTTTTCGCCTTCAACCCCCCTATAATCCACTATTCGGGGGTGATCCGGGGAATCGATTTCGTTCCTAATTTTTTTCTGGGCTTGTTTTATCTTTAGATTTGATAATCCGTTATAAAATTAATAGCAATACCTAAAGCATCGATGTGAGATTTTTTTTTCGCCTTCAAGCCCCCTATAATCGTCCATTTGGGGGGTGTTCCCGGGAATCGAGTTTGTTTGTAATTTTTTTCTAGGTCTATTTTATCGTTAGATTTGACAATCCGCCATAAAATTAATAGCAATACCTAAAGCAACGTATTGAGATTTTTTTTTGCCTTCAACCGCCCTATAATCGACTATTCGGGGGTGATCCGGGGAATCGATTTCGTTCCTAATTTTTTTCTGGGCTTGTTTTATCGTTAGATTTGATAATCAGTCATAAAATTAATAGCAATACCTAAAGCAACAAAGTGAGATTTTCTTTTCGCCTTCAACCCCCCAATAATCGTCCATTTGGGGGTGTTCCATTAATTGATTTTGTTCGTAATTTTTTTCTGGGCTTGTTTTATCGTTAGATTTGATAATCCGTCATAAAATTAATAGTAATACCTAAAGCAACGAAGTGAGATTTTTTTTTGGCCTTCAACCCCCCTATAATCGTCCATTTGGGAGGTGTTCCGGGGAATCGAGTTTGTTTGTAATTTTTTTCTAGGTCTATTTTATTGTTAGATTTGACAATCCGCCATAAAATTAATAGCAATATCTAAAGCAACGTATTGAGATTTTTTTTTGCGTTCAACCTCCCTATAATCGACTATTCGGGGGTGATCCGGGGAATCGATTTCGTTCCTAATTTTTTTCTGGGCTTGTTTTATCGTTAGATTTGATAATCAGTCATAAAATTAATAGCAATACCTAAAGCAACAAAGTGAGATTTTCTTTTCGCCTTCAACCCCCCTATAATCGTCCATTTGGGGGTGTTCCATTAATTGATTTTGTTCGTAATTTTTTTCTGGGCTTGTTTTATCGTTAGATTTGATAATCCGTCATAAAATTAATAGTAATACCTAAAGCAACGAAGTGAGATTTTTTTTTGGCCTTCAACCCCCCTATAATCGTCCATTTGGGAGGTGTTCCGGGGAATCGAGTTTGTTTGTAATTTTTTTCTAGGTCTATTTTATCGTTAGATTTGACAATCCGCCATAAAATTAATAGCAATATTTAAAGCAACGTATTGAGATTTTTTTTTGCGTTCAACCTCCCTATAATCGACTATTCGGGGGTGATCCGGGGAATCGATTTCGTTCCTAATTTTTTTCTGGGCTTGTTTTATCGTTAGATTTGATAATCAGTCATAAAATTAATAGCAATACCTAAAGCAACGAAGTGAGATTTTTTTTTCGCCTTCAACCCTCCTATAATCGTCCATTTGGGTTTGTTCCGGGCAATCGATTTTGTTCATAATTTTTTCTGGGCTTGTTTTATCGTTAGATTTGATACTCAGTCATAAAATTATTAGCGACACCTAAATCAACGATGTGGGATTTTTTTTTTTTTGGCTTCAATCCCCCTATAATCGTCCATTTGGGGGTGTTCCGGGTAATCGATTTTGTTCCTAATTTTTTTCTGGGCTTGTTTTACCGTTAGATTTGATCATCCGTCATAAAATTAATAACAAATACCTAAAGCAACGAAGTGAGATTTTTTTTTCGCCTTCAACCCCCCTATAATCGTCCATTTGGGTTTGTTCCGGGGAATCGATTTTGTTCGTAATTTTTTTCTGGGCTTGTTTTATCGTTAGATTTGATAATCAGTCATAAAATTAATAGCAATACCTAAAGCAACGAAGTGAGATTTTTTTTCGTCTTGAACCCCCCTATAATCGTCCATTTGGGTTTGTTCCGGGGAATCGATTTTGTTCGTAATTTTTTTCTGGGCTTGTTTTATCGTTAGATTTGATAATCAGTCATAAAATTAATAGCAATACCTAAAGTAACGAAGTGAGATTTTTTTTTCGCCTTCAACCCTCCTATAATCGTCCATTTGGGGGTGTTCCATTGATTGATTTTGTTCGTAATTTTTTTCTGGCCTTTTTTTATCGTTAGTTTTGATAATCCGTCATAAAATTAATAGTAATACCTAAAGCAACGAAGTGAGATTTTTTTTCGCCTTCAACCCCCCTATAATCGTCCATTTGGGGGGTGTTCCGGTGAATCGAGTTTGTAATTTTTTTCTAGGTCTATTTTATTGTTAGATTTGACAATCCGCCATAAATTTAATAGCAATACCTAAAGCAACGAATTGAGATTTTTTTTTCGCCTTCAACCCCCCTATAATCGTCCATTTGGGTTTGTTCCGGGGAATCGATTTTGTTCGTAATTTTTTTCTGGGCTTGTTTTATCGTTAGATTTGATAATCAGTCATAAAATTAATAACAAATACCTAAAGCAACGAAGTGAGATTTTTTTTTCGCCTTCAACCCCCCTATAATCGTCCATTTGGGTTTGTTCCGGGGAATCGATTTTGTTCGTAATTTTTTTCTGGGCTTGTTTTATCGTTAGATTTGATAATCAGTCATAAAATTAATAGCAATACCTAAAGCAACGAAGTGAGATTTTTTTTCGCCTTGAACCCCCCTATAATCGTCCATTTGGGTTTGTTCCGGGGAATCGATTTTGTTCGTAATTTTTTTCTGGGCTTGTTTTATCGTTAGATTTGATAATCAGTCATAAAATTAATAGCAATACCTAAAGTAACGAAGTGAGATTTTTTTTTCGCCTTCAACCCTCCTATAATCGTCCATTTGGGGGTGTTCCATTGATTGATTTTGTTCGTAATTTTTTTCTGGGCTTTTTTTATCGTTAGTTTTGATAATCCGTCATAAAATTAATAGTAATACCTAAAGCAACGAAGTGAGATTTTTTTTCGCCTTCAACCCCCCTATAATCGTCCATTTGGGGGGTGTTCCGGTGAATCGAGTTTGTAATTTTTTTCTAGGTCTATTTTATTGTTAGATTTGACAATCCGCCATAAAATTAATAGCAATACCTAAAGCAACGAATTGAGATTTTTTTTGCCTTCAACCCCCCTATAATCGTACATTTGGGTGTGTTCTGGGGAATCGATTTTGTTCGTAATTTTTTTCTAGGTCTATTTTATCTTTAGATTTGATAATGCGCCATAAAATTAAGGGGGCTAGACACCTTTTTTCTCTGAAATAAGAAGTCACATTTTAATACATAAATGTAAACTAATTATTTCATACTTTTTACATATAAAAGTGGGTATATTTACCTTACCTTAAAACTTTCTCCGATGGGCCTTTTATATGGTCCAGAACCATAGTCATCGATGAAACAAATTTTTTCACTAACCGTAAGCTTTGAAATTTTCCTGTGGATAGATTGACTCCAGATTTGAACTAAATTACTCCTGAATAGTATAATTCTCATATGAGTGTAGGGATTTAGGATTAAATGTCGGAAAAAATTTTTACATCAGAAAAATTATGAAAAAATATAAAAAATTTAAAAAATTAAAAAAAAAACTTTTGAAAAACAGCACAATCTTTTTTTTCTCATTATTTTGATGAATGTTAAAATAATGCAGTACAAATCTTAATGATATAGTAAATTATGATGTTGCTTCACTTTTTTAAGACTTCGAGAAGTATGTTAATTGATAGTAAAAATATTTTTATCATTTACAACTTTTGATTCACAAAAAACATCAGATTACCAAATTCATATCCTGATTAATCTTATTGTTTTCTAGCCCATATAGAATAAGAAAGTTGCACATAGAAATCATTTCAATATCATTTGACGCATACCAATATAGATGTTAAAAAGAATTCATTGTTTATATATGGGAGCGTCCAGCAGAAACGGGCCACCGAGCGCGCGCGGTGCCTTTTTTCGCGTAAAAAGCGCTCTGTTTAACTCGTTCATAATCGTATGCTGCGTCTTTGAAAAAAAAAACCAAGGACCTATATCGATAGATGTTTTCCTGCTCTTTCCAATGGTGCCATTGTTTTTATTGCGAAACACTTTCTTCCGGACGAAAACTCGAGTTGAATATTGAAAGCCATTTTTCTCAAAGTATATCATGTTTTTTTTCAAAATAAACTACACCATTGGAAAGTACAACTCTTAAGCTTCAAAACTCTATCTTGGGGAAGATGGAGAAATAAAGGGTTTAAAAGTAACAACATGAAAAAGACAGCGCTGAGGGTCCGTGCGAGCCCCTCGCGCTCGTGCGTACGGCACGTTTAAGTGCACGCTCTATTCAATTCGCTAATAATCGTGTAGCAAGTCTCTGAAAAAAGAACTAAGGACATATATCGATAGATTTTTTCCTGCTCTTTCCAATGGTGCTATTATTTTTATTCCGAAATGCTTCCTTCTAGTTGAAAATTCCATTTGAATGTTTAAACTCTATTTTTTCAATAAAATATCAGTCTTTTCTTCAAAATGAATTATATTCTTCAAAAGTACAAGTCTTAAAATATAAAATATTATATTTTTAAGTTGAAACATGAAAAGTTCAAAAATAGTAAGATCAAAAAGACAGCGGCTGCCCGATCTTTTTACGCTATGCTCAAGGGCGGATTAATACACGCGATGTGCTATTTCGCCCTTTCTTTTTTGTAAATATAAAATGTTTTGTAACTTACAATGCCAATGCGTGGACTTAATTTTGTGGATCTAGTTGTAACAGTTAGTATAATATTACAATGAACTTTGTTCATTTATATAACAAAATTTGATAAACATAAACCATAATGGCAAACTTGGTGCTTGCCATCTAGCGGGCACTTCGGGAACTAATCCCGAACAGAAGCATTTCGGAATAAAAATAATAGCACTATTGGAAAGAGCAGGAAAAAATCTATCGATATATGTCCTTAGTTCTTTTTTCAGATACTTGGTACACGATTATTAGCGAATTGAATAGAGCGTGCACTTAAACGTGCCGTACGCACGGGCGCGAGCCCCTCGCGCGGACCCTCGGCGCTGTCTTTTTCATGTTGTTACTTTTAAACCCTTTATTTCTCCAACTTCTCCAAGATAGGGTGTTGAAGCTTAAGAGTTGTACTTTCCAATGGTGTAGTTTATTTTGAAAAAAAACGTGATATACTTTGAGAAAAATGGCTTTCAATATTCAACTCAAGTTTTCGTCCGGAAGAAAGCGTTTCGCAATAAAAACAATGGCACCATTGGAAAGAGCAGGAAAAAATCTATCGATATAGGTCCTTGGTTTTTTTTTCAAAGACGCAGCATACGATTATGAACGAGTTAAACAGAGCGCCTTTTACGCGAAAAAAGGCACCGCGCGCGCTCGGTGGCCCGTTTCTGCTGGACGCTCCCATATGTACCATGCACGATTTCAGGCAAACAAATCACAGTACATATATGTACCCTGTAACACTGAACCTGTTAATTATATAAAGTTTAATTTTGATAACTTCAAATAAAAAAGATGTCCCTATGCTCATATACAGCACTGTCCGAAAACTTCTATATATATATATAGATATATTGTATGTACATTTTGTGTTTCCAAATGTACACATTGTATACCTATATAGATCTTTTTAGTTTGAAGCTACCGATTCAACTAAAAATATATTGAACTTATTTATAATTTTGATAAGTAGATATTCAACATTATTTAATGTTTTTTACAGGCAGTAGGTACTGATAGAAACATACAAGACTGGATTTTAGAACGACGAGCAGATATTTTGGAATCACTTCTTAAATTTTTTCACTGTGATTTTAAAACAATCTCAATATCTCTTAACAATGATAGAAATAAATTTACTGAAAAATTATACCAGATGTTTGAAACATACCTGCCAATATTACAGTATAGTGCCAGTTTATTTTCAAATATTCCAATTTTGAAGCTTCCAAGGGTATGGTTTACTGTTTCATAATTTCATTGGTGCTATTTCCATTTACCTATAAAAGTTATTAATAATTCGTTGATATTTCAATTTAGAGTGCTAGTAATATCTTTTTAGAAGCAATGCAAGTTCTTGAATATTGTCAAGAAATAAATGGTATTATAGGTGGTACTCTTTTTTATAACAACAAGTAAGATAGCTTTCATAAAAATTAATACTTTGATCTAAGTTTCTTACATGTTTATGCATTTCATAATTAAAATTCTAGAGTCGTTGCATCTCAATTAACTGCTGAAATGACTAAGCAACTGGTAATCACAGATCCTTATAGAGTTAAGGTTTGTTTTATTGTCAATAATATTCATAAATTTTGTATATTAATAATTGCAATAATAAGTAATATTAATTTTAGGCTCCAGCAGATAGAATATCTACTAATTTTCATTTACCAATGGGAGTGCAACTTCTTCGTGTTTTTGTTGAACAAAGACAATTTTTAAAGTTAGTTCAAGAAGCAAACATGGAATGTGGTTATATCTCATATTTAGATACAGCTTTGAAAAAATCTGTGTATAAGAAGGTAATATTTTTGCCATTCATACTTCATATAACATGGTTGTGTAATTTTATATTAGTAACATTACTAATTCCTAATTTTTCTAAAATTCTTTTATTATTTAATGGTTTAAAAAAAAAATCTTATTCAGATTTTAAATAATTATACAAATAAATACAACACATAAATATTAATTATACAAATTATACAAACAAATACTACAAATAAATATTAAATTTTTTAGAATCATTCAAAAGCCACAGTTAAAGATCAACCAGTGTCAGTAATGAAGCGAGATACATCTCGTATTTTTACTGTTCCTGAAGAAGCAGAACTTGACGCTACACATTATAACATGACGCATTGTTTTCCCACTTTGAATCCTACAGCTTATAGCTCGCCAGTAAAACGTAAAGAAGAGCCCAACAATAAATCTGAACGACCAAAATACCAGCACCCATTAACACCGAGTGTTTGCTCAACACCATTGAAAGACGTAAATCGTATTCTGCACGGTTTCGCTGTTTCGATATGTGCTACAGGCGAGGAAGATGAAAGTAAACCAGCGGATAAAAATCAAACAAATGAAGCAAATAAAAATAGAACTGAAAGTGAAGAGCAAAATATGAACGATATCCCCAATGTAGTAAAAGAAGCGTTACGTTGCAAGCGCTTGAATAAATTAAGAAATGCAACTCCCAAAGACAAGTTATTACTGAAAGCTAAAGATAGAAATGCGATTAGTTTGAGCCTAACTGATTTGGAAGACTCACTGAAGAAATATCCTAGTAAAATAGTTCTTAAAACATACAGTTTAGGACTACCTAAACTCAATGGCAATCTTTGTGTAGATTATAACACAGAATCGCCAAAAAAAAGAAAGCATCGACGTTATTACAACACTATAACTGATCCTTTTTATCCAGTATTTCGAAATGACGGTTTACCAGTATCGCAATCTTTGTATAACGAATATATCTCGAGTCACTATCAGGAACTTGATCAAAGTTCCAAACTGTCTGACCTTAAAACTGAAATTTCTGCTAGTTTACCACCTTTGTGTAACAACTTTTCTCTAAAAAATGAAAATAATGATGTTCAAACAGAATCAAAGACAAATATTGGTCTAGACGTAAGATTGGAGAATAAAAGCAAACAAGAAACATACCGACGATCTATGAGTCTTCCATTGAAACCTCTAAATGCCTTGGATAATGAAGATCGTCGCAAATCAACTTCAGAGTGTGGAGGTATTTTTGAACTACCGCAACGTCGAAAGCTCGATGGTTTACAACTTACACCACTTATGTCCAAATTAAGTCTCCTTGCCGATGAAAGAACGAGTGGATTTTGTAGTAGAGATACGACTCCCAGCGAATTTCGTGATATATCTAGTTTTTCAATGATCAATAATCAATTGGTAAAAAATAAATTGGAAGCAGTAAGCAAAGAAGGTTGTAGTGATAATGACGATGAAATTGATGAAGATTGGACGACAGCAACTAAGGATGAGGGAAATTACGAGAAATGCGAGCTATTTCTCTGTGGCCATCAAAATATGGTTTTATTTTTATTAATGGAAGATGGTACTGCTAATGATCCAGAATTAATTAATTCTCTTGTAAGTACTGTAAATTTCAATATTTTCAAACTATTAATATACAAAAACCAATTTTTATAGTGGTCATCTATATTTTTAATAATTTTGATAAAACTAATTGGTTTTTATTTTGTTTATAGTGGGAAACATGCAAAAATATTTTGGGTTGTCTGGAAACACGATTACAGCAATGTTTAGAACCACTTCCGTCAAATGAAAGCAAAGAACTATACAGTGTATTAAGTGTAGATTCTCATTGGGATACAGTTCATAGATCTGGACTTTGGGGTGTTACGGAACTTGAAGTTGTTTCTTCGATTTATAATCGATTCAAACACAATAATAATCTCACAGAAATTACTGTAAGGTAAGTTATATAGATGATAAATATAAATATCTGTAAAATTACAATATTTGATTCCAGAAGTTTTTTTTAATCAATCCTTAAACATTAGGATTAGCCTTCTTACTCAGTAATCCTCTTATATTTTTTATTTATATTATTTTATTATATTAAGAGGCTTGTTCGTCGTTGGTCGGCCAATTATAATGACTTATTATTTTTTCGCACATCACCCAACGTATATTGAACCTCATACACTCACCCATACCCAGTCACGCACATCCACCCATGCATCTCCACCAAAGAGCATACAAAAGTGCATACGCATACGAAAATTGCGTATTCATACAAAAAGTGCATACGCATACAAAAAGTGCATGTGCACTGATTATTCCGTTTCGTTTCAGATCTGTTTTATTGAACTCATTACTAAGGCATTCTAAGAACTTTTTTCACTGTCTCCTGGACCATTGATAAAAACGCATTGATTTTTATTGTTACAATTATAAATGTTTTGAATACTTTCTTCAATAGTATTATAAATTTCATATTGTTTAATAGGCAAAGAGGTGATAGAGATTGCAAAAAAATTATTTAATTGTTTTTCTGGAAATTCTTCTTCACTGTACATATCTTAGGTAATACTTGGTAAGTTAAAGCCATTTAAGGTAAAGCCATTCGTTGGAAATTTTCATTTTTAACTTTTAATGCTGAATTTTCACCAATTTCTTCTGGAATTAAAGGATTATAAAAGTGAATTTTGTATTTATCAAACAAATCTCTTACATTAATTGGATTATGAAATATACATATAATGGGATATAATTGAGAACGTTCATGTAAACATTTGTTCCACTCCATATCAGATTTTACCAATTCTTTAGCAACAACGGCTCCAAAAAAAAAAATTAATGGATAATATTGTTAACTGTTCTTAATTCTTCAAAAAATCTAGCCCCTTTTACATGTAAAATTAAAAGGCTTAAACAAAATTTTTTTTTATCTTTAGGATTTACTAAATATATTCTACTAATAACTGGTTTCCACATTCTTTTTCTTTCTCATTGAAAACGTACAAGGTATATCAGAGTATAAATAATTTCTTGCATTTGGTTCTTCTTGATTAAGGCCATGTGAAACCGTGAATTTCAATATATTTTAAATCAACATTCAAGCGTTTATTCGGAAAACAAATTTTGTCAAGCGCTCTATACACATAAACACTATATCCAGGAATTTTTTGAGTGATTCTATTAGCATTTTCGTTAGATATGCTCATGTGAAAAGTAGGTCAATTGCAGATTCCTACTTACCGACAGTACGATTTTTATTTAATTAAATAAATTCTCATATTTTCTTTTAAAAAACACGTTTGTCAAGTGCTCCGTATATATTAATACCATACTCAGATTTTTTTTTTGATGATTCTATTGGTATTTTCATGAGATGTACTCGTTTGAAAATTATGTCGGTATTTAACATTACCTTAAGTTGAAACCACGAAGTTAGCGTTATATTCAAATTTTTATTACTCAACTCTAATCACACATTTTGTTTTGTTGGATGTGCTTTATGATGACTTGACCTATTCCTGCTTTTACCTATCTGTTTTGGATATTTCCTTTAATTTTTAAGCCTTTTATGGCATTTGTTTCCATTAAATTCTTTTCCTTGGTATTTAAGATCGTCCGCTCCTGAATTCTGTATTACAGTAGATTTAAATAAATCATTTCCATTTATTTTATTTCCCTAATCTTCTATTGACTAATTATACAAAATAATTTGAATATATATTTAATAAATTGGGGACATGATAATCATATGATAATTATATGACAATCATATGACAATCATATGACAATCATATGACAATCATATGACAATCATATGACAATCATATGAAAATCAATTGACTTTTTGGCGTGATTCATCAAGTGATTATCATATGATTTTTTTTAACAGAGATGCTGACAAAGTAGTTTTGAATTATTTGTTACAATTTAGGAATGTACCATTACTAACTGTTAAGTCTTGAGTGTTGAGGAATCTACTCTTATATGTGTATTGAAATTTGTATGGTTTATTTTCAAATTATATTTGAATGATATATATATATATATATATATATATATATATATATATATCTGCAACGGTTCGTTCCGGGACGTTTACACTGTACATCGCTGTTATTTCCGGGACGTCCCGGAAATTTTTCTGTACGTAAGCGTTATTTCTGGGACGCGTCTAGAGTCAATAACCCCAGGGATATTATTTCTTTAGTCACGCGCTTATATAGGGAACTCTGAAGAGATAAACTATAGGACCCTGTAGATTACCAGAAATAACGTGTATAGGTCTTTATATATATATATATATATATATATATATATATATATATATATATATATATATTTTATATTTTCAATTGATATTTGATTTATATTACCTTTATTCTGGGCGTAGGCTCTCGTAAATAATAAACAGCTGATTAGTTAGATGCACTATTTATTGAAAGATATAAGGTTTATAAATAAGACTATGCGATTTACAACTTATTAACTTTGTTAAACAATATATAATACCGTTAGATTATTGAAATTATTGATATAAGAAATTCTCTTCGTAATTGAATGAAGGGTATTTGACCCGTATAAAATATTCGCTTCTCCTCTTGTCGGCTGGAGTGGTACGGAGCTCGCGACTTTTGCACGATTACTGATTTGTGTGTTGAGAGTCGCCGTATTTATTAAGCGGTTAAATTAGGTTGAAGATGATTGAGATCATCTTATTTGGCAATGTAATTGTCTCCAATCGTATTAAATTCGGTAGTCACATTACGAAATGCTGATTCTAAAGAAAATATAATACGCAAGTTTGATGACCTACTGCTACGTCACGATTGCCTCGTATTAAAAAATTTCAACGTTGTAAAGTTCGCTCGCTTCGGCGTATAAATTTCGGCAGTATAGTATTGAAAAAATGCTGCTTTTGAAGAAAATATAATACGTTGCTTTTCTTGAGGCCGGTGACTCGTTACGTCAGGATGTCACCTGAACGAAATGCTGCGTCGTATAAAATTGCGTTCTCGTCGATGTGTGTCAGGAAATATCTGATAACATTAAATTTTAAATAGTATTCTAAATTCCGTAATGCATCTCAGGACGTAACACCTCCCCCCTTAGACTGTTGAATGTCGTAGAAATTCAACAAGTGTATTATTAAGCATCAGAGATTTCCGTTTACAAAAATTAATTGACGTTTGTTAATTATATTGGGTGTCTCGCTTTTTTATGACAGAAATTACGTAGGCGCAGGCTGTAAGTAGTTCGAATTGCGGCATTTGGAAGTGCTGAATTCACAAAAACTGCTGCACGTATACTTTTCGTTTACTCGCTTCATTGCGGTGTTATGTGCACAAAATGCGAATATACACAGTTTCTACATTCGAGAAAATGACTGACGCTGATTTTTTCGTTACAAAAGATTCATAGTAAAAACAATAATTAAGATTCAAATAAAAATAATAATAAATATTTAATAATTTTAAATAAAATTTCGTATCGTCTATATGTTTCTATAAAATAAATTATTTTCCTTCCTAAAACTAGTCTACACTTAACCTACCGTTTGACTTTGTATCTCACGTTGAATACCGACTTTTCTAGCATTCAAATTTCGAAGAATTCATATAAACATGTATATCTTAATTTTACATAGCATTTCGATAATTTAATTATTTTGTTATCGGTAATTAGTAATAATTTTTGTTTTACTGTTTTTACATAAAATAAAGTCATTGATTAACAAAATTTAGAAATAACGTGTATATTAAATAATTTTGTAGTAATTAAAAGATGAGGAGAACTATATAGGGAATGGTTCAAGTAATCATTTACTTCCCTCCCTGCTGAGATATTTGGCAAAAGATATATTTTTTTCTTTCTTTAAGTAGAATAATATTAAAGGGATTTTTATATTATTATAACAGAATTATTTTAACAATCATATTATAATTATTTCCAAAAGAAAAATACAATTTGTGTGGGGTTTTTTTTCGTAAAAAAGGAATGGAAATAACTCGAAATGATTTTGATAAATTTTGACTTGTTATAGCTTTTATGCATCATTGTATTTTACCTTCGTTTGAAAATTTTCAGCCATATCAAAAGTTCATTTTAGAACTTAATCTTTTTCTGGCATAGGTAGCATTCGCGTGTTTGCTTTAAAGAATACGCAATCTGTTAGAGTAGAAAAATATTTTACATACTCAATTCGATGCAGAATAGTGTATCTTATAGGATGATCATGTTAAGATATGTCTGAACTGATCACTTCCAATACATATATTCTATTTAATCTTAGCAATGTGAACATAGCTACCTAGACAATTTTTCCTGTTCTTAAACTCTTTAAAAAATTTTATGAGTGCGAACAATTGTTTTGTTTTTTAGACAAATACAGTTTAATTTTGCATAAAATTATAGTCAAATTATTTTTTTTTATCTTATGTGAAAAGGTTTGGGAATGTTTTTATATCTTTTCCTTTTGGATTAGTTCTATATTTTCTTATAAAAAATCGTAAGTTATTAAATTGATCCCTCTAAAATTTTTCTACTTTGTGACTAAAATTTCTGTTAAATAATTTTTTTATTATTTAAAAACACATCATTTTTACAAATAAAATTTTTGCTTGTTTCACTGAGGTATTTTAATATGTAATCGCAATATTTTTTTTTGTTGTTGTTAAAAAAAGAAAAGAACAATATATATATATATATATATATATATATATATATATATATATATATATATTTTTTTTTTTTAATTGTCAACGATGTTATTGTTAGTCGTAGCATTACTTTTAAAATCTTTCATGCATGAATCTTTTTGCTTTCTTCGTAAAAAAATTTCTTAGAATTTCATTATTCATGTGACTGAAGTTTGGATCGTTCATCGTGAACGAAAATTCTAAAATCTGGATTTTCGCTTAAATCGAAATTAGACGATCACAAATGGTATAAAATTGATGAATATCAACAAAAAAGGTATTTAAAACACAACTACCCCCGAGAGCACCACTAAAACTACCCCTAAGAGATACATAACGAAAAATAAAAATCCGACAACTGAGCATATTAATTGGGGACCAATTTTATTGCAGATATTGGTTAGGGGGCATCTCGTGGTTATACAAAAAAAATTGCCGATGTCAAAATCGTTCCGGAACCCTTCCAAATAAGGGATGAAGGGGGCGCGAGAACGAATAAAAAATTCTAACTATCGCTCATATTAATTGGGGACAAATTTTATTGCAGATATTAGTTGGGGGGCATCTCGTGGTTCTACAAAAAAATTGCCGATGTCAAAATCGTTCCGGAACCCTTCCAAATAAGGGATGAAGGGGGCGCGAGAACGAATAAAAAATTCTAACTATCGCTCATATTAATTGGGGACAAATTTTATTGCAGATATTAGTTGGGGGGCATCTCGTGGTTATACAAAAAAATTGCCGATGTCAAAATCGTTCCGGAACCCTTCCAAATAAGGGATGAAGGGGGCGCGAGAACGAATAAAAAATTCTAACTATCGCTCATATGAATTGGGGACAAATTTTATTGCAGATATTAGTTGGGGGGCATCTCGTGGTTCTACAAAAAAATTGCCGATGTCAGAATCGTTCCGGAACCCTTCCAAATAAGGGATGAAGGGGGCGCGAGAACGAATAAAAAATTCTAACTATCGCTCATATTAATTGGGGACAAATTTTATTGCAGATATTAGTTGGGGGGCATCTCGTGGTTCTACAAAAAAATTGCCGATGTCAAAATCGTTCCGGAACCCTTCCAAATAAGGGATGAAGGGGGCGTGAGAACGAATAAAAATTCTAACTATCGCTCATATTAATTGAGGACAAATTTTATTGCAGATATTAGTTGGGGGGCATCTCGTGGTTATACAAAAAAATTGCCGATGACAAAATCGTTCCGGAACCCTTCCAAATAAGGGATGAAGGGGGCGCCAGAACGAATAAAAAATTCTAACTATCGCTCATATTAATTGGGGACAAATTTTATTGCAGATATTAGTTGGGGGGCATCTCGTGGTTCTACAAAAAAATTGCCGATGTCAAAATCGTTCCGGAACCCTTCCAAATAAGGGATGAAGGGGGCGCGAGAACGAATAAAAAATTCTAACTATCGCTCATATTAATTGGGGACAAATTTTATTGCAAATATTAGTTGGGGGGCATCTCGTGGTTATACAAAAAAATTGCCGATGTCAAAATCGTTCCGGAACCCTTCCAAATAAGGGATGAAGGGGGCGCGAGAACGAATAAAAAATTCTAACTATCGCTCATATTAATTGGGGACAAATTTTATTGCAGATATTAGTTGGGGGGCATCTCGTGGTTATACAAAAAAAATTGCCGATGTCAAAATCGTTCCGGAACCCTTCCAAATAAGGGATGAAGGGGGCGCGAGAACGAATAAAAAATTCTAACTATCGCTCATATTAATTGGGGACAAATTTTATTGCAGATATTAGTTGGGGGGCATCTCGTGGTTATACAAAAAAATTGCCGATGTCAAAATCGTTCCGGATCCCTTCCAAATAAGGGATGAAGGGGGCTCGAGAACGAATAAAAAATTCTAACTATCGCTCATATTAATTGAGGACAAATTTTATTGCAGATATTAGTTGGGGGGCATCTCGTGGTTATACAAAAAAATTGCCGATGACAAAATTGTTCCGGAACCCTTCCAAATAAGGGATGAAGGGGGCGCCAGAACGAATAAAAAATTCTAACTATCGCTCATATTAATTGGGGACAAATTTTATTGCAGATATTAGTTGGGGGGCATCCCGTGGTTATACAATGTGTCTGAAATTCCGAACGTGCACAGTGAACGAAAAAATTAAAATTTGCGATTTACATTATAACCGGTTTAAAACCATAAAACAGGGTAGGAATTGACCAAAAACCGTGTAAAAACTAATTTAGCACTTCGCCACCCCCATAAACCACCCCCAAAACCACCCTTACAGACAAGTCAATTTTCCCATAGCGACACACACGAAAACTAAAATTCCCAGAGTCGCAATAACTTCGCTAGGAAAAATTTTGCGACTGGTACTTGAAGGAAACGTCCCACACGACCTAAAAAAAAAATTATGAAGGAAATCACTTTTCCGGAAAACCCCTTCACGACGATATACAGTGTCTTAAACATGAAAAAGAATTCCCAGAGCCGCAATTAAATCGTTCGGAAAAATGTTTTGACGGTTTCTTGTAGACCAAGTCCCCACATGCTTAGAAAAAAATCATGAACGAAATAGCTTTTCCGAAAAAGCCCCCCCAATGCGATATACTGTGTCTTAAACACGAAAAAAATTCCCAGAGCCGCAATTACGTCGTTCGGAAAAATGTTACGATGGTTTCTTGTAGATCAAGTCCCAAGATGCTTTGAAAAAAATTATGAACAAAATAGCTTTTCCGGAAAAGCCCCCCCAGCGCGATATACTGTGGCTTAAACATGAAAAAAAAAATCCTAGAGCCGCAATTAAGTCGTTCGCAAAAATGTTTCGACGGTTTCTTGTAGATAACTTTCCCAAATGCTTAGAAAAAAATCATGAACGAAATAGCTTTTCCGGAAAAGCCCCCCCAAGGCGATATACTGTGTCTTAAACACGGAAAAAATTCCCAGAGCCGCAATTACGTCGTTCGGAAAAATGTTTTGACGGTTTCTTGTAGACCAAGTCTCCACATGCTTAGAAAAAAATCATGAACGAAATAGTTTTTCCGGAAAAACCCCACCAAGGCGATATACTGTGTCTTAAACATGAAAAAAAAATTCCCAGAGCCGCAATTAAGTCGTTTGGAAAAATGTTAAGACGGTTTCTTGTAGATAACGTTTCCAAATGCTTAGAAAAAAATTATGAACGAAATAGCTTTTCCGGAAAAGCCCCCCCAGCGCGATATACTGTGGCTTAAACATGAAAAAAAAATTCCCAGAGCCGCAATTACGTCATTCGGAAAAATGTTTTGACGGTTTCTTGTAGACCAAGTCCCCACATGCTTAGAAAAAAATCATGAACGAAATAGTTTTTCCGGAAAAACCCCACCAAGGCGATATACTGTGTCTTAAACATGAAAAAAAATTCCCAGAGTCGCAATTACGTCGTTCGGAAAAATGTTTCGATGGTTTCTTGTAGATCAAGTCCCAAAACGTTTAGAAAAAAATTATGAACAAAATAGCTTTTCCGGAAAAGCCCCCCCAGGGTGATGTACTGTGTCTTAAACCCACTTTTGAATCTCTGAATAACATGTATTTTATAAAGAACGTTGAGATGAACTGTTCCAATGAGATATCGCAAGAAAGAAAATGACTGCATATCGTTTTTTAACCTCAAAGTCTCTACCAGCTGGAGTAGGTACAAAGCGACTCGGCCAGCACAGCTTGCGAGATTCGGCTGGGCCCCAATATACGAGTTCCGCTAGAAACCAGCCAGCGAGCTCCGATTTGTGTACTTGTCCCTATTTGTGTGCTCTGTTATTTAAACGCGTCCGAGAACGCGTCATACAAATAAGCTGATACGAAGACAGCATTGAAATAATTTTCTTTCAAAAATTAATCTATTTAGCTTTTATAAGATTTAAGTGTCAATTTTTTTTAGTCAGTAGTAAGATTGCAATAATGCTTTAAAAAGTACAACATGTGATTTGGAAAGATTCATTACTTTTTCTTATTTGAAGGTGCTAAGAAACAACAATATTTTTATAAGATAATGTATAATAGTAATTTGAAGTATAAAAAGTAAAAAGTGCTTACATGTTATAAAACTATTTTCACACTTACACAATAACCATTTATAACAAATTTCAAGATATTCCTCGTATTTTAAATGACTTTGTCCAGTAATACCGCACGCAATCAGCATTTGTGCGTGCCGATAGAGCGTAAACATAACGTTTGTTAGGTTTTACGTGGCTCAAAAGTGATTGTACAAACTACGTTTTTTCGTGTAGAAATATTTCATCACGTTATAGAAAAGAGTGTTATAACCTTCTTTTTATTATATTATACTTTTACTGGCAATAGATTTTGGAAGTGAATTCAAAATTAACTTCAAAAAGAAGAAAATTGCATAAGACGCCGATGCAAAATATATCAATGAACTTCCAAATCGTAGCACCGGTAAATTAATATATTTTTGTAATAAATATGTGAAACGCTAATATATTATCATAATTTGTATATTTATAGGTTTGGTTATATTGAAAATGATATTTCTTATGATGATAAAGTACACTAATCGGGAGCATACAAACGTGTACAAGCACATTAATTGGGGGCATACAATTGCGTTCATCGCCGTCTCTTGGCGCACACAAATGTAAGCAAAAATGATTTTTTTTACTTTTAATATAACTTTTGATAGAGTTGATATTTTGTAGAAAAAAATATTTCCTTATTTAGATTAAAATTAAACTATTAATATGTATTAATTTCACATTCGTGCATTGTTAAATGAGTTCAACAAATCGCGACAAACCGGGAAGCGTCCTTAAAAGCTAATCGGAACAACTACCCTTTGCGCTTTTTTCAACTCTCTCATAATCATATGCTGAGTCTCTTGGAAAAAAAACAAAGAACATATATCGATAGATTTTCCCCCTCTTTCCAGTGGTGCTATTGTTTATTCTCTGAAATGCCTTTATGCGGTCAGAAACTTGAGTTGAAAGTTCTGGCCGATTTTTCTAAAAGAATACTATTTTTTTTTTAAATAAATTTTTTTATTCGAAAGTACAAGTTTTCACCTTCGAAACCCAAAAATTTCAAGTTGGAGAAATGAAAGGTTCATAAGTAATAACATTTAAAAGACGGCGGCGAGTCGCCGCGCGTGCTTTGTGCGCTACGCCGGAGCGCGCTGTTGCCGACGTATTTCACTATTTCGTTGTTTCGTACTTAATAAATATCATATAATAAATTTTTTAATCTTTTTTTATTATAAGTCAATACTTTGTGTTCCATCTTTTGCAATTTTTTGCTAATTTACTAATATCTTGTATCTGAATTTAATTGAATAGGTCTTGTCTCAAATTTCGATTTCTTTACTTTTTGGATAGGTGAGTATACTTCTAAAGTTTCCGACCCTGAGAATTGTTATAGTTCAAGCCTCTTAACGTGTGCTAACAGTTTAATAGCATTAAATAATAGAGTTACAGGAACTCTTTTTGCTGATTTTAACCTTTGTTTTAATTTTAATTCATCGTTTCTAATTCATCATTTCAAGACATCTTTTTTCTCTTTTATATAAACTTAAAACTCATACTTTTATTTTCAAACAGTGAAGTTCATATTTATAAACCTTGAGGGTGTACTCATCCAGAGAAGAATTTTTAAATTCTCTTTTAGGTTTCTTGGAAAAGTACGTCTTTTTTACCAAGAAGCGGCAAAATCATTTCACTGCAACACTAATCAGTGTAGTTTGTCAGCATTGGTCCTTTATTATAGAGAATTAAATTTTAAAACTTAAAAAAGCATGATACTTTTTTGAGACAATTTATCTCGTGCTGCCGTAGCAGTTTATCTAAAAAATTATAATCAATTACCCCAATAAACAACTCTCTTGATTTCGCCAAAAAAGGTATTTGTTTCACTGATGGAAATGGGCAATACTAGAAAAACAAATACGACTTCCATAATCTTTTTCATCATTTTGAAGATTTTTCTGTTGAAGCAGAGCAGGGCTTTCACGCAACCGCGTACGGAAAAATGCATGGGAATTGATTGTGCCGCTTCTTGATCAATAGGGACGAACTTTTCCAAGAAACCCAGAGAAGTTAAAAATTTTCTTTTGGATAAAAGCTCCCTCAAGGTTTGTGAATACGAAGATCACTGTTTGAAAATAAAAGAATTAGTTTTAAGTTTATATAAAAGAGAAAAATGATGTATATGATCAAAACTGAAACGAAGGTTAAAATCAGCAAAAAAAGTTCCTGTAACTCTATCATTTCATGTTATTAACCTTTAGACTGCCGACCTGACTCATATATGAGCCAGCTGTGACCTTGAAAACTCGTTTCGACATATTAGATATTTATATAAATAAATCTTACCTTTTAAAAATATTCATTTTTAACGTAAAAATGCCGGCAGTCTAAAGGTTAAACTGTTGCAACGCGCCGCCGTCTTTTTAATTTAATTATTTATGAACCCTTCATTTCTCCACTTGAATTTTTGGGGTTTTGAAACTGAAGACTTGTACTTTCGAATGAAAAAAGTTAAAAAAAAAAAAAAAAAAAAAAAACATGTTATTCTTTTAGAAAAATCGGTCCGAGATTTCAACTCAAGTTTTTGACCTAAAAAAAGCATTGCGGAGAATAAGCAGTATTCAAAGAGTTATAAATTTTTCAAATATTAAGTTTCAGTATTTAAGAGATTTTTATTATAGTCAAAAAATTAAAGATCGAGTAGAAATAATTTTTTACAGTTGCTTACCGTTTACCATCTAAAAAGAGATGTGCATAGTGAATATTACTTTGTATTATAAATAATTCACGTTAATATGCGAGTAAATCTCAGGAACTCTTAACTTATTGGGAATTCCAAAGTTTAAGCACTCAAATGAACTAAAGCCAAAATATTTACCCTTCAATAAAAAATAAAAAAACAATTATAAATAATGGTACAGAATCAGCTGCGTACACAAAATTAAAAAGAGGTCGAAAAATCATTCATTTTTTATGTTATTAATGTGCTTTGCCAATCGATATATTATGTATATAGGAACAGGAACACACGATCGTCGCACAATTTGTTTAGCTTTTCTGTGTGCCAAAATCTTTAATTTGAGCCCTGATACGTCGATGTACTACGAAAATTAGCCCATATAAAAGATTTATTCACCATACCCTGTCCGAAAGTCCATTTTCGCTCCCAACTCAAAAACGCGTGTATGATATTTTGGTCAGGGTATGGTATGGTAATAGTATATCTACTATTCTCAAAATTATTTTTCTCTTATGTCTCGAAATAAATGAAAAAAATTTAGAGGAACGCTCATGAGTCAAGTTTTAACTGTTCTTTTAGCTTTTCTGAACATAAAAAGAAATATGTACAAGCTCAATTTAACGGTATTATTTTTTGGCGATACTTTCAAGTCAATTTTGGATTGAAAAAAAATTCAGGAAGAAAATGTCACCTTTTTTTCTAAACGACGAAACTTGAAAAAGTGATTTAATTTTGAAGACACATCTACAGGACAAAGTTTTTCTTGTTCTTTAAGCCTTTCTGAATGTGAAAAAAAATTATTTACAAGCCCGGTGATTGAATGGTATATTTTTTTGGCACTACTTTTAAATCTAAAAATTAAGGAAAATTTGGTTTTTATTCTAAACTACAACTCTTATAAATACTGGCATTCTGCGTATTTGATCTTTGAATAGATAAGAATCTATACTGAATTTATTACTTTAAAAGTTTCTGTTTTCTAAGAAGTAATCGTTATTACAATTATATGTGGAAATATAAAATATCAATCTTCTTTCAAACATCACATCAGATTTACGTATTTCTTATGATTGCTAAATAAAAAATTAAATGGAGTGACTAATGTTCTTTATTGACTTAGTTATTTCAATTATAATATGCATTGAATTTGTTGTGTAATTATAAATAAATCGATTGGCAAGGCACATTAATAACATAAAAAATGACTGATTTTTCGACCATTTTTAATTTTCTGTACGCAGCTGATTCTTTACCATTATTTATAATTATTTTTTTATTTTTTATTTTTTATTGAAAGGCAAAAATTTTGAGCTTAAACTTTGGAGGTCCCAATAAGTTAAGAGTTCCTGAGATTTACTCGCATATTAATGTGAATTATTTATAATACAAAGTAATATTAACTATGCACATCTCTTTTTAGATGGTAAACGGTAAGCAACTGTAATAATTTCAACTCGATGTTTAATTTTTTGACTTATAATAAAAAATCTCTTAAATACTGAAAATTAATATTTGAAAAATTTATAAATCTTTGAATATTGGTTCTTCGTAGATGTCGAATGTAACATTTTAATCTTAAAATTGCCTGAATTTTCAAGAAACAATTATTCTGATCACAATAGATTGTTTCTATTTGAAGTTTTGGTTTAAAGAAATGCATTAAAATCAAGGTTTTTAAAAAGCAATTTTCTTAAATTCTAAAATTTCTGATACTGAGAAATGTTATAGTTCAACCCTCTCAACGTGTGCTAACAGTTTAATAGAATGAAATGATGAGTTATAGGATAAATGATGAGTTACAGGATAAATGATGAGTTACAGGAATGAAATGAGTTATAGGAACTCGTTTTGCTGATTTTAACGTTTGTTTTAGTTTTAATTCATCGTTTCTAATTCATTATTTGAAGACATCTTTTTTCTCTTTTATATAAACTTAAAACTCATTCTTTTATTTTTAAACAGTGAACTTCATATTTACAAACCTTAAGGGAGTCCTCATCCAGAGAAGAATTTTTAAATTCTCTTTTAGGTTTCTTGGAAAAGTATGTCTTTTTTACCAAGAAGCGGCACAATCATTTCACTGCAACACTAACCAGTGTAGTTTGGCAGCATTGGTCCTCTATTATAGAGAATTAAATTTTAAAACTTAAAAAAGCATCATACTTTTTCAGACAATTAATCTCGTGCTGCCGTAGCAGTTTACCTAAAAAATTATAATCAATTACCCTAATAAAAAATTCTTTTGATTTCGCCAAAAAAGGTATTTGTTTCACTGATGGAAATGGGCAATACTAGAAAAACAAATACGACTTCCATAATCTTTTTCATCATTTTGAAGATTTTTCTGTTGAAGCAGAGCAGGGCTTTCACGCAACCGCGTACGGAAAAATGCATGGGAATTGATTGTGCCGCTTCTTGATCAATAGGGACGAACTTTTCCAAGAAACCCAGAGAAGTTAAAAATTTTCTTTTGGATAAAAGCTCCCTCAAGGTTTGTGAATACGAAGATCACTGTTTGAAAATAAAAGAATTAGTTTTAAGTTTATATAAAAGAGAAAAATGATGTATATGATCAAAACTGAAACGAAGGTTAAAATCAGCAAAAAAAGTTCCTGTAACTCTATCATTTCATGTTATTAACCTTTAGACTGCCGACCTGACTCATATATGAGCCAGCTGTGACCTTGAAAACTCGTTTCGACATATTAGATATTTATATAAATAAATCTTACCTTTTAAAAATATTCATTTTTAACGTAAAAATGCCGGCAGTCTAAAGGTTAAACTGTTGCAACGCGCCGCCGTCTTTTTAATTTAATTATTTATGAACCCTTCATTTCTCCACTTGAATTTTTGGGGTTTTGAAACTGAAGACTTGTACTTTCGAATGAAAAAAGTTAAAAAAAAAAAAAACATGTTATTCTTTTAGAAAAATCGGTCCGAGATTTCAACTCAAGTTTTTGACCTAAAAAAAGCATTGCGGAGAATAAGCAGTATTCAAAGAGTTATAAATTTTTCAAATATTAAGTTTCAGTATTTAAGAGATTTTTATTATAGTCAAAAAATTAAAGATCGAGTAGAAATAATTTTTTACAGTTGCTTACCGTTTACCATCTAAAAAGAGATGTGCATAGTGAATATTACTTTGTATTATAAATAATTCACGTTAATATGCGAGTAAATCTCAGGAACTCTTAACTTATTGGGAATTCCAAAGTTTAAGCACTCAAATGAACTAAAGCCAAAATATTTACCCTTCAATAAAAAATAAAAAAACAATTATAAATAATGGTACAGAATCAGCTGCGTACACAAAATTAAAAAGAGGTCGAAAAATCATTCATTTTTTATGTTATTAATGTGCTTTGCCAATCGATATATTATGTATATAGGAACAGGAACACACGATCGTCGCACAATTTGTTTAGCTTTTCTGTGTGCCAAAATCTTTAATTTGAGCCCTGATACGTCGATGTACTACGAAAATTAGCCCATATAAAAGATTTATTCACCATACCCTGTCCGAAAGTCCATTTTCGCTCCCAACTCAAAAACGCGTGTATGATATTTTGGTCAGGGTATGGTATGGTAATAGTATATCTACTATTCTCAAAATTATTTTTCTCTTATGTCTCGAAATAAATGAAAAAAATTTAGAGGAACGCTCATGAGTCAAGTTTTAACTGTTCTTTTAGCTTTTCTGAACATAAAAAGAAATATGTACAAGCTCAATTTAACGGTATTATTTTTTGGCGATACTTTCAAGTCAATTTTGGATTGAAAAAAATTCAGGAAGAAAATGTCACCTTTTTTTCTAAACGACGAAACTTGAAAAAGTGATTTAATTTTGAAGACACATCTACAGGACAAAGTTTTTCTTGTTCTTTAAGCCTTTCTGAATGTGAAAAAAAATTATTTACAAGCCCGGTGATTGAATGGTATATTTTTTTGGCACTACTTTTAAATCTAAAAATTAAGGAAAATTTGGTTTTTATTCTAAACTACAACTCTTATAAATACTGGCATTCTGCGTATTTGATCTTTGAATAGATAAGAATCTACACTGAATTTATTACTTTAAAAGTTTCTGTTTTCTAAGAAGTAATCGTTATTACAATTATATGTGGAAATATAAAATATCAATCTTCTTTCAAACATCACATCAGATTTACGTATTTCTTATGATTGCTAAATAAAAAATTAAATGGAGTGACTAATGTTCTTTATTGACTTAGTTATTTCAATTATAATATGCATTGAATTTGTTGTGTAATTATAAATAAATCGATTGGCAAGGCACATTAATAACATAAAAAATGACTGATTTTTCGACCATTTTTAATTTTCTGTACGCAGCTGATTCTTTACCATTATTTATAATTATTTTTTTATTTTTTATTTTTTATTGAAAGGCAAAAATTTTGAGCTTAAACTTTGGAGGTCCCAATAAGTTAAGAGTTCCTGAGATTTACTCGCATATTAATGTGAATTATTTATAATACAAAGTAATATTAACTATGCACATCTCTTTTTAGATGGTAAACGGTAAGCAACTGTAATAATTTCAACTCGATGTTTAATTTTTTGACTTATAATAAAAAATCTCTTAAATACTGAAAATTAATATTTGAAAAATTTATAAATCTTTGAATATTGGTTCTTCGTAGATGTCGAATGTAACATTTTAATCTTAAAATTGCCTGAATTTTCAAGAAACAATTATTCTGATCACAATAGATTGTTTCTATTTGAAGTTTTGGTTTAAAAGAAATGCATTAAAATCAAGGTTTTTAAAAAGCAATTTTCTTAAATTCTAAAATTTCTGATACTGAGAAATGTTATAGTTCAACCCTCTCAACGTGTGCTAACAGTTTAATAGAATGAAATGATGAGTTATAGGATAAATGATGAGTTACAGGATAAATGATGAGTTACAGGAATGAAATGAGTTATAGGAACTCGTTTTGCTGATTTTAACGTTTGTTTTAGTTTTAATTCATCGTTTCTAATTCATCATTTGAAGACATCTTTTTTCTCTTTTATATAAACTTAAAACTCATTCTTTTATTTTTAAACAGTGAACTTCATATTTACAAACCTTAAGGGAGTCCTCATCCAGAGAAGAATTTTTAAATTCTCTTTTAGGTTTCTTGGAAAAGTATGTCTTTTTTACCAAGAAGCGGCACAATCATTTCACTGCAACACTAACCAGTGTAGTTTGGCAGCATTGGTCCTCTATTATAGAGAATTAAATTTTAAAACTTAAAAAAGCATCATACTTTTTCAGACAATTAATCTCGTGCTGCCGTAGCAGTTTACCTAAAAAATTATAATCAATTACCCTAATAAAAAATTCTTTTGATTTCGCCAAAAAAGGTATTTGTTTCACCGATGGAACTGGGTAATACTATAAAAACAAATACGACTTCCATAATCTTTTTCGTCATTATGAAGATTTTTCTGTTGAAGCAGAGCAGCGCTTTCACGCAACCGCGTACGCAAAAATGCATGAGAATTGATTGTACCGTTTCTTGGTCAATAGAGACGAACTTTTCCAAGAAACCTAGAGAAGTTAAAAATTTTCTTTTGGATAAGAAATTCCTCAAGGTTTGTAAATAAAAAGATCACTGTTTGAAAATAAAAGAATAAGTTTTAAAGTTTATATAAAAGAGAAAAAAATGTCTTCAAATGATAAATTAGAAACGATGAATTAAAACTAAACCAAAGGTTAAAATCAGCAAAAAAATTTCTGTAACTCTATCATTTCAGTTTAATAAACGGTTGCGATGCGCCGCTGTCTTTTAAATTTTATTACTTATGAAACCTTCAGTTCTCAAACATGAAATTTTGGGGTTTTGAAACTGAAGACTTGTACTTTCGAATGAAATATTTAATTACAAAAATAAACATGTTATTCTTTTAGAAAAACCAGTCCGAACTTTCAAGTTTTTGACAAAAGCATTTCAGAGAATAAAAAATAGCATTACTGGAAAAAGTGGTAAAAAAGGTATCGATATATGTTCATTGTTTTTTCCGAGAGACTCATAATATGATTACGAGCGAGTTGAACAGAGCGCATTTTACGCGAAAAAAGCTGAGCTCGCGCCCGCTGGCTGGTTTCTGGCGGACGCTTCGATATGCACTATTAGTGTACCGATCAGCACGAAGTGCCTCGCAGCTCGCGAGTCGTCTGCGCCCGAATACGCGCTATGAGTGTACTGGTCGGTGCGGAGTGGGGGAATTGGGAGAAAGACGGGCTCGGCCAGCGCAGCACGAGAGAGCTAGCTGCGCTCGAATATATATATACAAACAGCAAGCTGCCGGAGTGGAAGGGGAGCGGAGCCTGGGGCCGCGTGCTGCGGCCTCGGCGGCAATATTGTCATATGAGCGTGCGCGTGCTGACTGTCGCTTTGACACTCGGGAGCCCTTTTTCAGTTTCTAGCGATTCTACCTGGCCCAGGAATCGGAAATTTTTTCGCTTCTGTCTCCCCATTTATGCAATTGGATAAAATAACCATCGCTTTTTATAGAGTTTGATTGATAGATCATAAACTTCGAGATTACAATTTAACAAAATTGCTTTTTAAAAACCTTGATTTTAATGCATTTCTTTAAACCAACACTTCAAATAGAAACAATCTATTGCGATCAGAATAATTGTTTCTTGGAAATTCAAGCAATTTTAAGATTAAAATGTTACATTCGACATCTGCGAAGAACCAATATTCAAAGATTTATAAATTTTTCAAATATTAATTTTCAGTATTTAAGAGATTTTTTATTATAGTCAAAAAATTAAACATCAAGTAGAAATTATTACAGTTGCTTACCGTTTACCATCTAAAAAGAGATGTGCATAGTTAATATTACTTTGTATTATAAATAATTCACATTAATATGCGAGTAAATCTCAGGAACTCTTAACTTATTGGGAACTCCAAAGTTTAAGCTCAAAATTTTTGCCTTTTAATAAAAAATAAAAAATAAAAAAATAATTATAAATAATGGTAAAGAATCAGCTGCGTACAAAAAATTAAAAAAAGGTCGAAAAATCAGTCATTTTTTATGTTATTAATGTGCTTCGCCAATCGATTTATTTATAATTAAAAAACAAATTCAATGCATATTATAATTGAAATAACTAAGTCAATAAAGAACATTAGTCATTCCATTTAATTTTTTATTTAGCAACCATAAGAAATACGTAAAACTGATGTGATGTTTGAAAGAAGATTGATATTTTATATTTTCACATATAATTGTAATAACGATTACTTCTTAGAAAACAGAAACTTTTAAAGTAATAAATTCAGTGTAGATTCTTATCTATTCAAAGATCAAATACGCAGAATGCCAGTATTTATAAGAGTTGTAGTTTAGAATAAAAACCAAATTTTCCTTAATTTTTAGATTTAAAAGTAGTGCCAAAAAAATATACCATTCAATCACCGGGCTTGTAAATAATTTTTTTTCACATTCAGAAAGGCTTAAAGAACAAGAAAAACTTTGTCCTGTAGATGTGTCTTCAAAATTAAATCACTTTTTCAAGTTTCGTCGTTTAGAAAAAAAGGTGACATTTTCTTCCTGAACTTTTTTTCAATCCAAAATTGACTTGAAAGTATCGCCAAAAAATAATACCGTTAAATTGAGCTTGTACATAATTCTTTTTATGTTCAGAAAAGCTAAAAGAACAGTTAAAACTTGACCCATGAGCGTTCCTCTAAATTTTTTTTCATTTATTTCGAGACATAAGAGAAAAATAATTTTGAGAATAGTAGATATACTATTACCATACCATACCCTGGCCAAAATATCATACACGCGTTTTTGAGTTGGGAGCGAAAATGGACTTTCGGACAGGGTATGGTGAATAAATCTTTTATATGGGCTAATTTTCGTAGTACATCGACGTATCAGGGCTCAAATTAAAGATTTTGGCACACAGAAAAGCTAAACAAATTGTGCGACGATCGTAAGTGTGTTCCTGTTCCTATATACATAATATATCGATTGGCAAAGCACATTAATAACATAAAAAATGAATGATTTTACGACCTCTTTTTAATTTTGTGTACGCAGCTGATCCTGTACCATTATTTATAATTGTTTTTTTATTTTTTATTGAAGGGTAAATATTTTGGCTTTAGTTCATTTGGCTGCTGAAACTTTGGAATTCCCAATAAGTTAAGAGTTCCTGAGATTTACTCGCATATTAACGTGAATTATTTATAATACAAAGTAATATTCACTATGCACATCTCTTTTTAGATGGTAAACGGTAAGCAACTGTAAAAAATTATTTCTACTCGATCTTTAATTTTTTGACTATAATAAAAATCTCTTAAATACTGAAACTTAATATTTGAAAAATTTATAACTCTTTGAATACTGGTTCTTCGTAGATGTCGAATGCAACATTTAAATCTTATAATTGACTGAATTTTGAAGAAACAATTATTCTGATCGCAATAGATTGTTTATATTTGTTTAAATTAAGTTTTGGTTTAAAAAAATGCATTAAAATCAAGGTTTTTAAAAAGCAATTTTGTTAAATTGTAACCTCGAAATTTAGGGTCTACGAATCAAACTCTATAAAAAGCGATGGTTATTTTATCGAATTGCATAAATGAGGAGACAGAAGCGAACAAATTTCCAACTCCTGGGCCAGGTAGAATCGCTAGAAACTGAAAAACGGCTCCCGAGTGTCAAAGCGACAGTCAGCACGCGCACGCTCATATGACAACATTGTCGCCGAGGCCGCAGCACAGGGCCCTAGGCTCCGCTCCCCTGATCCCTCTGGCAGCTTGCTGTTTGTATATATATATATATATATATTCGAGCGCAGCCAGCTCTCGCGTGCTGCGCTGGCCGAGCCCGTCTTTCTCCCAATTCCCCCACTCCGCGCCGACCAGTACACTTATAGCGTGTATTCGGGCGCAGACGACTCGCGAGCTGCGAGGCACTTCGTGCTGATCGGTACACATATAGTGCACATCGAAGCGTCCGACAGAAACCAGCCAGCGGGCGCGAGCCGAGCCTTTTTCGCGTAAAATGCGCTCTGTTCAACTCGTTCACAATAATATGATAAGTCTCTCGGAAAAAAACAGTGAACATATATTGATACATTTTTCCTCCTCTTTCCAGTTATGCTATTGTTTATTCTCCGCAATGCTTTTTTTAGGTCAAAAACTTGAGTTGAAAGCTCGGACCGATTTTTCTAAAAGAATAACAAGTTTCTTTTTTTTTTTTTAACTTTTTTCATTCGAAAGTACAAATCTTCAGTTTCAAAACCCCAAAATTTCAAGTGGAGAAATGAAGGGTTCATAAATAATTAAAAAGACGGCGGAGCGTTGCCACAGTTTAACCTTTAGACTGCCGGCATTTTTACGTTAAAAATGAATATTTTTAAAAGGTAAGATTTATTTATATAAATATCTAATATGTCGAAACGAGTTTTCAAGGTCACAGCTGGCTCATATATGAGTCAGGTCGGCAGTCTAAAGGTTAATAAAATGAAATGATAGAGTTACAGGAACTTTTTTTGCTGATTTTAACCTTCGTTTCAGTTTTGATCATATACATCATTTTTCTCTTTTATATAAACTTAAAACTAATTCTTTTATTTTCAAACAGTGATCTTCGTATTCACAAACCTTGAGGGAGCTTTTATCCAAAAGAAAATTTTTAACTTCTCTGGGTTTCTTGGAAATGTTCGTCCCTATTGATCAAGAAGCGGCACAATCAATTCCCATGCATTTTTCCGTACGCGGTTACGTGAAAGCGCTGCTCTGCTTCAACATTTTTTATTCGTTCTCGCGCCCCCTTCATCCCTTATTTGGAAGGGTTCCGGAATGATTTTGACATTGGCAATTTTTTTTAGAACCACGAGATGCCCCCCAACTAATATCTGCAATAAAATTTGTCCCCATTTAATATGAGCGATAGTTAGAATTTTTTATTCGTTCTCGCGCCCCCTTCATCCCTTATTTGGAAGGGTTCCGGAACGATTCTGACATCGGCAATTTTTTTGTAGAACCACGAGATGCCCCCCAACTAATATCTGCAATAAAATTTGTCCCCAATTGATATGAGCGATAGTTAGAATTTTTTATTCGTTCTCGCGTCCCCTTCGTCCCTTATTTGGAAGGGTTCCAGATCGATTTTGTCATCGGCAATTTTTTTGTAGAACCACGAGATGCCCCCCAACTAATATCTGCAATAAAATTTGTCCCCAATTAATATGAGCGATAGTTAGAATTTTTTATTCGTTCTCGCGCCCCCTTCATCCCTTATTTGGAAGGGTTCCGAAACGATTTTGACATCGGCAATTTTTTTGTAGAACCACGAGATGGCCCCCGACTAATATCTGCAATAAAATTTCGCTCCAATTAAGATGAGTGATAGTTAGAATTTTTTATTCGTTCTCGCGCCCCCTTCATCCCTTATTTGGAAGGGTTCCGGAACGATTTTGTCATCGGCAATTTTTTTGTATAACCACGAGATCCCCCCCAACTAATATCTGCAATAAAATTTGTCCCCAATTAATATGAGCGATATTTAGAATTTTTTATTCGTTCTCGAGCCCCCTTCATCCCTTTTTTGGCAGGGTTCCGGAACGATTTTGACATCGGCAATTTTTTTGTATAATCACGAGATGCCCCCCAACTAATATCTGCAATAAAATTTGTCCCCAATTAATATGAGCGATAGTTAGAATTTTTTATTCGTTCTCGCGCCCACTTCATCCCTTATTTGGAAGGGTTCCGGAACGACTTTGACATCGGCAATTTTTTTGTATAACCACGAGATGCCCCCCAACTAATATCTGCAATAAAATTTGTCCCCAATTAATATGAGCGATAGTTAGAATTTTTTATTCGTTCTCGCGTCCCCTTCGTCCCTTATTTGGAAGGGTTCCAGATCGATTTTGTCATCGGCAATTTTTTTGTAGAACCACGAGATGCCCCCCAACTAATATCTGCAATAAAATTTGTCCCCAATTAATATGAGCGATAGTTAGAATTTTTTATTCGTTCTCGCGCCCCCTTCATCCCTTATTTGGAAGGGTTCCGAAACGATTTTGACATCGGCAATTTTTTTGTAGAACCACGAGATGCCCCCCAACTAATATCTGCAATAAAATTTGTCCCCAATTAATATGAGTGATAGTTAGAATTTTTTATTCGTTCTCGCGCCCCCTTCATCCCTTATTTGGAAGGGTTCCGGAACGATTTTGTCATCGGCAATTTTTTTGTATAACCACGAGATCCCCCCCAACTAATATCTGCAATAAAATTTGTCCCCAATTAATATGAGCGATAGTTAGAATTTTTTATTCGTTCTCGAGCCCCCTTCATCCCTTTTTTGGCAGGGTTCCGGAACGATTTTGACATCGGCAATTTTTTTGTATAATCACGAGATGCCCCCCAACTAATATCTGCAATAAAATTTGTCCCCAATTAATATGAGCGATAGTTAGAATTTTTTATTCGTTCTCGCGTCCCCTTCGTCCCTTATTTGGAAGGGTTCCAGATCGATTTTGTCATCGGCAATTTTTTTGTAGAACCACGAGATGCCCCCCAACTAATATCTGCAATAAAATTTGTCCCCAATTAATATGAGCGATAGTTAGAATTTTTTATTCGTTCTCGCGCCCACTTCATCCCTTATTTGGAAGGGTTCCGGAACGACTTTGACATCGGCAATTTTTTTGTATAACCATGAGATGCCCCCCAACTAATATCTGCAATAAAATTTGTCCCCAATTAATATGAGCGATAGTTAGAATTTTTTATTCGTTCTCGCGCCCACTTCATCCCTTATTTGGAAGGGTTCCGGAACGACTTTGACATCGGCAATTCTTTTGTATAACCACGAGATGCCCCCCAACTAATATCTGCAATAAAATTTGTCCCCAATTAATATGAGCGATAGTTAGAATTTTTTATTCGTTCTCGCGCGCCCTTCATCCCTTATTTGGAAGGGTTCCGGAACGATTTTGTCATCGGCAATTTTTTTGTAGAACCACGAGATGCCCCCCAACTAATATCTGCAATAAAATTTGTCCCCAATTAATATGAGCGATAGTTAGAATTTTTTATTCGTTCTCGCGCCCACTTCATCCCTTATTTGGAATGGTTCCGGAACGATTTTGACATCGGCAATTTTTTTTGTATAAGCACGAGATGCCCCCTAACCAATATCTGCAATAAAATTGGTCCCCAATTAATATGCTCAGTTGTCGGATTTTTATTTTTCGTTATGTATCTCTTAGGGGTAGTTTTAGTGGAGCTCTCGGGGGTAGTTGTGTTTTAAATACCTTTTTTGTTGATATTCATCACTTTTATACCATTTGTGATCGTCTAATTCCGATTTAAGCGAAAATCCAGATTTTGGAATTTTCGTTCACGATGAACGATCCAAACTTCAGTCACATCATTATTCAAACTTATATTATTCCGATCGCATTTTTATAAAATTGTTAACTTTCTTAGGAAATATAGTTGCTTTTCACAAAATATTGATAAGTTGATACGAACAATTGTAGACAAACGGATAAGTGGTTATAATTTTAAATTGTATATTTGGTAAAATCTGGATCACCTTAGGGTTAGTTCACCAAGAAGTAGGATGGTTTTGCTTCAAATGGAAAAGTTCAGCTGCAATTATAATTCTCTATTGCTGTATTAAATTTGGAAAAATAAGAAGAGATTATGATCGATGTTAATATTGAGTTTGTTGTCCATATCCTAAAACAAAAATGTTATGTTATTATTTTTTATTATTAACAAGGCTTAATTTATTTGTATGGACTGTTTTTGCCTTTCCTTTATAGTCTATGACAACATTATTATTTTCATTTACTTTAATAATGTCAAAAGGGCCATGATAATGATCTCTTTCAAGTTTCCCTGGTTTAGGTTCTTTGATCAACCATACTTTATCTCCCATTTTAAATTCTCTTGGGTTAATAAATCTGTCATTATATATCTTTGATTTTTCTTTTGACATTATTAATCTTTGTTTTGCTATTAAGGCAATTTCTCTCATATTATTAATCAGTTTTTCTAAATATCCATTATAGGTCGGTAATAATTCTGATTTTTTTACTGGTTCGCTAGACGGAATTCTAGCAGGACAAGCAAAAACTAGTTCATATGGTGTGAATTGATGGCTAGTATGTACACTAGTATTATAATGAAATTGTGCAAAATCTAATAGTTCATCCCATTCATATTTCTTTGTAGAAAAACTTTTTAAATATTCACACAACGGGTGGTGTTCTCTTTCTAATGAACCATTAGATTGCGGCGAGAAAGCTGTAGTTTCAATTTTATCAAATTTAAACCTTTTAGCTATCTGTTTCATTATTTTACTCGTGAAATTTGCCCCTCTATCGGTTAGTACTATCTTTGGACATCCAAATATACATATAAATCTTTTTATAAAAGCATCTGAAACCGATTCTGCTGTTTGATCTTTTAAACATACTAAAATTACAAATTTTGATAATTGATCTTGTATAGATAAAATATATTTATTATTATTTTTAGTAATGTTAAATGGTCCTACAATATCCATTGCGATTTTATCGAATGTTTTCCCCGGTGTATCTGTGATAATCATTGGTTGTTTAGTCTTTTTCCGCTTTAATTTATTTCTTTGACAATCTTCGCATTTTTTTATTCTGTTTTGGATGTCTGATTTTAAGTTTTCCCAAAAATATTTTCTTAAGTCTATTGTATGTTCTATTTACACCTGAATGTCCTCCTATCATAGAGGAGTGATACATGTTAAAAATGTTATCCCTGTCTTCAATTTTTACATATTCAATATTATTTAAACATATTATTACCTTTATATTTGTATTGCTAAATATTTCTTTTAATACTTCCTCTATTTCTAACCAATTTATATTTAAAATTTCTATATCCCTAGAAATACTATAAATACATATATTCTTAGTAATTAATAATTCTTTTAATTGATTAAATAATTTCGCTAAATTTTCTTTTATTAATTTACATGATATGAATGTATCTATGTATAACATAAATAGTTTTTTATTCTCTATATTTATTATATCTATACTATCTTTTGTAAGTGATAGTTTTGGTTTTATGTTTTTACTTTTGATTAATAATTCAGTATTTTTATCTAATGATTTTCCTTTTAAATTTATTAAATGAACAATATTATCGTTTCTAAATTGTATAGAATTTTTAGAATAAATGATATTATTAATTTCCGGTATATTTTCTTTGTTTTCCTCAATTTTCTCTTCTTTTCTACCTGTAGTCATTTCATTTGTCATTTTTCCTAGGTCTGCCCCTTTTTCCTTTAATTTTCTGTCTATCTTCATTCATTACTTTGATTTTGTCATCGTTACTAAGAATTCTAGGTTGTTCGTTATTTTTATTTAATATTTTCTTATTTTGTGCTCTGGTAATAACAAATATCTCTACTGGATTCCTAGATAGAGCATCTGCATTTGCGTTCTGTTTTCCTGGTTTGTATACGATATCAAATTCATAATCTGATAGTTTTAGTCTCCATTTTTGGACTCTTGTATTATTATCAGCTGATCTTAACGATAACAGCGGTTTGTGATCAGTAACTATTGTGAATTTATTTCCATATACGTAATTTTTAAACGTTTTTATGGCAAACATTATTGCCAATGCTTCTTTTTCATAGGTGTGATGTTTAGTTTCCGCTTTATGTAGACTTCGTGATGCGTAAGCTATCGCTGGGTCTTTGCCAATTTTTCCTTGCGACAAAACTGCACCTAAAGCAGAATTCGAAGCATCTGTTGTAATAATGAATGGTTCATCAAAACGTGGATATTCTAAGATTGGTGCTGTGCATAATAATTCTTTAATTTCCTCAAAGGCTTTTTGTTGGTCTTTTTCCCAATGAAACTTCACGTCTTTTTCTAGCAATATATTTAAAGGTTTTGTTACTTTTGCGTAATTTTTTATAAATCTTCTATAGTAACCTGAAAGCCCTAGAAACTCTCTAATATTTTTAACATTTTTCGGTGTAGGAAATTTCTTTACTGCTTCTATTTTCTTTGGATCAGATTTTATTCCGTGTTCACTAATAATGTGACCTAAATAACATACTTCTTTTTTAAAAAATTCACATTTTTCTGGTTCTAATGTTAAATTCGCTTCTCGTAATTTTTGTGCAACTGTATTGAATTTTTCGTTGGCTTCTGTCATAATTTCGCCAAAAATAATTATATCGTCGATGAATACGAAGCATATCTTACCGATTAAATCGCCTAAGACTGTATTTAAAACTCTTTGAAATGTACGCGGTGAGTTTCTTAATCCGAAAGGTAATACTCGAAATTCAAAACGTCCCAATGGGTTGATGCTAAATGCAGTTTTATGTATATCACTTGGTTTCATAGGAATTTGGTGAAATCCCGACTTTAAATCTATAACGTGATAAAACTTAGTTTTCCCCAATTGATCGAATATTTCTGTAATGTTTGGGAGTAAATATGGATCTGGAATTGTCTTTTCGTTTAGTTTTCTGTAATCTATTACTAAACGCCATCGTTTTTTTCCGTCTGCTAACTGTTTTTTTGCTACAATCCATGCTGGAGCATTAAAAGCACTTTTTGAGTTTCGAACTAGGTCATTTGTTATTAATTTTTGAGTTTCCTCTATCGCGATTTCTTTTAATTTATGAGGTAAAGGAAATTGCTTTACGTATACGGGTTTATCATCTGTTAAATTTATTTCATGTTGTTCTACATTACATGATCCTAAACTGTCTCCCTCTAGCCAAAATATATCCTTATTTTTCAATACTAGATCCTTAATCATTGTTTTACTATTTCCAGGCAAGTTTTCGTAACATATTTTTTCTAATAATCTTTCTTCTCTATTATATTCTTTAAAATCTTGTACTGACTCATTTTTTCCTATAAAATTTATTGATCCCAAATTTAAAATTTCATTTTCATCTATGTTAAAGTCTTCTGTTATCTGAAAACCTTCAGGTAAATTGTCTATTTCATAAGATATAAAGCTATATTCTTTTTCATTTCCATAGAGTTTATTATAATCTTCTAAATCTACTTCAATCTTTTTATTCATTATTGTCAAAAATTGTTTATAATCTGTTGATTCGATTTCCTCAAAATCGATTGCTTGGTCATTATTTTCAAAAGCAATATTAATATTATTTATTAATGACTTAATATTATTTTCGTCATTTTCCAAAATTTCCTCATAATGTAAATCATTTATATTTTCTGGTAGAATTTCATTTAACATTTTTTTTTGTAAATCCTTTCCTTCTGCATTTAATATTGGAATCGTATTTAAAATTTTCATAACGTCATCATATAATGTTATTTCTGAATTTATATTTACTTCATTTTTATTGATTAACTCAGGTTCATAAGATATTAAACAAGATGATTTCTCCATTTCATCCTCAATTTGAAAATTTTCAGTTTTTTCGTTTATTTGTATTACTTGTTCGCAATTTTCATGAATTATGGGTATTAAGCTTTGTTTTTCGTCCGTATTTTCTAACATTTTCTTTAAAACTTCCTTCTGTTCTATTGTTATTCTTGATTTTAATTCTTTATCCGTTTTTTGTGACTTTTCAGATACTGTATTAAGATTATGATTTAATTTATGGGCTGCTTTCAGTTTGATCTTACTATGATTTATTTGTAAATAGCCCTCGTCTAGTCTTAATTTTTGTTCAGTAAGAATTTTGATTCCTAAAATCCCGTCGTAAGGTAAACAAAAATTTGGTGGTGCTACATGGAAATCAATATTCAGTCCATTTATATTCATTTTAATTACTCCTAATGTTTCAATTGTTTTATCTGTAATACCAGATAAATGAATTTTCCTATTTTCTAAAATTATATTAGAAGGTATCTGATTTCCCTTGATAATATTTAACTGAGCCCCACTATCTACAAGTAAATTACATTTTTTATTTGTGTAGTGGTTTTCTATTTCGATATACTGCAGTGAGTTTTCTAATTTCAGAAAATACATTGCAATTTTGGTTGCTGCTATTCTTTCTTGTGTTTTTTCATTTTTAATACTATTTATTTCAAAATCACTTAAATTTATTTCGTTATTATTTATAATTTCTGATCTATTTATTGCCTTATTTTTCTCCATGTTTTCCGTAATATTCTTTAAATTCTTTGTAATCAATAAATCGATGTCCGTATCTTTCTCTCCGTTGGTGATACGATCACTATTAAATGTACCTACTTTAATATCTGCGCTATCTTTGAGTGGTTTTTTGTTAATCCTTCTAGTCCACTCATTTCCAGAAGAATTTGTTAGTTTTCCGAAGTTTGTTGATTAAGTACTGATCGTGACGCACATTCCTCAGTTGTGTGATTCGTGTTTTTACAAATTTTACAAAATGTATCTAATTTATTTTGTAGCATCTTGATTTCATAGCAATTGTTTATTTGATGTCCATTTTTATTGCAAAAAGAGCATTTAATTTGTGCCGTCAGATTTTTTAATTTTCTACAATCTTCCAATGTATGCCCGGTGAAATTACAATATTCGCATTTTATACTTTGTGTATTAAAGTTCCCCCGATAATTACTGTTTGAATTCCTTGAAAAATGATTGCTGTTCTGGTTATTTGTTCGGAAAAATCCATCCCTATTTTTATCTCGATGTTCATAGGATTTATTTAAGGCATTGTAATTGTTACTTGGGAATGTACATTGTTGGTTATTGCTTATTTTCCTACAAGTTTTTGCTGAATGCCCCGGCATCTCGCAAAATTGACAAACTTCTTTATTCTGAGAGTTTTGTTGTCTATTTTGCATAATTAAAACTTTTACGTTCTCGCAATCCGCGGTTTCGTGACCTTCATCTGCACATATCGCGCACCATATCGTTCCTTTGTTTATCGTGCAGTATTTCATTAAATGCCCGAGGTTGTTGCACCTCTTACACAATGCTGACGGGCAATTTTTAGCTGTGTGTGACGCGCTGCCACAGGCGTCGCATACTTCCGTAATTCTTACCGAATTATTGCACGTAAGCGGATCGTGTCCTCTTTACTTACATCTCCAACACAGCTCGTATTCTGTAATAGTAGGACATTGCGTAACCTCGTGCCCCATATTTTGGCAGTATTGACAATGATTACTCTGCATCTTATTTAACTTACACGCATCTATTGAGTGGCCTTCCGTACTACACAATTTGCAAATTAATTTTATTACGTGCTTAGCTGTTCTGCAATGATATGATACATGCTCCTTACTTTTGCAATAAACACATGAAGCTTTCATGCAAAATAATGCTTCGTGATTTATTTTCTTACATAATTGGCAAAAAACTTGTTTAATTGTGTTTGGAATTGGAGTTTCGAAATTAAACAATATACTTGTAGTATCATTTCTTAAGCTATTTTGCTTTTTTAAGTTTGATTCTATTTCAATTGCTTTTTGTACTGCGTTATCCATGTTTTGGTGTTCTCCGAGTTCGATTCTAATTTCTTGTTTTAATCCTTTTTTAAAACTACTGAGTATGTCGGTTTTTAATCTAGTTTTATATTCTGTTAGAATTTCTCCTGTTACATTAGGTTCTAATTTTTTTAATTCTATTATTTGTGTACCCAACACTCGTAATTTGTTTGCAAAACATAGTACATCTTCATCTGATTTTTTGAATTTGTTGTGTTAGGTTTCCGTATAATGAATGTATATTATCCGTTGATGGATATATTTTACGTATTGTTTTAATAAAAGTTTCAATACTTTCAATTTCTACATTTGCTAATGCTCTATAAATTTCTCCTTTGAGCTTCATTTTGAGGATCTGTACTAGGTTCGATTCATCATTATTCGATATTATTCTTTTTGCTTGTTTTAATTTTTCTATATATTCCTCTAGTTGGATATTTTTCCCGTCAAAATCCGGTACTAACTTTGCAACTTCTTTAAGTGGTAATTTTAATGCTTGATTTGCCATTTCTGGTTCTAGATTTATTAAATCTTCGTTTATTTGAATTTCTGGCTGTTCGTTATTACTTGTATTATCTCTAGCCAAAATCAAACTTTGTTCATTAAAAAATCCTTCTATATCCGTGTAGTCGTGTTGCCTACCGTTTTCTACATATATTGATTCTTCAAAAAATGCTGGGCTCTGACTTGGTGTGTTTGGAGTATGAAAATTTGTTGGTGATAATATATCCCGTTTTATTTCCGGAATAAAAAGATTATTTATATTTTTATTTGATATATCTTGTTTTTGTGTGGGGTTTTTAATATTCTGTTTTTTGACTGAATGTTGTGCATCTAGTTCGTTATGGTCTATTTTTGAAGTTGATGAAATTGAAAGTATTTCCTCATTTTCCTGTATTTTTGAGTTAATGTAGATATCCGATGAAGTTCTATTTACGAGGGTCATTTGATAAGTACTTAGCCTACAAATGAAAACACCAAAATTTTACAAAAAATAAAATTTATTTTTCAATGTAGTCTCCTTTTAGTTGAATACACTTGGTCCAGCGGTGTTCCAATTTTTTTAACCCCGTTGAAAAAAATGTTTTCTCTTGGTTTGCAAAATAGGCCTCCGTGGCGGCGATTATTTCGTTATTGGAGTGGAATCTCTTCCCGGCGAGCGAATTTTTTAGGTTCGGAAACAAAAGAAAGTCGCACGGAGCCAAATCTGGAGAATACGGTGGATGGGGCAGCAGTTCGTAGCGTAATTCGACCAATTTAGCCGTGGCGAGTGCAGAAGTGTGAGCCGGTGCATTATCGTGGTGGAAACGCACTTTCTTTTTAGACAAATGGGGCCGTTTTTCTTCTAACACGGCGTCAAATCGGCTCAATAGTTCGGCGTAGTACTGTCCTGTGACCGTTTTGCCCTTCTCCAGATAGTCAATAAAAATCACACCTTGAGAATCCCAGAAAACAGTGGCCATCACCTTTCCGGCCGACGGGACCGTCTTCGCCTTCTTCGGAGCAGGTACACCGGGTAAGGTCCACTGTTTTGACTGCTCCTTGGTCTCTGGAGTGTAGTAGTGAATCCATGTTTCGTCGACGGTCACGTAACGACGCAAAAACTCTTTTGGATTGCGATTAAACAGCTCCAAACACTGCTCTGAACTGGTCATACGGATGCGCTTGTTGTCTGCAGTCAGCAAACGCGGCACCCACCTTGCTGACAGCTTCCTCATGCCTAAAATCTCATGTAGGATATGCCACACGCGTTCTTCTGAGATGCCTACTATCGCAGCTATCTCGTGCACCTTTAATCGGCGGTCTGACAAAACGATATCGTGTATTTTTGTCACGTTCTCCTCCGTAGTGGCTGTTTTCGGAGCACCTGGGCGTGGATCATCAAAAACCGACGTACGACCACGTTGAAACTCGTTATGCCAAAATTTAACGGTCGCCATCGAAGGAGAAGCATCCCCATACACTGCATCCAAGCGTTCTTTAATTTCACTGCGCGATTTCCCTTCCAAAAACAAGAATCGAATCACCGACCGATATTGTTCTTTCTCCATTTTTTAAAAAATCAACGGACACATTTGCTTTCACACGCTCTCAAAAATAAACTACAACTCCGATCCGGCTGAAATTTCGTTTGTAACCGTTTACAGGAAGATACTGCACTGTAGTGTATTTCTGGTGCGATAGTGGCACCATCTGGCGGTGAGGCTAGGTACTTGTCAAATGACCCTCGTAATTGTGTATTTGGAGGTGATCTTGGTACTTTTGGTCTTCTTTCAAAAATGTTCGTTTGTTTATTTATATCATCTACTTGCTTTTTAAGTTCTGGATTTCTTTGGGTAGTCCGTCTGGTTATAATCCCTTCGTTTCCCTTATTTTCTATACCTTTCTGATTTGACATGACATATTACTTCTTTGTTTATACTATACTTAATATATCTTTTAAAATATGTTTTTATTATTAATTCCACTATTTTTCTGTATATATTTTGTAATTGTTTATTTCACAATATAATTTATTTATTTATTTGTCACTTTTATAAATTTTTTCCTTTGCTTAGTTTTTAGTGTTTTATCTTTTATTGTTTAAACTGTAATGTTTATTTATGCAATTTTTATTTAATTGATCAATTTGTTTAATATTATTATTCGTTTTCTTGAGCTGCGTTGATCATTATTCTATGTTTATTTTTCGGGTGCTGTATTTTCGATTTATGTGATCGTTGTTCTTAATTGTTTGTAATTATAATTTGTCTTTATGATATTTTGTTTTATCTATTGTAGTATTTTCTTTTGGTTTTACTTTTATATCTTTTTATTATTGATTTTTTTCAATTTCTTACTTGTATTAGACTGCTATTTTCGCGTAATATATCTTGATTTCACTCTGTAAATTTATCTTTTCACTTGCTATTTCAGCTATAATTTGTTATATAATTTGTTGTTAAAAATTTTTCTTACTTCCGAAATTTGGGCGATTCATGCTACAATGATCCCCCCAACTTCTTACTGCAAAGCAAGAAGCTCGGACTTATTCTATGTTAGTTGTATTTATATAAGAATATTTTCCTCGTCTTTCAAAAGCTTATTTTATCTACTTTAAAACATTTAAAGTTTGATTTAGCTGATCTAACGAACTTTTCGTTCGACTGTGTACCGGAACCAATGTGACGTTCCGAAAAATAGTTATTTTATTTCTTTTATTTTAAATAGTCTAGTGAACTAATTTTCAATCGCTACCGGAACCACTGTTAAGTCTTGAGTGTCGAGGAATCTACTCTTATATGTGTATTGAAATTTGTATGGTTTATCTTCAAATTATATTTGAATGATATACATATATATATATATTATATTTTCAATTGATATTTGATTTATATTACCTTTATTCTGGGCGTAGGCTCTCGTAAATATAAACAGCTGATTAGTTAGATGCACTATTTATTGAAAGATATAAGGTTTATAAATAAGACTATGCGATTTACAACTTATTAACTTTGTTAAACAATATATAATACCGATAGATTATTGAAATTATTGATATAAGAAATTCTCTTCGTAATTGAATGTAGGGTATTTGACCCGTATAAAATATTCGCTTCTCCTCTTGTCGACTGGAGTGGTACGGAGCTCGTGACTTTTGCACGATTACTGATTTATGTGTTGAGAGTCGCCGTATTTATTAAGCGGTTAAATTAGGTTGAAGATGATTGAGATCATCTTATTTGGCAATGTAATTGTCTCCAATCGTATTAAATTCGGTAGTCACATTGCGAAATGCTGATTCTAAAGAAAATATAATACGCAAGTTTGATGACCTACTGCTACGTCACGATTGCCTCGTATTAAAAAATTTCAACGTTGTAAAGTTCGCTCGCTTCGGCGTGATGCTGCTTGCATTAAAAAGCAACGTTGTCAAAATTCGCATATACGACATTTGTATGTCAGAAAATTACTGGCGATAAATATGCATTGTTAATTTGATTTTAGAGATATGTCACGGACGTAACACTAACAATAATTAATAATAATAATTATTACTAATAAATGATAATATCAGCATGATTTTCAGGTGCATATCAGCTGATAATCATCTGAGAATTGGGTAACTATAAGGTGACTGTCAGGTGATTATCATCTGATTATCAGCTGATTTTGACCTGAAAATCCTGTTGATATTTTCATTTATTATTAATTATTATTATCATTTATTGTTGTTAATTTTAATTTTACATTCCTAAATTATGACGAACGATAATAATAATTTCTAATAATAAATAATAATAATTAAGAATAAATAAATTTTAAACGATAAATTTTCATGTGAAAATCAGTTTATAATCAGGTGCCGTTTTGGCACGATTATGACCTGATTATCAGCTGATTATCAGCTGATAATCAGCTGCACTTTTTCAATAGGGTAGAGTCGTATGAGCTGCGTTGTATCGGCGATTACTAAGTGTTGGCGGGCAAAGTGTAGTGGTGTAAGGTTGCAATGAGCACGATGTACCTAGAACGATAGCTGGCGAGAGAAAACTCCCTCGGGCATTTAGTTTCGATTCTGATGGGATGGAAACATTTTTGAGAGAGAAAAAGTTGGAAGGAAGGCATCTTATCCTAATCGAGTTTTCTTTACTGGCAAATTTTCTCTACCCCAAGTTAACAGAATCCCTATTAATAATTTTTACACTATAATTCATAATTTTAATACTATAATTCATAATTGTTATGCTATTATAATTCATAATTTTTATACTATACCAATACAACGTTTATTTTCCTTACCCTTACACCGCAGCGTTACAGATATATGCATCGCTGGTTTTAAGCCATTACTTAACGGGTAACAGCGATGATTTCAATTCTGAGTAATGCGATACTCCTACAAAATTACAACGCAAATTTATTTTTATCTTTATTTTCAAGTAAGCGAGAAATTAAATAAGTAAATATCCCTAAAAAGCTACCAATAATCAGAGCAAGAAATACATAAAATATCCTACATAACAAATCTTTTGTTCAAATCTCATTTCGAATGTCAATCGCGTGTACATTAAACTATTTTGCGAAGTTTTAACTGTTTAATAGATAATTCTTGTACAAGTTCAGTTTAACATTAGGTACCACTATGTCCCTGGCATTATAAACACCGTCGAACCCATATACCTGTTGTTCGTCAATTCCACGCAGTTTCTAATCTAAATTAACTTACAGTTGAAACAAGCCATACATGTTGCTAGTCATTCTTTGAAAATAATGCTCTTTTCTTTGTGAAAACTGTATGTTATACAATGATAAGTTTTCGTAATTAGGTTTTGCTAAGAGCATTTTCTCACAAGTCATAATATTTTACACATAAAACTCATTTTTCACAAAGAAAGAAAGTATTTCTTTCATTACATTTCTTGAATTGATAAGAATGAATAACAGTCGCCTAAATCGGTCACTGCTATATTGTATTAACGCACTTAGTGTTTTATCATCCGAATTAGTCTGAAAAAACTGGAATAGGTTATGTAATTTCGTACATAAATAGAAATGTCCTACTTATCCGTAAACGGTGCCAAAAATTTCAATAAATAAGTCATTACTTACGTAAACTATATTTACGTTCACAAACTGATCCAATAAAACAGCTCCAAAATTTGATAGAAAAAACGGCAAAGCTAAACTCATCGTATCTCTATGCTAAGCAAAAATTTATTTAATTCTACCCTTGTAAACAGCACCTTTTGTTGATTCAGAAAGTCGCATAAGTTCGATACGAGATGTTTAGAGTTTTGCAAACGATATCTGTTAATGTATACAAACTTTCTAGGATAAAATCAAGATTAGTATCAATTTTGTACTCTCCCCACGGTACATCTTTAATTTTTTTTTTTTTTTTTTTTTTTTTTTTTTTATAGCCAGTTCAGGCGCGCTGCGCACGCCCTTCCTTTACCTTGCTTATACCTATACAATTAATATTGAAATATTATGAATTAAAAAATTTATTTTATTTTTTAACATCGACAAATTTATCCAATATTTTTTAATTAAAACATGGATTGAATTTATTTTAGTTTATTCCTACAATACCAAAAATTTGGAGGTTAGAAATTTAACTGTAATCAGAACAGTATTCATAGTTCTTCATTGTTAACTAGAAATAAGATTTAAATACTTTTGTTATACAACACCAAATTTTAAGTTATTAATACTATTTATGACTTATATTTTTAGTTTAAATATTTCGTATTTCCAAACTTTGTGGGTTTTATTTGGACCAATCAGCTTGTTTTTCTTATTTGAAAATAAATGTTTCGATGCTATTTTGATTTAGTTATATTTTTTTTTATCTAAAATCAATTTCATTTCATTTTTTTTTTAAATTCAAACCTCTCAATCTCAGACAATTCATAAAGCAAATCTTGGCGCCTATTCTATATATACCAATCAAACTCAAGCCTTTAGGTGTTTCAACATGGCCGCTCATCACTTTTTTAATAAGGATTTTTCAAACTGCTATGTGATAGCCAAGCTCTCGCTCGCTTAATCGTTTTCGATTATGAGGCGTTTCACGTCAGCTCTCCAGACGCGGCGCGCGAGCGCGAAATCATGCTGTTTTCAGCTTGTGTTTGAAGGGCTAAGATGTATCCAAAAAAAATAATCCCCAAGTGATTTCGATGTATTTTTTCCTCAGCTTTCCGATGGTGCTATTAGTTTCTCAAAATTTTTCAATTCTAAGTATTTCTTGAATAATATCTCGAAAAAATCAAAAAACCCCTATGTACAAAAAGGCTATATCCATGTAAAATTTCCTCCTCTTTCGATCTAGCAGGTCAAAAAAAATATTAAAAATATAGTTTTTGAGATATAACACGTTTTATGTTTTTTTGAGGTTAGAATTGAAAAATTTTGAGAAACTAATAGCACCATCGGAAAGCTGAGGAAAAAATACATCGAAATCACTTGGGGATTATTTTTTTAGATACATCTTAGCCCTTCAAACACAAGCTGAAAACAGCATGATTTCGCGCTCGCGCGCCGCGCCTGGAGAGCTGACGTGAAACGCCTCTTATACATGTAGTTTCTCTTTCGCCTGGCATTATTTTGACCTTGTCGTTTCACAATGCTCGCATTGCCCTATTAATTTCTTTATAATTTAATAACCATAGCTAGTAGGTGGTACGTTGTACTCCTTCCCCCTTGGAACAACGGCAAGGTCATAAAATAACTCGCTTTTTCTTTTTTTTTTTTTTAGTTAAGGCGTCTAAACTGCGTAATTCAATGTCTAAAAATATTTATTACGTATATTATCGCGCTGTTGGATTCTGTTAGCTGCTGATACGCGTCTTGTAGTTGCAGTAATTTTTCTCTGCTCATTTTTGCTGATAGCTTCGTGGATCCAGTGTTAACGGAAGTCAGCACACTCCATTTTTCTTGATAAAGACCACTTCTTACGCATTTCCAAATACCAGTGCGGAATTGGTGCCGATTGCATAATAGTAACGTAGCACATCCACTTGCGCGGATGCTAAAATGGGCAGCTGAAATCCGCAGACCTTCATTCATAGTTTGATGCTCATTACTGCTTGTTTTAAATTACAATTTGTTACTGAAAACATATTTTAAGAGAACAAAATTTTAACTGCTAAGAATGAAACACCCATTGTGTGTAAAATTTTGAAGAAACCTTATCTGCAAACATGAAAGTAATATGTTATCTTTCAAAAAAATTTTTAAATTTTATTTCATTTGTCTATGCTTTTAGGATGTGCTTGCGGTCTAACATGCGATAAGCGTAAGCGGTTACTATGCACGACTTTGGTTTTTTTTTTTTTTTTATCTGAATTTTAACGTTTCCATTCTCCCAGACCTCAATTACTAAGTACGGCCTGGAGTATTGATTTTCAAATTTATGCGGTTTCGGCCCGCTTTGGAGCCATACAAAATCTCCTATTTTAATATCTTTCGAATTTGCTTTTTTATCATAATAGTTCTTAGATCGCTGGTTGGCTAACAAAAATTTTTCTTGTGCGTTTTCCTACAAAAAATGCAGTCTTTCTACCAAAGCTGTCATATATCCCGAGTAAGTAGGTAGCAAATCTTCCGGCTCCAGGGGGTCACTTGAAGGAACGCGCGCTAGTCGGCCGAACACAAGCTCGTGCGGTGTGTGCTGAGTTCCTTCGTGCTTACCGGTGTTAAAATTAAACATAGCTAATTCAACCCACTCGTCCCAATCTAAATTTTTAGTTGCAAAAATTTTTAAAAATTCACTAAGTGGTGAGTGTGATCTCTCTAACGAGCCGTTAGATTGCGGGTGAAAAGCAGTGGTTTTAAACGTTTTGAGACGCGTTTAATTAGCTTGCTCAAAAAATTCGTGTCTTGATCAGTGAGTATTGCCTGTGGAGCGCCGAAAGTGCAGATAAAGCGTTTAATGAAAGCGTCGGCTACTGAAATAGCCGTTTGATTCTTCAACGGGACGCCAACCGAGAACTTCGTAAATTGGTCCTGCATCGTTAAGATGTACTCCGAGTTGTCCCTAGTTTTGGGCAACGGCCCCACTATATCCAAACTCACCGTAAAAAATGGAATACATGGATGGTCAGTAATAATCATTTTTTTACCCTCACTAATTTCTTTAATTGGCAAGGGACGCATTTTTGAATAAAGGCTTGAATGTCTTCTTTCAAATGCTCCCTTTGGAATTTGTATTTGATGCAATTAAACGTTTTCGTAACGCCTTTATGGCCGCCCGTTGCCGAACAATGATCTTCGCGTATTATATCCGTTCTCTTACTCTATTCCGGATGTTGTATGAGTCCTTTGCAAATAATTATTTTCATATCATTTTTAACTAATCCTCATGCAACCTAAAATATCTTTAAAATCTAAATTTTCGATATGTTCACTTTTTGCGAAGCTAATTGAGACAATTTGATTTTCGTTCAATAATTTATTCAACTTATTAATTGCTCGCGCTAAAATTTCCAAAGTTGCTGAAAGGCTATTTTTACTAATTCCTCTGAGAGGCAACACAAAATGCATCTTTTTATTGGTTTTAATGGCTTTGGGTTCTCCGAGCGATACGTTTTCCAAGCGTGGTAGCTTCCCTACTTCCATTTTCCCTTGATTTTACGAGCGGTTCGCTTTCTTCCGTATTGCTGGCGCTAACACCTGGCGACATTGGCCTAGCTAACGTTTCATTTTTTTATAGCCGTCCGAGTCCTGAGGTTCAGTGAACGCGACAATTTCGTTATCTTCAACAGGACATGCGCATTCCAAAACTTCCTCGGCTATGGGGGCCACCTTTCTTTTTCGCGGCGCGAGAGTTTTAATGGCCTGCTTATACCTTTCGCTGGCTTGGCGGCCGGCGCGGGGACGCGTATCCATTGTGTGTATAAGGGTCGGCGCATTACCTATCTGATTGTTTGGGTGCGCCTGCGACAGGTTAACAGCTCGGTTGCCAGCGGCAGCATGCCCCCCCCCCCCCTATACTCACTCGCGTTGCGACACATACATTTTCGACAACTGGGTTGCGAGGCAAAGCGTCTGCATTTAAATTTAATTCACCTTTCTTGTACACTACATCGAATTGGTAGTCTAACAATTTTAGACGCCAACGCGTGACTCTTGATCCGGGGTCATTATGATTATTTAACCAAACTAACGGTCTATGGTCGGTTATCAGCGTAAATCTATTTCCATACAAAGATGGCCTAAACTGCTTAATAGCGTACACAATTGCCAATGCTTCTTTTGAAAAGGTACAATAATTCTTTTCCGCTTGATTCAACGCGCGCGATGCGAACGCTGTAGGACGATCCTTTCCGATTTCTCCTTGTGATAGAACCGCCCCGATCGCGTACCCGCTTGCGTCCGTAGTAACTAAAAACTTTTCTTCAAAATGCGGATGCGCCAAAATCGGTGGTTGGCATAAATTATCGCGCAGAGTTTCAAATGCCGTTTGCGCGCTGTCGTCCCACATAAATTGTTGTTCTTTTTTAAGTGGATTTGTTAAAGGCTTGGCTATTTGTGCAAAACCGTTAATGAACCGCCGATAATAACCAGCTAGACCTAAAAATTGTTTAATATTTTTCTGATTCCTAGGTACTGGGAATTCTTTAACTGCTTTTAGTTTTTCCGGATCAGGGCGCAAATCGTCACTGCTAATTATATGTCCCAAGTAATTAATTTGCGGTTTAAGAAATTCACATTTCTCCGGTTACAAAACTAAATTAGCATGGCGCAGTTTTTCAAATAGTTTCTCAATTGTTTCTATGTGTTCGCTAAAAGTTTTAGAGTACATGCAAATGTCATAAAAAAATGAACTACATTTTTCATACCCACTATTACTTTAAGAACGAGTGATAAAAATACTGGTGCGCTAGTTTTTAGTCCAAAAGATGATCTAACAAAATGAAATAGACCGAGCTCACAAGAAAAGGCCGTTTTCCCCATCTTCAGCTTTAATTTTAATTTGATGAGTTGATCCAAAATGTCAGCTATATTAGGAACCGGATGATTATAATCGGGAATAATGGCGTTCAACTTTCTAAAATCCACTACTACCCGAAATTTTTTCTGGCCGTCGGGTCCCGGTTTTTTGTCAACGCAGAATACCGGCGCCGAGTAGGCGCTTGTCGAAGGCTCGACTATCCCTTTTTCCAACATTTCTTTGACCTGTCTATTGATTTCTTCATTTAATATGGGTGGGTGCCTAAATTATTTAATACTAATTGGAATATTTGTAGTGGTCGGAATTTCATGCTCGATCACGTTAGTCGCGGGCATAGCATTTCCTGTTAAATAGAATCTATCCGTGAACTTAGTCAATAGCGCTTCAATGTCTATTTGCTGACCCCCTGCTAGGTGCTTGAGTCACAACAGCTCTTTCAATTTCGTCACCCACTGGATTCCAGCTAGTGCTTCCCCACCCCTGACGCACATTATATTGCGGGTGGGTGGCGTGGCTTTTTTATAGTCCCGCCTATCTACCCTATCTGCTTTTTTAATGTGGTGTGGGCGCGGCCCGTGTTTCCAAACCGACCACCCTAATCCATTAATTTTTCTTTTAATGTGGTGTAATGATTGGCGGAAAGGACGTAAAATATCGACAGAAATATCGTCGCTTGTCACACGATGCTCTCTTAATTTACTCAAAAGGGGAATGGCATAGTAACAGACAACATTTTCTATTTTTACTAATCAAATTTTCCGAATTTTCAATTTTTATAATTTTTCTATTTTTACTAATCAAATTTTCCGAATTTTCAATTTTTCCATTTTTTCTATTTTTACTAATCAAATTTTCTGAATTTTCAATTTTTCCATTTTTTCTATTTTTACTAATCAAATTTTCTGAATTTTCAATTCTCGTATTTTTTCTATTTTTACTAATCAAATTTTCCGAATTTTCAATTCTCGTATTTTTTCTATTTTTACTAATCAAATTTTCCGAATTTTCAATATTTCTAGTTTGTTTATTCAATTTTTTATTCTGTAGTTTACCCATAGATTTCCGATCACTTCTGTTTAGGATAGATGTGACAGTGTACTAAGGTGAAGCGTCAATTATACCAGATAAACAACATTTATTAATCGTATAAATGATGCAAATGGCAGCCATGAATAATTATAGTTTCACGAGTGGAAGCGAATGGTTCTACTGCCCAACAAGGTAGTGGAATAATAACACAAAATTATCAATTCCAAAATGGAATTATACAATTGAACGAACTTACCTGTAAGTGAAGTTCGATTAAAATTGTATTAAGCACCTCTTCCGAAATGATCAAATGGTAGTACCCTCTCTTCCCGCCCGATTTACCACACGTCCAAAGCAAAAAAGAGTGCTAGCGGCCGTATCGCGCCGCCACCGTAGCTGTCTTCCGGCTCCGCCGCCGCTCGATCCTCATTATTGAAAGTGTTGCCGTTTCCAGTTGGGTATCTATATAGGCTTATAGATAAGGGACCAAGGTGGGATTGATCATTTCGGAAGAGGTGCTTCATACAATTTTAATCGAACTTCACTTACAGGTAAGTTCGTTCAATTGTATAATTGTATTTCGCACCTCTTCCTCATGATCAAATAGTAGATGTTTAAAGCTACAAAATGGCAACTGGGTATACAGAAAAATGTATGACATTTTGGGAAAATGTCTCCCCCTTCTGGGATTTAAACATTATTCTTTATATTTATAACCCAACAAAATTACGAAATCGTAATGAAAAATTATTAAAAAGTTTTGAAATTTTCAGTTCGAGTTTAACAATTATAAAATAATTGTAAGAGTTAATTATCTGTATAGTAGATCTATCAATCTTTCGTGCATGAAAGGTGAATCAAGATCTACAGATGAGATCTGTCATATAAAAAAGCGTTTAATACTTCATAAGTAAAATTTCAATAGAAACACGAGTAACATTGAGTGGAAAAATGTGTAATTATTACGAAATCAGTTTTCAGAAAAGTCCATAATTAAGAAACGAATAATATTGTCAATGCGATTGATACCCCATTTCAAAAATTTCTCCTGGCACTTTTATATAGTATACATATACTACATTGTTAAAGCCAATGATAGATGCTATAGAAAATAATAGATTTAGTTCTCGTGCTGATCAGCCAGCATTGTGAAATAAAAACCAAAACCCTGTGTTGATTTATTTTCAATACTAAATAAAACTGTAAATCAAAATTGAAGCAAGGAAGTAATACACAAGCCATAGATTTGCGAATACGGCAATATAGTTTGTGTTTCAAAAATCATAATTCTTGACTATACTCCATTAGGTTGAGTTAATTAAGCTGTAGGTTGGATTAATTAAACCGTAGGTTGGGTTAACTAAACTTTAAGTTTTACGCAACAAAAAAAATTATGTAAAGAATAAACAAAAAAAAGTTATCATCTTAAGAGATTATCCTATTATTGCTGAGAATACATATATTGCGTGTGTGAAATAAGACAAAACCTTCTGAACTATCCGAAAATTAAAATAAGATTAGTAATTAGATAGTCTCGAAGATAAGGCTCTTACACGGAGTGTAACAGTGCGTCCAACCATATCCAAAAGTTATGGTCAGGCAAAAATGTAGGTTTTCTGGAATCGTAAGATATCTGATTTCAAGAAATCTCTACGTCAAGTCCGTGCTTACCTAAGAGCCCTCAATATTTAAGGAACGTTATCAAGGCAGTCGCACACGACTGAGTGAATAAAAATGAAGCAGACAAAATTTCTGCGACAAATCAACTAGTAATAGGTATATTTTATACGTCGTATAAAAGATAGAACAATGTATCCACAGGCGCACTCATGAGCAAAACATGCGTCTATTGACCATGATTGAACGTATAAGATTTTTCTCACACCAATGAATGACAATTCCAGCTAAGAGAATGGCCATATAGTGACAAGCGCTTCTTTCCGAGGCATTAAAGAGTACACAGTATAAACCCTTCATTAGTCAGGATTCAGAATGCAAGCACGAGTGTGCTCACTGTTGAAATTCGACTATTGGTAAATACCCTTAAAGGTAGTCGCATGTTAGTCGTCAACGCATGTGCATCTGTGTATATTCCTCACGTGGTTGTTAACAGCACTCCCACGAGCGCTATCGTTAACAGCAGTGTTTACAAACGTATGAGAGATAAGTTCATTGTGCATATGATATGCGAATGGTCAAAGTATGCTGTAGCGGTGACCGCAACTATTGAATTCATGAATCAATTAATATCGATTCGCAATTTGCAGTCAAGATGCTGTATGCGCTGATACAGCGTTAAGACGCATGTAAAAGCAGGCGTGTACAAGGACCAGCCGATGAAAGTAAAAAGAAAAAACATTGATCACTAGCATCGAGTTCACAACTGATGTTATTCTAGTTAGTGGCTATTGTACGTTAGGGAGGGAGTGATATGGCTTCCCCCTCCTTCTTTTTCATATGGAAGAATTCGTGCGAGACACAAAGCACACCAATCTTGATGTATCTGGACCATTTTCAGCTGCGGTAACAAAGTGCGATCCACGTGAGTGCAACGCCGGGGAATGGCGAAAAGCGCCAACAGCCAATATCACTGAAGCGCGAAGTATCCAATGGTCAAAGGGTTGGATGCCAGAGAAATCTGGTCCTCTGGAAAAATCTACGCGTAAGACAAACTTGCTCCCATGATAGCCAGTGTGTGTGACGCTCGGTTGAGCACGATACCTATTGTCGAGTCACACGTGGCGGGGCGCGTGCGCCTACATGGCTGTCTCTCAATCTCGGAGATTGAGTGCGATGCGAGCGCATGAAGTTGGATGCAACAAACAGCATAGCTGCGAGATGGCGAAGATAACAAGGTAGTTGCCGCGGGTAACCATTCACCTAGGCAGCGTCAGTAACTTCTGCAGAAAAACATGCATCCAGCATGTTATGAGGCGAAAACTACATTCGTAACTATCAAAACCCAAACTTCTAGGGTGTTAATGACAAATAATATGAGTTATTGTAGTTTCCTTAAATTAATTCAGATCTACATCACAGTAGAACTTTAGAAAATGAGCAGCACAGAGTCGAGTAAATATTTATACTTAATATTTTTCAATTAGCGTGCGAAGACACGATATCCAATTTATCCACAGCTCAGGCAAATCATAGTAATTACTACGAATGTTTAACAGATTAAACCTTTTGTAACGTTCTATAACAGAATTGAGTCCTATAAGGACATTATACTCTGTGCATCGAGATGCACCAGATTCCAACTCAGATAATTGAATATATAGAATCTAAATGAAGAGTGATCACTAAAGATCGCAGATAGGATAGGGCCTGAATGCGAAATTCCCATTAATATAATGATTACGCAAATTGAACCGTTAAAAACTCATGTTATAAGGGCACGTTAGCAAAAGCAGTATAGAAAATCAGCTTCAACCAGAGTAAACTTGAACATCAAATTTTATTAAATATTGACGTAACTTATATAAACTATACGTTTATATAAATTAAAATTTTTTGTATTAAAGACAAAGTAATAACTACAGATTTCGATAGGTTAGAACCTGAGCGATCAAATGTAATTTACTAAGTATTTGTTTAATTTACAAGTATTATTAAACGATATTTAGAAATATCTGAGAAAAAACATAGAAAGATGCATATGAAACAGGTTAGCACCTGAGAAGTTGTCTTTTAATGTATAATTACATAACACATATATATTATCATATTCATAGATAGCAGTGTGACATAGAACTATGAGTATAGGACAGGCTAGGGACTGACCGCCTACATTTGATATTCTATTCAACTCAAGTAACTAATAAATATTAGAAAACTAGATAGTGATAGATCACAATAATACCTGTGAGTATCGAACAGGATAGATTATATTTTAATTACTATATTCCACTCAAATCACTTAAACGTATTATGACTTTACATAAATAGCAATATGTCATAGTAAGAACTATGAGTATCGAACAGGATAGAGCCTGAACGATTACATTTTAATTTTTATTTAACTCAATTAACTTCAAAGTATCATGAGTTTATATAAATAGCAATATGTCATAGTAAGAACTATGAGTATCGAACAGGATAGTGCCTGAACGATTACATTTTAATTCTTATTTACTCAAAAAAACTTAAAAGTATTATGAGTTTACATAAAAGGTGATATGCAAATCATAGTACCAACTATGAACATCAAACAGGTTAGGACCTGAATGACTGTTGCAGATAACGGCAGTCCGCTGGAGTCTCGTCTCGCCTTCCGCGATGTACAGCACAGCGAGCGACGCATGTATATCAGCATCATGATGAGGCGACGCACGAAGCAACGCGGGTCCGCTTGGTGTTGTGCGTAGCCAAGCGCCACGCGGGCGACTCCGCGTGCGCCGAGGCTGCCGAGGCGCGAGCGCACGCACGGCAACAATGGCTGCTGGCCGACTGCGAGCAGAGAAAAACATTGCCACTTACTCGCCGTGTGCAGGTGTTCGCTGCGCGCTCCCCGATGATTGAACTGCTCGGAGCCGTTGAGTTGTGGTCCTCTGCAGAGTGTTAGTCCTCCGCAGGAAAAGTTTGTCTCGTAGCTTCGGCAACATAACCTTGTTATGTCTCTTGAACAGGCTAGAGCCCGAACAAGAATGATCGATCTTAGTAGATCAGCTACTGCCGTAATTACATAGTTTAAAAACTATGTACCTCTATCAGGTTAGAACCTGAACAAGGGTAATATTACAGGCTTACATTACACAGTAATGTATCTTATTCAGATTACAACATAAACGATATTTATGTTATCTTACTCTTCTGATGTCTAGATGATTGACTTTCTTGATCTGCATCTGCTCCTCTGATGTATTAATAAAGCACTATTTTGATAAATAACTGTGAAAAATGTCAAAAAAGGAACTCAAATCCCTTTCACTGTGACATTTTTCTGTGGGACGTGCAAATTACCTTTTAGGATGAACCATTAAACGGATTTGAATTTTTTTTTTTGCAAAATACTCTTGAAATAATTTCTCACTCATCCCTCAAGCCATATTTTCAAATTAGGAATCCCCCTGTTATCTAGAAAAGTTCAAAAGTCGTTAAAAATGAATAATTGACGTTTTTTTCACTTTTTTTAATTTTTAGTCACCTCTGACAATTTTAAACATTAAAACAATGGTATATTCTTATTCTAGAGACAAAAATACGTCGATTCCTGCGGTTTTTATTTTTTTTTAACTGTATAAAGTATAAAAAAACTTATAAATTTTTCGAGTTTTCTTTTGCTTCCTCTTAGAGGAAGCTTTGTAATAGTAAAATTACAAGTTGTGTTAAATTACTCTAGAAACATGATAAAAGGTGTTAGAAGTTTGAGTCTCATGATTTTAGAGAATGTCTGTGTGTGTGTGTGTGCATGCGTGCGTGCGTGCGTGTGTGTGGTTTGGTGTGCGCGTGTGTGTGGTGTGCGCGTGTGTGTGTGTGTGTACCGCTTTTTCTCCGGATCTACGCGTTCGATTTTAACCGGACAGGTCTCATTTTGTTTGTTTTTTTATTCCGAATTTAGGAAAAACATAATTTTGTACGATTCACTGATCCGCTTTTATTTCAAGTCGAATTTTTGATTTTCGAAAAATTTATTTTTGAATTTGTTTAATGATTGGATTCAAAATTTAGAATCGGATGGGTATAGTTCGAAAGAGCATAAAAAAACCTATATTTTCAAAACAAAAAAAATTTCTAGCTATCATGGTTCTTTTGTTATTAATGAAAACGTCTTTTGATTAAGCTTATAACTCCAAAACTGAATGTTCAAGTTTTTTTGAGAAAAATCATGATAATGGAGAATATAAATAGCTATAATCTGTAAAAATTTGAATCCATTCTGTCTGAGACGCGATGAATTCAAATTTTCACAGATTATAACTATTGACATTCTGCATTATCAAGATTTTTTGTAAAGAAATGTTATATTTTCTTATATGTTATTGAATTTTTGTAAAGAAAAAAAATGAAAACTTGAAATTTATTGTAATACATCTTTAAGGATGTCATAAAAGATATAAATAGCATGCATAATAAAAAAATTGGAAAGCTTATTTATAGAATAAATGATAAAAAGTAAACTCGAAAAATTTCACTTTTCATCACATTTTTTTATGCTTTATATAGGTAAAAAAAAAAAAACTACAGGAATCGACGTATTTTTGTCCCTAGAGTAAGAATATATCATTGTTTTGATGTTTAAAATTGTCAGAAGTGACTAAAAATTTAAAAAAGTGAAAAAAACGTAAATTTTTCATTTTTAACAACTTTTGAACTTTTGTTGATAACAGGGGGCTTCCTAATTTGAAAATCTGGCTTGAGGGATGAGTGAGAAATTACTTCAAGAGTATTTTGCAAAAAAAAAATTTCAAATCCGTTTAATGGTTCGTCCTAAAAGGTAATTTGTCCGCGCGCCGTATGTTTTAGACCACTGCGCGGCGCCCGTGTCCAACATTAATTTGAGCGATGCCCCGTAATTTTCAAAGTACAATTCTACAACTGGGGACTTACTGTTTATACTCAAAAGTACTGATATCCTAATGAGCTTTATTTTTTGTTCGTATTCTCTCGTTGCGGGCGTACATTGTTCGTTTGCCCCCAGGTCGCGCCCTGTGCCGCGAGGCCGTCAAACGTCGCCTAATTAATTTTGCCAAGTCTATTTCATTGACTGCTGGCACCATGCTAACTGCTTCCCTCACACCGCACAAAAAGGTGCTAAGTGGAATGTTGCTACCGTCAAATTTGGGAATGCAATCGAGCGCATCTTTAATTGAGAGATTTTTCAATGGTGCCAAAGTTGAGTTTTGGCGCAATGTATTAATGTCGCTAGTGAAATTGTTCCTAAGCGCTTGTGTGTACGGTGTGCTATAACCTCTTCCCAAAATCGGAGTATTAAACTGTGCGTTATTATCTAAGTTTGTACCCGTCGCGGTTTTAAATGCTGAGCTATCTATATCATCCGTAATTTCCTGCTTGTTTTCTAATAACACTGGTAATTTGTCTGTAACTGTGAACTTTTCCGTGTTTGCTATTGCATTGATTATTTCTTTAACACTAATGTTTTGCTCCATAAACTCTTTCAAAATATCTATCATAATATCATCCTGACAGACTTTTTCTACTAAGGTCGGTTCCACGGTTTCACTTAGCGGCATTTGCAATCTTTTTACTTCTGTAATTCTCTCCGGATTAGTTTCTGACGCGACCTGGTATCTCGTTCTTAGTACCTCGACTAACTCATTAAGCGTAGCATTCGCGAGGCCTGGGTCTGATATGGCAAGCGCTTGTCTAAAAATTGCAGTGGCTTCCGCGTTTCTTGCTATGGTACCGCTTGACGTTGCCATTTTTATAAATATTCAAATGCAGAGAGAGTGGAGGAGAGAAAAAATTTGGACTTTTCTTTGATTAGGAAAAAAAAATTATTGACACTACTCTCGTTTTAATCCCGGAGTTGGGCCCTCAATTGTAACGTCCGTATTACAATGTCGCGAAAATGATAAAGTCGGCGCGATAAATGATCCTGTTTCGGTTTACGCCTACACGTAATAACCACGGGAGTAGGAACTCGTGAAAGTAGCAGTTCGGACTTTAAATAATAATACGGATAATCGCGATAACTATTAAGCGACAAGCGGCAGCAGCAATTAAGACAGATAGAAGAAAGACAGTAACCTTGTAATTTACTTACTTTACGGGAGATGCGCTCAGCTCGTTCCCTTAGGCAGCCCCAGTAGTAGCTGCACGGTCCAACGGTAGCGGGAGATTCAAATGGCAGAAGAACAGGCTCGGCGAAATAATATCAACTCCAAGTGTAATTTAATAATGTTTATTAAATGTGCTAAAGCTACGTTACAACTGGTTGAATACTGATTGTAGTGGAGATACAATGTCTACAATTATTCACGACACTACAATCAGAGAAGTTTATAATAAAAGTTTCTAAGTTAAGGTGGTTCCCTCGGTATGAGAGAGACAGGCAGCTTTGAGCGAGAGAGATAGAGAGTGCACGCTCGCGCGCTGAGCGTCCATAACCCTCGAAACATATCAAGTCTGCGAAAGCGAGATTTTTTAAGACGCTCTATTTTAATAATGAAACGATGAATCTACTTCATTCTTGCGCGAAAACATTCCTTGTTATATATTCTATGTGTACATAAAATTCCAAGTCTGTCTTGAATCTCGTTGCATAGATATTGTTGTAAACAGATACAAAACGCGACAGTTTTGATATATATAGATATATCTCCCGTGTAATCCGTGGAACTTTGCACAGCAATTACTCAGAAGCCAAACGATAAAATGCTCTGAAATTTGGATATTAGTCCACGCGGTAGAGCAGTAAAACCAAGCTTTGCTGGACCTTCTTTGAAGTAGAGCATATTATAACGTAGAAAGTTCCGAAATAATATGTAGAAAAAGAATCCGAGTTTGCCTATTTAAAAAAATGTCTGCTAAATTCAGTATAGCAACAAATGTACCGAAATAACGTAAAAAGGCCTATTTTTCGGCATATTTTCTCTTATAACTTGAGAAGGAAGCGTTTAATCGAAAATAGTCATAGGACATTTTTTGTTTATCTGATGTTTTTCTACAAAGTTAATGTATTTCCAAATCGAAAATTTTATTTTGCGCTAACAATGAGTAAAAAACCGTTAAAAATGATATGTAAAATGTAACTAATTTTTAAGGGGCGTAAAAATCAATGAATGTTAATGAAAATTTGTGAAATGGTAGCTCATTATATGATAATACTACATGAAAAAATTCAGGATGATCGACGGTGTAGTTTTCCAGTACGGCTGTTGTTAACTAAAAATTTATAACAATTTTGTCGCGTGCCATGGGTTTAAATAAAGACTCCACGCGGTCGCTGAATTTTTTACACATACTTTGGCTTATAGTTAATAATATGCAATATCAAAAATAGCCTTTTTTGCATTATACGGGTGCTTTAGAATTTTTTTAAATTTTTTCAATTTTTTTTTTATAAATAAATGCAATTACATGAAAACGGCTCGATGAAAATGCAATGTTAAAAAGGCTTGAGAAGCTGATTAAAAAACGCTTTAATCGAGCTAAAATCGACCCGATTCAAATGACTACAACCGGAGATATTAGAGCTTTAAGTCAACCTAAATTTACGGCTGACTTAAACGTGAAGTAGACAAATAAAAAATGTAGTGTTGTAGCCAATTGTAAGAGCTTTCAATATCCGTTGAGTGCATTTCCGGCACTTATTTGCTTCATTAAATAAAAATTATGAAAGGAAGCCTGATCGTTGAAATTTCTCGGCGGAACGGCGCGGGAGGCGGAGTGGGGATGACTGCGAGCAGCTGTGCTGCCGCGCGGCACTGTCTCTTCAAAACGGATATGCGCGATAAAACTTAACTTTTCTCGGGAACGAATTAACTTATAGACTTCATTTTTTTTTAAATTTGATATTGCGAATCGAGAGGAATAGGAATTTCGCATTTAAAATTATGTAAATAAATAAATTCTAAGTGAATTTTACGCATGAAGAATTAAGTAATTTTTTTTTTCATTAAAAATTTATTTATGACATGAAATTAAAGTCGATGACAGAGAATGCTTAGAAGTGTATAATCGAATAATAAAAGTTGAGGATTTGGTAGCTGTAGGCGCTCGATACCATCAAAGCTGCTATAAATTATTATATAATAAATTTAGAAAAGAGAGTAGAAATGAAGACACTAATACCTATAAAGCCGCAAAATTTATTGCAAATTATATAACGGAAAATAAAGAAGAATGCCAGTTTAGCGTACGAGAAATATTGCAGAATTTTGAAAGTGTCGAATGGCCCAACACAAAATATTTAAAAAATTATTTAATTGATATTTTTGGAACAGACATTATTATTCACACTTCCAAATACGGGCCGATAATCACATTTCTCAACATTGGACATAAAATTTTAACTGACAATTGGTACAAAAATAAATGTAAGGATGAAACAGCAGAGCGCAAACGAATTATCCAAAGTGCTAGAAAATATTATTTTGGAAGATATTCGTGGAAAAGTGTACGATTGTAACTCTTATCCGTCTCCAGATAACTTTCTTTCAGATGTTTCAACTGTTATTCCAGAAACTTTACAAGAGTTACTAAAAGAAATTATTTTGAAAGATAAGTGTACGGCTGATAAATATATTACTAAAATTAATAGTATTGCGCATGCTATTATAGCAGCTGCTCGGCCGAGATCATTTTTATCGTCTTTGCAAATTGGACTAGCAGCAATGCTTTAAAAAAAATATGGATCGAAGGAACTCATACAAATATTGAACACTCTGGGTTTCAGCGCCTCGTATGAAGAATGCCAGTTATTTGAATCGTCTGTTTTGTTGCACCCTCAAACTCTGCTATATAATAATTCTTATATCCAATATGTATTTGATAATGCAGACCACAACATAAACACCTTGGACGGCAAAAATACATTTCATGCGATGGGAGGTATTGAAATTGTAACGCCACGTTCATCTGTCACTGGTAGCACACCCGTTCCCAGGCTAAAGAAAATTCCCAGTTCTGATGTTATAGGATCGTTTGGTAAAGTAAATTTGCAAATTTTTCAAAAGCGTTCTAATATAGGCATGGAATCAATTACTGTTAAAAATTTAAATAATGTTCATTCAATGTCTCTGGATATAAAAATATCAGCAAACGATACACAGCCTGTAAAAAAACGAAAATTTGTATAAATAGTTAATAAATTTATTAGAATGTTATTTTTTATACGTACTTTATTTTCCAGTTCCTCTCTCCATGTTTAATAGATTCATATTTCCCAATATATAAACAGAAAAGATTACATTTTTTACAAATAAATTGCAAAATCATTAATTTAGAATAATCTGTTAGTTATTAATTTACTTTAAAAACATTAATTTCATGTCATAAATAAATTTTTAATGAAAAAAAAATTGCTTAATTCTTCATGCGTAAAATTCACTTAGAATTTATTTATTTACATAATTTTAAATGCGAAATTCCTATTCCTCTCGATTCGCAATATCAAATTAAAAAAAAATGAAGTCTATAAGTTAATTCGTTCCCGAGAAAAGTTAAGTTTTATCGCGCATATCCGTTTTGAAGAGACAGTGCCGCGCGGCAGCACAGCTGCTCGCAGTCATCCCCACTCCGTCTCCCGCGCCGTTCCGCCGAGAAATTTCAACGATCAGGCTTCCTTTCATAATTTTTATTTAATGAAGCAAATAAGTGCCGGAAATGCACTCAACGGATATTGAAAGCTCTTACAATTAGCTACAACACTACATTTTTTATTTGTCTACTTTACGTTTAAGTCAGCCGTAAATTTAGGTTGACTTAAAGCTCTAATATCTCCGGTTGTAGTCATTTGAATCGGGTCGATTTTAGCTCGATTGAAGTGTTTTTTAATCAGCTTCTCAAGCCTTTTTAACATTGCATTTTCATCGAGCCGTTTTCATGTAATTGCATATATTTATAAAAAAAAAAATTGAAAAAATTTAAAAAAATTCTAAAGCACCCGTATAATGCAAAAAAGGCTATTTTTGATATTGCATATTATTAACTATAAGCCAAAGTATGTGTAAAAAATTCAGCGACCGCGTGGAGTCTTTATTTAAACCCATGGCACGCGTCAAATTGTTATAAATTTTTAGTTAACAACAGCCGTACTGGAAAACTACACCGTCGATCATCCTGAATTTTTTATGTAGTATTATCATATAATGAGCTACCATTTCACAAATTTTCATTAACATTCATTGATTTTTACGCTCCTTAAAAATTAGTTACATTTTACATATCATTTTTAACGGTTTTTTACTCATTGTTAGCGCAAAATAAAATGTTTCGATTCGGAAATACATTAACTTTGTAGAAAAACATCAGATAAACAAAAAATGTCCTATGACTATTTTCGATTAAACGCTTCCTTCTCAAGTTATAAGAGAAAATATGCCGAAAAATAGGCCTTTTTACGTTATTTCGGTACATTTGTTGCTATACTGAATTTAGCAGACATTTTTTTGAATAGGCAAACTCGGATTCTTTTTCTACATAATATTTCGGAACTTTCTACGTTATAATATGCTCCCACATAGCACGAAATGTTTCTGCAAGGTTTTCAAAAGGTTTCATGAAAGGTTGGAAACCTTGCAAAAATATTTCGGAAAAAGGTTTCTAAAAGGTTCATATGTCCGTGCAATAAACGTTCAAAAATATTTCTTGAAATATATTTGACACCTTTCCTAAAAGGTTACATGAAAGTTTTCTAAAAGGTTTTGACAATGTTTCAGGAAAGTGCCTCAGATGCCCAAAAATTTCATGAAAGGTTTTTAAATCGTTTTAAAAAGGATTCTGGAAATATTTTCTGAAAGCTTTTCCTGAAAAGTTACAAGACATATTTCTGAAAGGTTGTGACAATATTTTATGCAAGTGCCTCAGATGTCTCAACACATTACGAAAACTTTTCAAAATATTTCAACAAGTTTTCAAAAAATATTTTTCGAAAGGTATCTGAAAGGTTTCCTGAAAAGTTCTGTGAAATATTTCTGAAAAGTTACGACAATGTTCTACACAAGTTTCTAAGAGGTCTCAAAACCATCACGAAAACTTTTCAAAATATTTCAACAAGTTTTAAAAAAACATTTTTCGAAAGGTATCTTAATGGTTTCCTAATAAGTTCTGTGAAATATTTCTGAAATGTTACGACAATGTTTTATGCAAGTTTCTAAGAGGTCTGAAAACTATGACGAAAGGTTTCTGAAATATTTTAAAAAGATTTACAAAAATATTTTTCGAAAGGTATCTGAAAGGTTTCCTGAAAAAGTTCTGTGAAATATTTCTGAAATGTTACGACAATGTTTTACGCAAGTTTCTAAGAGGTCTCTAAACCATCACGAAAGGTTTCTGAAATATTTCAAAAAGATTTACAAAAATATTTTTCGAAAGGTTTCCTGAAAAGTTCTGTGAAATATTTCTGAAAGGTTACGACCATGTTTTACGCAAGTTTCTCAGAGGTTGCCAAATCATCACATAAGGTTTTTGAAATATTTAAAAAATATTTCAAGAAATATTTTGTGAAAGATATTGGAAAGGTTTCCTGAAAAGTTCTGTGAAATATTTCTGAAAGGATACGACAATGTTTTACGCAAGTTTCTAAAAGGCCTCAAAACCATCAAGTAAGGTTTTTGAAACATTTTAAAAAGATTTAAAAAAATATTTTTCAAAAGAAATCGGAAATAGAAATGTTTTAATATTTTTTTTTAACAATTTTGAAAACAAGTTTTTTCCTTGTAGACTTTTCAAGTTGATGATCTTTCCTGAACTCCTGCAACTTAATATATATGAATAGTTATTATATCAGATATGTTTTTTAATATTAAATTATTATATATTTGCATTAATTTATATTAATTATCGCTCGCAATTTCGCATTTACAAATTATCTTACAGAAAAAACGCAGAAAAAAATTTTGACCTAAGGTGGGATCGAACTCGAGACCCTCGGATTACAAGACTGACGCTCTAACCACTACGCTACGCAACGCTTCTACCGTACAAAATTTTAATTTTAGCTAAGTATAGAGTAAACTTGAATAAAAATTACAAACATTTGATTAGAAGACAACATATTGAGTACTTTCGACTATGATATTTAATAGACTCAACTAATTCTTTTGTTAAGGCCATGTGAAGTACCGACATGATCCCTACCTTACCGGCACCTAAACTTTAATTCTTTTATCGTATTTAAACAAGAATTTTAGAAAAAGCGTTCTTCATGGTCTCCGACATAATATTAAGTGAAATGCCCTATTAAATTTTTAAATCATTGCATTAATTAGATTTTTATAAAATGGATTTTGAAATGTTTCATGCTTTGTTCGGGTTAATTACTAATTTGGAAAACGTTTTTGGAAAAATCTAATGGATGGAATCATTTGGAAATTTAATACAGTATGCTTAAACCAATTTCGGTGGGTGTGAAAAAACGCTTTTTCCTAAAATTTTTTTTAGATGTGATAAAAAACTTAATATTTATGTGCCGATAAGTTAGGGATCTACGTTTGAGTTAAAATGGCTTTAAGACCGGAGGGCGTGTAAGAATGATACAGGAAAGGTTTTTGAAAGCTTCCTTATAACTTTTCGTGACATGATTTTGCAAGCTTTCCGAAATATTTTTTTACATTTTCAGTTTCATAAAAAAATCTTTCCAAGTAAACTTTTTGAAACGTTTTCGTAATATTTCATGAAATGTTTCTTTAGAGAAAGTTTGCAAGAAAAATTTCGGGAAAGCTTCGTAAATCCTTGCAGTAATATTTCTTGAAATGCGTTTTTACGATGTCAATTCATATCGAAAACGTTGCGAAAACTTTGCAATAACGTTTCAGAAAATGATACAGGAAATGTTTTTGAAAGATTTCGTTATAACATTTCGCGAAATATTTTTGAAAGATTTCGGAAATATTTATTTACATTTTCATTTTCATAAAAAAATTCTTCCAAGAAATCTTTTTCAAACCTTATCGTAACATTTCATGAAATGTTTCTTTAGAGAAAGTTTGCGAGAAAAATTTCGGGAAAGCTTCGTAAATGCTTGCAGTAACATTTCTTGAAATGCGTTTATACGCTGTCAATATCGTATCGAAAACGTTGCGAAAACTTTGCTAAAACGTTTCAGAAAATGATACAGGAAATGTTTTTGAAAGCTTCCTTATAACTTTTCGGGAAAGGAAATATTTTTGCATGGTTTCAGAAATATTTTTTTACATTTTCAGATTCATAAAAAAATACTTCCAAGAAATCTTTTTCAAACCTTTTCGTAACATTTCATGAAATGTTTCTTTGTAGAAGGTTTGCTATAGAAATTCGGGAAAGTCTTGTAAAACCTTGCAGTAACATTTCTTGAAATGCCTTTTCACGATGCCAATATCGTATCCAAAACGTTGCTAAAACTTTGCTAAAATGTTTCAGAAAATGATACAGGAAATATTTTTGAAAGCTTCCTTATAAGTTTTCGTGAAATATTTTTGCTAGGTTTCGGAAATATTTTTTACATTTTCGGTTTCATAAAAAAATTCTACCAAGAATTCTTTTTTAAACCTTTTCGTAACATTTCATGAAAGGTTTCTTTATCGAAAGTTTGCGAGAAAAATTTCGGGAAAGCCTTGTAAAACCTTGCGTTAACATTTCTTGAAATGCTTTTTCATGGTGTCTATTGCGTATCAGAAACGTTGCGATAACTTTGCTAAAACGTTTTAGGCAATGATACAGAAAAAGTTTTTGAAATGTTTCCTTATAACCTTTCGTGAAATATTTTTGAAAGGTTTTGGAAATATTTTATACATTTTCAGTATAATAAAAAAATCTTTTCAAGAAATCTTTTTGAAACCTTTTTGTAATATTTCATGAAATGTTTCTTTACAGAATGTTTGCGAGATAACTTTCTGGAAAGCTTTGAAAAACTTTGCAGTAACATTTCTTGAATTGCTTTTTCACTGTGTCTAATCCGTACCAGAAACGTTGCGAAAACTTTTCTAAAACGTTTTAAGCAATGATACAGAAAAAGTTTTTGAAATGGTTCCTTATAACCTTTCGTGAAATATTTTTGAAAGGTTTCGGAAATATTTTATACATTTTCAGTTTCATAAAAAAATCTTTTCAAGAAATCTTTTTGAAACCTTGTCGTAATATTTCATGAAAGGTTTCTTCAGAGAATGTTTGCGAGAAAACTTTCTGGAAAGCTTTGAAAAACTTTGCAGTAACATTTTTTAATTGCTTTTTCATAGTGTCTATTGCGTATCAGAAACGTTGCGAAAAGTTTGCCAAAACGTTTTAGGCAATGATACAGAAACGTTTTTGAAATGTTTCGTTATAACCTTTCGTGAAATATTTTTGTAAGGTTTCGGAAATATTTTATACATTTTAGTTTCATAAAAAAATCTTTTCAAGAAATCTTTTTGAAACCTTTTCGTAATATTTCATGAAATGTTTCTTCAGAGAATGTTTGCGAGAAAACTTTCTGGAAAGCTTTGAAAACTTTGCAGTAACATTTTTTGAATTGCTTTTTCATGGTGTCTATTGCGTATCAGAAACGTTGCGATAACTTTGCCAAAACGTTTTAGGTAATGATACAGAAAAAGTTTTTGAAATGTTTCCTTATAACCTTTCGTGAAATATTTTTGAAAGGTTTTGGAAATATTTTATACATTTTCAGTATAATAAAAAAATCTTTCCAAGAAATCTTTTTGAAACCTTTTTGTAATATTTCATGAAATGTTTCTTTAGAGAATGTTTGCGAGAAAACTTTCTGGAAAGCTTTGAAAAACCTTGCAGTAACATTTCTTGAAATGCTTTTTCACGATGTCTATTTCGTAACCAAAACGTTGCGTAAACTTTGCTAAAATGTTTCAGACAATGATACAGGAAATGTTTTTAAAATGTTTCCTTATAACCTTTCGTGAAATATTTTGGCAAGGTTTCACAAATATTTTATACATTTTCAGTATCATAAAAAAATATTTCCAAGAAATCTTTTTGAAAACTTTTCGTAATATTTCATGAAATGTTTCTTTACAGAATGTTTGCGAGATAACTTTCTGGAAAGCTTTGAAAAACTTTGCAGTAACATTTCTTGAATTGCTTTTTCACTGTGTCTAATCCGTACCAGAAACGTTGCGAAAACTTTTCTAAAACGTTTTAAGCAATGATACAGAAAAAGTTTTTGAAATGGTTCCTTATAACCTTTCGTGAAATATTTTTGAAAGGTTTCGGAAATATTTTATACATTTTCAGTTTCATAAAAAAATCTTTTCAAGAAATCTTTTTGAAACCTTTTCGTAATATTTCATGAAAGGTTTCTTCAGAGAATGTGATATATATATATATGTCTATATATACCTGATAATTACGTTAATTATCAATAATCATTATTTAAACCACGAAAGACTATTTAAAATGATTTATAAGACCCTCCGCGCAGTTTAGGCGAAATTCGAAATTTGAATCGCGCGCCAAAACGGCTGCCGCGGGAGCGTAGTTCGCGCGCGGCCGCTACGCGGCGCGGCGCCGCGTTTCCTACAGCCAAGGTGCGCGGCCCGCGGGCATATAAGCCGCCGCGGCGGACGGCTCCTCAGCCTTCGTTCGCTCGAACATCTTCGTCTTTTATTAGATGGTCTCGGCACATCCAGCCTTGTTTATCGAGTTGAATAAAAGGACACTTTTGTGAGCAAATAATCTTGCCTTGTTATTTGCGCTCTCCCTTCCTCTTCCGATATCCTCTCCATGCCTGTCCTCGACCGTGGGCAATTTGCCGAGCTACTTTTGTGCCACCATTACCTCGCTCGATTACATCGGGAGCAGGTACTGGAGAATCGTCGGCGGACGTCGAGGGTGGACGTAGCGACCCAAACCGACCCAGGGTCGTCGAGCTGTGTCTCGGCCTCTCTGGTTTCGGCATCTGAGAAGTCGAGCTGTGCCTCGACCTCTCAACCTTCCGCTGCTTGCCTTCGGGCAGAAACCCTCGAGACATCGGAGGAGCCACCGACCTTGCCACCAAGGTCCATCCTGAAGGAGCTGCTTGAGAATAACCAAGTCTCGCAGCCGAGGACGGTCTCAAGAACCTACCGGTTTTTAGAACCGCAGGCGGACACACCCACCTTCGCCTATCAGAGGCCGACCTGCGGCAAGGTGAAGGGCGAAGCACCACGGAGGGCATTGCTCATCTCTCCGACGGAGAGGAAACCCACCGCACCGAGAAAGCCCGGGAGACCTCGGGGCAAACCTCGAGTAGTGAGTAACGTTCGGGTCTTCCCTGCGTTAACTCTCCCCGCAAAGGCGCCAGGGACTTCCGAGCCCCCTTCGGAAGGACCAATCGACCTCACGGTCGGCCATTAAGGGCGTTTTTTAGCCCCGGCATTATTTTTTAGTGGGTTGGTCTTACGGGACTGACCCCGAAAAATTCCCAAACAAAACTCTCCGTGGAGATCCCTCCCTTACAACTGGGTGGTGCGGCCGACACTAAGTTGGGCGGGCTTTCTCTCGTCCAGACTCAACCCTGAGTCGACGTGGAGGGGTCCGTGCGGTATCCGCTCTCCACGCAACGTAGAAGCAACGTCGGTGGATAACGGTCCCAGCGACCGGCAACGAGGGACTTCGCCTCTGCAGGCTTGTTCAGCTCTGCGCTCACAGCTGAGAACTTAGTACGCGGCGGCGTACTTAGCTCGCCCTTCTCACCGATCGGCGCAGAGTGCCCTCTACTCCGCCGATCAACACGCTCATGCCCGCTGAGCCTCCCTTTGACCTACTGGCATCCGTATACTTGCCCCGCTCTCTAAGCGGGAAGTGACGCAAGGTAGCGCTCGCTCGCAGGTGCGTTCGACCTCTACGAGTCTTACGCTTGCCCGGGCATTTGCCCTTGCATCAAATGTTTGCGAGAAAACTTTCTGGAAAGCTTTGAAAAACTTTGCAGTAACATTTTTTAATTGCTTTTTCATAGTGTCTATTGCGTATCAGAAACGTTGCGAAAAGTTTGCCAAAACGTTTAGGCAATGATACAGAAACGTTTTTGAAATGTTTCCTTATAACCTTTCGTGAAATATTTTTGAAAGGTTTTGGAAATATTTTATACATTTTCAGTATAATAAAAAAATCTTTCCAATAAATCTTTTGGAAACCTTTTTGTAATATTTCATGAAATGTTTCTTTAGAGAATGTTTGCGAGAAAACTTTCTGGAAAGCTTTGAAAAACCTTGCAGTAACATTTCTTGAAATGCTTTTTCACGGTGTCTATTCCGTATCAGAAACGTTGCGAAAACTTTGCTAAAACGTTTTAGGCAATGATACAGAAAAAGTTTTTGAAATGTTTCCTTATAACCTTCGTGAAATATTTTTGAAAGGTTTCACAAATATTTTATACATTTTCAGTTTCATAAAAAAATCTTTCTAAGAAAGCTTTTGAAAACCTTTTCGTAATATTTCATGAAATGTTTCTTTAAGAATTTTTTCAAAAAACATTTCGGGAAGGCTTTGGGAAACCTTGCAGCAACATTTCTTGAAATGCTTTTTCACGGTGTCTATTCTGTATCAGAAACGTTGCGAAAACTTTGCTAAAACGTTTTAGGCAATGATACAGAAAAAGTTTTTGAAATGTTTCGTTATAACCTTCGTGAAATATTTTGGAAAGCTTTGAAAAATTTTGCAGTAACATTTTTTGAATTGCTTTTTCATGGTGTATTGCGTATCAGAAACGTTGCGAGAAGTTTGCCAAAACGTTTTAGGCAATGATACAGAAACGTTTTTGAAATGTTTCCTTATAACCTTTCGTGAAATATTTTTGTAAGGTTTCGGAAATATTTTATACATTTTCAGTTTCATAAAAAAATCTTTCTAAGAAAGCTTTTGAAAACCTTTTCGTAATATTTCATAAAACGTTTCTTTAAGAATTTTTTCAAAAAAAATTTCGAGAAGGCTTTGGAAAACCTTCCAGTAACATTTCTTGAAATGCTTTTTCACGATGTCTATTTCGTAACCAAAACGTTGCGTAAACTTTGCTAAAATGTTTCAGACAATGATACAGGAAATGTTTTTAAAATGTTTCCTTATAACCTTTCGTGAAATATTTTGGCAAGGTTTCACAAATATTTTATACATTTTCAGTATCATAAAAAAATATTTCCAAGAAATCTTTTTGAAAACTTTTCGTAATATTTCATGAAATGTTTCTTTACAGAATGTTTGCGAGATAACTTTCTGGAAACCTTTGAAAAACTTTGCAGTAACATTTCTTGAATTGCTTTTTCACTGTGTCTAATCCGTACCAGAAACGTTGCGAAAACTTTTCTAAAACGTTTTAAGCAATGATACAGAAAAAGTTTTTGAAATGGTTCCTTATAACCTTTCGTGAAATATTTTTGAAAGGTTTCGGAAATATTTTATACATTTTCAGGTTTCATAAAATAATACTTCAAGAAATCTTTTTGTAACCTTTTCGTAACATTTCATGAAAGGTTTCTTTAGAGAATGTTTGCGAGAAAACTTTCTGGAAAGCTTTGAAAAACCTTGCGTTAACATTTCTTGAAATGCTTTTTCATGGTGTCTATTGCGTATCAGAAACGTTGCGATAACTTTGCTAAAACGTTTTAGGCAATGATACAGAAAAAGTTTTTGAATAGTTTCCTTATAACCTTTCGTGAAATATTTTTGAAAGGTTTTGGAAATATTTTATACATTTTCAGTATAATAAAAAAATCTTTTCAAGAAATCTTTTTGAAACCTTTTTGTAATATTTCATGAAATGTTTCTTTACAGAATGTTTGCGAGATAACTTTCTGGAAAGCTTTGAAAAACTTTGCAGTAACATTTCTTGAATTGCTTTTTCACTGTGTCTAATCCGTACCAGAAACGTTGCGAAAACTTTTCTAAAACGTTTTAAGCAATGATACAGAAAAAGTTTTTGAAATGGTTCTTTATAACCTTTCGTGAAATATTTTTGAAAGGTTTCGGAAATATTTTATACATTTTCAGTTTCATAAAAAAAACTTTTCAAGAAATCTTTTTGAAACCTTTTCGTAATATTTCATGAAAGGTTTCTTCAGAGAATGTTTGCGAGAAAACTTTCTGGAAAGCTTTGAAAAACTTTGCAGTAACATTTTTTAATTGCTTTTTCATAGTGTCTATTGCGTATCAGAAACGTTGCGATAACTTTGCTAAAACGTTTTAGGCAATGATACAGAAAAAGTTTTTGAATAGTTTCCTTATAACCTTTCGTGAAATATTTTTGAAAGGTTTTGGAAATATTTTATACATTTTCAGTATAATAAAAAAATCTTTTCAAGAAATCTTTTTGAAACCTTTTCTTAATATTTCATGAAATGTTTCTTCAGAGAATGTTTGCGAGAAAACTTTCTGGAAAGCTTTGAAAAACTTTGCAGTAACATTTTTTGAATTGCTTTTTCATGGTGTCTATTGCGTATCAGAAACGTTGCGATAACTTTGCCAAAACGTTTTAGGTAATGATACAGAAAAAGTTTTTGAAATGTTTCCTTATAACCTTTCGTGAAATATTTTTGAAAGGTTTTGGAAATATTTTATACATTTTCAGTATAATAAAAAAATCTTTCCAATAAATCTTTTTGAAACCTTTTTGTAATATTTCATGAAATGTTTCTTTAGAGAATGTTTGCGAGAAAACTTTCTGGAAAGCTTTGAAAAACCTTGCAGTAACATTTCTTGAAATGCTTTTTCACGATGTCTATTTCGTAACCAAAACGTTGCGTAAACTTTGCTAAAATGTTTCAGACGATGATACAGGAAATGTTTTTAAAATGTTTCCTTATAACCTTTCGTGAAATATTTTGGCAAGGTTTCACAAATATTTTATACATTTTCATTTTCATAAAAAAATTCTTCCAAGAAATCTTTTTCAAACCTTATCGTAACATTTCATGAAATGTTTCTTTAGAGAAAGTTTGCGAGAAAAATTTCGGGAAAGCTTCGTAAATGCTTGCAGTAACATTTCTTGAAATGCGTTTATACGCTGTCAATATCGTATCGAAAACGTTGCGAAAACTTTGCTAAAACGTTTCAGAAAATGATACAGGAAATGTTTTTGAAAGCTTCCTTATAACTTTTCGGGAAAGGAAATATTTTTGCATGGTTTCAGAAATATTTTTTTACATTTTCAGTTTCATAAAAAAATACTTCCAAGAAATCTTTTTCAAACCTTTTCGTAACATTTCATGAAATGTTTCTTTGTAGAAGGTTTGCTATAGAAATTCGGGAAAGTCTTGTAAAACCTTGCAGTAACATTTCTTGAAATGCCTTTTCACGATGCCAATAATATCGTATCCAAAACGTTGCTAAAACTTTGCTAAAATGTTTCAGAAAATGATACAGGAAATATTTTTGAAAGCTTCCTTATAAGTTTTCGTGAAATATTTTTGCTAGGTTTCGGAAATATTTTTTTACATTTTCGGTTTCATAAAAAAATTCTACCAAGAATTCTTTTTTAAACCTTTTCGTAACATTTCATGAAAGGTTTCTTTATCGAAAGTTTGCGAGAAAAATTTCGGGAAAGCCTTGTAAAACCTTGCGTTAACATTTCTTGAAATGCTTTTTCATGGTGTCTATTGCGTATCAGAAACGTTGCGATAACTTTGCTAAAACGTTTTAGGCAATGATACAGAAAAAGTTTTTGAAATGTTTCCTTATAACCTTTCGTGAAATATTTTTGAAAGGTTTTGGAAATATTTTATACATTTTCAGTATAATAAAAAAATCTTTTCAAGAAATCTTTTTGAAACCTTTTTGTAATATTTCATGAAATGTTTCTTTACAGAATGTTTGCGAGATAACTTTCTGGAAAGCTTTGAAAAACTTTGCAGTAACATTTCTTGAATTGCTTTTTCACTGTGTCTAATCCGTACCAGAAACGTTGCGAAAACTTTTCTAAAACGTTTTAAGCAATGATACAGAAAAAGTTTTTGAAATGGTTCCTTATAACCTTTCGTGAAATATTTTTGAAAGGTTTCGGAAATATTTTATACATTTTCAGTTTCATAAAAAAATCTTTCTAAGAAAGCTTTTGAAAACCTTTTCGTAATATTTCATGAAATGTTTCTTTAAGAATTTTTTCAAAAAAAATTTCGGAAAGGCTTTGGTAAACGTTGCAGTAACATTTCTTGAAATGCTTTTTCACGATGTCTATTTCGTAACCAAAACGTTGCGTAAACTTTGCTAAAACGTTTCAGACAATGATACAGGAAATGTTTTTAAAATGTTTCCTTATAACCTTTTGTGAAATATTTTGGCAAGGTATCACAAATATTTTATATATTTTCAGTATCATAAAAAAATATTTCCAAGAAATATTTTTGAAAACTTCTCGTAATATTTCATGAAACGTTTCATTAAGAATTTTTTCAAAACAAATTTCGGGAAGGCTTTGGAAAACCTTGCAGTAACATTTCTTGAAATGCTTTTTCACGATGTCTATTTCGTAACCAAAACGTTGCGTAAACTTTGCTAAAATGTTTCAGACAATGATACAGGAAATGTTTTTAAAATGTTTCCTTATAACCTTTCGTGAAATATTTTGGCAAGGTTTCACAAATATTTTATACTTTTTCAGTATCATAAAAAAATATTTCCAAGAAATCTTTTTGAAAACTTTTCGTAATATTTCATGAAATGTTTCTTTACAGAATGTTTGCGAGATAACTTTCTGGAAAACTTTGAAAAACTTTGCAGTAACATTTCTTGAATTGCTTTTTCACTGTGTCTAATCCGTACCAGAAACGTTGCGAAAACTTTTCTAAAACGTTTTAAGCAATGATACAGAAAAAGTTTTTGAAATGGTTCCTTATAACCTTTCGTGAAATATTTTTGAAAGGTTTCGGAAATATTTTATACATTTTCAGTTTCATAAAAAAGTCTTTTCAAGAAATCTTTTTGAAACCTTTTCGTAATATTTCATGAAATGTTTCTTCAGAGAATGTTTGCGAGAAAACTTTCTGGAAAGCTTTGAAAAACTTTGCAGTAACATTTTTTAATTGCTTTTTCATAGTGTCTATTGCGTATCAGAAACGTTGCGAAAACTTTGCTAAAACGTTTTAGGCAATGATACAGAACAAGTTTTTGAACTGTTTCCTTATATCCTTCGTGATATATTTTTGAAAGGTTTCACAAATATTTTATACATTTTCAGTTTCATAAAAAAATCTTTCTAAGAAAGCTTTTGAAAACCTTTTCGTAATATTTCATGAAATGTTTCTTTAAGAATTTTTAAAAAAAAAATTTCGGTAAGGCTTTGGAAAACCTTGCAGTAACATTTCTTGAAATACTTTTTCACGATGTCGATTTCGTAACCAAAACGTTTCGTAAACTTTGCTAAAACGTTTCAGACAATGATACAGGAAATGTTTTTAAAATGTTTCCTTATAACCTTTCGTGAAATATTTTGGCAAGATTTCACAAATATTTTATACATTTTCAGTATCATAAAAAAATATTTCCAAGAAATATTTTTGAAAACTTTTCGTAATATTTCATGAAATGTTTCTTTACAGAATGTTTGCGAGATAACTTTCTGGAAAGCTTTGAAAAACTTTGCAGTAACATTACTTGAATTGCTTTTTCACTGTGTCTAATCCGTATCAGAAACGTTGCGAAAACTTTGCTAAAACGTTTTAGGCAATGATACAGAAAAAGTTTTTGAAATGTTTCCTTATAACCTTTCGTGAAATATTTTTGAAAGGTTTCACAAATATTTTATACATTTTCAGTATCATAAACAAATTTTTCTAAGAAAGCTTTTGAAAACCTTTTCGTAATATTTCATGAAATGTTTCTTTAAGAATTTTTTCAAAAAAAATTTCGGGAAGGCTTTGGTAAACGTTGCAGTAACATTTCTTGAAATGCTTTTTCACGATGTCTATTTCGTAACCAAAACGTTGCGTAAAGTTTGCTAAAACGTTTCAGACAATGATACAGGAAATGTTTTTAAAATGTTTCCTTATAACCTTTTGTGAAATATTTTGGCAAGGTATCACAAATATTTTATATATTTTCAGTATCATAAAAAAATATTTCCAAGAAATATTTTTGAAAACTTCTCGTAATATTTCATGAAACGTTTCATTAAGAATTTTTTCAAAAAAAATTTCGGGAAGGCTTTGGAAAACCTTGCAGTAACATTTCTTGAAATGCTTTTTCACGATGTCTATTTCGTAACCAAAACGTTGCGTAAACTTTGCTAAAATGTTTCAGACAATGATACAGGAAATGTTTTTAAAATGTTTCCTTATAACCTTTCGTGAAATATTTTGGCAAGGTTTCACAAATATTTTATACTTTTTCAGTATCATAAAAAAATATTTCCAAGAAATCTTTTTGAAAACTTTTCGTAATATTTCATGAAATGTTTCTTTACAGAATGTTTGCGAGATAACTTTCTGGAAAACTTTGAAAAACTTTGCAGTAACATTTCTTGAATTGCTTTTTCACTGTGTCTAATCCGTACCAGAAACGTTGCGAAAACTTTTCTAAAACGTTTTAAGCAATGATACAGAAAAAGTTTTTGAAATGGTTCCTTATAACCTTTCGTGAAATATTTTTGAAAGGTTTCGGAAATATTTTATACATTTTCAGTTTCATAAAAAAGTCTTTTCAAGAAATCTTTTTGAAACCTTTTCGTAATATTTCATGAAATGTTTCTTCAGAGAATGTTTGCGAGAAAACTTTCTGGAAAGCTTTGAAAAACTTTGCAGTAACATTTTTTGAATTGCTTTTTCATGGTGTCTATTGCGTATCAGAAACGTTGCGATAACTTTGCCAAAACGTTTTAGGTAATGATACAGAAAAAGTTTTTGAAATGTTTCCTTATAACCTTTCGTGAAATATTTTTGAAAGGTTTTGGAAATATTTTATACATTTTCAGTATAATAAAAAAATCTTTCCAATAAATCTTTTGGAAACCTTTTTGTAATATTTCATGAAATGTTTCTTTAGAGAATGTTTGCGAGAAAACTTTCTGGAAAGCTTTGAAAAACCTTGCAGTAACATTTCTTGAAATGCTTTTTCACGGTGTCTATTCCGTATCAGAAACGTTGCGAAAACTTTGCTAAAACGTTTTAGGCAATGATACAGAAAAAGTTTTTGAAATGTTTCCTTATAACCTTCGTGAAATATTTTTGAAAGGTTTCACAAATATTTTATACATTTTCAGTTTCATAAAAAAATCTTTCTAAGAAAGCTTTTGAAAACCTTTTCGTAATATTTCATGAAATGTTTCTTTAAGAATTTTTTTAAAAAACATTTCGGGAAGGCTTTGGGAAACCTTGCAGCAACATTTCTTGAAATGCTTTTTCACGGTGTCTATTCTGTATCAGAAACGTTGCGAAAACTTTGCTAAAACGTTTTAGGCAATGATACAGAAAAAGTTTTTGAAATGTTTCGTTATAACCTTCGTGAAATATTTTGGAAAGCTTTGAAAAATTTTGCAGTAACATTTTTTGAATTGCTTTTTCATGGTGTATTGCGTATCAGAAACGTTGCGAGAAGTTTGCCAAAACGTTTTAGGCAATGATACAGAAACGTTTTTGAAATGTTTCCTTATAACCTTTCGTGAAATATTTTTGTAAGGTTTCGGAAATATTTTATACATTTTCAGTTTCATAAAAAAATCTTTCTAAGAAAGCTTTTGAAAACCTTTTCGTAATATTTCATAAAACGTTTCTTTAAGAATTTTTTCAAAAAAAATTTCGAGAAGGCTTTGGAAAACCTTGCAGTAACATTTCTTGAAATGCTTTTTCACGATGTCTATTTCGTAACCAAAACGTTGCGTAAACTTTGCTAAAATGTTTCAGACAATGATACAGGAAATGTTTTTAAAATGTTTCCTTATAACCTTTCGTGAAATATTTTGGCAAGGTTTCACAAATATTTTATACATTTTCAGTATCATAAAAAAATATTTCCAAGAAATCTTTTTGAAAACTTTTCGTAATATTTCATGAAATGTTTCTTTACAGAATGTTTGCGAGATAACTTTCTGGAAACCTTTGAAAAACTTTGCAGTAACATTTCTTGAATTGCTTTTTCACTGTGTCTAATCCGTACCAGAAACGTTGCGAAAACTTTTCTAAAACGTTTTAAGCAATGATACAGAAAAAGTTTTTGAAATGGTTCCTTATAACCTTTCGTGAAATATTTTTGAAAGGTTTCGGAAATATTTTATACATTTTCAGGTTTCATAAAATAATACTTCAAGAAATCTTTTTGTAACCTTTTCGTAACATTTCATGAAAGGTTTCTTTAGAGAATGTTTGCGAGAAAACTTTCTGGAAAGCTTTGAAAAACCTTGCGTTAACATTTCTTGAAATGCTTTTTCATGGTGTCTATTGCGTATCAGAAACGTTGCGATAACTTTGCTAAAACGTTTTAGGCAATGATACAGAAAAAGTTTTTGAATAGTTTCCTTATAACCTTTCGTGAAATATTTTTGAAAGGTTTTGGAAATATTTTATACATTTTCAGTATAATAAAAAAATCTTTTCAAGAAATCTTTTTGAAACCTTTTTGTAATATTTCATGAAATGTTTCTTTACAGATTGTTTGCGAGATAACTTTCTGGAAAGCTTTGAAAAACTTTGCAGTAACATTTCTTGAATTGCTTTTTCACTGTGTCTAATCCGTACCAGAAACGTTGCGAAAACTTTTCTAAAACGTTTTAAGCAATGATACAGAAAAAGTTTTTGAAATGGTTCTTTATAACCTTTCGTGAAATATTTTTGAAAGGTTTCGGAAATATTTTATACATTTTCAGTTTCATAAAAAAAACTTTTCAAGAAATCTTTTTGAAACCTTTTCGTAATATTTCATGAAAGGTTTCTTCAGAGAATGTTTGCGAGAAAACTTTCTGGAAAGCTTTGAAAAACTTTGCAGTAACATTTTTTAATTGCTTTTTCATAGTGTCTATTGCGTATCAGAAACGTTGCGATAACTTTGCTAAAACGTTTTAGGCAATGATACAGAAAAAGTTTTTGAATAGTTTCCTTATAACCTTTCGTGAAATATTTTTGAAAGGTTTTGGAAATATTTTATACATTTTCAGTATAATAAAAAAATCTTTTCAAGAAATCTTTTTGAAACCTTTTCTTAATATTTCATGAAATGTTTCTTCAGAGAATGTTTGCGAGAAAACTTTCTGGAAAGCTTTGAAAAACTTTGCAGTAACATTTTTTGAATTGCTTTTTCATGGTGTCTATTGCGTATCAGAAACGTTGCGATAACTTTGCCAAAACGTTTTAGGTAATGATACAGAAAAAGTTTTTGAAATGTTTCCTTATAACCTTTCGTGAAATATTTTTGAAAGGTTTTGGAAATATTTTATACATTTTCAGTATAATAAAAAAATCTTTCCAATAAATCTTTTTGAAACCTTTTTGTAATATTTCATGAAATGTTTCTTTAGAGAATGTTTGCGAGAAAACTTTCTGGAAAGCTTTGAAAAACCTTGCAGTAACATTTCTTGAAATGCTTTTTCACGATGTCTATTTCGTAACCAAAACGTTGCGTAAACTTTGCTAAAATGTTTCAGACGATGATACAGGAAATGTTTTTAAAATGTTTCCTTATAACCTTTCGTGAAATATTTTGGCAAGGTTTCACAAATATTTTATACATTTTCATTTTCATAAAAAAATTCTTCCAAGAAATCTTTTTCAAACCTTATCGTAACATTTCATGAAATGTTTCTTTAGAGAAAGTTTGCGAGAAAAATTTCGGGAAAGCTTCGTAAATGCTTGCAGTAACATTTCTTGAAATGCGTTTATACGCTGTCAATATCGTATCGAAAACGTTGCGAAAACTTTGCTAAAACGTTTCAGAAAATGATACAGGAAATGTTTTTGAAAGCTTCCTTATAACTTTTCGGGAAAGGAAATATTTTTGCATGGTTTCAGAAATATTTTTTTACATTTTCAGTTTCATAAAAAAATACTTCCAAGAAATCTTTTTCAAACCTTTTCGTAACATTTCATGAAATGTTTCTTTGTAGAAGGTTTGCTATAGAAATTCGGGAAAGTCTTGTAAAACCTTGCAGTAACATTTCTTGAAATGCCTTTTCACGATGCCAATATCGTATCCAAAACGTTGCTAAAACTTTGCTAAAATGTTTCAGAAAATGATACAGGAAATATTTTTGAAAGCTTCCTTATAAGTTTTCGTGAAATATTTTTGCTAGGTTTCGGAAATATTTTTTTACATTTTCGGTTTCATAAAAAAATTCTACCAAGAATTCTTTTTTAAACCTTTTCGTAACATTTCATGAAAGGTTTCTTTATCGAAAGTTTGCGAGAAAAATTTCGGGAAAGCCTTGTAAAACCTTGCGTTAACATTTCTTGAAATGCTTTTTCATGGTGTCTATTGCGTATCAGAAACGTTGCGATAACTTTGCTAAAACGTTTTAGGCAATGATACAGAAAAAGTTTTTGAAATGTTTCCTTATAACCTTTCGTGAAATATTTTTGAAAGGTTTTGGAAATATTTTATACATTTTCAGTATAATAAAAAAATCTTTTCAAGAAATCTTTTTGAAACCTTTTTGTAATATTTCATGAAATGTTTCTTTACAGAATGTTTGCGAGATAACTTTCTGGAAAGCTTTGAAAAACTTTGCAGTAACATTTCTTGAATTGCTTTTTCACTGTGTCTAATCCGTACCAGAAACGTTGCGAAAACTTTTCTAAAACGTTTTAAGCAATGATACAGAAAAAGTTTTTGAAATGGTTCCTTATAACCTTTCGTGAAATATTTTTGAAAGGTTTCGGAAATATTTTATACATTTTCAGTTTCATAAAAAAATCTTTCTAAGAAAGCTTTTGAAAACCTTTTCGTAATATTTCATGAAATGTTTCTTTAAGAATTTTTTCAAAAAAAATTTCGGAAAGGCTTTGGTAAACGTTGCAGTAACATTTCTTGAAATGCTTTTTCACGATGTCTATTTCGTAACCAAAACGTTGCGTAAACTTTGCTAAAACGTTTCAGACAATGATACAGGAAATGTTTTTAAAATGTTTCCTTATAACCTTTTGTGAAATATTTTGGCAAGATATCACAAATATTTTATATATTTTCAGTATCATAAAAAAATATTTCCAAGAAATATTTTTGAAAACTTCTCGTAATATTTCATGAAACGTTTCATTAAGAATTTTTTCAAAAAAAATTTCGGGAAGGCTTTGGAAAACCTTGCAGTAACATTTCTTGAAATGCTTTTTCACGATGTCTATTTCGTAACCAAAACGTTGCGTAAACTTTGCTAAAATGTTTCAGACAATGATACAGGAAATGTTTTTAAAATGTTTCCTTATAACCTTTCGTGAAATATTTTGGCAAGGTTTCACAAATATTTTATACTTTTTCAGTATCATAAAAAAATATTTCCAAGAAATCTTTTTGAAAACTTTTCGTAATATTTCATGAAATGTTTCTTTACAGAATGTTTGCGAGATAACTTTCTGGAAAACTTTGAAAAACTTTGCAGTAACATTTCTTGAATTGCTTTTTCACTGTGTCTAATCCGTACCAGAAACGTTGCGAAAACTTTTCTAAAACGTTTTAAGCAATGATACAGAAAAAGTTTTTGAAATGGTTCCTTATAACCTTTCGTGAAATATTTTTGAAAGGTTTCGGAAATATTTTATACATTTTCAGTTTCATAAAAAGTCTTTTCAAGAAATCTTTTTGAAACCTTTTCGTAATATTTCATGAAATGTTTCTTCAGAGAATGTTTGCGAGAAAACTTTCTGGAAAGCTTTGAAAAACTTTGCAGTAACATTTTTTAATTGCTTTTTCATAGTGTCTATTGCGTATCAGAAACGTTGCGAAAACTTTGCTAAAACGTTTTAGGCAATGATACAGAACAAGTTTTTGAACTGTTTCCTTATATCCTTCGTGATATATTTTTGAAAGGTTTCACAAATATTTTATACATTTTCAGTTTCATAAAAAAATCTTTCTAAGAAAGCTTTTGAAAACCTTTTCGTAATATTTCATGAAATGTTTCTTTAAGAATTTTTAAAAAAAAAATTTCGGTAAGGCTTTGGAAAACCTTGCAGTAACATTTCTTGAAATACTTTTTCACGATGTCGATTTCGTAACCAAAACGTTTCGTAAACTTTGCTAAAACGTTTCAAACAATGATACAGGAAATGTTTTTAAAATGTTTCCTTATAACCTTTCGTGAAATATTTTGGCAAGATTTCACAAATATTTTATACATTTTCAGTATCATAAAAAAATATTTCCAAGAAATATTTTTGAAAACTTTTCGTAATATTTCATGAAATGTTTCTTTACAGAATGTTTGCGAGATAACTTTCTGGAAAGCTTTGAAAAACTTTGCAGTAACATTACTTGAATTGCTTTTTCACTGTGTCTAATCCGTATCAGAAACGTTGCGAAAACTTTGCTAAAACGTTTTAGGCAATGATACAGAAAAAGTTTTTGAAATGTTTCCTTATAACCTTTCGTGAAATATTTTTGAAAGGTTTCACAAATATTTTATACATTTTCAGTATCATAAACAAATTTTTCTAAGAAAGGTTTTGAAAACCTTTTTATAATATTTCATAAAATGTTTCTTTAGAGAACTTTTTCAAAAAAATTTCGGGAAGGCTTTGGCAAACCTTGCAGTAACATTTCTTGAAATGCTTTTTCACGATGTCTATTTCGTAACCAAAACGTTGCGTAAACTTTGCTAAAATGTTTCAGACAATGATACAGGAAATGTTTTTAAAATGTTTCCTTATAACCTTTCGTGAAATATTTTGGCAAGGTTTCACAAATATTTTATACAGTTTCAGTATCATAAAAAAATATTTCCAAGAAATCTTTTTGAAAACTTTTCGTAATATTTCATGAAATGTTTCTTTACAGAATGTTTGCGAGATAACTTTCTGGAAAGCTTTGAAAAACTTTGCAGTAATATTTCTTGAATTGCTTTTCCACTGTGTCTAATCCGTACCAGAAACGTTGCGAAAACTTTGCTAAAACGTTTTAGGCAATGATACAGAAAAAGTTTTTGAAATGGTTTCTTATAACCTTTCGTGAAATATTTTTGAAACGTTTCGGAAATATTTTATACATTTTCAGTTTCATAAAAAAATCTTTTCAAGAAATGTTTTTGAAACCTTTTCGTAATATTTCATGAAATGTTTCTTCAGAGAATGTTTGCGAGAAAATTTTCTGGGAAGCTTTGAAAAACTTTGCAGCAACATTTTTTTAATTGCTTTTTCATGGTATCTATTGCGTATCAGAAACGTTGCGAAAACTTTGCCAAAACGTTTTAGGTAATGATACAGAAAAAGTTTTTGAAATGTTTCCTTATAACCTTTCGTGAAATATTTTTGAAAGGTTTCGGAAATATTTTATACATTTTCAGTTTCATAAAAACATCTTTCCAAGAAATCTTTTTGAAACCTTTTTGTAATATTTCATGAAATGTTTCTTTACAGAATGTTTGCGAGATAACTTTCTGGAAAGCTTTGAAAAACCTTGCAGTAACATTTCTTGAAATGCTTTTTCACGGTGTCTATTCCGTATCAGAAACGTTGCGAAAACTTTGCTAAAACGTTTTAGGCAATGATACAGAAAAAGTTTTTGAAATGTTTCCTTATAACCTTCGTGAAATATTTTTGAAAGGTTTCACAAATATTTTATACATTTTCAGTTTCATAAAAAAATCTTTCTAAGAAAGCTTTTGAAAACCTTTTCGTAATATTTCATGAAATGTTTCTTTAAGAATTTTTTCAAAAAACATTTCGGGAAGGCTTTGGAAAACCTTGCAGTAACATTTCTTGAAATGCTTTTTCACGGTGTCTATTCCGCATCAAAAATGTATCGAAAACTTTGCTAAAACGTTTCAGACAATGATACAGGAAATGTTTTTGTAAGGTTTCCTTACAACCTTTCGTGAAATATTTTTGCAAGGTTTTAATAATGTTTCTTGAATGGTTCTGTAGGAATAAAAGCATCTTTTTGAGAAATTTTTTCAACACCTTTCCATAATATTTCATGAAATATTACATGTTTCTTTTCAGAGACGTTGTAAGAAAGATTTCATGAAAGCTTTAGAAAAGCTTGCAGTATTATTTCATGAAATGTATTTTGATGGTCAACTTTTAACATTAATTGAAAAGTTTCTAAAATGTTTCTGTAAGGTTTCTTGAAATCTTACTGAAAATATTTTTGAGAGATTTCTGTAATATTGCAAATTCTGAAATATTTCTTGAAAGGTCACATCAAAACTTTTCATGCTATGTGGGCTCTACTTCACAGAAGGTCCACCTCGAATGTTCTACCGCCTGGACTATATGACATTCGTTATGTCTTTATTGACCTATATGTGTAATTCCAAGTATGTGTTGAATCAACTCTTATCTCGAGGGAACCACCTTAATTCTGCTCGAAAATATTCTAAGTCAGAATTTACAAGAGTCGAAAATGTTCTAAGTTCAAATATAATATAAATACGTTGAAATGATTCTAAGTGCAGATTGCAATTTAAATATTCGTCAGACAAGGGCTTCGTCCTACGAAAGAAAATGAAGGAAAGCTTCTGCCTCGAGTAGAGGCGTGCGGTTGCTTTTATACCCGCATTCTTAATTAGGACAATATCAAAAAAGGAGCGGTTTTTGTTAGCAAATCAATATTGGTATGGGGTGCACGTGGGAGAGGTTTCCAGGAACTATAATATTGAGGGCATAGGGGTATGTGGGAGAGGTTTCAGGAACTAAAATGTTGGGGCACGTGCAAGGGTGAGGTCAAAGGCCTGGGCTAGGTGAGCGATCGATACGAGTGCCAAGTTACTCTATGATGCTAGTTATCGTCCAAGCTGCTACTGTCGGTAGGTAACTTACCAACTGCCGGCGGTCTACTGTAGGAGAACAAGGAAAAAAAGGCCAGAGGTGCGTGGAAGTTCCACCTACTATATGGGTGGTGACGTTCAGTCGTACACGACGTGGCAGACGATAACAAAACAACCATTTTCCTAATTCTTAAATTTTTACTCTCACTTTTTTTTCTAACTAATCCACAATACAGTCTCGACCCTTCCACCTTTAATCTCAATTGTTATGCTAAATCATTATCTAATATGTATAGTTGACTCTATTTCGACGGGTGGGAAGAAAAAGGTTCTGTCTCGGTAAAGCGCGTGAAAAGGTTCTATCTCAGCTGAGCACGTCAAAAAGGTTCTTTCTCGGTGAAGCGCGTGAGAAGGTCCTATTCTAAATGAGCACGTGAGAAGGTGCCATCTTATATCTCTTATAGCAGCGAGATGGAACCTTCTTACGCGCTCAGCTAAGATAGGACCTTTAACGCGCTTCGCCGAGATGGAACCTTCTTTTGCGCTCAGCTGAGATAGAACCTTTTTACGCGTTTCGCCGAGATGGAATCTTCTTACGTGATTGTCTGAAATAGAATCTTTTCACGCGCTTCCCCGAGATAGAACTATTTTCTTCTTACCCGACGATTTTGTGGCATCATTTTTATTTGGATGTAAAGCATGTATATATATTGTAGCAGATTTAACGACATATTCGTATTACTTCAGGGCCTCGGCTAAATAATTCATAAAATTTTGCACCAAAACTGGCAATCGCAAGAGCGTTTATTATATAACCTAATAATTTGTTTAAATTGTACACTTTCAGCTATATCAATAGTTACTAACTGTTTTAGTCTATCAGGATATGGAGAATCTTCTGATAAAATTATTTTCCCTTTGCGACAATAATAAGTAAATTTTTTATCTGAAATAAAGAGTTCAAATTGAAAATGTTTTGTACTACAAAATTTACAGATCACATCCATTTACCTAAATAATTCTTATTCATTAAAGTTTTATCAATTTCGATCACAACCGTATTTTTATTACTATTACATAGAATTTTTTTTATTTCGTTCTTCTTTTATTAAGGATGTTCAATGTTTACAACAAAGTTAACAGAGGTCTTTGAAATTTGAATATATCATTATTTAGATAAAATAAAAGCCTCTTGAATTTTTTCAATATTTTTGATAGCTCATTTTTTTTTTTTTCAGAAAAACATTCCTGAAAATCGAGTTTTTAACATAGGCTCTTATGGGAGAGTGAGGTTATTTGCCCTTTGAACATAGAAATCTCTTATAAAAAGTGCAGAAATAAAGTTAGAAGACCTTTATCTTAATAGAAAAGGCATCAAAGAATAAAAACGCAGAGGGATCTTGGTCGCTTATAAGGCATTTGGGAAAGAAGTAGGTGAAAACGTAAACAAAACGCCGAGTTCGTAGGAGGTGCGTGGTGAGGGTGGAGAGTAGGGGAAGCATGACACCACTGAACCTCCACAAGGTGTTCCCCAATATTCGTGAAAATGGATTTAAGGCATCAATAAATTCTATTACAATCTTTAATAAACAAAGAATTTTTTACAATTTTTTTTTTATGTATGTTGCCGATGTATGTTCACGCAAAAAATTATTGAAAATGGTTACTTTTGCATTGAGAGTAAATGAGCGCTATAACCTATAACAGGCAGTAATAGTATTATTATAAAAAAACGGGACTTCAAAAAGGAAAACATAGCTTAAGAAAGATGAAATTCGACTCTTTCTTTTAATTTTATCAAATATATGCAAGCCGAACTTCTTAAAAAGATATGAATGATTATAAACACAAATAGCAGACAACATGCACGAGAGTAAGAGAGACAGAACGGTGCGCATAGTATGAGGAAGTTTGCCTTAGAAGCTCGGAACAGAGGGCAAAAGTACGCGCTAGCCCTGTCATGGCCGCCGCACTAGCCTAACCTACCCAACCATAAGTACTTTTATGCTTAGCTTATATATCGCGCACCAGTTCAAAAGTTACAGTATTATTTGAAAATATGTGACTCTATTTAAGTATAGTAAATTTATTGTTGTTACAATTGAAAATGTTTGTAAAGGCTTAAAATATTTATTAAATATAATATAAGTTTTATTTTAGCCTTATTTGGCGCATAAATATTTATTAAATAATATATAAGATTTCAAATGTTTCTAAGAGTTTGAAATATTAGCAGACTGCTTAGGCTGTGTCTTCTATTCATACATAACTAACTTATTGTGCTTAAAGTTAGATTGTTATAATAAAATGCTGAACACATAGTACATATGAATTCGTTACAAATTGTTCTTGTTGGATAGTGTGAATCAAATCATTATGCATTAAGGCCACCAAAAGATAATGTTCAAGTCTATCAAAGCACGCAACCTCCTGTAGTAGAGACAAAGAGAAATACTGTTGTAGATATTCCCCTAGAAAAGCCTTCTTCTATACTTTACGATGTTTTAATTATCAATGCTTTACTAGCTCTATGATTTCGAGCGAGCAACTATACCAAAGGAAGTTGGCCCAGGACCTGTGAGTTTAGTTATGAAGGAGGTTTTATCAATCTGCTGGATATAGAAGTGCAAGAACCTTAATAAAAGTATTACAATGTAATGTAAATTATTCATTATTATATTTTATATTTTCTCTAAAAAATATCTCCAAAAATGGTCCATCACTACATCTTTTAAAAAATCCATTAATAAATTATTTTACAAAACTTCTACAATCCTTCACAAACTTTTGCAAGCAACGAGAAATTCTTTTCCAAAACCTTTACAATCACTTTACAAAAACTTTTACAAGCGATAAGAATTTTTTCGGAAACCATAAGAATTATTTTCCGAAACCTATACAATATTCTAAAAAATTATTTACGTTTTATTTTATGAAAAGGAATTCTACGAATAAATAATAAATTTTTGCGTTCTAAAGTCGAAATAAATTTCTTTCACGCGGATACTTTTCAAACCCAAAAAAGTTGTGAAATCAATTAAAGTGTAATTTTATACTTAACAAACATTATTTATAATGTACTTTTACTCTTAAAAAATTGTGAAATCTCTCTAAAAAATTTTTTTACAAAAGTAAAAACTTATAGGCAAGAATAAGTTTGGTTACTATTCCATATAGTCTTTCTTCCCCCTTTCTTCTCTCTTTCTTCCCCCTCTCCCTCTCCCTCTGTACCAAAAACTTTAATGAGAGCTTAAATATTTTTTCAAAACAATCAACACGTTCTTTAAAAAACTAATTTTTTAAATATATTCTAACAACACAATTTGTCTATAGGTCTTTTATTTATTTTAATTCTTATGAATTTTAGAAGCAAAAAGAAGGCATTATAGTTATATAATTAAAATAATTTTTCCTACACAGGCGTAAAGTACGTAGGTACTATAAAGTTTTGTAGGAGTGTGTGAGTTATTGGGCCTCTTGGGCGTTATGTAGTACTTTATGCCCGCTGGCTGAATAATTTTGAAGTTACAACGTATATATATAAACTTGTGTTTACAAGGGCTACAAAAATAAAAAATGTTTCAGAAAAACCACATTTACAACCTAAAAATAAGTAGAATATATTAGTGTATTTGTTTTTATGTTGATATCTTCTTCAAGCTGCATTTGCATTTTAAGTAAAAAATGGAGTAAACCCTGAGTCTGAAATAATAAATGTAATTCAAAAAATTAATAATGCTTATAATACTATATAATAATACTATTCTTTAACATCACCAATTCCATCAGCATTTATCGCAAATGTAGCTTTACTTTCAGGTAAGCATGGATCGTAAATTCTGCATATCCTTGTTTCACCTCTTCCTTTACGTCAATAAAGTCTAGTTGTATGTACTTCTATGAGTAAAATAATATTGCCGCTAATAGGTTTCTTTTGATTACCTTCAAACATACTAGCTGCACTATCCACTTGAGCTACTACTTGATTAGTGATAACCACTGCGCAGCCAAATTCATCAGCTAATCTAAGCAATAATAGAAGAAATCTAGCTAAATGCATTTGGCGAGCTGCCAATTCTCCTCTTCTAGCAAAATCTGTCCTGTATAATGCAGTAGCACTGTTTACTTTCAGTAGCCCATATCTAGATTCTGACATCATAGCACTGGCTTTTATCAAAAGCTGAGTTTGGTGGTCAGAGTTGTATGCACGGGAAGTTGCAACATTGTCAAGTACACTATCCCCACTGACGTTATGAGAAGTTACTAGCATTACTACTGGTGCTGCTCCTTCGATAAGAATCTGTTCCAGAGCTCAAAGTCTACAAGAAAATTCTATAACCTGAAAATGAAAAAAATTTTCACAAAGTATCTATTCTTTATTTTTTTTTAAGTTATATTTATTTTTTACATATTGTAACGCGTGCGCGAGTTAGGTAATTCGAGATTCGAATTACCCGCGCCGAGCAAGCATGCTCACTGGGGGCGCGAGCGCGCGAGCATCTCGACCGGATTAAAACGGTCTCGCGACGCGTAATATGCCCATCGCGTACCCGCGAAGGTGCTACGGCTTTATGCGAGTCACGGCAGCCATCTTCTTGTCTGCCATCGCGCCGTGAACATCGTGCCGTGTCTCTTGAGCTTTACCGCGTCCGCGCCGTCCTCTCTTTTTTTTTAGAGTTATACCGCGAGTGTAGTGGAGGCGCCGAGCGTAGTGCGTGTGAATTAGAGAGAGATAGAGTAGGAACGATCCCGCGCCGCATGAGCCACACGAGACAGCGAGCGAGGAGCCGGCAGCCAGCCCGCCTGCCGATCAAATCCTGCGAGTGAGAGAGAGAGAGAGAGAGAGAGAGAGAGAGAGAGAGAGAGAGAGAGAGAGAGAGAAAGAGAGAGAGAGAGAGAGAGAGAGAGAGAGAGAGAGAGAGAGAGAGAGAGAGAGAGAGAGAGAGAGAGAGAGAGAGAGAGAGGGCGTAACTACTGCGCGAACGAGAGAGAGCGAGAGAGAGCCGAGTGCACCGGCTGTTCCTTCCAAAAGTAAGTCTTATACTCTCATCTCTCGCGTTAAATGTAAAGGTTTGCACGGAAATCGCCCGGGCAAACTTTCTGTGCCAGCTTCGCCGCGCGCCGTATCGTTCGCGCGTTTGAATATTAACTGTCGCGCGCGAACTAACTCATTGTTTTAATCAGCACGTGCGTTGTGCTTGTATTTATTAGTGATTTTAATATACTGTGATATCTAGTTACTCGTCACGTTGTTCATTGCAACCTGTCCTTCTCCCGGATACCGCCGCCTCCGCGGGAAAACGACTCCGCCGGTCGTTTTCATATCTGAGCGTAGCGGCCGCGCTTTACTCTTCGAGCGCGCGCTTTTCACTCAGCAATCCAATTGAGGGGCTATTCGGAATAAGGGGCTAACTAAAAAACGTACATTTTGAGATAATCAATAAAAACAATAAAAATTTTTATTGGCTTAACCAATGTGAATAAAACTTTTATCAAATGAAAGCTAACAATGAATGAAACATTTTATGATAAAATTTTGATATATTATATAACCATAAAAAAAAATTATAAGAATTAAAAAAAAATGAGTTAGACCCTTTTTCCGAATATTATCCAAATCTAATAAAGTAAGTCAAGGATTAATCAGTCAAAAATGCAAATATAATTTTATTTCACAAATTAAATGTCAAAACAAAAATAATAACATTAATATAAACAATTTTCTAAAATCTTTTCTAAAAATTTTTGGCGTGTAATATTTTGCATGGTAATAGCTAATGATCTGTAGGTCTCATTTAACCGATGGGCGGAAAAAGGGTCTAAGTCGACTTAGCCCCTTATTCCACGCGTCCCCTCAATTAGTTGGAAAGCGAAGTTCGCGTGCGATCTTCGCGTTATTTTCGGGATTCCAGGAGCAGATCCCCGGGCAAGTCATTTTAGTCTGACACCCGCAGCACCGTGTTCTAGGGCATCGCTGGCCTGTGGCTTTTTGGGATTTTCCCCCACTAGCCATCCTGTTACAATATGATATATATATAAAATACTTATCTATGTATAAAAGTATGCTCATGTCATCAGCTGATTGAAATTCATATCTCTTTTTTTATACCTAATTACGTAAAAAAATACCATATACGACATACGATATTTTGAGGCTATTTTGTAGTCACAGTTTTGTTCTTGTTATATATGTTGTTGTTGTTATTATATATACTTTCTTTCTCTCTCTCTCTCTCTCTCTCTCTCTCTCTCTCTCTCTCTCTCTCTCTCTCTCTCTCTCTCTCTCTCTCTCTCTCTCCTCCAGTATACATTACTTTATATATCATATATGATGAACTCATAGGAGCTTGTTGACCAATCATAACAGAGCAGCGGTCGGAACAAAACAGCTGATCGACGAGAGAACAGAAGAAGAAAAATTTCTGATCCGAAAACAGCCATCGGAAATTATAAACTCGATATACATAAAAATGGCACAATATTTTTAATTGAAATTTTTTATACATGTAGTATATCAAAAAAGGTATCCATTGATATATTTAAATATAAGATAAAACATAATGCAAAGTCGTAAAAAATAAGTGAAATTCTCGCACACCCATTTCAAAGTATATAGTAGTGCGGCCGTCCCTCAGACTTCTTCTACATTGGACAGATACTTGCCTTCGGAGCGCTCCCGCGCTCCTTGATACTTATTAAATATAAATTTTATTTCAGCCTTAGTTGGCCCAGAAATATTTATTAATAAATAATATTATATACGATTTCAAATGTTTGTGTTTGAAATATTTATGAAATATAATATTTAAGTTTTATTTCTGCTTTTTTTGGCTCAGAAATATTTATGAAATAGTATTATATACAATTTCAAATATTTTTGTAAAAGTTTAAAAATTTATTAAATAATATTCTATACAAGTTAAAATAGTTTTACATTTTATTATATATCATTCATTATGGTTTCTTTAAAATTAGTCAACATAACACACACTTCAATTATATCAGATGTTAGGTTATGAAAATATGCATGCTCTCGCAACGGTCACACACAAATGGGCTCACGGACACAACAACATAAGCATAGAGGTATGGTTGTATTAGTGTGGCGGCCATGACACGGCTAACGCGTATTGGCTCCCTCTGTTCCGAGCTTCTAAGGCAAACTTCCTCATAGTTTGTGCTCTCGCGGAGCGCAAAAACTATAACGCGTTAATGAACTACCCTAATGACTTTTCTTCCATTATTATTGTATTTTATATATTTTATATGTACTAACGATTATTCAACATTATTTTTTTATATTATTGTATTTTATGTTAATAACTAATTAAAAACTTTATTTTAAATATTTAACTTTCAAATATCTTATATAATCCTATTTTTTATGCGTGGTAAATAACGGAAATTATGCAGATATTCTTTATAATTTTATCATAAGAAAAAATGTATTTAAACCGAGGGAGCGTTAGTGAGTGAGGTACTACCGTTAGTATGTACAGGGTGTCCCATTTTAAAACCACCGGGTAAATATCTCGAAAACTAAGGGAGATAGAAAAAAACTTTGAAGACAAAAGTTGTAGGGTTCCGAGGGGGACATCCAATGGTGACCTTGACCTTTACATTGACCGTTAAGGTAATTTTAAGTTCAAGTCGATTTTTTAAATCGAACCCCTTATTTTTGACCCCGGGAATGAAAAGAGCGGAAAATTTTACGTCCAAACATGACCTTGACCTTGACATTGACCTTCAAGGTCATTTTAAAGTCAAGTCAATTTTTTTAAATGGAATCCCTTATCTTTGACCCCAGGAATGAAAAGAGCGGAAAATTTTACGTCCGAACATGACCTTGGCCTTGTCCTTGACCTTCAAGGACGTTTATGATCGTATTGACTTTTTCTAAACATAATGATAAATTTTTTTATTAAAATCTTTTACATATAAATCTTATAAAATATTTAGAGGCTCCCAGAGTACACGCTGAAGTCAACATTTCAGAATGGTAAAAAGTCAATTTATGTAGATAGAAAAAACTTTGTTATAAAATATATTTAGCATTGTATACATTATGTAACAAGAGACTAAAGTCACAGATTGTTCCCGCTGGTGAGATCACCCAAGGGAATGATCGACTTTAGTCCCGTGTTACATATAGTACTTTATTTCCATTGCCACTGTGGCCACTTCATAGATTTGAAAAGTTATTTTGTATTTATGTGTTATAATTTTGTTAGTTTTAACCCAATTCACCATAAACGTAAAAAATTAGACTATGTTACTTTATTCCCGTAATTTACTTTATTCTTGCATGATGAATTTAATTAAAACAAACAAGATTATAGCACATCAATACAAAATAACTTCTCAAGTCTATAAATTGCCACAGTGGAGCTGAGAATAAAGTACTGTATTTCACACGGGACGAGTGTCGATCATTCCCTTAGGTGATCACTGCCCGAGCGAGCGGGAACTCACCCACGAGAATAATCTGCGACTGTAGTCCCTTGTTACATAATTTACTATTATCTACTACTCCACTATAATGGCCACTTTATTGACCTGAAAAGTGAGGCAAAGGAAGCATTTTATTGCTTCTAATACTTTATTCCCCGTTTAGCGTGAATAATAAATAATATTCGCTGTTTGGAGGGAATAATGAATATTATTCCCTGTTTTCCGGGAAAAATACTTTGTTTTCCTCATAACAGAGACTAAGTAAATTTTTGTATTTTCATATTTACAAACAACGTGGCCACAGTTGAGTCAGAAGTAAAGTCGATTATTCCCGGGGGGGGGGGGGGTGTTATTGTTTGAGCGAAGTGAGTTAATTTATATTATTAACATCATTCAGATATTGTTGAAAAATAGGCCAATCTATTTTTTTTTTATTTATTTTATGTGGTAATCTATTGCTTATAAGTATAAGAATTCAACTAAATACATACATTCGATTCAATTTAATATTTTTGATTGATTAAAATTATTTAATTGTCCAGAATGAAATACGGATTTAATTGAGTCAATGAAGTTTTGTTTTTAGTGTACAATGAAAAGAAATTTAGACGGCGTGTGAATAAATCGTGCATACATGAGAACATTAAACACAAAAGCTTATTTTTTTACACATTCAAAATCACCCATTATAACAAAACCAAATCCTCAAACGTTTAATGAACTTGTTTTTTTTTTTTGTTTCTTTTCAGAACGGATGACACTGTCGTTTACGGCAATCAATGTGGAAATGCTGAAGTGTTTTATCAACAAGCAGTAGCTCCAAATACAATTGGCGGTCTCCCAACACCAGCAGATTTGATGGGAATAGTGCCTCTGAAAGCAAAACGTAGACTTGAAAGGGATCATGGAATCATTATATTGTAAAATCATGGACAACAATGCAGGCGTACATACTTAAGTATTCAAAAATACAGCATATAATTAGTCAATTATTGACAAATCTTTTTTACTTTCGATAATATTCTGAACATAACCGTTCCAAATGAAGTAGTTCAATCTTTATTTATCTTTTCATGCAATTGATGTCCAAAAAGTGATTAAAGAATACGATTCTTTACGAAACATAAAAATTATATTTTGGTCGTATGCAGGTTAAGCTCCAAGTCTATTGATTTTTTATTCACTAAAATTTTCGAATAATTACTAATTCATTATATTTTTAAAATACCTTGAATTCTTGAATTAGAAAAAAAATTCAAAAGTGTAAACTAAAATTCAAATATTTACCTGGAACTGTTAAACTAAACCTCTTTTGGTATCTTTCATAAATTAATAAAGTTCTCTTAAACAAAGTATAAAACTTGGATAATCTTTTTAATTAATAGTATCACAAGTTTTTTTAAGTATCTGAAAATTAAAAAAAAAATTGGAGTTTTACCTACTCACCTTTATTAGGGATACAAGTGCAATATATATTTTAAAATATAAAAATGCAAGTACTTAAAGGAATAGTTAAAAATTATTATATTTCATATCAACGGTCGATCCGTTTGACAATTTATTTGTAGTACTTATAAGGGATTTGCAATCTTAAATGTTATATCAATTTGTCTAAACACCAGTATATGATTAAGTCGTACAGAAACAAATTAAAACAAGATATATTATATAATGACATTTTTGAGTAAATTTATAAGGGTATTTTTATAAAGAAAAAATGCTTCTATTGTATTATAAATAATTTTAGTATTAATGAAATACTGTTCATCGAATTGTACTATAAGTACTATGGCATTCCGAAAAAACGTCCACTCAAAACAGCCCCACAAAAAAAGAAAAGGTTCTGTACTTCAGATCGGAATATCATATCTCGGTGTATTTTGGCCCCCTAAGTATGATTCCAAGGTCAGAATTCGTCCACCACGTCTGAATTTGGAGATATCATTAGGTATAAGATTTTTGAAATATCTTAAAAAATAAAGTAAAAACAATTTTTTTGTTAATCTTTTCTACAAAAGAATGTAGCATTGTTTGCGCCCTTCAAGACCAACTTTATACCATCCCTCTACAATTTTTTTCTCCAAGATCTAAATATCTGAATTTTGTAAACTCGCACATATCTCTTAAAAGGTGATGTGATACCCACACTATTACTCAATTCTGGGTTCCCGTTTTTCTCCTTCAATTTTAAACTTTTTGAAAAAAAAACTCTCTGACACGTTTTAAGTTTAATAAAGAACTACAACGTTTCAAAGAGTTTTTTTCTTAAAATTAAAAATTGAATGAGAAAAACGGGAACCCAATTTTGTGTAATAGCATGGGTATCGCATCACCTTAAAATCATATTCTTTATTTCTATCTCGAAATTTACATATTCAGATCTTCGAGAAAAAAAAATTGTAGAGGGATGGTGTAAAGTTGGTCTCGAAGGGCGCAGACAATGCTACATTGTTTTGTAGAAAAGATTAACAAAAAAAATTGTTTTTACTTTGTTTTTTAAGAAATCTCAAAAATCTTATACCTAATGATATCTCCAAATTCAGACGTGGTGGATGAATTCTGACCTTGGAATCATACTAAGGGGGCCAAAATACACCGAGATATGATAGTCCGATTTAAAGTACAGAACCTTTTCTTTTTTCTTGTGGGACTGTGTAATTTATTCATTTCAATTTTTTAAATTATTGTGTATATAATATTAAAAAATTATGTAAATCTTTTATGTTAAAATTTTTGTTTTATTTATTAAGAAATTTCATTTTTTTATTACTTATATTTAAAAGTATGAATGGAGTGGACATTTTGAGTTATGTGATTGCCAAATTTTTTAACGAGATCTTTAAATAAATAATAATTAAGCGAAAAATAATAAGTGAAAAGACATTGTGGACCATTCGAGAGGATTTGTTCTGTGATTTCTTAATTAAAACTATTTGATGCTTTTAGTAAATAACTTGCCAAAATAAAGAAAACTTCATACTCATGCATTGTTACACTCTAATACAATAAAGCGTATTTTGTTATCATGCTTATATAAGACTAAGAAATAAAATGTTTTCATGTTAAAAATAATACATTTTCAGTATAGGTAGTCTAGGAGCTGGGTACCGTCCCGTATGCAATAATATGTCCCTGGATAAAAAAGTTGTTTCATAGATTTTGACCCGTAGAATCCGAATATCGAGGTCAAAATTCGAAAAAAGTGGTAGAACATTGCTTAAAACGCATTTGCTTAAACAATTAAGAAAAAGTCATTGTTTTTTGTCGGAATAATGTTTTTATGAAAATTTAGGTTATTTTAACACGAAATGCGTCATAGCATTTTTTTCGAAAAATCGATATTTTGTAAGTTATGAATTATTGAAATTTGATTTTCACGTTTTTTTGCAACTTTGGATAACAATAACTTTGGCAAATTGGAACTTTTCTTGAAACTGAAAGTTTCTACTTGATCTTCGAAAACTACCATTTTCATTAATATTATTTTAAGTTTTACGTTGTTAACTATTTATTTCGTCATTTAACAAATGGTGCATTTTCGATATTTCCAAGCGCTATTGCAGTATACGATAGGATTACGCGCGCATCCAGGGCTTTTCAAAATTATTATATTTAAAAGTTAATCCAATATTTGATAATTGATGCGATTGTAAACAAATGTTAATGTTTAATAAATAAACAACTTAATTATTAATATTTGACTTTTTGATACATAATATATTATATTCCGTTTATTCAAAAATAAAAAATTAAAGTAATAACACGAAATAATTAAAACGAATTCAACAAGAACAAACATTTAATTTAAATATAAATACATGTATAAAAATGAAACTAAGTAAAATAGAATATCATCCATAGGGGGTAACTAAATAAAAGGTTTTTACAACTGAACATATGCCTTTGTCCCGAACTGCCCGACAAAAAACAATGACTTTTTCTTAATCGTTTAAACAAATGCGTTTTAAAGAATGTTCTATACTACTTTTTTCGAATTTTGACCTCGATATTCGGATTCTACTGAGGAAAATCTATAAAAATCAGTTTTTTTTAAACCGGGGATATGTTATTGCATATGGGACGATTGCTACCCAGCTTCTAGACTAGTATAACAAAAGTTTTGTAGCAATTAACAAACACAGTAATTGCCAATTCTCAGTTAAAATTATCTTATTGATTTTCAGGTTGCCGTATTACGTATTTAGGTACTTACAGTGTGTATTAGTAATAATCTTATTATTTTAATTAGAAATTAAAGCACCCACTGTTGGTCAGTATATTATAATTGTCTATCATTCGTCTATCATTCGTATCGTCTTCATTTGTACTTAGAATTACATAGAATTAGAATAAATATTACCATTGTAATAACATTATCATTATTGATTATAAATAAATTTTGTAATAGAGTTTATTTATTTATTTATTTAAACCAGAGTAGTACATGTTGTATTACATGTTATTGCTTACTTCAGGACATAGTTACATGTCTGAAGTAGCAAACATCCTATAGAGGTAGACATAGTTACCTGTACATAGGTCCGGTGTACTTAAAACTAAAAAAACTTAAGTAACTTACAAACTAGGCATGGGATCAAAGATTCCACTATAAATAATATATTTGGTCCACATTGATTATCTCACCCATACTGGGAAGTTAAATTTTTATTTATTTATTTGTTTATTTTATTTTTTTTTTGTTTAAATTCTAGAATATATTAGTACCAATCCAAATTTTTAGCTTTTTCTTATTATAATTTTTTGCGATATCTACAACTTTAATCAGTCATATCTATTGAGCTTATGCTTAAATATTGTACATTTCTCTGTGTCATTGGCCATATGTTTAACCTCGAAATTTGTGTTATATTTCGAGTTGCTGTAAAAACAATTGACACATGTAATGTTGGATAAGTTATTATCACATTGCAAAGTCTTATGCGGACCTGCACATTTTAAGCAGCATAGTGTGTTTTTGCATTTCAATGTGTTATGTCCAAATCTTCCACAGTTTAAGCAGGGCTTGATGTTTATTAAATCCCATACCTTACATCTTTGATATCCAATGAAGATTCTATTTTGATTGTCACTAATATGTTTATATAACTCTCTCGGAACTTTAATTATTATGGATGTCTTGTTTGTAATCTTATTTTTGTCTATATTTAGTATCTTACACTTATCTTGATATCCAATAAAATTTCTTTTATTTAAGTCCTCTTTCAGTTCTTCTATGTTCATATTAGTATAGTTGTCTACACCAACTATTTTCATCTTCGGGGATTCAATTTTTTCAATAAATGTTTTATAATTGTTAGACAGTTTTTTTGAGAGTCGTTCACTACTTTTAGTTGTTTCATCTGTATATCTTTTTCTTTTATTAAAACGTCACATACCTTTTTCTTAAAGTCATGTGGATTTTTAATGTCCTTTTTAAGATTTTTCACAATTATTGTCGGTATTCTTTTGTTTTTAATTGCTAGTTTGTTAGTTGCTACTTCTGCATATGTTTTTTGGTTATGTTGCTTTATTTCCATCTCCTGGTCATTTTTATCCTTTTTTATTAATTGCTTCAATATATCGTTTTTTTCCATTAGTTCTTGATTTAATTGTCTTAGTAGTTGAATTTCAATATGTTGATTTTCCAGTTTAGCATTTTCAGTTAGCATCGTAACGTTTAGTAGTTTTTCATTATCTACTGATTTATGTACACTATCAGAGATAATAGATATTTCATTTAATATTTTATGTTTTATTTGTTCCTCCTTTTCACTTTTAAATTGCGCAATTAATATTTTAGATGCTTCACAGAGTTTAGTATATTTTTTGTCTTTACACTTTTCATAATCACTTTTATGGTATACGTTTTCACACACTATGCAAACTACAAGTGACATTTTCCTTTTGGGGTGGCATTTATACACTAATTCTAGATTTTTATCAGGAGGCTCTCCGGAAGGCAGCCCGTCTTCCGACGCCATCTTGGTAAACCGACATCTGGTAGTTATATCAACATATTTATTTTTGCTTTTCAAAGTGCTTCGGACTACTCGAATGCTCATCTCCCTGTGCAGAACTTTGCTTATTCTGATGGTAATTTTTACTTTGGTAACTCTACTTTTTTGACGTTGATCGTCATTGTCATAATCATTTAAAATTTTAATAATGTATTTTTGTCTTTTGCTCGTTGCCCAAAAATGGCATGGCGAATATTTCTTTCAAAATGCTCGCTTACTTTCAGAATAAACTCGGTACAATCCATTTCTAATTATTTTGCAAGTCCGAAAATGTTCGTCGTATAATTTGCTAGACTCAGGACTATTCGGATTGTACTGCCGTATTCTATTTTACGCTTCGCGAGCCGTTGCATATTTGTGTTCCAATATCGCTCTTTGAATCGCGCCACGAATTACGTATCACCAGTCTCTAGCATTATCATCGAGGGCTTGAGAAATAAGGCAAAATAATTGATCAAATATAGGTTTCAAAATTTAGAATCAGCCTGTCATTCTCTTGTCCTCGAAACTTAGGTATATCTATCTTTATTTTATGTGATGATTCGCTGGCATTTGTCGTACTAGGAGGAGACTTAATTTTATGATAGTCTCTCTTAATTCGGTTATTTCTTTATTATGTCACTCTTTAATTTTTTTATTTCATTTTTTTGAAAAATGTTTTGACAGATGCAAGCGTATCATCGACATACTTTGCATGCCTGATAGATATTTATCTTTTTCTGCGCTATTATCTTATTAATCTTTTATTAATCTATCGTTCAATATTATCTTTTGTTAATGTATCGTTTGTTACTCCGAGTAGGTCTACGCATTTTTGCAATGTTTTAACGTCTGTCCCGAAACTTACAATTTCTCGATTTCTATCAGCGCATATCTTTTCAATTGATAGTGATAGCGAATCGAATGTTTCATTTATTTCATGGTTTAAAATCGCGACGGTAGGAATTTTAATTTCGGTGATCCAAGTTTGTTCTTTTCGGTTCGGTATCTTTTTGGTCGGTTTGACGTTCTTTTTTTTTTTTGTTTTTTGTTTTCATTAACTGTGGGTCACCCCTTGGGACTCAAGTTGTCACTATTTATGTGTGTTACCCATCAGGACTTTCTTATATGTGTGCTTCAAATTAGATGAGGTTCTCGTACTAACAACCCTCAGTGATAAACTGTTGATTAGTGCACTCAGCGCATCTAGCTCACCGGCCTATCACAGGTTGTATCGAGAACCTCAATCATAATCCGGGAGAATAGTTTCGAATATTCGCCACCGAAAAATTCGGACAGACGGAGACTCGAACCCACGACCCTAAGCAAAGTTTGTCTCCGAAGTCCGAAGGCAAGCGCCTTACCAACTAAGCCAAATGCCGCTCTCCGTTTGACGTTCGTAATAACTTTAGTTCGTTCGTTACCGCCTACTCCCATTCAAAACATTGAAAACGCTTTTTGTCAATTTCGTCTACCTCCTTTTCGTTTAAGGAAGACTGAATTTCTTGCATAAACGCTTCTGATTGGCGCGTCGTAGTCATTTTTACAAAATAAAAAGTTAATTAGTGCAAAAAAGATGTTAAGTAAACTTAAAGAATCAAATTAAAAAAAAAAAGAAATATTTTTTTTTCATAATTAAAATAAAACAAGAATTTACTTTTCTCTTAGTTTAGAGAACACGTGTTAAAGAATCTCGTGCAAAAATCACATGGGAGCAGGTATAAAGAACGTAATCGATAAGAAAAACGTGATTCAATAAAATGAAATTTGTGAAATTGACGATTTTTTCCCATTTCTATCGCCATATTGGAAAAACCGGCAAATTTAAGGAAAAACTAAGGTCGGATTCAAAAAGAGCATCCTCCAAAACAGTAGTATATGAACTTTTGGCCAAATTCATGAACTATTCCAACGTTTTCAAAGCAACTGAAAAAAGGTATGTACATTTTGAAGAGTTCCCGGCGTTAACGGGTTAAAAGTAACACATTTTTAATTAGCATCATTTTGAACTGTAAAGATAAGGTGCGGGTATTTTATTTGTTAAATTTCTACATGGCTCTTTTTTAAAAATTCGTTATCGGGGAAAGCAAATTTAAGAAAAACCTGTGTAAGTAACAACTTAATATGCATATCATCCAATAAAATTTCAAATGATTTGAAACACGCAGTCACATAGTTTGTTCGTCGAACTTATACGAGGAAATTAAACAAAAATTTACATTTTTGGTGGCCTCAAAACTGGTCAAATTTTTTTTTGAAGGGATGTTTTCCGGAGTGAGCCTTTGAAGGAGGATATTATATTTAGAAAAATTTATTTATTTAGATATTTATTTAGAAAAATTTAATTCTAATCCATTTTGAGATGACCATTCAACAATGCGATTAAGAACAACTTGTAAACGAAGAACATTATTGTATGTTTTAACATTAGTAAATATTTTTAAACCATCGGCGTATACACTAAGAAGTAGCAATCAGTCAAAACATTAGAGATATCATTAACAAACGCAAAAAAAAGAATTAGACCTATGTGCGAACCCTGCGGAACGCCAAAGGTAATTTGACAAATTCTATCACTGAGATACGAGCTAAGCCATAGTAGTAATGAATCGCAAATCCAAAAGGTATATATCTTGCTAAGAAGACGTTTATGATTAACTATATGAACATCTAAATGAATGGCATTAATTTGGTCATCACATTCAAATCCCCTGGTGACATAATCCTGAAATAACAATAAATTAGTGATTGTAGTTTGATTTTTTATAAACCCATACTATCCAGTAATTATACTGGAAAACATAAATTCGCTCAAATTTTCGACAACTAACGCATCAAGTATAGCTTCGCAAAGCAGATGATTATAGAAATTGGCCTATAATTTGATATGTCCTGACGGATGCCTTCCTTACAAACAGGTGAAATATAAGATTTTCAGGGTGGAAAATCTTCATTTTCAACCTACAAAACCAATCCTGTAATCCATATTGGTGTGCCGCGCACGCTAAATTCTGAGTATGTATAAAATTATCTAAAAAGGTCCACTTTTTCCACTGTTCCCGAAGATACAAGCTCCTGAAGAGCGTCACATCGCTCTACAAGTCGCTTGGCCACCAACGGTCCGTGGTGAAAAATCTCACCGTATTCATGCGCCCGTCGAGCAATGGTCCATTCATACCGATCCGCAGCGAAGCCGACCTCGCTGCACTAGCCAGGCCCCCCGTCTTGACGCACACCTAACCGCGCCTCCGGAACCCCCAAGCGCTGATACCTTCGTCGCCGGCCACATCAATGTTAACGGCGTATTCCCGTCTCACTTTGCACTGCTCGAGGCTACGGTGGCTTAGTCCCGTTTTGACGCTATTGCGATTAGGGAGACAAAGCTCAACCCACTTGCGAACGACTCACACCTTGCGCTCGACGGATTTAATTTTTTTCACATGGATAGAGAGGGAATGGGCGGTGGTGGCGTTGGCCTTTATGTCAGCGACACCTTTAGCGTGGAAGTTTTGGCTGGCTCCGATCCACTGTATGACAATACCCCTGAATTCGTTATATGCGAAATTAGAAAGTGCCAGTTAAAACTACTTCTCGCCGCCGTACATCGACGACCTCACTCTGCCTATCCAACTCATTTCTTCAACTGTCTGGAAAGCTACCTCCCCCAATTCACCTTCATCATTATCACCGGCAACTTCAATATGAACATTGCCCTCCCCGAGTCCCCTGCCGCCATTAATAACTCCATCAGCTCAAATTCACTCTCCCTTGTCCCTTCCGATCTCACCCATCACCAACTCTGGCGAGGCTCGCACACTTGAATCGATCTTTTCATACTTAGGGACGTAAGTAGATCGTGTACTCTCTTACTCTAAGTCAGCCATCTCCTTCATTGCGGGGCATGATTTCATCGAAATATCACTCGCCTGCGCCAAACCTCCACCAATTGAAAGCTCGATTCAGTCACGTGATCTCAAGAGAGTTAGCCCGGAATCACTGCGTCAAGCCCTCTTAAACCACCTTCTTACTTCTGACCCCCATGCATCGTTCTCACCTCACACTTTTATAGCCACCACTAATACTTCCGAACTCGTCTTGGGCCTCTGCTCCACCAGCGCGACCACCGCCTCTTTGCGCACGCTTGTTCTGTCAGCCCATCGTAAACCATGGGTCAACCCGCAAATCAGGGCCCTCATGAGGTCCCGCAATCGCGCTTACAGACTCGCGTGCATTACAGGCGCCCCTGCTGACCTTGACCGCTTCCGTGCTCTACACTCAGAAACCTGCAATGCCCTGGACAGTGCCAAAAATAGACACGTTGCCTCTCGTCTCGCTGATGTCCCGTCCGTAGATGCGAAGTATAGAATAGAATAGAATAGTTTTTATTTGTGCATTACAAAACAACTAAGTTACAGTCTACCATCCCGCATTCGCCCAGGCTTATGTCTGTGAGACGGGGAAAACCTAATAGGCAAACCTCATGAGATAAATCCTATTAGGAAAACCCGACTCAGGATGGTTCAATGTTATTGAACATAATTAACATTTGTGTACGGTATATCGCAGTCCTATGATCACCACAAAATTGGTCAATGGCAGTCGCCAAGTCACGAAGTATCACATAGTTGAACTTTCTCATCCATCAATCTAGCGCTTACAGATTGTGTTCATCACATTGCTTTGTTCATCCGATGTACGTCTGAAGATTAATCTCAAACTGATTTTAATACTGTTATCAGAAATAGCAGTATACGTCTATATTCTATTTATACATATATACAGTCGACATCACATGACCTTTGTGCCAAGTGTTTCCTAAACGCTGTTTTAAATTTACTCGCCGAGTAAACATTCTTAATATCGCGAGGAATCGAGTTCCAAAGACGCATACCCTGGGACCAGAACGAATTCAGCCCTACGTCAGTTCGCGATGGCGGAACTATAAGTTCTCTGCAGTTAGTTCTGCTGGAGGTTCTATCTTGGCACTTTTGAAATAAGGCAGCTAGGTACGCTGGCTGACACAAATTCATAACTTTATACATTAACACCGCTGCAAAATATACCCTTCTCTCCCTTAAATCAAGCCACTCTAGCTTATTCCTATATGGGCTGATGTGTTCGTTTTTCTTAGCACCACTTACATATCTCACGCATGAATTTTGTAACTTTTGCAGTTTCTTTTGAAGTTCACCCGACACGTCGAGGTATACTAGGGAGCAGTAATCTAAATGAGATAATACGAGAGAAATTGCGAGCTGTTTACGTAACATCTCGGTGATGCAGGATCGAAACCGTCTGAGTCCGTATAGGGCTCTGTTAACCCTTCGGCTAACTGCATCCACTTGCACTTTCCACGTTAGTTTCGAATCCATTACAACACCGAGATTAGTTACAGTGTCGACAAACGGGACGAAGACGTTGCCCTGAATCTCAATGCCAGACAAATGCATACCCCGTAGTATGTTAATATTATGGTTAGACCCAAAAATAATAGCCTTGGTTTTTTTACATTGAGACTAAGGGCACTGTCGGTGGCCCACGCTGACACTGCTCTACCTATAATCGACAAGCGTCGTATCCCCTCATTCCATTTGTCTATGGTTGTCTGTGTGTAAACTTCTAGATAATCTGCATATAGCAGGTGCTTGACATCACTCGTTTGAGAATTACTATTAAAATCTGAAAGAATATTCTGTATTCATTTATATAAAGACTGAACAGAAGGGGTCCCCGAACTGAGCCGTGTGGTACGTCAAGATTGGTTGTGAGCCAATCTGAGTCTCCATTTAGTTTCGTAATTACTTTTTGATTACGACCTGTAATATACGACTTTATCCACCGGACTACCCCCTGGAAAATCCCATTCTGATCAATTTATGCAATAATTTAGTTGGCAATATGGTGTCGAACGTCTTGCTAAAATCGAATAGTAAGAGAATGGTAAGTAGTTGTTTTTCTTTTCGTTGTTTATTCCCGTTCTTATATCTTCAGTCAATTTTAATAGAGTTGTCTGCGTACTGTGACCCGGTCTAAATCCAGATTGTAAGGGATCGAGAATTTTCTTCGAAGCTAAAAATCATGATATCTGGTCATGTACAAGCTTCTCAAGAACTTTAGATAAAAAGCTCAGTAGTGCCACTGGAGGAAAGTCCGTAACAGTCGAAGGAATAGCTGTCTTTTTAAGTGGCACCAAATGAGCTTTCTTCCATGATTCGGGGAAAATTCCCTTCGAGAGGGAAGCATTGAAAATATCGGCTAGATGATAACCAATAAGTAGAAGAGCTTTTGCTATCACACCTGCGGTATCCCGTCCTCGCCCTTAGCCTGCGAGGAGAAATGTGCAACGGCTAGAACCACTTCTGAAAAAGTAAATTTACTGAAGGTGAAACCCTCTTCACTAGCCGATGCCATAACTTCATTCAAATCTTCCTCGCGTTCTTCAGCCGAGACTGAGACGCCCGCAAAGTGCGTGTTTAGTTCTTTTGGAGAAAACCCGTGAAGTTCCTCGCTAGCTCGATTTTGTGGAAGTCGACCTAGACTTCTCAACTCTTTCCAGATATCCTTCCCGCTATCAAGTGCCTCGAAAATTTTGGTCTAAAAAAATGTATCTCGTGCTTCTTTTGAGCATTGTTCTGCTAATAGCGCTAGAGATTAACATTCTTCCCAGAGATCGTGACTTCGCATTCGTAGATATCTCCGACGTAAAGCGTCACGATTAGCGTACAACTCTCTAAGCTCCGCGTCAACCCACGGTGGTTGTTGTTTTCTATTCGGCCGAAATTCCTTAATCTGGGCTACTTCATCCAAAGCCTGCATGATATTCGCATTAAGATGTTCTAAGCGGGCGTCAATGTCTACATCCGCGCAAGTGACAGTCGACCAATCGCAATCATTCAAGTAAGAAAGCAGTTGTTCTTGACGAATAGCCTTAAAATTACAGTATGTAAAGCTCCCAAGTGGAGGATTTTGAGATACTGGAACGTCAAGAACAACATCAATTATATTGTGACTATTGCGATGAGTCGCCGTACTATTGTTAGAATCGAGCACTACGTCATCATCATCCGTGAAGATTATATCGATCCAGGTGTGAGATTTACTGTTATGATGATTAGTCGCGCCATGCTCAACAAGTTTTAGGTTGAGTTGACATACAAGGTGTCTTACGAAAATCGTTTCTGGCTCCCTTACTAACATATTCGCGTTGAGATCTTCCATTACTATTCGATGCGCAAAACCCACGGAATGTTGTTCAAGAGCTTCAGCCAGATCGGAGTCGATAAGCTCGGCATCTGGGGGCTTGTAAATGACTGCCACAAACACAGGAGGCGAAGAGCCCTGCTGTACACTACACATAATGTACTCTGGAACTCCCGTCTTCCCTTCGTCCACCATGATCGACGATGTACATAAAATTTTAGCTTTACACAAATTGCTTACGTACAGCAGAACTCCTCCGTGCGTATTCCTATCCTGCCTGATTATTGAGTAGCCTTCAATCTGGACGTAATCATCTCCTATATTAGGCCCGAGTCGCGACTCTGCAATGCCGAAGAGATGGTAAGAGGGATGAAAGAGCAGGAATTGGCGAAAAGTTGTTATGTGCGCTTCCAAAGACGTCGCATTTAAGAATCCTGCTTTCAGCCCGACATACCGAACCTCTTTTGCACTATCAGTATCTAGTCATGTGGTCGCGTTAATAATCATACCGTTTGGTGCACCCGCGTTCGAGTTCTTATCCGATGTTTTAGTCTCAACACCATTTTTAGTATCAGTGACCCTATGTTTTGTCGTACCAGTTGAAATTGCAATCGCTTGCAGATCCGCCGCAGTCACGATCAGCTGTGACGTTTCACTATCTCGCAACTTGGCCAGGAAACGGCCTCCTCTATGCCAAAAGCATTTAAACTGCAATCCACGAGCAACTGCCTTTAAGCTTTTGTATTGGACGAACTTATCTCTACTCAGCATTTCGTTAATAAAAATTTTTCCGTTACTTATATTGTCAACCGTTTCCTGATCAAGCCCCGAAAAGTCCACATCCTTAGTGCTAAGACGCGTAAATTTATGTTTGGCGTACATTAATTCTTTAACAAATTTACGATCGTGGAGTTTAACTATCCATGGGCACCGACATTTAACGGAATTTTTCTCTGACGAACCTACTGGATTTTTTCTATCTGACCGAAGAAAGCGTGTAGAAATGATATCATCCCACTGGACGGTCGGAAGGATGGTAGAAAGGACGGCATGAACTACGTCTAAATTGTGCTTATCAGAACCTTCAAAAATATTAGAAAAAATTACTTCTTGCGAGTAATCAGCACTATCTACCTCATTTCTTGGTGTACACTGCTTGCTTCCGCCAGAAAGATCGATCGACCTACTATATTTAATACATTGCTTATCGTTACTTTCATTGGGCTGATTATTTTTCGCAGTGTTCTGAAATCCGATTAATGTCTCTTTCAATACGGCATTATCCTCGACAAGCAGCCTCCACGTATTACTTATTTCGGTAATCGTTTTATTTTGATCCAAGATAACTTTCTCTAGGGCTGAAAACCTCGCGGCCAGTTCTCCGCTGTCCGTAGAGATGGTTTGTGCCGGCGCAACAGAGACGGTTGGCGGCGCGAGGTCCCTAGTGCTACGTGATTTTATATTGTCAAGCTGCTTCTCGAGCATCTCAAAACGCTGAAATAGAAAACCCAAGGTGGTTACAGGAATTAGCACATTGATTACCCCTGTCAGATCGGCTATAATTTCTTCAGAAGTCTTCAATGTTGCAGGAGACTCGTAGATATTCTCCGTCATATCTAGCTTTGGTGAAGATGTCTGGAGTGCCGCAGCTGGGGTAGTAGAGAGCTCATCTTTTCCATTAACTCCCACCTTCGAAAACCCAGTCTCGTTCGTTGATTCTGCGTCTGCATTGGATGTTGACTTTTGATTCTCAAGCAGCTGATTTGCTGATTCGGATGCGACATCGATCAGCGAAGCAGATCCTGAAATAGAGACAGAGGCAAAAACAGAGGCCGAAGAAGAAGAGAATGCAGTTTCACTTCTATGCGAGGAGAAATTTTCTAATGTTTGTTCTGTGGGAGTGGAAGTCCCTTTTGGATGTTTCGGCACATTTGTCTTGGTCGGTGTAACGCGTTGCACATAGGGGAGCAGAGGTTTTCTTTTCTTCTCTGTACTTTTGGTACCGCTTATTTCCGATTTTTTGGAAGCATTCAGCTGTTGGTTCTGCTGAGTCTACTGCCGCACGTTACATCTAGAATGGCAGGGTTTATTGCATTTTGGGCATATATTTCGTGGCCGTATACAAATATTATCGGACACGACACATTTACTACTATAGCCCATACCGCTGCTTATTGACATCGTGACAGCTCAAGTGTTTACAGCTGTCCCGACTCGAAGCAGGTGCCGAGAGTTTGTTTTGTTTTGAACGCTCGTACCTACGTTTAAATTTAAGTTGGCTCTGACTGTTACTGGAGAAATCACATTTATTGAGTCCCCAATGCGAGCACCAGCTGAAGTGATGAAGTGCAACGTGCGTGCAAGTGCAGTGCTGTGCACTGCAATGCAAACTCCCTCTCCTCACTGCAGCAACCACAGTTCACACGAATGACAGCTCTACAGCCTGTCGAATGTAGTCAAGTGAGCCGTTGTGATCCGTGCCAGTGCTTTCGATGTTCCGCAGCTTTCCTTAGGCACCTCAACGCGGCTGATCAACCGGTGGAAGAATCTGCATCTCGGACTCTCAAAAATGCCATTCCGGCATCCTTGCGCTCTGAGGGGCCGAAAATACGGCCTAAAAAAATAGAGCCGTGCAGAGGCACGTCTGTACACTTTGCGCTCTCTCGGTATTCTTCTCTGAGCTTCGACGCCTGCACGTCACAAACCCCAGCCTACCATCACCGCTTGAGGAATTCACTGCCCAGACCCTCAATGCCCACTACGCTGCCACTGTGAACCGCCAGCCCCTGTTACTTTGTGAAGTGACCGACACGCTGCAGAGATTCCCCTCGAAATCAATCGGCCATGTTGGTCTCTCTGTGCCCGTGCTAAAACTAATCGCGCCCCACTCCCTCCCACACGTCACTAACCTGCTCTATACCTCTGTTGTCTGTGCGACATTCCCCACCAACTGGAAGAGAGCAATTATCAAATCGCTCGCCAAAACTAAGGTGATGACCTCTCCCTATTAAAAATTCTCACGTGAGAACTCACTTGATTTTCACGTGATTCTCACGTGAGAATTTCGACCATTTTCTCACGTGAAAATCACGCAAGAGCTCACGTGAAAATCACGCGAGAGCTCACGTGAAAATCACGCGAGAGCTCACGTGAAAATCACGCGAGAGCTCACGTGAAAATCACGCGAGAGCTCACGTGAGAATCACGTGAGATATGAGAAAATGATCTTAAAAAATAAACATATTTGTTATGACTTCTTTGGTATATATTAGATTTAATTGAAAAATACTAAATAAAAAAAGCAAAACTTCCCAATTTGATGAGAAGTTATCAAAACTGAGGTACGCCTCTTAAATGCGACTTTGAAAAGTCGCATGAATGTATAAACTCTCTCTTCCTTATGTACTTTAGGCGGTGGTAATTCTTTTGAGGGAGCTCCGACAACAAGCCATCTAGCGGTTAATGGCAGTACTCAGCAATGCTCAACTGCAGTACTGCACGTTGACCGCTAGATGGCTTCCAGTCGAAGTTTCCTCAAAGGAATTAGCACCGCCTAAAGTACATAAGGAAGGGAGAGTTTATACATTCATGCGACTTTTCAAAGTCGCATCTACGAGGCGTACCTCGTTTTTGATAACTTCTCATCAAATTGGGAAGTTTTGCTTTTTTTTATTTAATATTTTTCAATTAAATCTAATATATACCAAAGAAGTCATAACAAATATGTTTATTTTTTAAGATAATTTTCTCATATCTCACGTGAATCTCACGTGAGCTCTCACGTGATTTTCACGTGATTCTCACGTAAGTACTCACGTGAGAATTTTTAATAGGGCTGACACACGGCCCATCGCCCAACTTCCCGAACTCTCCAAGGTGCTCGAATGGCTGCCCCACAACCAGCTCCAGGGCTATCTCGAATTGAACCGCCCACTTCACCCTCGCCAAGTAGGTTTCCACCACAGGCACAGCACGTAGACCGCTCTTCTTTGGGTTGTTGACGACATCCGCCACGCCGTCAATGAACGTATGCTCACCTTCCTGATTTTATTTGGTTTTTCCAAAACCTTCGCCTTAATCATCCACACCACCCTTCTAGCCAAACTCAGAGCAATCAACGTATCCACCTATACCAACACTTTCTCCCATCTGAGTTCCATCTCGCACTCGAAGGCGTAAACCGAGATGCCCAAGCGGTCGCAAACTGGGCCCGTGCAAACGGCCTACTTCTGAATTCCGGCAAAACTAAGATCATCATCCTTGGTAGTGTAATCTACACCCGCGAACTCGACCTCGAAACTGCCTCGAGTGGTCATTGACGGCCACGCTCTCCCGTATGTCACGGAAGCGCGGAGCCTCGATGTGACCTTCACTAAGGTAAAATAAGCCATTACTGGGACAATGGAAAAAGTTCGTCCTATACCGGGACAGTAATAAATACTATTAATAATCTAATACATATGAACTTAAATCATAAAAGTAAAAATTCTTTAATGTTTTTCAAGTGTTTATTTACTTGAGTACACAATTTCTTTTTATTCTGGAAAGATTACATTAAGAAAAAAAATAATAAATAATACTCCTTAGAAACTGTATGTGTAAGACGAATGAACTTGCCATTTTGCTTGTATTTTACAAATGAGAGTGTGACTTTTATAATCTTAATATTATTGAAATTTTGCTTAAATGTACAGAATAACGTTTTCGAATGCTTTTGGTATGTTTATGTATTAAATAAATACTTAATTAGACGATTTTTTTAATTCTGTACTTTAAAATTTTAATGTCCCGCCTTAGGATAAACTTTCTTGTACAGTTGCCTATACTGGGACGAGAGAGCACTGTTGTCTCTCTTTTGGAAGCGTTAGCATGAGTTGCTCTTTTCCGTTTCCTTTAGTAAGACGTATTTACACACAGTTAATTTTAAAGCAAATAATATAAAGTGCTGAACCAAAAACTACTTTTTACTCTTTATACACGCAAGAATTCTTTGTTTATTCATAGAAAAGTAGTAAACAATATTGAGTTTTGTCTGAAATTTATTTGAACGTGTATAACCTCAAAATTTACTTGCATTATAGAGGTAAGTGATTTTATAATAGATACTTGCGTACTTTTAATTATTTTAATACTTAATAGTTTATATAAAATACTTAATTTTACAGTAATTTTAACTTTATAACGATGGCAAAAGTGAAAAAAACTTCAAAAGCTACACAAAAAGATGAACCTGTGCAACCTCATGTTAAATTAACTAACAAGGTAAAGTTGAAGAAAAAAACTATGAAACGTGGAAAGAAAAGAAGAGTTGAGAAGAATTACAGCATTGATTCTGTTGAAAAAGCACTCCAATCAGTAAAGGAAGGAAGAAAAAGTTTGCGAGAAGCAGCAGAGAGTTTTGGAGTTCCCAAAAGTACTATTTCAGAAAGACAAAGAGTAATGCACCAATCGATTGTAAAAAAGGTACTCCTACAGTACTTAGTGTAGCAGAAGAAGAGGATATCGTAACATGGATATTGTATTGCTCTGAACGAGGTTTTCCTGTTACCAAAAAGCATCTACTTGATACAGTAAAGAAGTATGTAATTGACGCAGGAAGAGAAAATCCATTTAAAGACCATCGCCCAGGTTACAAATGGTACACATTATTTTTGAAGAGGTATCCCAACATAAGTATACGGACTGCTCAGGATTTGACAACTACTAGAGCTTCAGTAACTGAAAATGACTTACGACAATGGTTTGCCAAATTAAAAGAGTATCTTGAGAAGAAGGATTTATTGAAATTAGAACCAAAACGAATATTTAATTTAGATGAATCGTTATTTATGCTAGTATCTCCACATAACGATCAAGTTCTTGCTAAGAAAGGGGCACGAGCAGTATATAAGGTTGTTAGTGCAAACGAAAAAGGTAATCTCACCGTTCTTTTTACTGCTGCTGCATCAGGACTATTGCTTCCGCCTATGCTATTATTTAAATTGAAAACTGTTCCAAGAAAAGAAGTTTTGGAAAGAATACCAAGAGACTGGTCAATAGGCAATACCGATAAAGGTTGGATGGTACCTGATAGTTTTTATAAATATATGGTGAATGTTTTTTATAAGTAGCTAGTTGACAATAGCTATGAATTTCCTGTGATTGTGTATGCAGATAACCATTCATCTCACTTATCAATGAAGTTGATTCAGTTTTGTAAAGATAAACAAATTGAGCTTATAGGATTGTACCCGAATGCGACGCATTTAATACAGCCTGGATGTATCACTTTTCCATGTTTTGAAGGATAAATACAAGGAAGCTAACAATGCATGGAGAATACAGTATAATACAGTTGATGTGAAAAAACATATTTTTGCTGAGATTTCGGAGAAGGCTTTGGATTCATACGACTTTTCAAATTGTATTAAACATGGCTTTAAAGCATGTGGATTAGTCCCTTTAAATCCAGACGCAGTACAATACAATATTCTAAATAAGAACAAAAAAACGAAAGAAGATTTATCTAATAATAAAGGGGAAGCGGATGTTTCTGATAGCTTGACCAGCACCAGTGAAACATTATTTATTATATAAATTTGAAAAAGAATTACTATCCTCTGAAGTCATGGAAGCTTTCAAGAGAGACGAGCTCAAAGAAATCTGGACTGGAGATATTAAACTAGAAGATCTCTTCGAATGCTGGAAGAAGTTAAGAAATTCTTCTGGTAAATGGATCATCTGAATTTGACATTTATATACATATATATAATATCATAATTAATTTTTAACATGATTTTTTTAACTTACAACTTACAAGGTTATTTTTATATATCTTAATTTTTTAACAATATAAAATCTAAATTTTATTTCTCACCTTAGATAATATTTCAAGTAAAGAGAATGAAGATCACCAAAATAACCTTACGGTTAGTGAGGTCATTAATGTGGTAGATGATAATTCATTAAAAATTGATAATTTAGATTTAAGTAATTGTAGAATAGTTTTAATTGAACAAGACTATCAAGAAAATAGTTTAGTTAACTTCAGTGATCCAAGTAATTCTTTTGACACAATATAAATTGAGTCAATACCAATAAGTACATTAGAAGAGTCACAGCCAGGCAATATACAAGGTTGGTTATAAATATTGTTTTAATTTTGAATAAATTTATTATTATTCCTAAATGTATTTTTCAGGTGTAGTAAGTCTTCCGGATGAGGAAATCCCTATAATAGTGAGTTCACCAGTCACCGATAATCAGTTTGGCTACAATCAACCCTTCGATACTAGTACCACTTCTGAGAACAGTTTATCCAGTATTATAGACAATAATGAAGCACCAAATTCTGTGAAAGCATTGGATCCATTGGGGGAGTCACAACTAGACAATATACTAGGTTAGTTGTGAATAGTTTTAATTTTAAATATATGTATTATTAATATTCATAAATGTATTTTATTAGGTGCAATAAATCCTGCCGACCACACCGTAGACCACAATCAATCCTTCGATGCTTTTCCCACTCCTGAGGGTAGTTTTTCAACTACTTCATTAGATAATACAACCGCTACAAGTGAATTGGATGAATCCTTATGTGACAATTCAAAAGGTTGGTAGTAATTATTAATTCAATTCCGAATATGTTCATAAATATGGTTTATAAACATATTTTTTCAGGTGTAATCAGCATTAGTGATAAAGAGAGAGAAAATTCATCGGGTACGCTAGACCAGTTTGGTGAGAATAGTTTATTAACCCATTAACGTCAAATGTGCATGTTTGCACATGCATACATTCGACGCCCTTAAAAAGAATCAAATCGGTTCGAAAAAAAATCTGCAAACTACGTTTTCCGATAAATTTTGGTGAGTACTTCAGAATCCGAGGTGCAAAAGTTGAAAAAAACTTCCTTTATTATTATTTTGCGATTTTAAGGAAAAAAAATGTAAAATTTTTGCGATTATTTTTTGAAAAACCAAAATTTTAACAGGGAATCCTTTAAGCGGTAGGTCTGAATCCTACGGAAATCGTGCACAAACTATTTTTTCTTGAAAATCACACTCCAATGAGCATTAAAAATCAATATGGCGGATCCAACATGGCGACCGGAAGTCGAAAAAAGTAATGAATTATTGATTAATTTTTTACTCGAAAAGGATTAGCTTTACAAAAAAATTTATAGAACAAAAAGTGCTTAAAATTATCCAAGGAACATGTGTAAATTTTTTCTGAATTTTTTGAACCATTTTTGGATTTTTTAAAAAAATGGCCAAATCCAAAAAACCAAAAATGGCCTAAACAATCCTGCGAAAATTCACACATATTCTTTGGATAATTCTAAGCACTTTTTATTCTATAAAATTTTTTTGTAAAGCTAATCCTTATCGAGTAAAAAATTAATCAATGATTCATTACTTTTTCGACTTCCGGTCGCCATATTGGATCCGCCATATTGAGTTCCACCACAAAAATTTCTTAGAATTATCCAAAGAACATGTGTAAATTTTTTCTGAATTTTTTAGGTTATTTTTGGATTTTTTAAAAAAATGGCCAAATCCAAAAAACCAAAAGTGGCCCAAACAATCCTACGAAACTTCACACATGTTCTTTGGATAATTCTGAGCACTTCTTGTTCTATAAAATTTTTTTGTAAAACTAATTTTTTTCGAGTAAAAAATTAATCAATGATTCATTACTTTTTTCGACTTCCGGTCGTTATATTGGATCCGCCATATTGATTTTTAATGCTCATTGGAGTATGGTTTTCAAGAAAAAATAGTTTGTGCACGATTTCCGTAGGATTCAGACCTACCGCTTAAAGGATTCCCTGTTAAAATTTTGGTTTTTCAAAAAATAATTGCAAAAATTTTACATTTTTTTCCTTAAAATCGCAAAAATAATAATAAAGGAAGTTTTTTTTCAACTTTTGCACCTCGGATTCTGAAAGTACTCACCAAAATTTATCGGAAAACGTAGTTTGCAGATTTTTTTCCAACCGCTTTGATTCTTTTTAAGGGCGTCGAATGTATGCATGCGAAAACGTGCACATTTGACGTTAATGGCTTAAAGACTGGCTTAGATTGTAGTAATGAAACGAATAAACTTGAAGTAATTATAAGTGAATACACAAATTTGAAAAATGATTTTGTTAAAGTTATAACAGAAAATGCTAATGGAAAATTTTAAAATGTTATAAGTGAGTATAATTATTTAATTAAAATCTATATTATTTTTCCTACTTTTTTCTCTAAATGTGAAATTTTATTTTTTTTAGCTGATAAGGATTTAAATATATCTGAAAGTATGATGAAAGTTGTAAGGATCCAAGAATTTCAACCAAAATAGAAAAAAGTTCGGGTCTCTGAAGTTACAGTTAATAGCTTAGACACAGTTTTAGAAAGTTTTCAGAAAAAAGAAAATGAGAAAATTTTAAAACACAGATAAATTGAATTAAACAAGAAGAAGAAAGAAGAAAATAAAGTAATTAAGGATAAAGAACAAATTGTTAGTAGATCTTTTCAAGAAACGAAAAAACAACTAAATAAACAAAAAAAGGATTTAAGTACACAAATCAAAGTATTGAAAAAAGAAATCAAAGGTGCATTCGACAAAGAAAATATTAATACATTAGAAGAAAGATTAAATAATTTAATATCTCAATCAGAAGAAATTGATCGCGAACTAATAAATGTGGAAGTCCAATCACTGCAAACAAGACTAAAAATAAAGCAGAAAAATTTATAATAATTGTTAGAATTAAACAAAAGTTGTTTTCTTTAAAGAAATTATAATGTCATTTTTGTTGTGTAATTAATATAAATAAAAAAAATTGTGTTGCAACAATTAATTTGTACTTTTTTTTTTAGTAACAGCCATTTCAATATTATTAACACTTTCAGAACATCTAATATTAATTTAATTTCATAAGTTTTACAAAAATACAACATTTTATTTCAGATTGTTTTCTAAGAAGTATTTAATAAAATAAATAAACAATAATTCATGATCTATGCATAGTCCAGGCATTCGGTCATTGCCCAATGTTAAATTAACAGGAATTCCCAATAGAGTAAAAAAAATATGAGCGTATAGGAAATTAAATTTAAAAATGAGTTTCTTTTTCATTAAATTCGATCCTAAGTAGCGAACATAACCAAAAAAATTGGCAAAGTGTCCAAAAACGGGTTTTCGTAAATAACTAAAAAACTATAGCTCCTACCGAAGAAAGTTAAATAAGAAAATTGTAGGTATTAAAAATATCTATCAAAATGCTCTATTATAATTTATCGATATTTCTCGTATTTTTCGAGTTATATCGAAAAAACCGATAAAAATCGGGTTCTCTAAATCTCATTAACTATAACGTTTCTGTACTTGTTACTTGCGGTAAATATAGCTTATGGTAAGATAAAAAAATGCTTTTTTGAAAAATTAAAAAATATTGATTATTTATCGAGTTATCTGGATTTATTGAAAAAAAGGTGCTCTCATAAGTTCGTTAGATTTTCTCAGGGAATGGCGCTAGAGCAACGATTCAGGGCTTATTTTGTTCTTAAAGAGTTGTACTATCATGCTATTGAAAAATTGTATCGATTTTGTTTATTTAAAGGGTCAAAAAGTCAATTTGAAAATATTGCACTTTTTTAGACATGTTTTTATTTGAATAATTTTCTTAATTTTTATTTTGTGGAAATGACAGTTACGGGAATAGATTTCTGGCATTTTTTCACGAATTTTGAAAAAAAAAAAAAATTTCTAGGACTATCAGGAGCCGAGATAATTTTTTTTATTTCAAAAAAATCTGGAAGGCGAAATAAACGTCGTAGAGCACTGAGCTTAACGCATGTTAACGTTGAATGTCTATATTTTCAATAAAAAAATACTAGGATATGTTTCATTGGTTTGTAGTATTCGAAATTTAATAATAAAGTGCGAAGCGTGCGGACGCGAAGAGCGGCAGCTCTGGAGTTGCCGGTGGAGTGGGGGGAAGTGCTGCGCGCATTTCGTGCATTCAAAATGACTCGCGCTTGCTAAATCGTTAATATCTCATAATTCATATCATATTTATTCTTGCCTTAGAAGCTAAATAGACCCGGGAACACCTCATTTTTATTTACTTTCCCATATTTTCTGTACTTTATTCGACATTTAAATTACCTTTTACTATAACTACAATATTTGTCGTGCAATACCTCAATTTTTGCCTTATTAATCATATTAATATTATATATTTGTTGCTGGATTTTCCAATAATTTTTTCCATTTATTTTAAAATATATATGCACAATTATTTATGGCATTTATAACTATACTTGTTTATAATATTAAATTATAAATCCGAAAATTCAAAGCACTGAATTACTTTTCAAAGTTTTGAAACGTAATGGTATATTTGGTAGGGACGGAGGTATAAGTATGACGGTTATGAAAGAGCAGATGCATATAGCGTTGGTCTCGCAGTATTCTGAAATGTATATCTATATATACTGTATATATAGATATATATTCCTTACAGTCAGAATACTGCGGAGCAAACGCTGGCTGCGTAGCTGTAGCATTTCTGCCATCTAGGGGGGAATTTATGCAACTGTCTGATGACTAATACGACGACGATTAGGTTAGTATCCGATACGCTCTCATGTAGCGTCCTTTTATTTCATACGCTTCTTCGCAGATTGAACTATTTTAAATTTGTATCCTCCACCGTGTGACACTGGTTTTACCTGGAGAGGGTACATGCAGTGAATAATTTAAAAGCAGCCCCAGACGAGGAGTGGGGTAAAGGGACCAGAGCAGGTAGATGAACCTTGAAAATCACACGGAGCAGTTTGTTTTAGTTATTCGAGCAGAGCAGACGGTTAACAGCAGCATATCGTACTTCAAGTCTGTATACATTTAAAGTAACTCTGTATACATTGAAAGTGTAGTCCAGAAATCAATTTTTTTTTTTTTGAATATTTTAGTGAATAGTGACCAGTGCAATATACAACGTACGTGACGTACAATGGAAGAGACAATGGAAGAGACTGATCACGAAATATGCATTTTATGTAATAAGCAAATGGAGGAGAAAGATAAAATTCGCATCGGTGAGAAGGCTATAAATACTATTATAAAAGCAAGTAAAGAGATTGGAGATAAGAAACACTTAAAATGAAAGATGTAGCATTTCTCAATGTTCATAAGAACTTTCAAATTTTATACAGTAGACCTTCTCACATTAAAAGTGAGAAGAAAGCTATTTCAGAAAAATTGACACAATTAAAAAGAGATAACAAAGAAGCTCGCAAATTTAACTTTAGTTCATTATGCATTTTCTGTGGTTCTGATGCAATAACAGATACTCATAAGAAACCAATACAATTAGTTACCAGTGATGACACTAAAGCCAACATTTTAAAAGCATTGGAATCACGATCAGATGATGATGATTTTAATAAAAAGTTAAAACTACGGTTAAATTTTGCTGATGATGTACAAATTAAAAAACCTCCTTATCATGCTAAATGTATGCAGGCATTATACAAACAGAATCCTACGAAAATAATTGGACGACCAATAGATAAAAATATGTCTGCGGTGGTGCGTCACGTTATAAATCATATACTTGAGAATTCTGATGAGTCGCAGTTTTCTCTAAAAGAAATGATAGAAGATTTCCGTGATAATTTACCGCGCATTAGTCTCATAAAAAATCATTTGAACAATTATTTTGAAGATGACATCATTATTCACACAGTTCCTAACGATACAATAATATGTTTTATGAATAGACAAGGAAAAATACTTGACAATTGGTATAAAAAAAAGCCCCTACGGATGAAGAAGAGCGCCTTAGAATAGTGGAAATGGCTGCCAATATTATTCGTCAAGATATAAGAATTAGACACTATGATACACATTGTTATAACGCTCCAAGCTCCTTCTTAGATGATGTTGAAAAAGATGTTCCAAAAAGTTTGCAGGTATTTTTAAATACTGTTATTAAAAGCAACAAGCGTTGCTCGGAACGCACATCGGAAAATAAATGGTCCAAACGAGTTTCTACAATTGCGCACATTTTAATATCTTGCGTCAGACCTCGAACATTTTTGTCATCAATTTTATTAGGCTTGTCATCTTTTATACACAAAAAATTCGCTGCAAGAGGTCTATTAGATACTTTATCTTATTTGGGACTGTGTGCATCTTATTGTGAAACGCTGCAATTCGAATCATCTATAGTAAATGATCCTGAACAAATTAAAATTTCTGACGATGCCTTCATTCAGTTTTCTTTTGATAACGGGGACCACAATACAAATACGATTGATGGCTTTAAAACTTTCCATGCTATGGGCAGCATAATGTATGTCACTCCTTCTTCTGCTGTCACATCAGAACATGCAATAAAAAGATTAAGCTTTGTACCAACATCAACAGAAATTGGAAAATTTGGGTTTCTTCCTCTCAAGTTATTTGATAAAGGCACATCAATAGGATTACATGATATAACTGTACAGAATTTTGATCACCTTCGTGGTGAATTCGATATTTCCACTGCAGATTTTGTTTGATTACATAAAAAAAGTACACGTCCGCTTGAAACGAAAGGATGGAGTGGTTTTCAAGAAGAATGCCATGAAAATATTGATTACAATACATCAAGAATAATACCGATTCCATTCGTAAATCATCCTCCTACTGATTACAATACAATATTTATAGTTCTTGTCGAAACAGCGCAAAGATGCAAATCAAGGGCCAAGGAGCGCTGTTTTGTTACTTTCGATCAGCCTTTATACTTGAAAGCGTGCGAAATAGTTTCTGGTATAGATTCTGCAAATGATCCTTATAATTTACAATCAATTACAGTACGACTTGGAGGCTTCCACATGCTTATGAGTTTTTTAGGATCTATTGGATTTATTATGAAAGGTTCTGGACTTCAAGAAGCATTTTGGGTCTTATTTGCTGAAAAATCTGCTGAAAAAGCACTTCAAGGTCATGCTTATTCCAGAGCGATAAGAAGACATACAATAATTCAAGCATCATTTGCTGCTCAAATATTTCAAGAAATTCCTTTAAGTGAAGAAGAAATTTCTTGTTTGTCTCAATTTACAAAGAACATTAAGAAAGCAGATGGAGATTCGAGTGTTTGCTATGATGAAGTAATTCTTATTGAAAAAAGGTTTATTGAACAATTACGGAAAATTGAAGAAAGAGGCCCAACTTGTAAATTATGGATACAATATTTCATTATGATAAACATTGTAAAGCGTTTCATTGAAGCTGAACGTAGTGGGAATTGGGCATTGCACTTGCAATGTGTGAAAAGTATGTTGCCGTACTTCCACGCTAGTGGACATCACTTGTATTCTAAATGTAGTCATATGTACCTTCAAGATATGATAGCATTAGAATCCACAATGGATATTTTTGAATACGATAAATTTGCAAAGAGCGGCTTTTTTACGATCAGAAGGTCTGAAAAATCATGGTCTGGTATTTTTGCAGATATGACTATCGAGTAGGTTTTGATGAAGTCGATGAAAACTAGTGGTGGATTGACCCATGGGCGTGGAATTTCCGATAGTATTATTGCAAAGTGGATTTAATCTACCATAGCGTTGACTGAGGTATGTAATGAAATGGAAAAATTTTGTAACGTTTCGTTCGATACGTCAGAGCAACATATAGACACTCGTGTCACAAGAATAAAAAGAGACACGTCAGATTTGGAGAAAATGAATGAATTTTTCGAAAAGTACAATCCATTCGTACAATCAAAATTTGTAATGTCTATTTACTCTGGAATAGTCGGTAATGAAAGCAGAAACTGTTATAATGCGTATGAAGAAGGAATAAAAGTATTGCAGAGCCATATTGGAAAATCTTTTGGAAGTATAAAATCTTCATAAAAAAAATAATGACATCCAGTATAAAAATTGGAGGCGACGTCGTCACAATAAATCCGCTGTTAATTTTTCAGCGAATTTCTTTGAATTTAAAAAATCAAGAAGATATGAAAAAGTATCTGCAATATGAACTCGCACCATTCCCACTTTCTCTGTTTGATAAGAATGGAATGCGCAAAACGTCAAAATCCAGTTTTTATGACAATTTTGAGTGTTTACCTCAGCCTCCAGTAATAAATGCAAACGACATTTTTGTTCTTGACGGCGGCAGTCTGCTGCACCGTGTTGTTTGGCAACGCAACCTCCTTATCAAAGAAATTATTGATAAATATGTTCGATACGTACAACAATATAAGAAAGCAACAGTAGTATTTGATGGATATCCTGAGGATACAAGCAGTAATTTGAAAACGTGGGAGCGATTGAGACGGCAACGTAACAATGTATCTCGAGAAATTCATTTTGATGAGAACACAAAAATCACTGAAAAGCAGGCGAATTTTTTGTCAAATAATAGGAATAAGAAAAGGCTTATTAGTATGCTTTCTGTTGAATTACAAAATGCTGGATTTGAAACTAAGATAGCTGAAGAAGATGCAGATTCATTAATTATCGAAACAGCGGCAAATCTGACTGCAGTAAATAACATTATTATAGTTGGGGACGATGTAGATTTAATTGTACTCCTAATGCAATTGATTCCCAGTACAAAGAATATTTTCTTATTGAAAAAAGGAAAAGGACGAGATATAGATCAATGGTACTCCAATAAAAGCTTTAAATATCCAGAGTTATCAAAATATGTAGCTTTTTTTCACGCTGTATCGGGCTGTGATATAGTCTCTTCATTTTATAAACAAGGGAAGAATAAATTATTAAAAATATTTAATTCTAATTCTGATTATCTGAAATTAATAGATATTTTTTATAACAAAAATGCTCTTCATGAACAAATTACGAAGAATATGTATCAAATTATTTCTTTGCTATATTGCAATAAAATAGAAGGCACGTTCAACGAACATCGCTTTGAGTATTTTAAGCGATCTACATCTCGAGCTTCATTTCAATTAGAAAATCTTCCTCCAACTGAAGGAGCTGCCAAACAACATGCCTTCAGAGTTTATTTACAATTGCAAAAATGGTTGGGCAACGACGACTTCGATGTGACTCAGTGGGGCTGGAAAGTCTCAAATAATATGCTAATGCCAGTGTATACTACGAAACCCTTGATACCAGAGGAAATTATAAAAAAAATATCTTGTAGCTGTGCAGGTGCTTGGAAGTCTAAAGTATGTGGCTGTAAAAAAAATTTCCTCAAATGCACGAGCGTTTGCAAACACTGTGACTCAACTCACTGTGAAAATTTCGAAACTCCTGCTAAAATCGAAATAGATGAAGACTATCTTGATGATTTCGACAAATTTCTTGACGAACATATTCATCAGTCGGAATTTGAAAATGTTGATGAAGATTCTTCTGATGCTTTTAACATACTTCTTCACGAAAACGTGGAAGAAATAGATCAAGAAAGTGAATTAGAACACAATCGAAAGAAGAGGAGGAGAATTTCATTGAATAAATAATTTGTACATATTTCATACACTTGTGATTTTTTAAATAAATAAATTTATTTTTATATCTTTTTTTATATCTTTTAAAAGCGTCATACTTATACCTGCGTCCCTTCCAAATATACCGTTACATTTCAAAACTTTGAAAAGTAATTCAGTGCTTTGAATTTTCGGATTTATAATTTAATATTATAAACACGTGCAGTTATAAATGCAATAAATAATCGTGCATATATATTTTAAAATAAATGGAAAAAATTATTGGAAAATCCAGCAACAAATATATAATATTAATATGATTAATAAGGCAAAAATTGAGGTATTGCACGACAAATATTGTAGTTATAGTAAAAGATAATTTAAATGTCGAATAAAGTAAAGAAAATATGGAAAAGTAAATAAAACTGAGGTGTTCCCGGGTCTATTTAGCTTCTAAGGCAAGAATAAATATGATATGAATTATGAGATATTAAAGATTTAGCAAGCGCGAGTCATTTTGAATGCACGAAATGCGCGCAGCACTTCCCCCCACTCCGCCGGCAGCTCCAGAGCTGCCGCTCTCCGCGTCCGCACGCTTCGCACTTTATTATTAAATTTCGAATACTACAAACCAATGAAACATATCCTAGTATTTTTTTATTGAAAATATAGACATTCAACATTAACATGCGTTAAACTCAGTGCTCTACAACGTTTATTTCGCCTTCCAGATTTTTTTGAAATAAAAAAATTATCTCGGCTCCTGATAGTCCTAGAAATTTTTTTTTTTTTTCAAAATTCGTGAAAAAATGCCAGGAATCTATTCCCGTAACTGTCATTTCCACAAAATAAAAATTAAGAAAATTATTCAAATAAAAACATGTCTAAACTAGGGGGGCTGCGCCCCCCAGCGTGCCTTGGGCACGCCACCCCCCCCCCGGCCCCACACACACCTGCTCCTCGCTTCGCTCGTCGCCCGCCCCCTCCCTATGTAAAAACTTAGTTTCTACATAATAGGCACGACCGCAATACTCAGGAGAACCTTGTATTTTTATAAAAGCGAAAATTGATTAATAATGTCATTACGAAGGGCAATGCACTCATGATTTTGCATACTATTAGGGACTCGCCACAAATGGATCGTGCCATGCCGTGCCGTCGCCGCCCGGGCCGCCCCGTGCCATAGCGTGCCGAGCGCTTTTCGAATCGGAGTGCGCCGTCTATCAAGAGTATTGCTTCCGTGCTTCAAGCCCTTTTGGACATATGAGTTTGCCATCTGCAATCTTTGTTTATGACGAAAAAAATCAAGCATAGCCTGGATTGCTCCGAAATATTCTACAGGTAAAATCATTGTTAAATCATTGTAAATTTTGCTAATGTCAACATTATGTTAATTTTACGGTGTTATAACACTTTTTTTTTGTTTAATAGCATGGAATAGCATAGATTAAAATAAAAAAGCAACTCTTAACCTACTGTATGTCACATGGAACTGTTGTGTCCTCGTTTGTAATAAAATAAATAATAATTTAATAAATTAATTATTAATAATTATTAATTAATTGATTATTAATAATAATTAATAATTAATAATAATTAATAATTAATACTATTTAATTATTAATAATTATTATTAATTATTTAATTTAATTTAATAATAATAATAATTTGTAATAAAATATATTATTGTTCATGTTTTAGTAGACGTGTCTTGTTTATGCACATACTGATTGTCCACATATTAATTGTGCACACTTTAACATTGGTATATATCTATATATATAGATCTGTACCAATGCTATCTGTGCACAATAAATATGTGCACAATCCTTATGTGCACAAACAAGAACATGCCTTTTAGTAGATACACAAAAACCCACCATCTCCTGAGTTTTTTTTCTTTTTTTTTTTTAATATTCTAGCTATTATCAATAACGATACTGCTGTCACATGTAGTTTACAACACGTTAACATTTTTTCCATTTTACTTTGGTCCACTCTGTAAATTAATTATTAAACAGTATTAAACAAAACAAAAGTGTTATAACACCGTAAAATTAACATAATGTTGACATTAGCAACATTTACAGTGATTTAACAATGATTTTACCTGCAGAATATTTCGGAGCAATCCAGGTTATGCTTATTTTTTTCGTTATAAACAAAAATTGCAGATGGCAAACTCATATGTCCAAAAGGGCTTGGAGCACGGAAGCAATACTCTTGATAGAGGGCGCACTCCGATTCGAAAAGCGCTCGGCACGCTATGGCACGGGGCGGCCCGGGCGGCGACGGCACGGCACGGCACGGTCCATTTGTGGCGAGTCCCTTAAAAAAAAAATAGTTTCTGTTACCATATGGTAAACAGTAAAGCTAATAAGCGAAAAATTTACCGTCTAAAAAACATTAGTGATCGTCTCTTACAGACATGTTACCGCGCAATGGTTATCAAGTCATGTCATATTGTTCGTGTATAACGTATTACGTATAATATATAGATGTTTATGCAACGTAATGACAATGCGAGCTTGATTTTACGCAATTCGCAATAATCACAATAAACGATATAAAAATTACAACATCACATATTCACATGGGTAACGTGTATAGCATCGCCAATCATGTGATGGCGGTGACACTGCTGGCTTGTTGGCTTTACCCATGTGAGTGTGCGCGCATGCGCTGCAGCTCACCTGCTCGTCTCGTCTGGCTCGTCAGCTGATAGCTCGTAGCTTCTTTGCGTAAGCGACACGGCGCCGCGGATGATGCGAGAAAAAGGCTGGGCCGAACTTCTAGTGAAAAAGTTTCAGTGCGGAGTGAACAGAAGAAAGCTGCCTACTACGTACGTATTATCGCTACAGTGCTTGGCTTCCTATCTGGCTCTCACCCGCACCATGTCAACCATGTGCGCACGGCAGTCCGTCAGACGGCAGTCATCAATGTTTATATCTGCAGTCACTGTGTTTCCTAAATTGCTGTATGGATCGATATTGATGTTGGTCGAGTTCTCTGCTAATTGAGTTGTGGTCTTATCCTTGAGAAAGTATTATTTCAATAATACTAGCTCCTTTTTAATCTTGCAGGGTTTTCATCTTTTTTTCACAAGGATATTTTGTTAAACTTTGAGCAAGGGTCAAGGTAGTCTTAGTTGGAAGTTCACATGAGCTTTTTTGACTTTCAAGTATACAAATACCTTTCCTTTCTCTGAAAATATCTTCAGCTTTACACACGTCACCATATCATGCATGCTGAGGGATTATATACCATGTTTCAGATCTAAATAATCAGCAAGTGTGGAGTTACAGCATTTTCTGTGTGCTTTTTGAGGAAATTATTAAGAAAGAAAAGTAATTTCCTCCAATTTAGCTGATTGAGTATATCTGAAACTTAATGTACAATGCCTCAGCATGCATTGCATTGTGTATGAACATTCTTGTAAACCTTGAGAAAGGGTGAGGAGGTTTTAGTTGAGAATACACATGCGCTTTCTCGACTTTTGAGTGCAAAGATCCCTTTCCATTCCCTACAAGTATCTTCAACTTTCTATACATGATGGAATACATGCTGAGGGACAGTATATCAAGATTTAGATATGCATAATCAGCAAGTCTGGAGATATTGCAATTTCTGTGTCTTTTTCAAGAAATTTTTGAGAAAAATGTCATTTTCTCCGTACCGGCTGATTGAGTCGATCTGAAATTGCATACACAATCCCTCTGTATGTATTGTATTGTGTGTGAACATTCTGGTACCCTTTAAGTGAGGGTGAGGAGGTCTTAGTTGAGAATACACATGCGCTTTCTCGACTTTTGAGTGCAAAGATCCCTTTCAATTCTCTCAACATATCTTGGTAAATATATAGTGCTATGAGTGATCTTATCGACACGCTAACACTATATTGTGAGTAGTTTGCTGTGAGAATGTTTTCTCGTTTACTTTACAGCTAGCATCTATCCTGCAATAATTTCCTACCCCTTTGACAGGAGTGTGGCTTCTCTGTACTCCCTCCAGTGCCAAGTTATTCTTGTTGTAATTATGTTTTTGGCCTAGGGCAAAGATCTCCTGCAGACGACATCACGGCGTCCTAAACACCTGCAGTTACCGTTTTTTATTGGGACTATATGTTGGATTGATTGACATATTTTATGTGGACATTGACAACCTCTGAACTCGTTGAAAAAATTATCTGTTGAGTAGCTTACTGTAAGAAAGTTTATTGGCTTATACTTTTCAGCTAGTATCTATCCTGCAATAATTTCCTACCCCTTTGACAGGAGTGTGGCTTCTCTGTACTCCCTCCGTTGCTAAGTTATTCTTGTAATTATGTTTTTGGCCTAGGGCGAAGAGCTCCTGCAGAAGACAACACATCTTCATATAATTGTTCTTTCCTCGAGGGCGTCATTATATGACCATCACAAAGCAGGAGACTTTAAAAAAAAATAGGACCAAATTGGGAACGGCAACTTTGAGAAACTCAACAATGGCATTACAGTGGGTAACCTTGAGTGGAATTGAATGGAAGTTGATCTAGTCTGTATTTATTTTAATTCACTGTGACCACTTTGTGGTCTCTTCTTTGAATAATTATTATTTCAGTAATCTACTGCTTTCAACCATTACTATAGCTTCATTTTTTGTTTCAGGGTTTTTATTATCCTTTCAGAAAAAGCAGCAACTATAAGAGGCGACTGGTCAAATTTAACAGATCTATTCCTCATTCATTGATGTGGTTGATATTTACTTTGAGGATGTCTTTTCAAACTTCATTTAGAAGAACATAAGAATGATAGAAATCTGCTTTTATAATGCATTTCAGGCATCTTATGTATTTTTAAGCTGATTTTATCTTTTTTTTGTAGGTATAATTTAATAAAAAGAAAGAAATAAGTCATGCAATTTCTCAGATTTAATTCAGGCACTGCTTGTGTATTTTTTATAGAACTGTATTTTTATTTTTTTTATTAAATTACGTGTACTTTCAAAAAGATAGAGTCAACTCAAAAATACATGGAATGTCTGAGATGCATTACTGAAGCCGGTTTCTATCATTCTTAGTCTTTTGGATTAAGTATGGACACATCACCTCAAAGTAAATATCGATAACATTGAATGCTCAATACACCTGCTAAATCTGACAAGTGGCTTTTATATTGTAGGAGCCATATGAATTTTCTTATTAAGTTTTTAATTTTGGTCTGTATACTGTAGTGTAGTGTAGTGTGAGTGTGTCTCAAACTTCTATACATCTATAGCTTGTCCCGCCATAACAATAAATCTGAGTATGTGTAAAAATTGTGAAAAAAGTTATTTTAATCTGTAAAATTCAGTCGAATTGTAGTAGTTAATGAACAATGAGCTTATCCATTAACTACCAGTATTAATTGACTTTTAGAGGTTATAGTGAACTTTTCATAATTCTGACAGGTTTCCAGAATATTTATTTAAGCATACTTTATAAATCTTTTGGACAGGCTCACACTACATGGCCCTTCAGATTTCATAAGAGAAAACCTATTTAATTAATTAGGCTGAAATTTACAACATGAAAAGATAAATTAATCCTGCTCCTGTAATATTATAAAAGCCACCAGTCAGATTTAGCAGGTGTACTCATCATTCAGTGTTGTCGATGTTTAGTTGGCGTAAATGTGCTTAAGTATAAAAATAATAGAACTCTGCTTCTATAATGTATTTCAGGCATCGTATGTTTTTTTAAGCAAATTTCATCTTTCTAGAAGTAGGTATAATTTAATAAAAAAAATATCCGTGCGATATGTAGTCCATTATTTCACCGTGTTTATCGCACTTGCTACGCTCGTGCGCTAACCTCACGGTGCGATAATGAACTGCTTAGCGCATGGATATAGGCGTGACAGCGGACTTAAGGCAGACAGTGTTATAAAAAATTGTACGTACTAATGCGTTAAGTAACACATTACACGCCGTGAAAGGATCCTCGCTACGCTCGGGCCTTACTTTACGCCATGAAATAATGGGCCACTTATCGCACTTGTATCGTAATGTATTAGTACGATAAATTTTTTATCGATATTTATTCATTAATTAAAAAAACCTCTTTCAATTTATTGGCCCGCAGTTTCCTCAACCTTAATATGTTGATTCCTTTAATTAATATTTAATAACGAAATTTATAAATCTACGACTACAAAGAATTTTGAAGCGATTAAGTCATTGTTACTCCTGTAATCGTTGGATATACAAAAATCAATTTTCGTTTTTCAATTTTTTTCTAAAAAATTAACCAACAAAATGAATTAAAACATTACAGATTATATTTATTTATATTATCCATTATCATGATTTTTCTCAAAAAAATTGACCGTTTCATTTGGGAGTTATAAGCATCTAAAAAAAAACACGTTATTGTTAATAATTTTTTTAGAAAATATAGGTATTTTAATTCTCTTTCGAACGCTACCCATCCGATTCGAATAACTCGATCCTATCATTAACCTTTAGACTGCCGGGATTTGAAGGGCTTTAATCCCCTTAAAAAAATGTCCAAACCATGTCACTATATCTTAGATATAACGTATACAATGTTCCGATCACAGGTAGAGCCTATATTTAGGCTTTCCGGCAGCCTAGAGGTTAAAAAAAAAATCAAAAAGCAGTTTTGAGAAAAATCGAAAATTTGAAGAAAAAAAAAACACATCTCCCCAATAAAAAAAACGGATTTTGACCGGAAAATGAGACCTGCCCGGTCAAAATTGACCGAGTAGAAATTGAGATCTAGGCGTACACACACACACACACACACACACACACACACACACACACACACACACACACACACACACACACACACACACACACACACACACACACACACACACACACACACACACACACACACACACACACACACACACACACACACACACACACACACACACACACACACACACACACACACACACACACACACACACACACATTTAACATTATTGTGTAAAATCAAATCCTGTAAAGAAATAGCAAAAAAGCGACTATTTTTGATGATTTTAGCAATTATTTCGCTATTACATTGTTATATATTTCTATAAAATGGCTAAATTGATCTCCACGAGCAAATTCTCTTACAGTTAGTCGTAATACCTTTCCCAAATCGAAATAGTGTGCTACATTTTATAGCCCGCACTATTTGATAGAAAATTTTAGCACACGGCGACCCTGGTAAGAGAAGTATAGAAAATACTGTAATAAAAATTACAAATTTACAAAATACAGGGAACTGAAATGCGTTTCGTCCTTAGTCGTACCGGGTGGACTCATCAGGAAGATCCCGGTAGACTTATCTTCGACGACGAAAATAAATGTTACTTGGATTTATTTAAGGAAGTTGGAAAGTGATTTTATTTGTGGAAGCCAAGAAGTGGCAGCCACCTGGTGGATAAAGTAACAAAGATACAAATATAAATAAAATTTAGGCATGTTTGTAAACCAATGCCGTACGCTCCAATAATATAGTTCTATAAAATGGCTAAATTGATCTCCACGAGCAAATTCTCTTACAGTTAGTCGTAATACCTTTCCCAAATCGAAATAGTGTGCTACATTTTTATAGCCCGCAATATAATTGTTATATATTGTTCATAGAAAACAATTTTTCATGTAAAAAAGACGTGTTTTAATTAGTTTTAGCAGATGCATTAGTTGTTTTTTGACGTAAAATTAATTTTGTTTACATTATGTTCAAAAATCGATTTTTTCAAATTTTTATTTGCTCTGGCGTTTTTTTTTTTGGAAATAAATGATCGGACGCTTACGAACCAAATTAGTTTTTATAACGTTTAATTTTGCCGACGTTTCGGGAGTTTCGTATTACTCCCGTCTTCAGGGCTACAATGAAATTTTATAGATAGTAAGTTTTTATACATGAGAATTTTTAAAAAAATATAAATAATAAAATACCATTTCATGTCAGTTACATCACTTTAAAGTTCGTCAAGAAGTTTTAGTTTAAGTATATACAGAAAATTGTGAAAGAATGGACAAGGACAATCTGTGAGAAAAATGTACGGATGCTGAATTTAGTTAACAATAATATGAAAATATAGGAGAGATTATTTAATGTACGAATTTTAAACTTACGCCAGATTTTGTCCCTTTCACTCATTATTGCTCCGCAACTCATGTTGTAGTTTATTGGCGTGTGGAACAATACTGGGTGAAAATCGCAAAAGTCTGACGGAATTATGGAGCTATTGACTTTGATAAAAGAAGGGGGAGAGAGGAGAGAGGTGGGAGGTGCTACTTCATCGAAGGTATGATAGCCTGTTAAGAACGGGAGAGATGGGTAGAGTTTGAGGAAAGTGTGGAAGCGAATCTCATCAAAATAGAAAGTGGAATTAATAAATAATTTGGAAAATTAGAAGCATCTAGTTATCCTGTACAAAATTGTTTTATAAGATCTATTGTTTTTTTGTATGAATTTTTTAGGAAATTTAAATCTTGAATGCAATTGAGGGTATTGTCATAGAAGTAAATATTTAACATTTCTGAAAACGAACGTTTATAAAAATTCTTTTCTGTGTCTCAAATGTTAACTTTCTCAAAGTCGATTTTGTGTCCTGTTTTTTCTACGTGTGTCGCTAGAGCAGAATTTTCTGAGCATTGTTTAACAGCTCTAATGTGCTCGGTAGTCTGAGTCTTTAGTTTACGTTTGCTCATGCCTATGTATGTGGAAGTGCAATCATGGCATTTGATCTGATAAACAATACCGCTCGTGTGCATCTTGTCTGGACGGTCTTTACCTAAAGTTATTAAGTTATTGAATTTGTTTACTGATTGAAATATGGGAATCGTATTGTGTTTATGTAGTATGTGATTGATTTTTGGAGAGAGATGTTTGATAAAGGGAAGGACTATTTTATTTTTTAGAAGTACAGAACGGGGAGTTTTTTCTTTATTTAGTGTATTACTGGCAATGACTTTGAGACGTTTGTAGATGTATTTATTAATGATGTTAGGCGGGTAGTTATTACAGGAAAGATAATGCTTTACAATTTTTAAGTTTTCTTTGTGGAACTGCGAGTGTGAAAGCTTTATAGCTTTATCTACCAAGCTGTATATTATGACTATTTTTTGTGTTTCTGGGTGGTGAGATAGATAGTTTATGTAACGCCCTGAAGCTGTACTTTTTCTATACCAATTTGTAATAATTTTATTGCTTGTTCTTATGAGTTGCATGTCTAAGAAATTTATACTATTATTGGTTTCTCGTTCTATTGTGAATTGTAAGTTATTATTGTAATTGTTAAAGGAGGATAATATTTCTTCTATTTTGTCTTTCTTAACTATTAATAACAGTCATGCTCTGGCGTTTTTTATTTGTCGATCGATTCGGCTCGGTATAAGACTGGAGCTTACTTATAATTAGACGAGTATCTGGGCCAAAATTCGTTAAGATCTATTGGAAATTCGCTGAGATATTCCATAAACTTGACTACATACGAACGGACATACACACATACACCATAAAAAACGCCTAAAATGAACTAATTCTGGGTGAAAAATAGTTTTTATGCAAAAAATTGTTCGTTTTTGAAGTGTTACAATTTTCGCTCTAGTGAAAATATAAGGCTCTCCCGAGAAGCGGTCGTGCCTAAAAAATCGTTTTTAGAAGTTTAGTTCGTCTGGGTCTGATTGTACATGAAAATGTTAAATGGGACAAATATTATCTATAACTTTTGTTTGTATAAAATCAAATCCTGCTACGTTATAAACGAAAATCGGCGATTTTAGATATATTTAGGCGTTAAAAATCGTTTCTTTGGATTTAACTCGTCAGGAGGTGGTCGTAGCAAAAAATGTTTTCTTACTCGCCCACCCGAAAGTACGTACTTTCGGCCCGCATCTCCGGGCCGAAAGAGAAACTTTCGCATCCTATTTTAGACCAACCGCGCGCTCTGATTGGCTGCCGAAATTTCCTGACCCGCGGCGCTTGAGCGCCCGCGCGCATGTCTGACGAAAGATGTTTGTGCGGTGTGGAGGTTAGACACGTACGAAATAAACAGAGGAAAGTGCACAGATGACGACAAAAAAGAGTTAAATGAAATAAAAAGTGGTGTTGTTTGATCGTGGTCATTGTTTTTTCCTCTTGTTTCCTACACGTACTTTCGAGTCGTGTAGAAACAATTAAGTAAACGTACGGACGGAAGCGTTCGAAGAAATATGTTTGTGTGGTGTGAAGGTTAGACACGTACGAAATAGACAGAGGAAAGTACACTTGTGACGAGAAAAAAGAGTTAGTTGAAATAAAAAGTGGTGTTGTCTTTTTTAATGAATGTGTTTCTGATGCCCGCCCCGACCAGCAAAACCTCGGCTTCGCCTCGGTCTTGCAAATGTCGGGCGGGCATCAAACCATCTGTGTAACAGCGAAAGTAGCAGACGGCCAAAAAACCAGCTCTCCACGCCGGGTCGAAAGAAAAAATGGTCGGTAATATCGACTGAGCTACCCAAAGCGGCCGACAGAGGCAGTACTATCGAGCGGGTCGAAAGAAAAACTAACACTCAAACGTCTCAAACACAGCTAGCAGACGACAACGCAATTTTATCAATTATTTAACAATTACAGAACGTACTTTCGGCCGGGGAGTAAGAAAAATAGTATACAATACTTGGACCGGAAATTGGATGCCCTGGCCGTGCGTCATGACGCCCTCGGCTTCGCCTCGGGCGTCATACCACGCACGGCCCGGAAATCCAATTTCCGGCCCACGTATCGTAATGTACTATCAATATAGAAAAGTTTTGTTTTAATATTATCTCTAACTTTTACATTTAAAATTTTTGTGTAAAGTCAAATTCTGCTCAGTTATAAACGAAAATCAGCCATTTTATGTACATTTAGGCGTTAAAACCCGTTTTTTTGGATTTCACTCATCAGAAATTGATCGTACAAAAAAATGTCGAATAGAAAAAAGTTTTGTTTCAATATTATCTATAACTTTTGTATTTAACATTTTTGTGTAAATTCAAATCCTGTAAAGTAATAGCAAAAAAACGACTATTTTTGATGATTTTAGCGATTTTTTCGCTATTACATTGTTAAATATTGTTCATAGAAAAAAATGTTTAATGTAAAAAAGACGTCTTTTAATTAGTTTTAGCAGATGCATTTGTTGTTTTTGACTTAAATTTAATTTTGTTCACCGTATGCTCAAAAACCGATTTTTTCAAATTTTTATTTGCCCTGGCGTTTTTTTATTTGTCGATCGATTTGGCTCAGTAGAGAACTGTCAGTTACTTATAATTAGACGAGTATATTCCCCAAAGCCCGTTTGGATCCGTCGAAATTTCGCTGAGATAATCGGGTTACTTGATCACATACATACGTACAGACATACATATATCTCTGAAAACGCTTAAAATGTACTTCTTTTGGGTGGAAAATAGTTTTTATGTTGTAAATTTTCAGAATTTGAAGTGTTACAATTTTCGCCCTGACGAAAATATAAGGCTCTCCCGAGAAGCGGTCGTGCCTAAAAAGTGCAATATTTTCAAATTGACTTTTTGACACTTTAAATAAACAAAATCGATACAATTTTTCAATAACATGATAGTACAACTCTTTAAGAACAAAATAAGCCCTAAATCGTTGCTCTAGCACCATTCCCTGAGAAGATCTAACGAACTTATGAGAGCACCTTTTTTTCAATAAATCCAGATATCTCGATAAATAATCAATATTTTTTAATTTTTCAAAAAAGCATTTTTTTATCCTACCATGAGCTATATTCATCGCAAGTAACAAGTATAGAAACGTTATAGTTAATGAGATCTAGAGAACCCGATTTTTATCGGTTTTTTTTATATAACTCGAAAAATACGAGAAATATTGATAAATTATAATAGAGCATTTTGATAGATATTTTTAATACTTACAATTTTCTCATTTAACTTTCTTCGGTAGGAGCTATAGTTTTTAAGTTATTTACGAAAAACCGTTTTTAGACACTTTGTCAATTTTTTTGGTTATGTTCGCTACTTAGGATCGAATTTAATGAAAAAGAAACTCATTTTTAAATTTAATTTCCTATACGCTCATATTTTTTTTACTCTATTGGGAATTCCTGTCATCAGTTGTCTATAATGCCTGGACTAGCATGGATTCGGTCATCCTGGAAGTGTTAACTCCGTTAGTTTTAGATTGTCCCAGTATTGGCTTATCCTTATATTGGATGGCCAAGAGTATATAAGCTGTGTCAGTCTACCGTTCAAATGACTCTTTACGAAGAGTTCGAATTACAAGGCTTGCGTTAAATAAATGAATTTTGTTTTAAGGATTTATTTTAAAACATATAATAGAAATAATTTAAATTATTGGATTTATTATTTGATGGGACATGTTATTTGTCATGTGATTTATCACATGATTTATCATATAATTTGTCATATTATGATGTTTCATATGATAAATCATATGACAAATCATATGATAAATTATATGATAAATTATATGATAAATCATATGATAAATCATATGATTTTTTTCAGTAGGGCTTTTCTCTAACGTCAGTTTCTCATCCAATATGCAGATTCTTTCCTTGTCCATATCCCATTTCTAATCTCTTTCAAACTCTTCAGTATTAACCAGAGCACTCGCCATCCACCTACAGAAAAACTGCACTGATTTATTTTCTTTCTCATACATTTTTCAATTTATCTGCTTATAGAGGTACCGTTGTAGTCCTTTACTTTTTTTACTAGTAATGTTGTGTCCTATTTATCTCAACTAACCTTATTGCTGTTCTTTCTCTTCTCTCTCTTTGCTTTCTTTCTCGAGCTTCCACTATTTCCTCTCTTAATAGTATCAAGGAGCGCGGGAACGCTCCGAAGGCAAGTATAGAAGAAGCCTGAAGGAGCGACCCGTGCTATATACATATATACATTGAAATGGGTGTGCGAGAAATTTAATGCGCCTATACACTTCTGCATTAGTTTAAACTATATAACATATTACTATCAATTGAAAGCCATTTCATTGCTCTACTCAAATCAAAAGATTTTATTTAAAAAGATTACCTCGTGCAAAAGATATAGAGAGCTGAATTTTTAGGCACGACCGCTACTCGGGAGAGCCTTATAATTTTACCAGAGCGAAAATTGTAAGAATTCAAATACTGAAAAATTAATGTGTAAAAACCATGTCCACTCAGAGCGAGTGCGTTTTAAGCGTTTTCTGAGATGTATGTCTGTACGTCCGTATCTACTCAAGTTTCTCGATTATCTCAATGAATTTTCGACCGATTTCATCGGGATTGCGGGAAAATACTCCTCTAATTATACCTAACTGCTGGTTCTATATTGAGATAGATCGATGAAAAATTTTTCAAATGCGAGCACAAAGAAATATCTCAAAAAATCGATTTTTAAGCCTAATGTCTAGAAAAATTAATTTTAAGCTAATATGTACAGGTCTATCTGCTAAAACTAGTTAAAATACAGCTTTTTTATGTTGAACACTTTTTTGTACGAGCAATATTTGCCAAGATAACTGCGAAAAACGGCCAAAAATGGTCAAAAATGAATGATTTTCGGCTATAACTTCTCAGGATTTGATTTTACACAAAAATATTAAATACAAAAGTTGTAGATAATATTGAAACAAAACTTTTTCCCATTTAACATTTTTTTGTAAAATCAACTCTTGACGAGCTAGACTTATAAAAACGATTTTAAACGACAAAATACACATAAAATGAACGATTTTCGGCTATAACTTGTCAGAATTTGATTTTTCACAAACATGTTTAATACAAAAGTTGTAGATAATATTAAAATAAAACTTTTTCCCATTTAACATTTTTTTGTAAAATCAACTCCTGACGAGCTAGACTTATAAAAACGATTTTAAACGCCAAAATATACATAAAATGAACGATTTTCGGCTATAACTTGTCAGGATTTGATTTTTCACAAATATGTTTAATACAAAAGTTGTAGATAATATTAAAATAAAACTTTTTCCCATTTAACATTTTTGTGTAAAACCAATTCCTGACGAATTAGACTTATAAAAACGATTTTAAACGCCTAAATATACATAAAATATACGATTTTCGGCTACAACTTGACAAGATTTGATTTTATACAAAAATGTTAAATATAAAAGTTGTAGATAATATTTAAACAAAACTTTTTTCTATTTAACATTTTCGTGTAAAATCAACTCCTGTCGAGTTAGACTTATAAAAACGATTTTAAACGTCGAAACATACATAAAATGGATGATTTTCGGCTAAAACTTGACAGGATTTGATTTTACACAAACATGTTCAATACAAAAGTTCTACATAATATTTAATCAAAACTTTTTCCCATTTAACATTTTCATATAAAATGGATTCCTGACCGCTTAGACCTATAAAAACGATTTTTAATGCCTATAAATACACCTGAAATAGTCGATTTTCGCTTATCATACAAGAATTTGACTTTCAATAAAACTGTTAAATACAAAGCATGTAGATATAGTTTAAACAAAACTTATTCCCAATTAACATTTTTATGTACAATAATTACTGGATCATCTAAACGTATAAACATGATTTTTAATACCCCAATACACGTATAGTGAATTTTCGCTTAATATTTCACAGAATTAGATTTATACAGAAGTATTCGATACAATAGCTCTAAATAAGATGGAAAAAATCGACATAACATTCCAAAGATAATATAATTACAAAAACATAATAGTAAGATACAAAATTACATTTGTTTACAATATTCAATGGGATAAACACATTAGAAGAATAATTAAAGAAACAAAATATCTATTTCCCTGTTTTCTACAAAAAGATTTTTAATAACAAATTTAAAAAATTTGATATAAGATTACCCAGCTTAACCTACTATGTTCCCAGGACCTAAGCGATTGAACTAAAAGAATCAAAATTGTGTAATATTATATAAGTACATGTTAAAGGAATATCATATATACAAAAAAAAACTTTTGTGTAATGTATGAGCTATAAATGTTGTAGTATGGTAAATTTCAATGCATAAAGAATGCAATGTTCTAGCTGACTCAGTCTTACAGCATGTAGAAAACTATTAAATAGGCAAGTCTCACTGGGTAGAAGTCTGCGAAATACATAATGATGTATTTTAATACAACAGATACCCTGAAGCGAGTTCTTACCCCCTGACTAAACTTAGAAATTAAATAGACGAGCTAATATTACCAGGGACAACTACCTACCCTTATCGCATTTAACAACACACACAGCACTTACATAATATTTCCCAGTTCCTATTACCTATCCCTCACACTTTAAAGCACTAACACTCGAAGATCACTTAGAGCTGCAGAAGTTGCAAAATAGGGCTAGACGATCTAGGCTGGCACTACTCCATGGATGCCAGTCTGCTGAGAATCATCTAACAGCGATCCACTGTGTCAGTAGCCACACCACCTAGGAGGAAAGTACTGACAGAGACCGTCAATTGTGTTTCAATGTCAGGGAATGCCTCAGCCTAGGGATCAGCAAAGCGCATGAACAGCAGATCAGTTCCTATTCTGGGGGACAAGCGAGGAGAGTTGAGCACCGAAAAACCACATACGACTAATAAGTAGATGACTCAAAAAAACATACCATACAAAAGAAAAGTCTGCAGCAATGGCTGTTACCCTTAAACCGTTGTTTCACTGAAGACGCTGAAGACACAAGCAGCAGCTTAACTGTACACATAGTCACTAGTGTAAGAGCCAAACAAGGAAAGTTGAGCACCTAAAAACCACATATAATTAATAAATAGATGACTCAGACAACATTTCCACACCCAAGAAACAGTCTGCAGCAGTGCCCGTCGTTTACACTACTCTCGCTGCCACAGATACCTGCAACAAGCGAAAGTACCATCAGCTCACCCATCAGAGAGGTTAGGAACGAGAAAATGTTTACTAAATCTGCTCTCGCCGCTGACACACTTCCTTCCCATTTCCGACGAATCATCGATAATCGACGAACACGATGAAAGGGCGAACACGATTCACCAGGGCGGCATACTACAGCAGCCACAGTCATCGTTGGGGACGCCGGGAGCCAGATGATTCAATTGTTGACAACACACACCATGGACACATGTCCGCCACGGCTGACGGCACGCCGCACTACTCAGCAGTAGCAGAAAGCGCATGCGATCATATATATAGATAGGTACCTAGCGTAGCCGTTACGACTGCTGCAGTATAAGTATTCATGCACGCAGGTCGCAGGGCTAAGCCAGATTGCCGTTGCCGAATGCATCAGTATTGAGCATTCTCCTTCTGTTTTTCTTCTTTTCGCGGTATTAGTGTATATATATGCATATGTGCGCAAGTATTTTTTTGTAATTGAGATTGTATAGGTATATGTAGTTAGGAACACCCGTGAGTCCGTGAGCAACTAGTTTTTTATTATTATTATATATTTAATTTTTTTTTTTTATTATAAATATCGGAAGTGTTGCAATTTTCGCTTTCATAAAAATACAAGGTTCTCCTGAGTATTGCGGTCGTGCCTATTATGTAAAAACGAAGTTTTTACATAGGGAGGGGGCGGGCGACGAGCGAAGCGAGGAGCAGGTGTGGTGTGTGTGGCGGGGGGGGGGGGTGCCGAAGGCACGCTGGGGCAGCCCCCTACACTGAGAAGCAGAAAGAATAGCTACCAGACCGCGAGAATAGCTCGGACGCAGAATGTTGACATGGTAGTTTAGCTCGGAAAAGGCGTAGTAGCTGAGCCCTGTGGCGCAGCCAGCGCGCCTTGGGGTATGGCCAGCGTACCTTTATTTTTGTTTGTGTCCGCGCGAAGGTCACGTGACATGAAAGAGCACAGCCAGCGCTCTCAAAAGGCGTAGTCACCACGCTCTTTGGGGAGCCGCTACTAGCATAGGGTAAGGCTAGTAGCAGCGCTTTCTGCCTCTCAGTGTAGTTGTACGTGCAGTTTCCTTTCCGAACTTTTCTTCTCCTTATTCCGATATGCGGTTTGCGTTTAATTACGACACTTCCGGTTGTCGTCTATCTTACGCTTGTATATCTATATATATATATATATATATATATATATATATATATATATACACACCCGTATGGCCGTATCTGGTCGACGCCTAACCTTACATATAACATATCAGTATTTTTATATACAAATTTTATCATATAGTGAGTTATTTAATAAGAAATATATTTCAAAGATCTCATATATTACTTTGGTGTACGAGATAGCGCCTTATTGATAGGAGGCGTCGATGTATGTTACTGTACGTCACCGTACGTTTCCGCAAGTTTACGTACGATTCGATACGATTCGGTACGTTTTGGTACGTTTTCGTATAAAATGTCCGAATCCTAATCAAAACGTACCGAAACGTACCGAATCGTACGGAAACGTACAGAAACATAGCGACACGTAAAGGAACGTGCCGAAACATACGATAATTTACATTGTAGTACCGTTTATTTTTTCCATTCGGGATCAACAGAATTTTTGTTTTTTGTACTTCAATGATGTACTAAGTATAATGATAATGTACTAAAAATCAAAAACATATTTCTAAAGTACAAAGTTGGATCTTATAACGAGAAATTGAGTAATCATCGCTTAACAATATTATCGTTGATGCAATATCAAGGAGCGCGGGAGAGCTCCGAAGACAAGTATCTGTCCAATGTAGAAAAAGCCTGAGGGACGACCGTGCTTCATATACATTGAAATGGGTGCGCGAGAATTTTACTAATTTTTTACGCCTTTCAATTACGTTCTTTTAATATACATGAATATATCAACGGATAGCTGCTTTGATATACTACATGTATAAAAAATTTCAATTAAAAATATGCCGCCGTTTTCAAGTTATGTTGATATTAAAAAATTCGAGGGCTTCGAGGGCCGATTTATTTTCCTTTGCGCTTTCTTTCAGACCTACTCGATCAGCTGTTTTGTTCCGACCATATATATAGCCATACTTCTCCACAGTCCACAGATCTGTGAGAGAAAGCACACACACACACACACACACACACACACACACACACACACACACACACACACACACACACACACACACACACACACACACACACACACACACACACACACACACACACACACACACACACACACACACACACACACACACACACACACACACACACACAGAACCATCAAAAGTGAAGGAGTGACGAGTGTGATGATGATAATATATAGTAGAAAAAGACACGTGAGAGAGAGAGGGGGAAAGACACGTGAGAGAGAGAGGGGGAGAGAGAGAGAGAGAGAGAGAGAGATGTTACAGTATATGTTTTTATTATAACATAACCTCTACTCTATCTATCTAGTTTTTGTTAAAGTTTTATGCAGATATATAGAGAGAATCATTTTCATTTTGTATGAGTAGGTTGTAGCTAGAATATATCTCAATAAATTGGAAGGGATTCAGATAAGTAGCAAACTTTTATTTATGAAATCTTTTTTTATATTGCAGAGTATTAGTGTTACGTTCGAGGATTGTTTTTAATTCTTGAGCTTGTGACGGCAAAAGGGAAAATCTTCTGCTTACTTTTACGCTGGCGAGCGTGTAGCGCAGGTTGGCTGGTTTCTTCAGTTCCTTGGAGGGTGTGCTGGGTCCTCGGGTCGGCGATAACTCCGTTGTGGTGCTCCGTCCTCGGCGCAGTTGCCTGGAGTTGACCCTTAGTATGAAGACCTGGACACCCACCAATCCTGGTCCCCGCTGTACCCGAGAGTGGCAGTGAGAAGTCCTCCGGTCCTCTTTTTCCTGCGGCTGCTGCTTCCTGGTATTAGTCGTACGAGGAGCGGTTTCATCTCGCGAGTATGTTTTTTCGTATAACTTTTTATGACTGGATCTTCCGCGATAAAAAGTTCAAAATTACTCGCGATCAAAGAAAAGATCTGTTTGCATAAAAATTGCTGATATTTGGATTTTATAAATTTTCAGACTAAAATAAATTGCAGAAATTTCCAGAATTTGGACAAGTTAACTTTCGGTATTAGTTTTAGGCCCGTGGATGTTTCTGAAGGATGGGTTGGCCAGGTCTCACAGTGACAACGAGTACGAAATGTAGTAAACTTAAAAGTTTATTGTCCGAAAGTTACAGAGTGCGGAGTACAGATAGAATCGACTGCCTTGTTCGCGTGGTCATACCCTTCTGCCTCTAAAAAGAAATGCCTCGCTTAACTCAGCTCTCCTTCGTCGGCTCCACTTCTTACTCCGCCGAAAATGGGGGGCTGGCCAGCTGGGCTTACCTTGCTGGTGTTCTACGGCAAGCCGAATCTGCATTCGGTTGGACCAGTGCGAGCAGGCAAAGGCTTATCGCCCGGAAGTTAATGTTTTGGTTTCAGATAAGATAGAAGGCGGTGATGCAAATGAGAATGGAATTTTATTCGCATGGTGTGATTGTTCATATGTGCAATGCTTAAAAAGTATTTCCGCTCGTATTGATTGATTTTGTATTAATTTAATTCAAATTGCAAAATTTATTTATTCTAATTTTTGTTTGATTTAACTGCAGTAATCACTATGAAAGGATACAATTGATGCATTTCAATTTTCCGAAAATTAATTGCTATGATTTATATAATTTTGACAATATGCGTTGATCAATTATGGTGATTGTTTATAAAAAAAAAAATATATAAACTAAATAGTAACGGTTACGAATATATGGATGGTTAGTGCGAATTCAAATAATGTGACCTTTGGAAAAAAGAAATTATGTTCAGATAAATTATTCATTTATAATCATATATTCAGGCGTGTGTATGAGTATGTGAGTATTGACCTTGAAAATAAAACATATATAGAGAGAGAGCATGTAAGTGAGTAAGTATATGAGTAAGGCGTGTATATAGTCCAGAGGTATATGATAATATATATTTTTTGCCTAGGGAAGGAAATAGAAAATTTCCTGGACGTTACACCCCCCTGGCAAGTCCGAGAGCACGCGCAGTTCAGTCCCGAGATTGCGCGGGGTCTCGTGACTTAGACGGCAGGAGCGTACTCGCGCGAGTGTAAAATGGTGTTCTCAGATCAAATTGAGTCGTACTTCGCGTCAATGGATTTTCCCCTAATTTTGGGTGCATACCGAATTGATAAGTAACATTTTCGCGAGCTGGGTTATGTGGAATTGAGTTTGTTTCATGATAGGATGTCCGTTCTCTCAATCGGAGGTTGTTCATAGGTGGGGGTAGATTGGAATTCTCGTCGTTGTTTGTATCGTTCGTTTTGTTGTTGAGGTTATTTCGACCAAGGTGTAACAGAAAGTTTGCGCATGCACTTCAGAAAGCTCCAAGTAATTTTAAATTCCATCCGTATACGGTAAAAAGAGCGTATTCGTGTAAAACTGAACTTGCTAAGTATTTTATTGCTCCGAAAATTAACCAAAGAGTCATGAAACCTGCACTTACTGATCCGAAAAGTATGAAGTTTCTCCAAATTTTCTGAACGGTAGTTTCGATAACTTTATTAATCTGATTATTATCCATTAAATTTAGAATATTTAAGTCTCCGCGTTGCGTTTCAGCACCCGTTGCGCCTCTCGCGATTGTGTTAAGTATGGCCGGCTTTTCAGCAGGAAACAATGCGGCTTCGCGAAATTTGTCTAGGTCTTCCTGTGTATATATGCCATTATCTATAAATGTTCCAGGGTCTTTATATTTCCAGGTAGGTGTATTTAAGGGTTGAAGAATCTGTGATTGAGAAATTTCTAAGGGATTAGGGGTGAATCGTAGCCATTGTTCTCCTACTTGGTGAATTGTTGGCAAAAGGGGATTGCAATCACGTTGCGTGCCGCGTCTGGTAAGTATATGTGAGGCAGGAGTAAGAAAGTATGATTCATTCTTATACGCAACAGGGATCTCGGCGTAACAGCCCTCTGTGTGTCTGACTTTAGCACTTATCGCCTCGCAGCGAACCAAGTGCGCTACGTCACCTGCGATAACGGCGGTGTAGCCCTCAGATTTCATCAAGTTGAATGCGAATTTATCCGGGTCCTGAGTAGCTTGTGCCAGAATATTTTTTATGACTTCTCGTTCTAATGTGCATCTATGCATTACAACGTCACGGTATAATGCAACAATTTCGTGTTTCATGTGTTGAGAGAAAAAATTTAATTTCGTGTCAAAGTATGTATTTATCAGAATATCCTGCGCTCTTAATTTGTTTCGTGAAGTGAAAGAGTGATTGGGTAAAGTTTCTAATATATATAATTTCGGCTGTTCGGTATGTATGAGGTTGTACCCGCATACAGATTTTTGGCCAGTGTTAGTAAATGCGAATTTCGGTCCGTCCGTATTATTGGAAAAATAAATCTCTGGGGCAAGAGTCGTGTTATCAGTTACTTTCGCCGCATGGCCTTCGTATAAAATTACATAATGGTCAAAATCACATTGGGATCGCGGTTCATAATTCCAAAAATTATACATTTCATCAAAGTCGATACATTTGCCGTCCGTGTATCTACAGCGCGTACCAGACCGGAATATAATCTCATTACGTTCTTTGTTCGCCGTAGCCTCGTGGCTCTGTAACGTTATCTCGAGTTTGGCCGTCACAATGACGTTATCGTATTCGTTTTCTTCCGTCGCCTAATATGTACCAGTGCAGACTCCATCTACGTTAACTTTCCCTGCTATGGTGACCGATCGTCTATTCGTTGTATTTTCAGCAAGTTTTTCGATCATTGCATTACCGAATTTAAAATGTCCGAATTTATGTAAGTCAATACATGCCTCGCGGCTTACCGGTAATATGTATGTAGAGTCGCCGTTTTTTACCTGACTCGAGTGGGAGTGCATGCCACAGTGATGAATTTTTCTATCTACCTTAATTTTACATTGTGTGACAGTTGCAGAATCATACTCAGTGTATTGTAATAATTATATATATTTTGTTTCCATTTGTGGGGTCACATTATTGAGGTCGCACTCACCTACATGTCGCAGTGAGACTGTTGTTATATTCGGCGGTGAATTGCTGGCGCAATCGAATGCTGTTATGCCGAGGGCGGCGTTGACCAATGTTGCACCAATGAAGATAAGAGCCGCCACTCTAGCTGTCGGAAGTTGAGGATGGTGGATCATATTGCTGCTCGCTGTTCTCGGCTGCATCTGTAATAATTGATTCGGCAGTCTCACTTGCGTTTCGCAATTTTGTTAATCTTAATTTATTCGGATGAATCACTCTAACCTTATTTTTGAATGATATTTCTATATTTTTGCCCTCGTTTAATAATCTAAGAATTTTATGTGGGCCTGTGTATTCAGAGTCAAAGGAACTTCGCTTTGGCTCTTTCAAAAGCAAAACGGAGTCACCTACCTTGAATTTGCAAGGGTTTAATCTTTGGTCGTAATAACGCTTGGATCTTCGTTTAGCATTTATAAGGTTTTCGCGCGCGATTCGTTGCGTTTCTACAAGTTTTTCGCATAAATCTGTTAAATATTGTGCGTAAGTCTCACTGAGATTCTTATCGATCGGACAGCGAGTGGATGGCACGCGGGCAATTTTTCCGAACACACACTCGTATGGGGTGAGTTTGGTTCCTTCGTGAACGCTGGTGTTGTAAGCAAAGGTCGCATAATTGAGCCATTCATCCCATGTGTCCTCACTTTTCACATAACATTTAAAATACTGTTTTAACACATGGTGCATTCTTTCCACAGAGCCGTTGCTCTGAGGGCGATACGCTGTGGTTGTACAAGTTTTTACTTTACAGATTTTCGCAATATTTTTAAAAAGGCTACTCGTGAAGTTCGCGCCTTGGTCCGTTAGTAAGATTTTGGGTGAGCCAAATATATATACTAAATGTGTTAGAAACGCGGTCGCGATTTCGCGTGAACCCGCTGCTTGTAGAGCTGCGGCAACTACAAATTTTGTGAGCAAACATTGCATGGTTAATATATACAAATTATCTTTTGGTGTACGCGGGAGAGGACCAACGATGTCGAGGGCGACCTTGTTAAAGGCTGAGCCAGGTGTGTCGGTGAATACCATGGGTTGGCGAACCTTTTTGCGCACTAATTTATTTAGCTGGCAGATTTTGCACTGCGCGATGATATTTTGTATTTGAGATTTCATACCGGGCCAATAATAATCCTGGCGTATTCTCGAATAGGTTTTAGTCACCCCTTTGTGGCCGTTAAAGGGGGCTTCGTGTATGTCTCTGATAATTTCTGTCCTATCTTGAGGAAGGGGCGTTTGAACTAGACCCAAGCATACTATTAATTTAGTGGGTTGTCCCTGAAGAATGTCCTTAAATTTCCTTATTAACGTTGCCCAAGAAAAGTCGTCTAGAAAATTAGTTTTGGCGATGCGTATGGTGCGCGGGGAGCATGTGAGTATAAAATCTAGAAAAGATGCTAAAGCATCATCTAATATTTCCTCATCTATCCTCTCTTGGAGGTGTTCTTTGATTATCAGCGCGACCATATATTTACCGCAAACTTTGGTGGTTTTTACGCGGCCTAGAGTACAATCCTGAATGATTGGGAGTCTATTTTCTACCTGGAGTTCCTTCGCGCCTACACATAGGGGTTGGTTTTTCTTGGTGACGAAATAAGCAGAGTGGTCTCTCGCCATTGTGAATTTATCACGAATTTCGATGATGCTAGGAGTAGGGCTGGGTTGAAGCTCCTGTTCCCGGTTAATTTCGTAAGGTACAGTCGGTGCGTCAAAAACGTCGGGGGTGAGTGACACGTTGAGGGGTGGCCGCTTGCGTAGTCGGACCGAGCCTCTATCGTGAGGTTAGGTTGAGGGATGATTGTGGGAGGGTGTGTACTTTCTCTGGAGCTAGAAATCAGCGCGAAGACTCGGTCTACCTCGACCATCGGTGGGTTACGGGACAGCGCGTCAGCAACATAGTTCTGTTTCCCGGGTTTATAGACCACGGTGTATTCGTATTCACGTAATTTAAAATAAAATCTTTTCAGGCGCGCGAAGGCTCTTTAAGTTTGTGTATCCAAACGAGGGGTTTGTGGTCTGTAATAAATGTAAATTTTCGGCCATATAAACAATGACGAAACTGGAAAGCCGCGTCGAGCATCCCTAGTAATTCTTTTTCAATTGTAGAATAATTTACTTCGGCGTTTTTCAAAACTCGTGAAAAATAAGCTACCGGTAGATCTAGTTTTTCGAATATTTGACTTAGCACTGCCCCTATCACGAAACCAGAGGCGTCTGTAGTTAGGAAAAAGTCTCTTGTAAAATCGGGGTGTTGCAAAAGTGGGCGAGATGCTAATAAACCTTTTAATTCGTCAAATGCCTTTTGTTCTGCTTCGCCCCAAACAAATTGGGCGTCTTTACGTAGTAATTGTGTCAAAGGTTTACTGATTTTTGCAAAATTAATAATGAATCGTCTGTAAAAATTTGCAAGCCCATGAAACTGTCTGACATTTTTTTGATTACGCGGAATGGGAAACTGTAGTACCGCATTTACCTTCCTCAAACATGGCTTAACACCATTTGCCGATATTTCATGGCCTAAGTATGATACCTCCAATTTGAAAAATTCGCATTTTTCAGGCTGAAATTTCATATTCGCGGCGCGCATTTGTCGTGCTACTCTTTCGAATTTTTCTATATGTTCTTCTATCGTTACTGAAAAAATTATAAGATCGTCCATATATATAAAAACATCTGTGTCTTGCATGCCTTTGAACAAAGTGTCAATCTGTCGTTGAAAAGTGGCCGGGCTATTTTTAAGACCAAATGGCATACGTTTGAATTGGTAATGCCCGAAGGGCGTAGAAAAGGCTGTTTTGGCTCTATCGCTTTCTCGCATGGGAATCTGATGAAACCCGGAGGCTAAGTCAAGTACGCTAAAGTATCTAGCACCGCCTAGTTGATCTAAAATATCATTGATGTTAGGTATAGGGTAAGCATCGCTAATAGTTTTTTCATTTAGTAGTCTGTAATCTCTAATGAGGCGCCAACGCTTTTGGCCATCGGGGCCTTCCTTTTTAGGAACTAGCCAGAGTGGACTCGTATAAGGTGAGTTTGATGGTTCGACAATTCCGTTATCTATGAGGTTTTGAATTTGTTTCTGTACTTCTTCTCTCAACATTTGAGGAAATCTGTACTGCTTCACCGTGACAGGAATGTCATCTATGGTCTCAATTCTGTGTTCGATTTGATGGGTTGGTTCTAGTTGCTCCCACGGAAGGTGGAAAACATCGGAAAAATTTTCACAAATTGATTTTACACTATTTTTTATTTCACCCTTATAAGAGTCCATTCTTAACAAAATTTCTACTACTTCATCCCTAGGTTTGTCGCGCATATCTTGCGAATTCAAGGTTTCCGCGATACTAAAGACGTGATAATTTTCATTATTGAAAGGTAACCCAGCATCATCGTATGCCAAGATTTCGTAAATGTGTGTGTGTTGATCGGATGGGTGCGATTTTTATGTAGTCGTGGATAGGGAGTCGAAATTTTCGAGGTCGATAGAATCGACCGTCTCGTCCTCGTCACAAAAGTAAAGTGAGTCTCCGCCTAAGCTTTTCTCAGCTTCAGAAATATAACTTTCGATCGAAGTATCTGTCGAGTGGCCACCTGGGTCGTAAACGTTCGTGGCATTGCTGGTCTGACTATCGGTCAGTGTGATAACGTCCGCAAATTTGCTTTCCGCAAAAACGGCAATTTCATTTTCTAAGTAATTCGTTATTTGTGAGGCATTTCTATTTTCCGAAAGACCCGTTGTTTGCGCGGTGGTGTCCGCGTTTTTATTTTTTTGTAATGAACCCGTTGTTCGTGCGGCGGTGTCCGCGTTAAGGAGACCCGTTGTTTGTGCGGCGGTGTCCGCGTTTTTATTTTTTTGTAATAAGCCCGTTGTTTGTGCGGCGGTGTCCGCGTTTTTATTTTTTGTAATAAACCCGTTGTTTGTGCGGCGGTGTGCGCGTTTTTGTTTTTTTGTAATAAGCCCGTTGTTTGTGCGGCGGTGTCCGCGTTTTTATTTTTCCGCGTTTTTATTCTTTTGTAATAAACCCGTTGTTTGCGCGGCGGCGTCCGCGTTTTTATTTTTTGACTTTTCATTTTTTCGAATGCTGAGCAGCTTGGGGGGTCAGCAATAGGTTCTTTGTGAGAGTGGCGCGAGTTATGTTCGTATTTTTTTTCGCGTCTTGGAAAGTTACTCGATTTACTTGGTCTCACTGCATCAAGCAGAAAAGATGTTTGATTTTCCAATGGTATGGGCCCGATATATCCTGAGGCGCCATCGTCGGGAAACTCTGGTAGTCTGGCCCCTAACCAATGTTTATAGTAATTCTTCTCGTCTCTTGTCACGAGGGGGATGATTGGTACTCGAATACATTCCAAATTTTCATTTCTAATTACGAGTACCTCTCCGTCGAAATTTTTCACTTTGGCTGGTAGCACGCATACGCCTTTTGTTGTTAGTTCCGTGCGCGGTACGAGTCCTTGGGCTACATCCCGGCGTGCCCTAGCGACTACATATTTCATGGTTTTTCCTAGAATGTGCTCGGTTTGTACCGCTTCAAATGGGATGCAAGTACGATAATTTTCGAAGGTGCACGTGTCAAAACTTATCCTTACATCGTTTATTTCGCAGAAATGCGCGCCTATTATCAAATCTATTGGTAGAGGGAAATTCTGAGCTACAACTAGAAATTCGTCCTCAATAAAATTTTCGAGTTTGAGTCTAATAGTGCCGAGAGTTGGCATCGGTTCGGCAGAAATACCGACGATTGTTCGTTTTTTTGATACATCGATTATTGCATTTGGATCGAAAATATTGATTTTTACAACGTTTGGTTGTGCTCCAGAATCTATCATAGCTTCTACTTCGCGGCCCAGAAAAATAGGGTGCGATACTCTTATCATGGGGATGGTAGTTACACTTGTAATTAACAAATTGTTGACCCAGTCAGGGTTTCCGCGTACGTGAGGTGTACTGGTTGGGGTTTCTCCGCCGTTCCCCGTGGGTTGTCCCCGTCCCGGCGGGCGGCCTGGTCGTTTCCCTGATTTCGCTTATCGAAATACATTCTCGTGCGGCAATCATTGACGTGGTGGCCTACCCGGTTGCAGTATGAGCAAGTAACATCGGGGTTATAAGGGTGTCTTTTCTCATCGCGGTGGTCGCGACGAGGGTAATTATTTGTGTTATTTGGCCTATTTTGAGGAGGATTGAGGCTATTATCTTGCTGATACGCGGGTCTGCGTTCGCCGGTGTTTTGGGGGCCACGTTCGTTGCGCGCGTCGTTGTTATCTCGATTATTTCGATTTTCATAACGTTTTCCTTCCTCTCTTCGCGGGAAATCATTTCGAAAACCTCCGCTGCGATTCTCCCCGTTTTGAAAGGCTGACGAGTAATCGCGATATTTTTCTCGGTCGGTTTCTTCTTGTTTGTCTATCCTTATTGCTTCGTCGAATAATTGCTGTAAGGAGGAGATGTCCTTATCGAGTTGCATTCTAAACAAAGGGGGCAAACCTAATCTGAAGCCGTTCATAACTTCCTTTTCTATGTCATTTAACTGACTTTTAGAAAGAGTGTCTTGAAATTTCTCTAAACTCGTGCACTCGATTATGGCTGTTTTTATTTCCGAAACTCGCGAAATAAAATCTAATATCGACTCATTCGATTGTTTCGCGAGGGCGGCAAGTTTCCCGCGGAAATTATTCGAAGTTTGGTGAGGTGCAAAAACTTATTTTTATCCGTTTCGTAAATTCTCTAATCGTATCAAAATGCAAGTTTTCAATAGCAACGAACGCGTTATCACTGATTTTAGTTTTCAGTAGAGTCACTACGTCGGCTTGTGCAGGTTCTGGAATTTGTGACTCCAGACGTTTGCAGGCTTTAATAAATTTAAAAAGGTTCCTTCCGTCAAAAGTGGGGATTGCCGCTAACGCGCCCTTGATAATAAATGAAAGCGGCACTGGATTAATATTTGGGTGAGAAAATCCTGTTTGTAAATTTTGTAATCTTAAATTAAGGTCGTGAATTTCCTCCGTAAGGTCGCGTTTTTCTGATTTTGATTCTGGTGATAATTTTTTTCCTTCTCCTATCATAGTTATGAATGAATCTAACGAACTTCCGCCACTATGTGCACACCCTTTTGCTATTTCTTGTCGCAATCTCGCGATATCGGCATTTAATTCCCGTTGGATTTGTAATTTTTCGTTCTCCTGCTCTAGCGCGCGTGCCTGTTCTTCTTGCAATAACATTTGTAATTTACGACGCTCATCGAATAACGTTTTTTCCGTAATTAACTGTTCACTTGCCGTTTTTTCAAATAATTGCCGTCTCGCTCTTTCTGCTTCTAACTCTTCTCGCAGTTCGTCACGTTCCCGCACGTCGGCCTCCGTTTGATTTGATATTTGATATTGAGCTTCTTCAAGCCGCGCGCGTTCTGATTTTTCTACTTCTAGTAAACGTAAAGCTTCTATCGTTTCCTCGTGTTCGTTGATAGCCATTGCGGCCGCGGTATCCGCATTACGTAGTTCAATATTCATACGCGCCCGTTGATTTTCAATTTCACTTTCTTGTTGGCGGATCCGTTGTTCGCGTTTTGTAATTTCCTCAATTTGGTACGCGAGCTCGTCCGGAGTCATTTTCTTATATTTTTCTGCCATTTTTCTGGTTACGGGCAAACAAAATTTTACCAATCTCTAGTAATTACACGTAAGATCTAAAACTTTTGCGTATTTTAAAAATTTGATTCACCACTTTACGTTCTAAATTTTGATCATAATCAAAATTTGGTAATAGTTCGGAATAAATTGTTTCTAAAAATTTTACTTTAAGTAAACGTTTCCAGAGATCGTCGGATTTTTTATTTTATTCATTCGTATTGGCAAAACGCTTAAGGCAACAACTTATGTTATTATTTTATTAATTTAACACTTGAAATTATTCGAAATTCCCAAAATTTCATTTAAGGGGGTGTCAAACTCAATTCTGCGATTTGACCGACCCATAGGTCGGTAAGGTAGGAAGTACATACTATTGATGAAATATGACACAAGCGCCATCTCTGGAAAATCGTAATAGATTTTAACATAGATGGCGCTACATATTTCAAAAATATTAAAGATACGCGTTTTTTTATTATAAACAATTGTACATATTTCGCGTATACGTATTTCTTTTTATAATTAATTATGCGTATTTTGCGTATACGCATTTTTATTGTTAATAATAGTGCGTATTTCACATATATACGCATATTTATTACAAATAATTCTGCGCATTTCGCTTATACGCATTTTATAATAAATAATTTGGTGTATTTCGCCTATACACATATTTTATTCTAAATAATTATGCGTATTTCGCTTATACGCACTTTTCAGTGTTATCAATTGTGAGCATTTCGCCTATACGCATTTTATAATAAATAATTTGGTGTATTTCGCCTATACACATGTTTTATTATAAATAATTATGCGTATTTCGCTTATACGCACTTTTCAGTGTTATTAATTGTGCGCATTTTGCCTATACGCATTTTATAATAAATAATTTTGTGTATTTCGCCTATACACATGTTTTATTATAAATAATTATGCGTATTTCGCTTATACGCACTTCTCAGTGTTATTAATCGTGTGCATTTTGCCTACACGCATTTTATAATAAATAATTTTGTGTATTTCGACTATACACATGTTCTATATAAATAAATGTGCGCATTTCGCCTATACAAATTTCTTATAATAATGAGATGCAGATTCGTCACTTTATTATATAGTCTCAGTTATTATTGACGTTTCAAAATTCAGGACGTCGCCTCGCATGATTGCAACTGTTTTCTTAAAAATGGTAGTGCGTTTCGTAGGTTTTTGTGTCCCGGTGAAGGGACAGATCGGATGCGAGGTCTAGGTGTTTAGATGGCCGATGATGGAGTCCGGGTTATGCGCTCCATAGGTTTTTGTACTCAGGTGTCGAGACAGCTCGATTACGAGGTCTAGCTGTTCCAGGTGGCCGGTGATAGAGTGTAAGTGATGCGCTCCGAAGATTTTTGTGTCCAGATGTCGGGACAGATCGTATGCGAGGTCTGAGCGTTCCAGGTGGACGATGATGGAGTTTACGTGATACGCTCCGTAGGTTTTTGTGTCCAGAGATCAAGACAAATCGAATGCGAGGTCTAGGTGTTACAGATGGCCGATGATGGAGTCCGGGTAGTGCGCTTCGTAGGTTTTTGAGTCTTGGTGTCGGGACAGCTCGAATACGAGGTCTAGCTGTTCCAGGCGGCTGATGATACGCTTCGTAGACTTCGGTGTCCAGGTGTTTTGACAGATCGGATGCGAGGTCTAGGTGTTCCAGGCGGCCGATGATGGAGTTCGGGTAGTACGCTCCGTAGGTTTTTGTGTCCAGGTGAAGGGACAGGTCGGATGCGAGGTCTAGGTGTTGCAGATGGCCGATGATGTAATCCGGGTGATGCGCTCTGAAGATTTTTGTGTCCAGGTGTCGGGACAGATCGGATGCGAGGTTTAGGCGTTCCAGGTAGCCGATGATGGAGTTTACGTGACGCGCTCCGTAGGTTTTTGTGTCCAGAGGCCAGGACAAATCGAATGCGAGGTCTAGGTGTTCCAGATGGTCGATGAGTCCGGGTAGTGCGCTCCGTAGGTTTTTGTGTCCAGGTGAAGGGACAGGTCGGATGCGAGGTCTAGGTGTTTAGATGGCCGATGATGGAGTCCAATTTAATATTATGATTTTCAAAATATTACCTGTATCTGAAATTTTGTGGCACTGTACTGCACTTTTTTGTACATATTCTGGATGTAGTTTACAAAATTTCTACCAAGAGATAGTTTAGATTTGGTTTTTATTTTTTGGTTGAGGGTTTAATTGTTCATTGAAATTTAAACAAATTTCAATGTTTTTATTTTTTTATTCAATCTAACCATAAAAAAATGTCAATATGAAATCAAGTTATCTTTTGGTAGATTTTAAGTATTTGCTGCTAAAAATATATTGGATATTTCAGGTGAAGTCAGCAGCTCAAAATTTTAAAATCGCTCAAAACTCGTTTTCTTTTAGTTTTTATGAACAAAAAATGTTTCTCAAATTTTAAATCGATATTTGCAAAAATAAAAAAACTATGCAACATTGAAAATTCAATTTTTTTGCAATTTTTGGTTAAAATCCAAGTTTATTCATTTTTTAACTCAAAATCTTGAAACTTTTTGTATAGTACATTGATTGGCAAAAGGTTTGCATTTTTTCTGTAGAATGTGCCAGTATTTATTTTATGACTCTTTTTGAAAGTCTCTGATTGGCTGCTTCTTAGTATACCTTCATCAAAGGATATTGAGGCTGCGGCCAAATATTCTTTATTCGACAAATTTTTTTGTATTCTTCTTCGAAAACCCTTCAAAATGCTTTTTTGATCAATACTGGCCGAGCAAAGGGAAAAAAGTGGATTTTTGAAATATCAAGAAAAATCCATAATTTCAATTATTGATAACATGATTAATGAAACTGAACATTATTCATACATCTTATGGCATGGACCGTACCACTGAATTTTGTTAGAACATCAAGTAGAACATTATAAATATCTATTTTCAATAATATTAGGCTTACACAATAACCAATACCTAATTATGAATTAATAATAAATTAAGCTATAGAGGTTAATTACTATAAAGCTGTCAAAATGAAATCAGGCAACAGACTGATAATTTCATTCATAATTAGGTATCGCTTATTGTGTAAGCCTAATATTATTGAAAATAGATATTTCTAATGTTCTATTTGATGCTCTAACAAAATTCAGTGGTACGGTCCATGCCATAAGATGTATGAATAATATTCAGTTTCATTAATCATGTTATCAAAAATTGAAATTATGGATTTTTCTTGATATTTAAAAAATTGTAACTTTTTTCCCTATGCTCGGCCAGTATTGATAAAAAAGCATTTTGAAGGGTTTTCGAAGAAGAATACAAAAAAAATTTGTCGAATAAAGAATATTTGGCCGCAGCCTCAATATCCTTTGATGAAGGTATACTAAGAAGCAGCCAATCAGAGACTTTCAAAAAGGGTCATAAAATAAATACTGGCACATTCTACAGAAAAATTCAAACCTTTTGCCAATCAATGTACTATACAAAAAGTTTCAAGATTTTCAGTTAAAAATGAATAAACTTGATTTTAACAAAAAATTGCAAAAAATTGAATTTTCAATATTGCATAGCTTTTTTATTTTTGCAAATATCGACCTAAAATTTGAGGAACATTTTTTGTTCATAAAAACTAAAAGAAAACGAGTTTTGAGGGATTTTAAAATTTTGAGCTGCTGACTTCACGTGAAATATCCCATATACGTGAAACAACAGGAGGGTGTAACAAAATTTGAGACCAAGGGTTGAACTTCAAATGAACCTGAGTATGGTATATAAGTTGATCCGCATTTTAAAATATACACCTTCCATCATATAAACGCATAACTGCAAATTGAACATTTTAACAAAATTTGTATTATTAGAAGTATTGTCATTAATAATTACTTTGCATTATACTTGTCATGCTACTGAATGATTGGCAAAAGTAGAGCTACTATAATTTCATTGAGCTAGGCTCATAAGTTTCTTTAGCTTCTTTTCAAATTTTATGAGTTTTGTTGAAAAAAAACGGAAAAGAATTAATTTTATGTCAAGACATCTAGTTTCTTATAAATAGATAACTAAATAAACTCATGTAATTGTAATTCTTTTCTGTTATAATTAAATATGTTCGCCCATACACCTTTCCTTATAACTAATAATTGTGCGTATTTCGTCTATACGCATTTTTGCATTATAAACAACTGTGCGTATTTCGTTTATACATATTTTTGATATTATAAATAATTGTGCGTATTTCGCTTGTACGAATTTTTTATTATAAATAATTGTGCGTATTTCGCCTATACGCATTTTTGTATGATAAATAATTGTGCGCATTTCGCATATACGCATTATTTATTATGAATAATTGTGCGTATTTCGCCTATACGCATTTTAATATTTACTATTTTTTTTATTACAAACACATGTCAATTTGAACGTAATTACGTTCGAATAAGTATTTATTTATAATCACGATTTTTACTTATAGTATAAAATTACGTGATTAGTAATACTTTAAGTTTTGACATGTCCAACACCTATTAGCCAAAAACTACGGAGCGCACCACCTAAATATCGTCACCGGCTTCCCCGAAGACCTGGACCACGTATTAGATACGCCCTGATATCCAAACGCAAAAGACTACAAAGCGCACCACCTAGACCTCGTCATCGGCTACTCTGAACACCTGCGTATTAGATGCGCCCTGATATTTTAATGCAAAAAACCTAGACTCCATCATCGGCTACCACAAAGACCTAAACCACGCATTTGATACGTTCCAACATCTAGAGACAAAAAACTACGGAGCGCACGACCTAGACATCATCATCGGCTACCCCGAACACTTTGACTACGTATTAGATGCGTCCTGGGATCTAAACGCAAAAAACTTCGAAGCGCATCACCTCGACTCCATCATTGACCACCTCAAAGACCTAGACGACGCATTCGATGCTTTCAATTATCGATAAGTAACACTTCCTTATAATAGTTGTCATTTCCGTATTAGCAGGTAGCAACCGTTACCGCTATAGTATTTCTCCCTTACAATTGAAGGTGGAAGCAATGTATACTAAAATCGTGTAACGCTGTTACGTCGGTATATGCCGCTGATCCAACGATCGTATAATTGTGTAATTGTTGTAGTATGAAAAGCAACATACCGTAAAAGTATGGGTCCCTTACTAAGATTGCTAAAACCACCTTACTTATATAGTAAAGGAACTCCTATACTCCACGAGTAAGCCGTTTTAACTGTAGCAGTAAGAGTTTTCTTTCCGTGTGCACCCGCAGAAAACTGTTACTTTTTGGGGAGATATAATTCGTACTTAAAAATCAGGTGTGCCCTAAATACTGACATTAGTCTAGGCACCAGGGGGGTTTCCGTGGCCGATGGATGTCCACGCCTCCACCAAAGCTTTTCTTACGTATTTTTGTCTGCTGATTCTGAATTTCGAAGGTGGACAGTCGCCAGAATGTTAGTTTTTTGTTATTAACAATTTAATTGTTTAAACTGCGGCCAAATCAATATGATTAATTATAACTGAATCCTAACTGTCTAAAACTGTAGTAAATTGATCTAGAATTATGCACGTTTGCGCTCGAATTCGCGACTTATTGCACTAAATTTGCAATAATTCGGGTTCTAATCAAAATTTTTCAATTCTGAAAAAACGAGCATATTCTAGATCAATTTACTACAGTTTTAGGCAGTTAGGATTCAGTTATAATTAATCATATTGATTTGGCAGCAATTTAAACAATTAAATTGTTAATAACAAAAAACTAACAGTCTGGCGACGTTCCACCTTCGAAATTCAGAATCAGCAGTCAAAAATACGTAAGAAAAGCTTTGGTGGAAGTGTGGACATCCATCGGCCACGGAAACCCCGCTGGCGCCTAGACTACATCTCGAGTCTGTCGCGGGAGCACAGACATTCAAGTATACCTTCGTCGTCCCTTCTCCGTCGTGTCCGCCTAGGTGATGTCCTCGGGAAGTGGTAGTTGCGTTGGCTGCCCTCGAGGAGAGTAGAATGATATGAAGACCTGTTGTCTTCTGCAGGAGCTCTTCGCCTAGAGCAAAACAAAATATATTAATAATGTTTTAGGCAGTAGGGATGAGGAGAGCAGTATCAAACTGCCAGGAACAGAGGAGTAGACAGATGGAAAGTTGGAGGCTAGGTTCGGCTATACTACAGGATAAAGTCCAAATCCGAAGTGAAGTACTTACTCGAGTGTCACGGAAGCGCGAACTACATTCAACTACACCTTCGCCCTCCCTTCTCCGTTGTGTTCGCCTAGGTGATGTCCTCGGGAAGTGGTAGTTGCGTTGGCTGTCCTCGAGAAGAGTAGAATTATATGAAGACTTGTTGTCTTCTACAGGAGCTCTTCACCTAGGACAATACGAAATATATTAATAATGTATTAAGGAGTAGGGATGAGGATAGCAGTATCGAACTGCCAGGAACAGAGGAGTAGACCGATGGAAAGTTGGAGACTAGGTTCGGCTGTACTACAAGATAAAGTCCAAATCCGAAGTGAAATACTTACTCGAGTCTGGCACAGGAGATCAAACTATATTTATATACACCTTCGCTCTCACTTCTACGATATGTTTGTCTAGCTGATGTCTTCAGGACGTGGTAGTTGTGTTGGCTGCCCTGGAGGAGAGTAGAATTATATGAAGACGTGTTGTCTTCTGCAGGAGCTCTTCGCCTAGGGCAAAACAGAATATATTAATAAAGTGTTAAGCAGTATAGGAATGAGGATAGCAGTATCGACCTGCCAGAAACAGAGGGAGTAGATAGATGGAAAGTTAAGATATCTGTAGAAAATGGAAAGGGTCTTTGGAATGAAAAGTCGAAAAAGTGCATGTGCATTTCCAACTAAGACCTCATCACCCTCGCTTAAAGTTTACCAGAATGTTAACACACAATCCAATACATGTTGAGGCATTGTATATTAAATTTTAGATCTTTTCAATCAGCCAGTGTAGGCGGAATAACTTTTTTTCTTGAACATTTCTTAAAAAGAGCATACAAATTGCAATATCTCCACACTTGCTAATTATTTAGATTTGAAACTTGATAAACAATATCCCTCAGCATGTATTACATAGTGTGTGTAAAGTTTGAAATATTTGTAGAGAATGGAAAGGGATCTTTGAAATGAAAAGTCGAAAAAGCGCGTGTGCATTTCCAATGTAGACCTCCTCACCCTCGCTTAAAGTTTATGAGAATGTTTACACACAATCCAGTACATGCTGAGGCATTGTATATTAGGTTTCAGATCTACTCAATCAGCCAGTTTGGAGGAAATTACTTTTCTTTCTTAAAAATTTCCTGAAAAAGCACAAAAATTGCAATATCTCCAGACTTACTAATTATGTAGATCTGAAACTTGATAAACCGTCCCTCAGCATGTATGCCATTATGTATGGAAAGTTTAAGATACTTGTAGGGAATGGAACGGGATCTTTGGAACGAATTGTCGAAAAGCCGCATGTGCATTTGCGACAAAAACCTCCTCACACTTTCTCATAGTTTACCAGAATGTTCTCACACAATGCAATGCATGCTGAGGCATTGCATATTGAGTTTCAGATATACTCCATCAGCCAGTTTGGAGGAAATGACTTTTCTTTCTTAAAAATTTCCTGAAAAAGCACAAAAATTGCAATATCTCCAGATTTGCTATTTATGTAGATCTGAAACTTGATAAACTGTCCCTCAGCATATATTGCACGGTGTGTGTAAAGTTTAAGATATGTTGAGAGAATGGAAAGGGATCTTTGGACTGAAAAGTCGAAAAAGCGCAAGTGCATTTCCAACTAAGACCTCCTGACCATTGCTTAAAGCTTACCAGAATGTTAACACGCAATCCAATACATGTTAAGGCATTGTATATTAAATTTTAGATCTTTTCAATCAGCCAGTGTACGGGAAATAACTTTTTTCTTGAACATTTCTTAAAAAGAGCATACAAATTGCAATATCTCCACACTTGCTAATTATTTAGATCTGAAAGGTGATAAACAATACCTCAGCATGTGTTACATAGTGTGTGTAAAGTTTGAAATATTTGTAGAGAATGGAAAGGGATCTTTGAAATGAAAAGTCGAAAAAGCGCGTGTGCATTTCCAATGTAGACCTCCTCACCCTCGCTTAAAGTGTGTGAGAATGTTTACACACAATCCAGTACATACTGAGGCATTGTATATTAGGTTTCAGATCTATTCAATCAGCCAGTTTGGAGGAAATTACTTTTCTTTCTTAAAAATTTCCTGAAAAAGCACAAAAATTGCAATATCTCCAGACTTGCTAACTATGTAGATCTGAAACTTGATAAACAGTCCCTCAGCATGTATGCCATTATGTATGGAAAGTTTAAGATACTTGTAGGGAATGGAACGGGATCTTTGGAACGAATTGTCGAAAAAGCCGCATGTGCATTTGCGACAAAAACCTCCTCACACTTTCTCATAGTTTACCAGAATGTTCTCACACAATGCAATGCATGCTGAGGCATTGCATATTGAGTTTCAGATATACTCCATCAGCCAGTTTGAAGGAAATGACTTTTCTTTCTTAAAAATTTCCTGAAAAAGCACAAAAATTGCAATATCTCCAGATTTGCTATTTATGTAGATCTGAAACTTGATAAACTGTCCCTCAGCATATATTGCACGGTGTGTGTAAAGTTTAAGATATGTTGAGAGAATGGAAAGGGATCTTTGGACTGAAAAGTCGAAAAAGCGCAAGTGCATTTCCAACTAAGACCTCCTGACCATTGCTCAAAGCTTACCAGAATGTTAACACGCAATCCAATACATGTTAAGGCATTGTATATTAAATTTTAGATCTTTTCAATCAGCCAGTGTACGGGAAATAACTTTTTTTCTTGAACATTTCTTAAAAAGAGCATACAAATTGCAATATCTCCACACTTGCTAATTATTTAGATCTGAAAGTTGATAAACAATACCTCAGCATGTGTTACATAGTGTGTGTAAAGTTTGAAATATTTGTAGAGAATGGAAAGGGATCTTTGAAATGAAAAGTCGAAAAAGCGCGTGTGCATTTCCAATGTAGACCTCCTCACCCTCGCTTAAAGTGTGTGAGAATGTTTACACACAATCCAGTACATACTGAGGCATTGTATATTAGGTTTCAGATCTATTCAATCAGCCAGTTTGGAGGAAATTACTTTTCTTTCTTAAAAATTTCCTGAAAAAGCACAAAAATTGCAATATCTCCAGACTTACTAATTATGTAGATCTGAAACTTGATAAACTGTCCCTCAGCATGTATTCCATTATGTATGGAAAGTTTAAGATACTTGTAGGGAATGGAAAGGGATCTTTGGAACGAAATGTCAAAAAGCCGCATGTGCATTTGCGACAAAAACCTCCTCACTCTTTCTCATAGTTTACCAGAATGTTAACACGCAATCCAATACATGTTAAGGCATTGTATATTAAATTTTAGATCTTTTCAATCAGCCAGTGTACGGGAAATAACTTTTTTCTTGAACATTTCTTAAAAAGAGCATACAAATTGCAATATCTCCACACTTGCTAATTATTTAGATCTGAAAGTTGATAAACAATACCTCAGCATGTGTTACATAGTGTGTGTAAAGTTTGAAATATTTGTAGAGAATGGAAAGGGATCTTTGAAATGAAAAGTCGAAAAAGCGCGTGTGCATTTCCAATGTAGACCTCCTCACCCTTGCTTAAAGTGTGTGAGAATGTTTACACACAATCCAGTACATACTGAGGCATTGTATATTAGGTTTCAGATCTATTCAATCAGCCAGTTTGGAGGAAATTACTTTTCTTTCTTAAAAATTTCCTGAAAAAGCACAAAAATTGCAATATCTCCAGACTTACTAATTATGTAGATCTGAAACTTGATAAACTGTCCTCAGCATGTATTCCATTATGTATGGAAAGTTTAAGATACTTGTAGGGAATGGAAAGGGATCTTTGGAACGAAATGTCAAAAAGCCGCATGTGCATTTGCGACAAAAACCTCCTCACTCTTTCTCATAGTTTACCAGAATGTTCTCACACAATGCAATGCATGCTGAGGCACTGTATATTAAATTTAGATCTTTTCAATCAGCCAGTGTAGGGGAAATAACTTTTTTACTTGAACATTTCTTAAAAAGAGCATACAAATTGCAATATCTCCTCACTTGCTAATTATTTAGATCTTAAACTTGATAAACAGTCCCTCAGCATGTATTACATAGTGTGTGTAAAGTTTGAAATATTTGTAGAGAATGGAAAGGGATCTTTGAAATGAAAAGTCGAAAAAGCGCGTGTGCATTTCCAAGGTAGACCTCCTCATCCTCGCTTAAAGTTTATGAGAATGTTTACATACAATCCAGTACATGGTGAGGCATTGTATATTAGATTTCAGATCTACTCAATCAGCCAGTTTGGAGGAAATGACTTTTCTTGAAAATATTTTGAAAAATACAGAGAAAATGCAGTATCTCCACACTTGCTGATTATTTAGATCTGTAATCTTTGGAATGAAAAGTCGAAAAAGCGCATCAAATCTATAGTTGGCCGTTGTTATTTATACGCCAGATTGCTAGATAGGTATACCTATATATACGTAAAACCTAACCTTAAATTTTCTTTAGCAGAAGAATTGACGCTTGGTTAAAGAAAAAAATAGGCAAGGATGGACGCTTGACTAAAGAAATAATAGTCCCTTCCATCTCAGACTTTCAAAACAGTGATTTTTACACGTTTCTAAGTGGGTTATAGGTTATTTGTACGACAGATCTGTCGTACAAATAACAACGCCGTAAAATAAATAAATTCTTGAATGACTTACTTTTCTGTCTTACGGCGGGGCTAAGTCCAAGCGGCACGGTCCGTTGGGTGTGCACGCACACGGTGCGGTACGGACGCTACGGTCTGCGAGGTGGGCGGCTGATGCGGCGCTCCAGGCTGCGCCGTCTGCGAGCGGTCCAGGCGGCAGGCACACCGATGACACGTCGATTAGCAATGGATAGAGGAGGGCACAGGTGGCGAAGGTGGCGGCGGAGGTGGTGGCGGCAACACGGGACCGCCTCCCGGAGGGCCTAGGCCCAGGCATCGGCGATGGACTGATGGCTCAGCTGTGCTGCAGCCAGCAGCGCATGCGCGTACACACATACGGGGCACGGGGCACGGGCAAGGCCGCGCCGCTGGCCGCTGCCGTCGCTGCCGTCGCTGCCGTCGCCGACTCGCGAATCTCGCGATGCTACATATTACCCATATGGTACAATAATCTATTTTTTTTTTTTTAATATTATGCATAATCATGAGTGCATTGCCCTCCGTAATGACATTATGAATCATTCTGCAAAGTTTCACGTCGATATTTTAAGGCATCTGAGAATGGCATTTGAACGAAATTTTCGTTCAAATGCCATTCTTAGACGCTTTTGAATATTGACTTGGCATTTTGCAGAATGATTAATAATGTAATTACGGAGGGCAATGCACTCATTATTTTTCATATATCGTTATATTTTTTTTTTTCTATTAAAAACAATATATTTTTTGCTCGGTCGGTAAAAATTGAGTTTGACACCCCCTTAATTTGTTTAAACAATCCCACCGCTGTCACCAAAAAGTTTATGTTACGTTCGAGGATTGTTTTTAATTCTTGAGCTTGTAACGGCAAAAGGGAAAATCTTCTGCTTACTTTTACGCTGGCGAGCGTGTAGCGCAGGTTGGCTGGTTTCTCCAGTTTCTTGGAGGGTGTGCTGGGTCCTCGGGTCGGCGATAACTCCGTTGTGGAGCTCCGTCCTCGGCGCAGTTGCCTGGAGTTGACCCTTAGTATGGAGACCTGGACACCCACCAATCCTGGTCCCCGCTGTACCCGAGAGTGGCAGTGAGAAGTCCTCCGGTCCTCTTTTTCCTGCGGCTGCTGCTTCCTGGTATTAGTCGTACGAGGAGCGGTTTCGTCTCGCGAGTATGTTTTTTCGTATAACTTTTTATGACTGGATCTTCCGCGATAAAAAGTTCAAAATTACTCGCGATCAAAGAAACGATCTGTTTGCATAAAAATTGCTGATATTTGGATTTTATAAATTTTCAGACTAAAATAAATTGCAGAAATTTCCAGAATTTGAGACAAGTTAACTTTCGGTATTAGTTTTAGGCCCGTGGATGTTTCTGAAGGATGGGTAGGCCAGGTCTCACAGTGACAACGAGTACGAAATGTAGTAAACTTAAAAGTTTATTGTCCGAAAGTTACAGAGTGCGGAGTACAGATAGAATCGACTGCCTTGCTCGCGTGGTCGTCCCTTCTGCCTCTAAAAAGAAATGCCTCGCTTAACTCAGCTCTCCTTCGTCGGCTCCACTTCTTACTCCGCCGAAAATGGGGGGCTGGCCAGCTGGACTTACCTTGCTGGTGTTCTAAGGCAAGCCGAATCTGCATTCGGTTGGACTAGTGCGAGCAGGCAAAGGCTTATCGCCCGGAAGTTAATGTTTTGGTTTCAGATAAGATAGAAGGCGGTGATGCAAATGAGAATGGAATTTTATTCGCATGGTGTGATTGTTCATATGTGCAATGCTTAAAAAGTATTTCCGCTCGCAATGATATTGATTAATTTTGTATTAGTTTAATTCAAATTGCAAAATTTATTTATTCTAATTTTTGTTTGATTTAACTGCAGTAATCACTATGAAAGGATACAATTGATGCATTTCAATTTTCCGAAAATTAATTGCTATGATTTATATAATTTTGACAATATGCGTTGATCAATTATGGTGATTGTTTATAAAAAAAAAAAAATATATAAACTAAATAGTAACGGTTACAAATATATGGATGGTTAGTGCGAATTCAAATAATGTGACCTTTGGAAAAAAGAAATTATGTTCAGATAAATTATTCATTTATAATCATATATTCAGGCGTGTGTATGAGTATGTGAGTATTGACCTTGAAAATAAAACATATAGAGAGAGAGAGCATGTAAGTGAGTAAGTATATGAGTAAGGCTAGTATATAGTCCAGAGGTATATGGTAATATATATTTTTTGCGTAGGGAAGGAAATAGAAAATTTCCTGGACGGTACATTAGCACTACAATTAGCATTTACAAGTTCTTGATTTAAAAATGTTTCCGTAAGTAAAAATCATCATCTTCTAAAAAAATTGGTGAAACATTTGTGACAGCTGACGACATTTAAAATAAGGAGGATATTCACTTATTAAAACCCAAAAATAATGAGTTTGATATTTTACATATATACTAAGAGTGTAATAATATGCATACATGTGAATACATGTGTAAATTTTTCTTGTTGGATGGTGTTATCAAATCATTATGCATTACAGCCATCAAAAGATTATGTTCAAGTCTGTCAAAGTACGCAACCTCCTGTAGTAGAGGCAGAAATACTGTGGCAGATATCCCACTAGCAGAGCCTCGTTCTACTTTATAGTGTTCCAATTATCAATGCTTTACTGACCCTATGACTTATAAAGGTAAACTAGCAATTCTGCCAAAGGCAACTCATCCAAAATTGGCCCAGGACCTGAGACTTTAGTTATGAAGGCGATTATATCCATCTGTCGGATTTAGAAGTGCAAGAATCTTAGAATATTACAATATAATACTAAGCCAGAACCTGGTTATAATAATTTATAATTATTGAATGTCAGTGTTATTGTATCTGTGTAGAATGCAGAAGAACGATGTAATAATAACCATATTTTCTCAAGATCCAAAGGAATAGAAACGAAAACTTGCATGAACAAACAGCGGATATGATTCAAATAATTAAGATAATATAAAAGAATGTCAAGAAAGCTTTAAATAGCATAGTTCGAAGGATTAACGTTTGTGATGTGACTCGTTTTTGACTATGATGCCTCCAAGTGAAATAATATCTGTGGACTTTTCTATAAGTGGAATATTATCTGTAGATTATCTTATTGGCAAAAAGTGTGATTTTATAATCGTATAAGTATATTCAACCACAAAAAAAAATCAAGTAACAATGCTTGCTTGTAAATACTTTACAGATGGGACTTAATCCGACAACATACCTATAAGTATTGAGAACTTTTCAAATTTGGCAAGATACAAGAGTAAGTGAGTAGGAATGAGTATTTTGTGAAAAATGTATGAGCTGCTCTTATGGAAATTGTAGTCAACTTTGGGCTTCAAGTTTTGTAAAAACTAGAGGATCATCAGTTAATACATAGATTTGAATGTAAATTCTGAAGAGTGAACTACTATGTAGTAAAAGCAGCATTGGCAGCTGATCTTATTTACATAGATAACTTTAATTATTGTGGTTAAAAGTTAGGTTGTTGTGATAAGTATTCAATATATTATTATTATTATTATTTTTTATTTTACAATAGAAGTGGATAAATAAGTGAATTTAAAAAGTGCATTTAAAAATATGTTTATTATGTTGGTGATCTATGGATCCAAGGTCTTATGTGAGTGAACCTTGGAACACGAGTTTGTTATATGTGGATGTGTGTGTGAAATAAACAATAAAAATTAGTACAGAGAAATAAACATTTAGCATATGTGAAATAACTTTTTTTTTGTAATATAAAAATATGGTGCTTCCCAGTGAAATACATTTGTGGGTTCTTATGTCAGTGAAATGTACGTTATTTTGTGTATTTTGATAAGAGTTTTGTAAACTGAAAAGCATAAATGATTAAAATGAGAGGAGTGAATAATTTATAATACTAGTCAAATCCATGCGCGCTGCGAGTGCTCTATGTACCTTTTTTCTTAAACATGCAAAGAATAATTTATTCCTTATAAGCCGGAAATCTTTTTCTTTATATTTGATACATCTTTATAATAATTGATATAATACTGTAGTACATTTACTGTTAACGAATACAAAATTTTGAGGCTAGAAAATATAAGCTTATTCGAATTTTTTTTTTCGTGAAGTATTAAATAAAGAATAAAATTTGAACATAATATTGACATCATTTATTTCTAATATTAACATAATTAATTCTTCTAAGATTAAAACATTGCTTATTGTTTTGAATTTTACCGTGCAATTCAATAACTAATCGTATTGTATTTTGAAATACTTTTCTACTTCTGGCCATCACTTTAACAAATAATTAAAACATGTTATTTATTTTTTTAAGCTGCAACCCATATTAATTTGATTATTATTTATTTAATACTTTTCATTTTAATCATTTTCATTCCAATAAATATTCCAATAAATAATACCTAATTATCAAATAAAAATACATGTTTAATTTTAAATTCTCGCGCCTTTTATCCACAAGCCAATCACAGATCAAATCTATAGAGGCTGTGGGGGTTCAAGAGTCCTCTCTCTCCCCACTCTCTCCATCCGTAGTTGCTCCGCTACCTCGCTCCACCGCTAGAGAGCGAGCCCCAATTGTCAGGTACACTAACTCCCGCAAGTGGCCGAATCACCCTGCGGTTAGTATATATAGCGCGTCTAACGCAGTACAGACATCCACCCTGTGTGTCCAAGGCAGAGATTACCATCAAGCCTTGCTGATGAGCCCAACGATGGTAACCTTGGGGCGAAACACAGCTACCTCACCTTCACCTTATCCACTAAGCAATACACGTCTTAGACTTCTCGGCCACGCTCGGCCGAGAACGGATAAGGTGGTGTTTCTACCTTATCCCTAGTGGGTCATCACTCACAGAAACCAGTTTAGCCTCACGATGCCTACGTTTCAGTCTTGTTTCGCTAAAAGGCTTCATTCCTTCCGGTCATCACTTTTTTAAGAAAGGATAAAAACATGACGCTTTCCATTGAAATACATTTGTGGGCTTTTATATCAGTGAAATATACATTATTTTGTGTATTTTTATAAAAGTTTTGTAAAGTGAAAAGGAAATATCATTAAAATAGGAGGGAATAAGGGCCAAAAACTTTAATGAGAGCTTAAATATTTTTTTAAAACAATCAACACGTTTTTTAAAAGCTAATTTTTCAAGTACGTTTTAACAACACAATTTGTCTAGTCCTTTTAATTCTTCTAGTCTCATCTATTCAATAAGCACTCTCTACAAATGGTAATAATTTTTTTCATGACTGTACAAACTTCTAGTCTCATCTATTCAATAAGCTCTCTCTACAAATGGTAATAATTTTTTTCATAACTATACAAATAAATATAAAACTTTCTACGAAAGTATAAAATAAGGCAAGTATAGACGTTTTTCTGCATAAGCTATAAAAAAACAGCATAATTTGCCGATGTCGTTTTATTTCTTCGAATCTCGAAATGTATTTAAATTTGTTCATCTTTCTGTACAAATTAAACACAAGAAAGTACTGAAATCAATTTATTGTAGTCAAGTACCCATAAGTTAACTTAACTGACATAATACAATTTTTCGTACCTACTTATCAAACATATTCAGCCAGCGGGCATAAAGTACTACTTAACGCCCAAGAGACATAATAGCTCATGTACAGCTCTTATAAAACTTTATAGAACCTACGCACTTTACGCCCGTGTGGGCAAAAATTATTTCAATTATATAATATTATGTAAGTACATTCAAATTTTTCATTGTAAATCAAACAAACGAAAGTTGTGAAATCAATTACCGATAGTCAAGTAATGCAAACAACTCTCCGAAACAACTGTATGACTGTTCTCAGAACTGTATTCAAATTTGTTCATTTTTCTATACAAATTAAACACAAGAAAGTACTGAAATCAATTTATTGTAGTCAAGTACCCATAAGTTAACTTGACTGACATAATAGAACTTTTAGTACCTTGCGTGTAAAATTACATTTTACCCCCACGTTGTATCTTCAAAAATACTCAGCCAGCGGGCAAAAGTACTACTTAACGCCTAACAGGCGCAATAGCTCTCATACTCCTACAAAACTTTATAGAACCTACGCACTTTACGCCCGTGTGGGCGAATATTATTTTAATTATATAGCTATTATGCTTTCTTTTTATTTCTAAAATTCGTAAGAATATTTTTAGATATTTACGAAAAGTCAAAGCCTATATAAAAAAATGACATAGTTACCACCACATCACCATTTTTCATTATTCTTTCTCAATTTTGAAATTTCTATAATATTACGCATCTTGGGAGGCCAATAGAAGTCTATAGAGCTGCTTTAGCAGGAGTAGTCCTCCAATCTCCCATACATACTTGGCGGACCCGACGGTTTGCAGTTTTAGTCTAGGCGCAGGAGTAGTATATGGACTGGTATAGCGAGACATATATTACAAGGGGGGAGGGGGGCGCCGCGAGTGGGGTCATTAAGTTAAGTGTTATGTAAACAGTAGTTGCACGGTAGCTAATGACCCATGTCAAGGGCCCATGTCAATGGGGCTATCGTTTTCAAAACCGCTACTGTTTTGTAAACAAGCCACCCATTAACAATGGGTAATTAGCTACTGTTTACATAACAGTTATACCCTCTTGACACCTTCATGTCATATGATACGCGCTATACCAGTCCATGTACTAGAGAGAGAGAGAGAGAGAGAGAGAGAGAGAGAGAGAGAGAGAGAGAGAGAGAGAGAGAGAGAGAGAGAGAGAGGACGCACACATCCACCCACGCCCACGCGCCCGCCCCACCCACGCACACCCGCCCGCCCCACCCACCCCCACCCACCCCCACACACCCACATGCACCAACCCACCCACAGAGAGAGATGGCGCACCCACCCACCCACTCACACCCACCCATCCAACACTCACCCACAGAGAGAGAGAGAGAGAGATGATGCACCCACACACCCACCCCGCGTCCACACACCCTCCCAGCCACCCACCCACACCCACATCCGGCCACCTACCCACCACCCACCACCCACCCGCCCACAACCACCCACACACACATACAGAGAGAGAGAGAGAGAGAGAGAGCGAGGGTACGCGCCATAACAGCCCATGTACTAGAGAGAGAGAGAGGGTACGCGCCATAACAGCCCATGTACTAGAGAGAGAGAGAGAGTTCCTTTGTGTGGTGCAGGTATGCGTCAGCATCCCTACTCCATCGTTGGTCCGTCGAACTGCGCAGCGGGAGTCCCAAGTGGTCAAAGTATAAGAAATAGTTTTGTATACGTAATAATGAGTTTGTGGCCCTGAAAAGGGCCGTTTTTGTGTTAAGTTTTAATTACATCGTGAATAACCTTGTTTTTTGGGAAAGGAATTGGTATTGGTGGAAAAAGATTTATATCGCGATGAATCTTTATCCGTCGACGAATAATCTTTCTTTTCTTTATCGATGAGAGGCTGTTTGTCCTCTGATGTCTGCTTGCTAAATGACGGACCCATGATGTGTGCTCTGTGAAGGTTGCAGTCCTTCTGCTCTCGCGCCGATGCTACTATTAGCTTATATGTAAGGCCAAGTGATTGATGGTGGATGGGGATAGAGCGGAAGAGTAGGGGCTATGAAATAACGAAGAAGAAGGCAATTCAATTAAAATTTGTATTTATTGATTAATTATTAACAGCCTCGTATACATCTTTTTCTAGTGTCGGTAAATAAAGACATTTTATTTCTACAAATAGTCTATCCACATTCGAATTACCAAAGTTTGAATAAATCATCCGGTTTTTTACATTAGATATTAATTCGTCTTTGTGGTCGTTGAAAAGTTTAAGAAATGTGGACCCGTCGAAACATTTATCAAGTTCGCGACTGTTCTCGTGCATTTTCAAACCGTCTATCATTACATCATACATGACATTAACATACGTGGACATATCTTCTAACTCGCGAAGACGAAACTCTATACACTCGCGCATGCTTTTTAATATTAGAAAAGTACGTCGCATGATCACAACACTTGGAAGACTCTCAACTTTTCTCTTCTTTCGCGCCGGTGCACTCTCGTCGTCGTCGTTGTTGTCATCTGCGTCGACGGCCGTGATGATTGACTCTGTATCGATGCGCAATCCGTCGTTGGTATCCCAATCTTGCGCCTCATGCTGATACCGGCGCCGGCTCCGTAATGACACAGGCTCCACTGTTTTCTTTTTCTGATTGATTCCCAGTACTCTCGAGTTATAAGCGGTAGTCAAATTAATCTCGTGCTCAGTTAGGTCGATTTTTGTAAACTCCTGCTTGTGCCCGTACAGATGATACATTACTGCAGGAAAATGCGTGGTGAATTCCTCCCACGCGGTGATTCCCATTGTTATGTATTTGCGTGGCGAAGTATCGCCACCGAATTGAATCACTGTACGGAAATGCCCACCGTAATATTGCAATCCAAGGTATGCAAATTTCGAGTGAGACTTATTGAGCGCGTAACTTGTGTTAAAAAGCAAGTTTTGCGGAAGATCGTCTTGATTCATTTTAAAATAGCTGTCACAAACTTGTTTTAAAAAAGAAATACTAATGCTCGTGGCTGAAGCAATGTCGTTGTACGAGTGCACTTTGTGTGTGTGTAAAGAAATACTGAGGCGTGCTTTCGACAGCTGATTTGACTGCTGGTGCTGCTGGTGCTGCGTGTTCTACTAGACTGACGTAACGTCGTCGGTTGCGCTATTCGTTTGGGTGTGCACCTCGAGAGGTGGTAGGGGACGCCGACAGTGGGGGGATGGCGGCGCAGCCAATGAGAGCACGTGTATGACGCAACGTACCCGGTGGTGGGGGAAAGGTGGCGAGAAAAATATTAGGTTTATGGCTGTACCCAATGACTGTGGAAAGCGTTTCCAATAATTGTCGTTATGAATGCGTCCATTGTTTAGCGTTTTCAATCACGTACTCTCGACAAAGATTTTCGTGAGAAGGAAATGCGTGCTGTGGCACGTACCCGATAACAACGTTAAGTGGTTCTAAGCACAGTTCACCCTGGCCATGAATGCGTCAATTGTTCAACGAATTTAACGGACAGTTTCAAGAGTGTGCTCTCGATTTTACGATATGTGTATGTGTGTGTGTGTGTTTAACTGATTACGAGTCAAAGCGTATACATGATAAATTTTTCACATGAATGCATTCTTTGTTCTGTGAGAAGGAAATGTGTGCCGCGACATGTAACTATTTATGGTTGTACCCGATAACTGCGTTAAGTGGTTCTAAGAACATTTTACCCCCGCCATAAATGCGTTCTTTGTTCAACGGTTTTTAAGTTACGCGTGAAGAAAATGTGTATATGATGATAAAATTTTTCACCCCTAAGTATTTCGTAATAAAAGAAAACGTTTTGAATACTCTCTCGCGGGAGGAAAATGAATTTAACTGATATTTTTTTTCAGGAGTGGGAAAATGAAAGGTCTATAAATGAAAACATGATTTATATATTTTTTTGTTTATTCGATCAAACTTACAAACTATGAATACATAAACTTACATACTATGAATACATAAACTTACAAACTATGAATATATAAATTTTGAAAAGAGACAAAAACTTACAAACTAGTAATACATATGGTTTAACCGAGACAGACACAAGCGATGCTTAAAATTAACTACGAATACATAAAATCGCATTTGAACCAGGGGCTGATTAATTTCAGTATTAAGATATTACAAGTAATGAACAATCACGCATACATATATTAGCTTACAAATCTAGGCCCAACAATGCAAAATATATCTTAAAGTTAGAGAGATTAATAATGAGTCATTGGCCTACATGCCTGAGTGCACGAGCCGCACCCTTGTGAAGTAGCACGCGGGAAATTGTACGCACGTCCTTCTTTTTTTAATTTTTTGTTCTTTATAATGTTATAAAATTTAGCAGCTTTTTATCGTTGGTGCGAGCATCCGTCGTAAAGATGTTACAAAATTTTCGTAAAGTAAACCCACTACACATAAAATGCAAAAACATGACGCAATATTCACCGCACACTTTAGAATCGAAACTTTGCAACTTCTTCTTGTTCCACCTGAACCACTTGCAATTTCTTCTGAGTCGCTCGAGATGATGTCGCGACGATGGTGGTAGTCCATAGCTATCGAAATAAGTACCTCTTGCATGACTGTCTATGTAGAAAGCTACCCAATGAGAGCCGGGCTTGTCCGCTGTGTCGAGATTTGCAATGACCGCCGATGGACGGCTTAACCGGCTTGGTATGTGATTGGCTGCATAAACTCCGAGCGAATTAGCAGAGAGGCCGCAGATGGCTCGCGTTATTTCATTCGTGTTCATTTTTTTTTTCAGTCAGAGGATGTGTCGCCCTCGATGGCTGAGTAGTATATGTCATTATTATCGCTGTTGTTACTATTTGTATCTCTTTGCTCATAAACTGCTGCAAGAAACATTTCACTTTCCACTTTTTCTTTAGGAAGCGCTTTCCATTTCGCAGGAAGTATCGAGCACAGCCACTTTTTTAGCTGATGAACTTTGTAAAGAGCACAAAACTCTTTTTTGGCCAAAAAGATTTTGGTTGAATGCGTGGCGCACAGTGTATTGTCTGGGAACATTTTGTTGAGCTTTTTAAACGATGGTGAATTAAATTTTTCCAAGTTGATGACGCTGCGTCCGAAAAGCGCTTCGATGTATCGTGCCTTCTGCTCGCCGCGCACAAAAATTGTTCGCGATACTCTGGCAATATTGTAAAGATGCCGATGTAGTTGACGAAGCGTTACTTCGCCGTCAAACCAATGAACACCATGAATTTCGACGGTTAGAAAGGTTTTTGTCTCTTTGACATCGTCCGGCAAGTCGGCAAAACTATGCGGCGCTTGCACTATCCAATGATCACTAATTTTCTTTTGCAGGCACGTGATAGCTACTTCCTTGGGTAGAAACTTTTTTCCGAATCACGAAAACCTTGAATATCGATTACGTAGTTCATTTTGTGTAGAGGCGTGTGTTCGCGTGTAAGAGAAAAAGCGAAGTGACGCGAGAGAGCGCCGCATGTGAGCGCCACGCTTCCCCCACCACTTTTTATGACTGTGGCAATGTGACACGTGGCACCTCTGCAGGCCCGTCGTCTTCTGCTCTTGCGCTTAGGCGCTGAAATCCGTTAAAATTTGTCGAGTGGAGTCGATTTCGAGAACGTTATCGTACTCTGCGTAGACAATGCAGTTTATTGTAACAGTCGGCGCCGTCGCGAAGCCCACTTCGATACGCACACTGCCCGAGCGTACGAGGTTCCAATGAGAGTGGCAATGCGCTGATAAATCGGGTGTGAGATCGAATGCCGTAAGAAAATACCCCATTGAATAGTTGTAACGGTTTATGCCTAGGCCCTCATTGAGAAAATGTATCCCTGTGCCTGAGAAGAGTGTTTGGAATGCCTCGATAAACGTTGCGCTGTTGCCTGTAAAGTGCGGTTGTAACGGTTTGCTTGGTATTTGAACCCCGTCGATATACATATAGCGAGAGATAATTTATGTCAAAGTGTTGAAAGTTGAGTGGGTTTAGCGCTCGATTTCCATTGAACGCTTTGTTATCGACGAAACCGATGATTATACGTTTCGACAGTTGACCAAGAATCGCATTATCAATGCTATCGCCTAGTATACCAGTGTGAAGCGTAAATGTTTTCCCCTCGACACGCGTAATGGGGTATTTGGCTGTTGCTTTGGCCAGTGTATTGGCGTGTGCGATCAAAATACCAGGATTTATCTTGACAAAATGCATCCTTATTACGCACCAGACGCACTCTCATTTCGATGCCATTGATGAGCATTTTATCCTGATTAAACAAGTCGCAGTGCAGATGTCTAATCATATCGAATGCACGACCCTCTTTCGTAAAATATTGCTTCTGAACGAGGCCTTTGTTCGAACCGATTGCTTGATTTTCCGGCACGCCCTCCATACAGCCGGGTGTATCATCGTATCAGAGGCTCGCGGTGAGATGAGATTCTTTGGCAGTGGGGGAATAGCTCAGCAGTGACTCTACGTATGTAAGCTCTGTACGCGTACATGTTGTTGGACGGTGAGGCGAGCTTTTGATTGAGAAAAATATCGATTTGATTGAACATTGAATGAAGAAGATTGTTTACAGGGCCAACTTTTAGATTTGTGTCGACATCATCGTTGGGGAGTATTTGTGCCTTGACAAAGAGCATGGTGTGTGCGAGATCGATATAATGCTCGCTGGCACTAGGTACGACGAATTCGATGAGCGCATCGCCCTCGTCGCTGATCGAAGAGACGGGCTTATAGTTCAAAAAACTGCTGCCCTCGATGGAGGTTTGAGTAGATGGGAGGGAGAAAAGATCGAGTACGCTCGACATACACTCTGACGAGTGAGAGTGCAAGAAAGACATTTTCAAGATTTATTTTGGACCGAAAATATCGTTAATGTCCCGAAAAACGGGGGTTTTCCGCGTTCTCCTGCTCGCTTTACGAGTCTTGCGCGGTGCGGCTGTCAATTTTTTCTTACGCTTGGTCCGCGAGGTACGGGCGCTTGCACGTGCCTTTGTCGACTGTCGTTGCCGTTTGACGCGCCTGGTAGTTTTATACCCTGACCCCTTCATGATTTCGCTAATTTTCTCTGCCGCTTTTCTTTTGAGATGGCGTCCCGATTCTCCGGCTCTCGATTTTATGGCCTCCTTGAAATTGACACCATTGTTTGTGACATCGTCTATGATTTTCATACCTGCGCGCAAGGTCTCTTTCCCGACGGCCTTAGCGTCACTCCTGACGTATAGCAGAATGCGGCGAAAGAGGTCCCTCAACCAAGAGCCAACACCGCGCCCTCTCTGAAAGGCCGAGCCAGCGAAAACGCTTCTTACCCTACTCTCGCCACCTATCTGCTCATCGTAGTATCTAGTATAATGAGACATCTCAGTGATTTCGTCTGAAATGGAGTGTCACGGTCAGCGTACCGTACTCGAATGGAATGCGCTGTCCGAGCTGGTCTCTTATATCGATGATAATATTGTGAAAATTGTGATAGAGAAGCGGTATGTAGTGGGCGGGCGTGAAACGCTGCACAGCACTGCAGCCGTATCTGAATTTTGAGTTATCCAAGAAAACGATGCGCAAGAGCGAGGCCTGTGTGTCCCCCACTGTGTAGGGTTCACAAATATCTGTATTAACGTACAGTTGGTCGGGAATGGCACGAGAGAGCGAGGCTGGTCTCTCGGCTACAATTTCCCGCAGCGCGCCATGGTTAAAGGTCGTAAACAGAATTTTTTTCCCGGGCTCGTCATCGAATCCAAAAATGCGTAGAATTTTTTCGTTGAAATGAGTCGCATGTGGCTCTTGACAGGCGCACTTGCGTCTGATGGCATAATAGCCATTGCTCTCCTTTACGGGTTCAAGCATGTGATGCTTATAAGTGTCATTCGAGTTATTTATGGCGTCTGCCAGCTGTTGAAGAGAGTCGTAAATACCGACTGGAAAATGGCAGAATGTTTTCTCACTCTGTTCGTCGTCGTTCATGGCGAACAAACTAAAAGTGTAAAAGGCATCATTGTCTTGAAAATGCACGATGCTACATGGTACGTGAATTTCCACCAGTCCGACGTGCCACTCTCCGTGTAATTTGATCTCGCGTGGCAAGTGGGTGGTGAAACAGCTGGTTGTGTTATCGGGAAAGTAAGCCATACTGCTGTTGCTAGGCAGTACCATGTAAAAATCTTCGTTCGCGTCCATGTCTGCTCGTGGTTTTCTATGAAATGCTCTCGAGTTGACTCGCTTTCACCCAAGAATTAAATTTATCGGGATAGCCTAGCCACTTGACGAGCACTTGTTTGTTGGCGCCACGACCATTCGTGCGCACAATACGCTCGATTTTGAAGCTCTTATCGTCAGTCAGTCGATCGTGCCCGACCAAAACGAGCTCTTCGTTGTAAAAGAATCCGTCAATTATTTCTCCGTTTAAGTCCGCCAATACATATGTGTACAGCCCTTGCCGCGGAGATACGCGTATAATCTTGAAAATCTTCTCACTGAAATTTTTTTCGTATCCGCGCTCGAAGGTGTTCTTTGTTCGACTGACACGGACGAGGTCACTCACAGCAAATTTACGGTAGGGCACGGCGGGGTGGCGATAATTGGAGCGCGCGCGCTTGGCCAGATTTTCGCGCGCTCGCGCAGCGTTGCAAAGGTTGACCTCTGCTGGGCGCATTCGCGTACCGCTGTGCCGAGAATGATTGTACGCGTACACAATTTTTTGCAGAACATCGATGTATCGCTTGGTGTTTCGATGTGAGAAATATCTCCATATGCGCTCGCGCAGCGTTCTGTTGAGCCGCTCGATCACCGCTGCCTTGACATCTGGATTTCTAGCGACACGAAAGCCGATCTCCATGCGCTTGAGAAGATTTTGAAAAGCGGCGCCAAGAAACTCCTTGCCACGATCGGACTGCACGCACATGGGCAAGCGCGGCTTCGCTCTGTCGGTAATTCGCTCAAAAGCGTCGGCAACGTTGCGCGCAGTTTTATCCTTCAGTGGTTTAACCCAGGCAAACTTACCGAGTACATCGATGACCACGAGAATATAGCAGTGCCCGTCGTTGTAATCCTTTATCGATGTCAGCTGAAGTAGATCGCACTCCCACACGTCATCGACATTCGTTACATTGTACGACAGGCGCGGGAATCTTCTTTTTATCGGGTGATGAAACGTGTAGGCATCTTGATTGCTCAGCCACGCGTAAATTTTTTTCTTCTCCTTCTTGGCATTTACGCGAAGAAGGTTTCGTGCACCCGCGTAACCCGCCTCATGCTGGAGATCGTAGTATTGTTTTCCGTATGGCATCTTATCGCTTATATATCAAAGTGCATCCATTTTTTCTTGGTCTGCTTTTTACTGCGAGTTAGCATGGGCGAGGGTGCATTATTTTCTCCGGCCTCTATAGTCTGTTGCCGCGGCAAACGTCGTTTGGCCGTATTCGCTGTTGCAGTCAAAATCCGCCCAATTTTCAAAACTTTGGGATTTTCGATAAGATTAACGGGCGTCTCGCTAGTTTTGAGAAATTTTGCAAACTCAAAGCGCCCGACAGGGGGTTCTTCCTCCTCCACACGCGGGCTCTTTTGCAGTGTGTCGAGAAGTAACTCGATTATGCTCGAGCGCGCCACTTGTCGGCCATCGATGCTCACAGTGCCTACATTGTCCCACTTTAGGCGCTCGGGAACCGTTGTCCTCCAGTGCCGAAGCAAGAGTCGCGCTTTTGGCGCGAGTACTTTGGGTATACGTCGGAGAATGGTCTCCTCGCTGAGCGGCGCGAGACTCTCTTCGATTTCGTCTACCTCCTGATTCGTCTCGCGCCGCTCGGCGATACGCTCGTTGTCACGGAAAAAAAGATAGCGACGTAAAATCTGCAAATAATTCAGACATTTTTCGTAATCATCGCGCGCTGCCTTCGAGCGTAAAACGTCGTACATTTCGGTGTCCAAGCGAGAAAAATTATCGCCATGCGTTTGTAAACTTTTTTCCTCGACACCCGCGGTCGGGCTCGCGGCCATCGAACCTTCTGGCACGAGAATCATTTTACGCGCGTGTTCCATCTTATTGCGCGTCACGCGAGCCAAATATTTTCGAAATGAGAGTACTCACGATTGGAGCTAATAAGATAGGCAGGAATGATCCCCCGTTCTGAATAATCGCTCGTTTCTTGTGCGCCAATCGGTGTCACCACTCGGGTGCGATAACTTGCGCAACGTGTGTTTATGCTTGCTCAATCGTCTCTTCTCGCTATCCGATAATTTTACGACCCCGTGTAAAACGTTTAACACGCACTCGCATATGCACTTGACAAGGGGTTTGTCAGCCGCTCGGGCTATGGTTGTGCGATGTTTCTTATCGCCGTAGCAGAGCACGCCGAGTAGCGCGAGATTTTTCTTGGAAAAATGTTTACCGCGCGGTAACGTACCGCGACAAGAGGTAGTTCGTCCGTACGGGGCCATAGTTATTTCCCGACTGACGTTCGGCGGGCAAATCAGCGTGATTTAAAGTATTTGGGCACGTATGCGTAATGCGCACTGTCACCGGGGAATATGTTTGCGCGAAATCTAAACTCATCGAGACAGTCTTGCGAGAGATCTATAAAGAGATAAGAGTGTGGCGCTCGCGTAGCGTCTATGTAGGCTTCACGGAGAAAACCCGAGTCTTCGGGATGGATTTGGCGCGCGAGATGCTGTATTTGTGCCTTGTCGCGCGGATTTTTGAACAGCACTAGGTACTTTGTATTTAAACTTATGTCACGCTGCGCCTTTCCCTTGCGGAAAACATTTTGCGTTATGAATATCACGCTGATATTTTTGTGATGACTACCTTTCGTAAACAAGTCTAAAATAACGTCGCTCGAGGATTCTCGCATAAGATCATCGAGAATGAGTAATTTTTTCTTCTCGTTGTCCGAGGAATAGTCGCCTACCTGCGGGAGTCCCTCTCGAAACTCAATGATAGGTCCATTGGCCTTAAAAGCTGTTCTGTAAGCCTCTTGCCATTCAGCGTAATAAAACAGTAAACGGTCGAAGCGTGCGTTACACATGACCGGTAAATGGGCGAGAAAGCGCTGAACAAAGCGTGTTTTTCCACAGCCTGTGGGTCCACACACACAGCAGGTAAACGGGTGTTTCAAGCGTGTATCCATTTTTTTACGACCTCTAGCCACCGAATGAGACTGTCCCACGCTTTCCCAATCATTTTATACCCTTTTTCCCATTCGCGCGAAACATTATCGTCTGCATGACGCGCGGACGGGGCGGCGGCGGCGGCGGCGGCGCGCGCGCGGGGACTAGCATCTTTACCGCGGTGATGAGCTGACATGGCGACAAGCTGGTCGTGCGGGGGGATGGGCTGATCCGCGGTGACTAGCTGATTCACGCGCGCGCGCGCGTTGACTAGGCTGTCCCCCGCCGCGAGAATGAGCAGGACTACCGCGACGACTAGCATGCACAAGCCGGCGATATAGTTAACTATGAAACATGACGCGACTTTGTAACTACAATACCTTCTTAGTATATTTAACATGAAAACGCTATAAAACATTCTGTATATTACTTTGTTAAGAAAATATAACGGCCTATTATCACAGCATGCTTTTTTTTCAGCGTACTAATGCGAGGAAAGTGATGGATATAGGTAGAAATAATTTTGACAGGTAAATAATTTTTATTAAAAAGGACAATTTTTATTTTACATAAATACACGCAGTTACAAGTTTTTTATAAAATATACATACTATGCGTCGCTCTTATAACCAAAAGGTAGTGATACTGCATCGCGAAAGTATCTACGCTTCTTAAGTACTACGGAACACGACTTTTTTTCGTCGCGAGTGATGACTTCGTGCGTGCGAGTGCGCCTGATCGGTTTATATTTCAAAACGATGGGTTCTCTTTCGTTTTCAAAATACGCTGCGATCAAACGCGCGATGCTCTCGAAATTTATTATACACGAATTGGCGCTATTGAGACTAATACCCTTAATCTTACAGCACTCGACAGTTTCCCCGGTAGAGGGTACGACAGCTTGGAAGCCATAAAATTTTGGACCCGCTGAGAGAAACTTTGTAATATAGGTACCCTCGCCGTAGGCCTTTAGCTCGTCTGTCATGTTGCCGAGTAAAGCACCCAGAGACGGAGTATACTCAGTAGGGTCGTTTTTCTTACATGTGAAAATACACGAGTCTGTGTCCATGTATAGAACACGCGCTGCGATGAGTTTTTCAATATAAGAATACAACTCGAGACGCACCTGCACGGTTGTATACGCAGCTATTGCCACATTTGTATTATCCGAAACATCGACGACATCTTCGCGAAAGCGCCAATTCGTGTATAAAAGGTTCTCGTTGACCATAAGAATATCGAATACTTCTTTTTCCGCCGCTGTAAGAAGTTTTAATAGTCCCTCACGCGTTTTTATAATAGTCGTTTGTTTCATATTTGAGCGTTGGCCGAATTTTCCCCACAGCGAATTCAAACACAATTTCGCGACAGAACGCAGCCCCGGATTTTTTTCTATTTTTTCCGAGTCTAACCTTATCCCCTCGTCACGCTCGTACTCGTCGACATAACGTTTTCTACTCTCTTCGTCTGTACACCAAGCAGGCCAACCGCTTGCCTGCTGCTTCAATCGGAGAAAGGTATTGACATACGGGGCAAACAGCCCACCCGCACCCGTGACAGGATCGAACTGCGTGGTCTCATACTGCCAAATAACAAATATTTCTGTGACGCAGTAGCCAAGTTCGATCGCCTTCTGTAACTCGCAGACAATCCATGTGCCTGTAAATTCACGCTCAGCGGCTTGGTCGTGATTACAGTCGCCCTCTCGCAATTCCTCACAGCACGAGCGACAGAGTCCGAAAATCAGCCGAGAGTGCATTTTTATGGGTAACACAGGCAGCATCAAACTACGAGGTGGTAAAACCTTGCACTTTATCAGCCCTTCCACGCGCGAGAGATCATTGTTTCGACCGTCAGTCAACTCCGCCGATGTAAATGCGCGGGTGCCCAATGGGATAACGTCCCCTCTTGCAGATATATGGGTAAAGAGAGCAAATATCGGTATATTTGATCTCTTCGTCCGGCGCGGTACTGCGAGAAGTGACGATATTTTCCGTGCGGCCACCGAAAAAAGCGTCACGCGGATTTAAGGATATTTTGCTCATGACCGGATGAGTCGCTAAATATTGCGTAATTTCCGGTTGCTGACTTTTCACGCGCGCGAAATCGCATTCCCACATCTCACGCACGTCGTATCCGAACCGCCTCATTGCTGCGACTTTTGCCACCGTGCCCTCGTACGCCTGTGCGTATGTTTGGCCGTATTTATTTTTTCTCACAGTACGATTATCGCTGAAACAGCGCGGACAGCCATGCACGTAACAGCCTTGATATTCAAAAACAATTCCTTTGGCTGTTGAGGCAGGCTCTCCTCCTCCCCCGATTGGCGGTAGATACCCGTCTACGAGAAACCCCTCGCGTAAACGAAACTCGCGCGATCGCCCCGCGTGTATAATTTCACGCCCGAACTCGCGCTCGCAGTATAGCAGCCACTCTATAGATTGCTGCGAGTGCTTATCCCCGCGCCTATATCCGTTTGGCGGAATCAGGCCAATAGTTTTCGGCTGCAAAAAATTTTTTTAAAAACATACATACATGTGGACGCAATTGTACACGCGGAGACGAACGGGTCTGTTTGAGCGACTTCTATGAAAATTTCGCGAAACCGTATGCACGCGCGTCTCAATATTTCCACGTCCATTTTACAGTATTCAACAATCTCTTTTTGAAAGTCGAATACGTAGTTTGGGGCTGTATTCTCATACCACACGAGAAAAGCGGCACGTTCAGCCACAGACATAGTACCTGGGCAATAAAACTCGGGTGCGGGTAGAGGGCCCCTGTAGTGCTCATTCTCACTGGTATTGAAAAGGTGGGGGAAATAACCTTTCTTAGCCCTCTCGGGCAGTCCAAATGTCGCAGGCAAAGCACTCAGTTTCAATTGAAAGTAATTGTTACTATCAATAAACTTTGTGCTCCCGTACTTTAGCTGCGTAATATTGTGGCCATTTAATATTACGCGCGGCGTGCCACACTTGGAACTTTCCGCCAACTCTTTCAATATAAATTGAGAGTCGAATGCCCGAGCATTGTGCGCTATACACATAATTTCGGCAAAATCTGTCTTTTCTCGCACACATAGCTCCAAGAGTTGTTTAACGGGATCGCGAGTGAAAATGAATTCGCGCACCCCGCAAGTGGGGCATTCTATTTGTATGTCGTCCACTCCGATGCAATCCGAGCATACTTGGTGCGCAACGCACAAATTAGGTACGTGAACGCGCGCATTTTCGCCATACGGAGTGTCTTGTGTTGTCTCGAAATCATAAAAAATATAAAGATATTTCTTTTTTTTACCCCGGGGACGACAACGCTGATTGGCTGCATGAAACACAAGTCGTTAAAGGCATGGTGCTTTTGACAGTGCCTACAAAAACTGATACCACGCTCGTGTTTCCGCTGATACACGTTTACAATGTGCATGCAATTCTCACACAACCGCACACCGTCGCACACTTTTTTATTATTTCTTTGTAAGAGCCTGCACGCTTGTGATTCGCGAAACACTCGTGACCGAAAAATTGTCGCCCACAATCCACGCACTCTATCATTTCGACTTGATCGATTCTGCATGGCAGTGAAACGTAACAGCACGCGCATGTTCGCGTACATTTGTGCTGATTTACACAGCGGAATGCCTTATTACAATAAGAACAGAAAAAACGCGATTCCGCCGCTCCGAATAAATTAGTAATTAAATTAAAATGTCGTGCACGCTCTTCAAACATCAAATAAATAATACCGGCTAGTGGAGCATTTAATTCCCGGAGAGTGTTTCGTCCATCAAGGAGCGGGGGTTCGCCGCTTCCAAAATTTTGTTTCTCGAAAACAACGAGTGCTACGCCACTTGCGAGAAAAAAATTTTGAAAGCTCACGAGCTCTTCAAAACCACAGCCATCACCCGGAATATTTACCCCAGCGGCGTCCACGAGACTTTCCGCGCGCTCTTTTTGCAATTTTCGACGCCCGTCGCGAATCTCATGCCATTCTGCGCGCACCTCATCGTAAGGCTGCGACTTGAGAGCCATGTATACCCTTCCGACCGCAAGCGCACGCAGTAAACATAAATTATCGGCATTGTTAATAACAACGATTGAGCGCTTTCGCAAATCGCTCAACTTTAAGCCACCACCCGCACCTACGGGCATTACTACATAGCACACCTGTAACTCGAGTCCCTCTCCGATACCCAAAATTTCGTTACTCTGACTTATGGAACTTATTAAATTCCATAAATCAGCGTAATTAAAGTTCGCAACAGGCCTGAACGACAGCCCGCCCGTACCACGTGAAAATCGCTCATTACAAATTGTAATCCCGATTAATGTATGTCTTGGAACGCGTATCGTTATATAATCTTGCATGTCCCTAATCGCGGCCTCTACCCATAATACGGGATTTATATCTGCGCGTGGCTCTGTAATTGAAAATCTTACTCTATGGCCCTGCACTCCGAAGCGTCGCAGGTACTGCTGTCCCTCAACCACAGCAGTGAAGCGCACGCCGGGGGGCCGTATGCTGTCGTAGTCTTCGGCATCATAAACGTCCTCACTGCCACCACCGCCTACCTGCACGGGTGAGCGAACCTCAGCTGTAACAAAACAAATGATGCCTTTTATTAAAATATATTAAAATAGATTAATGGTTTTACGGTGAGGGATTTACTTTAAGGTTCTGCGATACCCGCAAAGCTTTCTAATACTGTATTCACCAAATCCCGTAGATTGCTTTCTGTATACAAAGGCGAGGATTCGTCTTCGGATTGGTCGCGAAACCATCGCTGGAGTCGTGCTTGGCGATTGTCTGATACCCGCTCGTATACCTCCCGCAAACGAGCAAGCTCGGGGAGCAATGCCACAATCTGCGTTAAAGACCGATCGTGACTTCGCACAACTACGCACGGAAAAATATTTTTAAAAAGGGCACATATTTTAAAATATAAGAATAAATATTTACTTAGTTGTACCCTGGGGCCGATTGGTTGGCGGTGACACACAGCACACCCAGTATGTGCCGTCTTTCTCTGCGCGCACTCTCAGCAGTGGTGGAATGGTCGTCAGCCTCTACACCAGGTGGTTGACTTTCCAGAAGCCGAAAGTCATCATCGATGAGAGGTAGACGATCGTACGCAGCAAGATACTCGCCTATGGCTTCTTCTTGAAGCTCGATCTCGTTCGCTACTTCTCGCGCTTCTCTTACAGCCTCCTCCTCCTCCTCCTCCTCCTCCTCCAACTCCTCCTCCTCCTCCATGCGATTAGGGATATCCCCTACAATTAGTGCAGGGCTTTCTACCTCTCGTGGAGGTTCTTCACTCTCCTCGGCGCCAGCATGCACATCGGCTATAATAACAGCAGGCTCAGAGTCTTCATCATCATCATCACTGGTATCAAAACTCAGAGTGCGTGTGACTGGATTAAACGTCCCCGCGGCGCGCCGCGAGTGTGTAGGCGTGCTGTCTTCCGCGCCGGAAAAATATGTACCATCGCTCGAATCATCGTTATTTAGTAGACTCTCCAGAGCTGAAAAATAGCATGTCAATGATTATAAATTTTATAAATATTTTGAAATATTTTGAAATATTTTAAACTTACCAAGCCGCTCCGACTTCCTTCGATTATGTCACTAAAAACCGGCAGACCACTTAATCCATGATTAAAAACAAACTCTTCGATTATCCGTAAAACCTCGCCGGAACGTCTAGAGCCCCGATATAAGCGCGCGATTGCGCGATACCCCGTCGTCCTAAGAGTCCTCTGTAATTGACAGATCAACTCGTCGCGAGTCATCCCGCGTAAGCGCTGCAACCACGCACTACCTCTACTATACCTCTCTCTACCAAAGAGCCGCAGTATGGCTTTTCGCAGCGAAATTTTTATGAACGTATCCATCTCCGAGTTTCGAACAGACTGATGCCGCTGCAGCGTCGCTTAGAGCTCTTATACAAGCGCAGTCAAAAGCATGAGCGATAAAAAAATCAGCATCTCGTCACGTGACGTTCGTCAAACTTATTTTTCCTCGGAGCGTCCAGTCGCATTTTCCTAGGACCCGAGATCCCCGTAGTATAAAAATGCCTCTCTGCGCGCACGAAAAACAATAACGGTGCCCGTGACGACTGTTTGATAAAAAATCGTCATGTGACGCGAAACAGCGCTTTTCCAAAGGAGGTCTAAGATAAACGATAAAAAAACAATGAGCCTTCTGTACTCGAACATTGACACTGAAAAGGGATAGAGTTTCATGGCTCTCCAAATCAAAACATTTGTGACGCATCTGTGGAAAAAGAACACATGCATGCGAGATAAAAATTTACAACGCACAGCTAATGGTCATGAAATATTGTTCTACAAAAAACATAGTTTATTACTTTCAAAGTTTGGCTAAATGTCACGAAGACGTTACTTTACTTTTGAGCGTGTGACCTAAGGAGCGCAAAGCGGGCGTAGAATCGTGGGCCTGTGCGCAAGGGTCAGCACTTCGGAGAGCCCAGCTAGCAGGCGCTAGCACTCCACAGTCGCACCCCACCACAGAGGCCTCCCCACCAACGCGGCCAAGTCGCGACTCTACTCAGTGTTTAACAGAATCTGACAGCACCAGTATTCACCGAGCAATGGACCAAGAAGTAGCGAGTCTGCGAGCAAGGCTCGCAACAAGAGTGACCCGGAGGGCCGGTCATGGGAGCAGTGCTGGCACTGCAAAAAATTTAGATGCGGTGCCTGCCGCGAAAGCACGTGTAAGTGCCTTATAGGAATAGACACACCCGGATCGCCTAGCGCACCAGCACCAGCAGCAACAGCAGCAGCAGCAGCACCAGTGTAAAAAAAAACAATGTGCGCGTGTGGGAAGTGGACGCACATGAATGTACGCACAGTGACAAGTGAAATACGGTGTCTACGAACACACGAAAATGTACGCGAGTGAGTGTGTGTGTGTGTGTATGTGTGTGTGTGTGTGTGTGTGTGACGGCCATGGCGTCTGCGAACACACGTAAATGTATGTGTGCATATTCGTGTGTGTATGTGTGTGCGTGTGTGTGTGCGTGTGTGTGTGAGTGTGTGTGTGACAATCGCAGCGTCTGCGTACGCACGTAAATGTATGCGCACGTGTGTGTGTGTGTGCGTGTGTGTGTGTGACAATCGCAGCGTCTGCGTACGCACGTAAATGTATGTGCACGTGTGTGTGTGTGTGTGCGCATCAATAAATATTAATAAATAAATATATAAACGTTGTTTTTACTCTCTCTACCCGCCACCTATCTCTTCCTCCACCTCTCTCTTCCCCCACCTCTCTCTCTCTCTCTCTCTCTCTGTGTGTGTGGGTGGTTGTGGGTGGGTGGGTGGTGGGTGGTGGGTAGGTGGTCGGATGTGGGTGCAGGTGGCTGGGCGGGTGTGTGGGCGCGGGGTGGGTGTGTGTGTGGGTGCATCATCTCTCTCTCTCTCTTTCTCTGTGGGTGAGTGTGGATGGGTGGATGTGAGTGGGTGGGTGGGTGGTTGTGGGTGGGTGCGAGCGCCATCTCTCTCTCTGTGGGTGTGAGGGTGGGTGTGGGTGGGTGGGGCGGGTGGGTGTGTGCGTGCGTATTCTCTCTCTCTCTCTCTCTCTCTCTCTAGTACATGGACTGGTATAGCGTGTATCATATTACACGGAGGTGTCAAGAGGGTATAACTGTTATGTAAACAGTAGCTAATTACCCACTGTTAATGGGTGGGTTGTTTACAAAACAGTAGCGGTTTTGAAAACAATAGCCCCCATTGACATGGGCCCTTGACATGGGTCATTAGCTACCGTGCAGCTACTGTTTACATAACACTTAACTTAATGACCCCACCCGCGGCGCGGCGCCCCCTCCCTCCTTTTAATATGATATGTCTCACTATACCAGTCCATATACTACTCGCAGGCTATGATTTCGTAGCCGATTGAATGCCATTTCTCTACTCAAGGTTTTTATACGTATTTTTTCGTTCTGATTACGAATTTTGAGGGTAGAAGTCCGGAAAATGGTCAGATAAATTGTTATTAACAATTTAATTGTTTAAATCGTTATATCAAGGAGCGCGGGAGCGCTCCGAAGGCAAGTTATAGAAGAAGCCTAAAAGGAGCGACCCGTGCTACATATACATTGAAATGGGTGTACGAAAAATTCAATGCGCTTTTGCGTGTATTGCGTTAGTTTTTACTATATAACATATCCCTCTTAATCGAAAGCCATTTCATTACTCTACTCAAATCAAAAGATTTTATTTAAAAATATTATCTCGTTCAAAAGATATAGAGAGCTGAATTTTTTTATGTGCTGTTTCCTTTCTGAACTTTTCTTCTCCTTGTTCAGATATCCGGTTTGCAGCTCTTACGACACTTCCGGTTGTCGTCTATTTTACGCTTGCATATCTATATATATTTATATATATAGTACGTATACACACCCGTATCTGGTCGACGCCTAACCTTACATATAACATGTCAGTATTTTTATATACAAATGTTATCATTTAGTGAGTTAGTTAATAATGATATATTTCAAAGATCTCAAGAAATCAATTAATTATGAGAAGAATTATGTGTATCAATCAACGGGGAAAATAACTTTTATTAGTTAGATAAGTACTTATTATATATACATACAGATACATATACAGATTATTTCATTTTGGATGAATTGGAATGGATTTGATTGGAAAAATATAACCTATATAAGCAGCTGTGAATATCAATGGGCAATAGCAATATGTTATAATCAGATAAGTAGCAAACTTTTATTATAAAGTTATAAATCAATGAAGTTTATAATAAGTATTGTTACTTTGTGAAATCTTGTTTTTATTTTTACAGAGTATATCAGAAAATGCAAGGATTATTATCAAGTAAATCGATCACTGTTAAAAAATAGTTTTTAACAAAGAAGAGTTCATTAATTATTATCTTACAGATATTATACCAGAAGATTTTTTCGACTCATTTTGGAAATATGGAGATATATGTAATATAGCCAATAATGTTGAGTTCTAATTGTGTACTGTCTGAAAAATCTAATTTTGAATTAGCAAAAATGAACGAGTGCCCTCATGATCCTGGTGGTTATTTTATTATTAATGGACAAGAAAAAGTTATTTTAATACAAGAACAGACGCTTAAGAATAGAATAATTTATATTAAAGAAGATAGTAAGAATATAGTACTACTCAAGAAAGAAAAACCAAACCAATATTATTATGGAAGAGCAGGCAAATACTATTTACGACACAATATTTTTCAAGATGTATCTATTTATTCTTAACATGAAAATTTTTCATATGAGATATAATTTTAGAAGAATGTTAAAAATTTGTCTTCATATTTGACAGGGCAAATAGAGTACGTGGATGTCAATGAAGAAAATGACAGTTTCATTGCTTTCAATGAATCACACATAAAACAAACAACAACCCTAGTGGAAATGAAAAATGAAAATAACTGTAAATAACTGTAAAAAACTGTAAATAACTGTAAATAACAGTTTATAACGGTTTATAAGTGTTTGATTTGAGACATTAATAACAGTTATTTACAGTTATTTACAGTTATTTACAGTTATTTACATTATTTACAGTTATTTACAGTTATTTACAGTTATTTACAGTTATTTACAGTTATTTACAGTTATTTACAGTTATTTACAGTTATTTACAGTTATTTACAGTTATTTACAGTTATTTACAGTTATATACAGTTATTTACAGTTATTTACAGTTATTTACAGTCATTAACAGTTATTAACCGTTATTAGCAGTTATTAACAGTTATTTACAGTTTTGCAGAAAAGTACCTGCGAAAACGGAGGTGCTGATAAAAGTTAGTTACAGTTATTAACGGTTATTAAGAGTTTTTAACAGTTTTTAACAGTTATTAACAGTTATTAACAGTTATTTACAGTTTTGCAGAAAAGTACTTGCGAAAACGGAGGTGCTGATAAAAATTAGTTACAGTTATTAACGGTTATTAACAGTTTTTAGCAGTTTTGTTGATAAGAAAAAAATTAGTATTATAGCGAATAAAATAAACTGTTTATAACTGTAAATATCTGTAAATATCTGTAAATAACTGTTAATAACTGTTAATAACCGTTAATAACTGTTAATACCCGTTATCAGTACCTCCGTTTTCGCAGGTACTTTTCTGCAAAACTGTAAATAACTGTTAATAACTGTTAATAACTGTTAATAACTGTTAATAACTGTTAATAACTGTTAATAACTGTTAATAACTGTAAATAACTGTAAATAACTATAAATAACTGTTATTAACGTCTCGAATCAAACACTTATAAACTGTTATTTACAGTTATTAACAGTTATTAACAGTTATTTACAAAAATCATTTCCGCTAGGGAATAAGATGTTTATTCAGACAGTATTGCACTCAAAGTACGAAAGAAGTGATATGTTTTGAAGTAAGTTTTTGAAAATAAGAAAAGAAAATTGTGATTTTCATAGATCGTCTATCTAGTTGAAAATTATATTGATAATAAAAATGTTGTGATTATTAGAAAATGACATCTAATCAATGTTTTGTGTAATAAATAAAATAAAATACCAATATGATGTGCTGCATGAAGTGCATATATAATCAAATTTGATTGATAACAAATAACATAGTGATTAAAAAATGGCATGTAATCAGTGTTTTGTGTTAAATAAAATAAAATACTGGTATGATGTGTTGCATGAAGTGCACATATAATCAGATGTTATAGATAACAAATAACATAGTGATTAAAAAATGGCATCTAATCAGTGTTTTGCGTAATATAAAAAAATAAAATACCGGTAAAATGTGTTGCATGAAGTGTTGTATCAAATTTTAAAACTTCTACTTAAAATCAGTTTGAAATGTTTTGAAAATAGCTCAAGTATGTATTAATAAGTAATTACGTGTTATGAGGTTCATAAACTTCATAATACGCTTTTGCATAGAAGAAAATATTGCTGAGTGATACACGAGGTTATAAATATACAATATAATTTTCAGTGTTTTGTGTAATAATAAATAAAATATAGTATGCCGTGTTACATGAAGTGTTTATAATCAAATTTTAAAACTTCTATTAAAAATCAGTTTCAAATGTTTTGAGAATAGAACAAGTGTTTATTGAATAATTATATGTTATGAGGCTCATAATTTTCATAACAAGTTTTTACATAGAAGAAAATATTGCTGAGTGACATGTGAGGTTATAAATATACAATATAATTTATGATGCCGATTTGAAATATTGGTCTGAGCCTTGGTTTAAAAAGCATCTGTCATCTTCAAAAAATTTAGTTGATATCAGTGCTGTGCTGTTGTACATATTTATTCAAGTGCCAATAAAAAGATTATACCTAATGAACATGGAAATACTGAAAAAAGTAAAAATGATATGTTATTGTGAAAATTTAAACGAATAAAAGTGCTCAGTTAATCTAATATATGATTTCTCACCATGGGAGACGTCAAAATGTTTCAGAGTTCTTAGTAAATATTTTTCTAGACAAGATTCAGATAATAATTTCAAAAAGTTTTATCTATACAAGAATGTCAAGAAAGCTTTTATTCTCAGTGATTCTTAGTTCATAAACTGGTTGCATTTTTAATTTTACAAGATTATGTGTGGCAATGATGGGTTATTAATTTAAGTAGTTTCAATAATAATTTCAAGAATTTATATCTCTACTATAAAAGAATATCGAGAAAGCTTTTTTTCTCACATTTTACAAGTCATGTAGCAATGATGGGTTATTAATACAAGTGGTCTAATCTAATCTACTGAAATCTGTGTAAATCCACCCGGATCCAGCTAGATTTTTCATGTGACATAGATCCAACTGGGTTTCCTAGCTGGATATTTTTGACCGGGTTCTAGTGATAATTTCAACAAATCCAAGTGTTGAGAATAATATAATTAATTATTGGCTCATGGTGCCAATAATTAATTGCGAAGCTACAAAAATAATTAATGATATTATCATATAGCAGTCTTATAATAGAACTAATTTAAGGCTTTAATAATCAATTTCTAGTACCAAAAAATGAAAATACTTATAATATGCTCTGAAAAAAAATTATAAAAATATGAACTAAAAGTTTCGTTTTAAGATCTAATTTGTTCAAAAAAATATCGATCCCTTTAGTATTTATGTAATTTGTCTTCTTAATAATAATCTTTGAAAGTATAAAATAAGGTATGTATATAAGTTTTTCCTGCAAACTGAAAACATAAAAAGAATGATATTTTCATATGACTTTACAATAATTAATAGTATTGTTAAATTATCATCATACCTAAGAATATACGCGTTTGATTATATTATTTCAAAAAATTTTACTAATGTAATAATTTTTCGAGCTCCTTGAAGAAACATTCAAATTTAAAACTTTTGTGAATAACAATACTATCATTTACTAATGATATTAAAAATATACTATACTATAATAAACCCTCATAATGTTATCACACTGTATAATTATTATTTTCTCTTAAAAAGTTGTGATATATATCTAAAAAACATTTTACAAAAGTTTAAACTAAGACAAGTGTTAGTCTCTCCCGCCCTCCCTCCCTTTATCTCTCTCTCTCTCCATCTCTCTCTCTCTCTCTCTTCCCCTCCCCTCTCTCTCTTCCTCTCCCTCTCTCTCTCAACTTCCGTGAAACTGAGTACCAAAAACTTTAATGAGAGCTTAAATATTTTTTTAAAACAATCAACACGTTTTTTAAAAGCTACTTTTTAAATACGTTAAATTCTAACAACACAATTTGTCTAGTCCTTTTATTTCTTTTAGTCTCATCTATTCAATAAGGACTCTCTACAAATGGTAATAATTTTTTTCATGACTGTATAAACTCTCTCCCCCTTCTCTTTCCCACCCCACTCTCTCTCCCTCCCTCCCCTCTCTCAACATCCGTCAACCTGAGTACCAAAAACTTTAATGATCGAGAGCTTAAATATTTTTTTTAAAACAATCAACACGTTTTTTAAAAGCTAATTTTTTAAGTACATTCTATAACAACATAATTTGTCTAGTCCTTTTAATTCTTCTACTCTCTTCTATTCAATATAAGCACTCTTTACAAATGGTAATAATTTTTTTCATGACTGTACAAATAATAATATTGCTAATATAAAACTTTCTACGAAAGTATAAAATAAGGAAAGTATAGACGTTTTTTCTGGATAATCTATAAAAAACAACACAATTTGGCTACCCGCGTAAAAAAAATATGTTTATATGAACTTCATAAGAAGTTTAGATTCATATGAACTTCATATGAGGTTGTCCAATGAGACTGAGCTGAACTTTCTGTATGTTTATAAAATGTTTATATAAAGTTTATATCAATGTAAAAAATATGAAATTATTTTTTACAAATATCAGGTAAACTAGAGATTAAGTTTAAATAAACTTTATTAAAAGATCATATAAAGTAAATATCATGAAAGTACATGAAAAGTTTATACAAAGTTTATAAAATATTTATATGAATTTGATATCAATGTGTAAAATATCGAAGTATCTTGTACAAACATTAGATAAACTAGAGATTACGTTTAAATAAACTTTATGAAAAGTTCATATAAAGTAAATATAATCAACGTACGTAAAAAGTTTACACAAAGTTTATAAAAAGTTTATTTGAAATTATAAAAAGTTCATATGAAGTTCATATGAACTTCGTGTCTTTTCCAGGCTCGTTGGTCGTCCTGACTACTGGTAGGTTCCTCGGCAACAGTCAGGACGACCAACCAACCTGGAAGAGAGTGATTATGAGCGAGGTTAAGAGTAAAAGCGCTCGAGATAGTGTTGGAACGCGGCGGGTGAGAAGGTACCCCTATTAAAAATAATCACGTGAGTTCTCACGCGAGCTCTCACGTGAGGTTTTCGACCATATTCTCACGTGAGTACTCACGTGAGTACTCACGTGAGAAGTGAAAAAAATAGTTTAAAAAACATTAGTAATCAATGTTTTTTTTTACTGAACTATTACATAAATATTTTAACTTTAATTTTTGCGTATACCTTTCAATCCTTAAATAGTATAGGGAGATATCAAAAGCGAGGCAAGCCTCGTAATTACAACTCTTTTAAAAGAGTCGCGATATTGACTAAGTCTTATGGCTTTATGTATTCTCGCCGGTGTTCATTTGCCTATGGAAATCGAGAAAGGGGTTGCCGCCTGGCGGTCACCGGTGGAACTGATAGGACCCGTCTGAACTCCACGTCTAGTAACTCTTTTAACCACCAGGCGGCAACCCCTTTCTCGATTTCCATAGGCAAATGAACACCGGCGAGAATACATAAAGCCATAAGACTTAGTCAATATCGCGACTCTTTTAAAAGAGTTGTAATTACGAGGCTTGCCTCGCTTTTGATATCTCCCTATACTATTTAAGGATTGAAAGGTATACGCAAAAATTAAAGTTAAAATATTTATGTAATAGTTTAGTAAAAAAAACATTGATTACTAATTTTTTTTAAACCATTTTTTTTTTTTATACTTCTCACGTGAGTACTCATGTGAGTACTCACGTGAGAATATGGTCGAAAAACTCACGTGAGAGCTCGCGTGAGAGCTCACATGAGCTCTCACGTGAGTATTTTTAATAGGGACACGACTGTGTGAGAGAGCCGCGTACGTCATCTTTGAGAAGAACGAGTAGTAGAGTTTTTTCTTCCCACTGGGAAAGAACACGAGTTAAGTATGTACACTGATAGAAAGAAATATTTGTGGCAAATTCGCGATTCATTTGAAAGTCGATTTTTTCAAGTATTTGAGCTAAATGAATAATTCTTAACAGTTACGAAATATTCATTAACAGTTAATGCATGATCGCTTTTTGTCACGTTTTTGTCAAGCGTTACTTTTAGCAAATGATCCATTCCTTAACTGTTAATGCACCTGCATTTGACTGAATTCAAATACATATTCGTTAACAGTTAAGCCGGCGCATTTGCCTCAAATATTCCTTTCTATCAGTGTAGGCACGCGCGTGTGTGTGTATCCGTGTATGGGTGTGTATGTGTGTGTGTGTGTGGACTGTCTGGATGCCACATCCATTTGCGATGCAGTGCTGCTGACCTACAGCCTGTTCCCGCGTCAACGTCAGTGCCGAGTATAACTCGAAGGTGAGATAGTTGGGACGACAAAGCGCTGTTCCTGTGGCAGTCGCTCTCGCCGCATAGCCTACGATTCAGCATCGTGCACTTCGACGACGTCTGTTGGGTGTACGAGGTGTACTTCCAGTTGCCAGAGGCGAGAACCCGTGATAAGTGGCTGGATGGTTGAGTAGTCTAAGAAAATGGTACGTTCGATATGAATCTGCAGGACTCAATGTTTTGCGGTGGGGATAGATTTTGTAGGGTTAGGTTTGACGTCAAAGCTCAGAGAATTGGTGAACCTGTGCACTAAGTACTTGTGACACGTGATGGCTTGGCGATCGTGCAGAGCATCAGTACCGAGGGTTTCGCCGTAGCAGATATCAATTCAAGAAGATGGACAGCAGCCTACTGTTGTATGGAATTGTTTACCTGAAAAAAATTAAAAAATTCACAAAGAACATCTTCTTTCAACAAAAATATCGTTGTGTATGAATACATTAGTGTAAAAATGTCGTAGGAAGGTATGTGTGCATGGAATGTAAAATAAATGTACAAAGGTTAAAGACTTATGTATATTCACTCATTACCAAAAAGTCTAAATAATTTCTTTACTTATCTGATTATTATCTCTGTTACGATTCTTCAAAGTTCTTCATAATATTCGACGTCGTAGGTCGATTTCCATCCATTTCCATAAAATACATTGTCGATCGGAAAAATTACAAGAAAAATATTTTGACGATGGCAGCTAACTGAAATTGGTTAATGTTCTTTGTTACATAGATATAGTTATACAAAACAAATGCAATACATGCGATTGACAACATACAGTGTGAAATTTTTATGTAACAAAGAACATTCAACCAATTTCAGTCAGCTGCAATCATCAAAATATTTTTCTCGTAATTTTTCCGATCAACAATGTATTTTATGGAAATGGATGAAAATTGAGGTACAACGTCGAATATTATGAAGAACTTTGAAGGATCGTAACAGAGACAATAATCAGATAAGTAAAGGAATTATTTAGACTTTTTGGTAATGAGTGAATATACATAAGTCTTTAACCTTTGTTACATATATTTTGCATTCCATGCACACATGCATTCCTACGACATTTTTACACTAATGTATTTATACACAATGATATTTTTGTTGAAAGAAGATGTTCTTTGTGAATTTTTTTATTTTTTTCAAGTAAACCATACCATACAACAGTAGGCTGCTGTCCATCCTCTTGAATTGATTGCTGTAGCAGAAGAAGACGTGGCAAGGGTGGTGACCTGTTCTACAAGTCAAAGCTTACCATATCGGCTACGGAGAAACCCTCGGTACTGATGCTCTGCACGATCGCCGAGCCATCACGTGTCCGGTACTTGCACAGGTTCACCAATTCTCTGAGCTTTCACGTCAAACCTAACCCTAAAAAATCTATCCCCGCCGTAGAGCTTCGAGTCCTGCAGATTCACATCGAACGTGCCATTTTCGTAGACTACTCAACCATCCAGCCACTTATCACGGGCTCTCGCATCTGGCAACTAGAAGTGCACCTCGTACACCCAGCAGTCGTCGTCGAAGTGCACGATGCTGAATCGTAGGCTATGGAGCGAGGGCGAGTGCCACAGGAACAGTACTTTGTCGTCCCAACTATCTCACCTTCGAGTTATACTCGGCACTGGCGTTGACGCGGGGACAGGCTGTAGGTCGGCAGCACTGCATCGCCAATGGATGTGGCACCCAGATCCAGTCATCCAGACAGTCGACCACACACACACACACATACACACCCATACATAGATACACACACGCGCGCGCGCCTACATACTTAACTCGTGTTTTTTCCCAGTGGGAAGGAAAAACTCTACTACTCGTTCTCCTCAAAGATGACGTACGCGGCTCTCTCACACAGTCGTGCGCCTTCTCACCCGCCGCGTTCCAACACTATCTCGCGCACTTTTACTTTTAGCCTCGCTCATAATCACTCTCTCCCAGGTTGGTTGGTCGTCCTGACTGTTGCCGAAAAATCTACCAGTAGTCAGGACGACCAACGAGACTGGAAGAGACACGAAGTTCATATGAACTTCATATGAACTTTTTATAATTTCAAACAAACTTTTTATAAACTTTGTGTAAACTTTTTACGTACGTTGATTATATTTACTTTATATGAACTTTTCATAAAGTTTATTTAAACTTAATCTCTAGTTTATCTAATGTTTGTACAAGATACTTTGATATTTTATACATTAATATCAAATTCATATAAACATTTTATAAACTTTGTATAAACTTTTCATGTATTTTCATGATATTTACTTTATATGATCTTTTAATAAAGTTTATTTAAACTTAATCTCTAGTTTACCTGATATTTGTAAAAAATAATTTCATATTTTTTACATTGATATAAACTTTATATAAACTTTTTATAAACATACAGAAAGTTCAGCTCAGTCTCATTGGACAACCTCATATGAAGTTCATATGAATCTAAACTTCTTATGAAGTTCATATAAACATAATTTTTTTTACGCGGGTAGTCCTTTTATTTCTTCGAATCTCATCTATTCAATAAGCACTCTCTACAAATGGTAATAATTTTTTTCATGACTGTACAAATAATCTATAAAATAATTATATTTATGATTTTGTAAAAGAAATCAAATAAATACAAATGAAAAAGTCTTTTAATTCTTTGAGTCATTGTATGCTGAACAAATTATATGTAAGTAAGTACATTCAAATTGTTCACTGCAAATCAAACAAACGAAAGTTGTGAAATCAATTACCGATAGTCAAGTAATGCAAACAACTCTCGGAAACTACTGTATGACTATTCTCAGAAATATATTCAAATCTGTTCATCTTTCTGAGCTATACAAATTAAATACAAGCAAGTACTGAAATCAATTTATTGTAGTCAAGTACCGGCCATAAGTTAACTTGACTGATATAATAGAACTTTTCGTATCTAGCGTGTAAAATTACATTTTACGCCCACGTTGTAACTTCAAAATTATTCAGCCAGCGGGCATAAAATACTACTTAGCGCCCAAGAGGCCCAATAGCTCACATACTCTTACAAAACTTTATAGAACCTACGCACTTTACGCCCGTGTGGGCGAAAATTATTTTAATTATATAACTATAATGCCTTCGCTTTATTTCTAAAATTCATAAGAATTTTTTTAGATATTTACGAAAAGTCAAAGCCTATATAAAAAAATTACATAGTTACCAACACATCACTATTTTTCATGATTCTTTCTCAATTTTGAACTTTCTATAATATTACGCACCTTGGGAGGAAAAGAGAAGTCTAGAGCTGTTCTAGCAGGGGTGGTCCTCCGATCTCCCATACATACTTGGCGGGCCCGACGATTTGCAGTTCAAGGTGTAAGACATGGTCATTTTCATATAAATATTCATGTGTTTAAAGATCAGATAAAATGTATAAATGGATTGCTTCTACATATTAACTACTGATCCGTGAATCTATCACTCTGTTTTTAAATAGAAAGTGCAAACCCGTCTGAAAGTATCATATGAGATCTCATATGTAATCCCATAATATATAAAATTGCAGATGACATCGCATATCGAGATCTGATACGAGGTATGCGATGCCTGAAATTCTCATATGAGATCTTATATGATATTTACACGCGGGAAAAGGATACACAATAGGTTGCTTATAAAACGGTTAGTAAAATGTAAAGCACTTTAGAAGTAGACTATAAATTTATATGAATTTTTTATTTTATTCTCGTTTAAAAAGGACGGACACAAAGAAAAATATTGTGGGTAATAAAAGTAAATCATGATTCTGTACATATAGGGATGTCGTACTTAACGGTACCAATTAAAAATAAAAGCCAATGTAATTATTTATAGTAGACTTATAGGTATAAATATTGTTAATAAATTTATGCAAAAATTTTGTATTCTATATTTAAGTAGGCCACCGGTAAACTGCAAATCGTTGGGCCCGCCAAGTATGTATGGGAGATCGGAGGACCACCCCTGCTAGAGCAGCTCTAGACTTCTCTTTTCCTCCCAAGGTGCGTAATATTATAGAAAGTTCAAAATTGAGAAAGAATCATGAAAAATAGTGATGTGGTGGTAACTATGTAATTTTTTTATATAGGCTTTGACTTTTCGTAAATATCTAAAAAAATTCTTATGAATTTTAGAAATAAAGAGAAGGCATTATAGTTATATAATTAAAATAATTTTCGCCCACACGGGCGTAAAGTGCGTAGGTTCTATAAAGTTTTGTAAAAGTATGTGAGCTATTTGGCCTCTTGGGCGCTAAGTAGTATTTTATGCTCGCTGGCTGAATAATTTTGAAGTTACAACGTGGGCGTAAAATGTAATTTTACACGCTAGATACGAAAAGTTCTATTATGTCAGTCAAGTTAACTTATGGCCGGTACTTGACTACAATAAATTGATTTCAGTACTTTCTTGTGTTTAATTTGTATAGCTCAGAAAGATGAACAGATTTGAATATATTTCTGAGAACAGTCATACAGTAGTTTCCGAGAGTTGTTTGCATTACTTGACTATCGGTAATTGATTTCACAACTTTCGTTTGTTTGATTTGCAGTGAGCAATTTGAATGTACTTACTTACATATAATTTGGTCAGCATACAATGACTCAAAGAATTAAAAGACTTTTTCATTCGTATTTATTTGATTTCTTTTACAAAATCATAAATATTATTATTTTATAGATTATTTGTACAGTCATGAAAAAAATTATTACCATTTGTAGAGAGTGCTTATTGAATAGATGAGATTCTAAGAAATAAAAGGACTAGACAAATTATGTTGTTTTTTATAGATTATCCAGAAAAAACGTCTATACTTGCCTTATTTTATACTTTCGTAGAAAGTTTTATATTAGCAATATTATTATTTGTACAGTCATGAATCTTTAATTCTTTGATAGATATCAAAATTTTGCTTTTGCAAAATTGTTGGTTTTTAATTCAGAAATATGCTCGATTTTGAATTTTTAAGAAAAGTTAATTAGAAAAAAAGTTATAGCAAATTTAGTGCAAAAAAATCCTGATGTAGCTTCGTGCGACCACTCTTTCTAACTTTTAACCTCGCATTTTAAAGAGAGAATAATATTCTATGAAGCTACTTTATAATAATTATCTATAATTTAGTTTAAATAATTATTTCAGCGCTTCAACCGAAAAATTTCTGTAAAAAATATCGATTTTATTTTTTTAAATGAAATTAAAATATTTTAATAAAATCGATACACATATTTTATTAAGATCTTTTTTCATAAAACTTCATAAAAATATGTAATTAAGAACTCTAAATTATATTAATTTAATCATTGTATTTATGAGCGCTGTGCTCGCGCATCGCTTATAACGCGGTAATTCAAATTCAAACATATAAATAATATTTTAAATTTTTATTTGGCATATTTTGGTTTTGTTACATTAATTTTTAGATTAAACTTGAGATCTGGAAATACGTTGAAAAACGAATAATAAATTTTGATAAAATATCAATGTCATTTTTATTTATGCGTGTACATCAAATAAATTAATATGATTTACTTGAAGTTTAAAATTGTGGCGCTTAATTTTTTTTATACTAAATTATAGATATAATTATAAATTAATGTAATAATATTTTATGTTTAGCTGTAAATTAACAAATTTTTGCCAAAAGTAAATAAAAGAATTATCGCGCTTAGCTACAACGGGACTTTTTTGCACTCAATTTGCGATACCTTTTTTTCTAATTAAGTTTTCTTAAAAATTCAAAATCTAGCGTATTTGTAAATGAAAAACCAACAACTTTGCAAAAGAAAAATTTTGATAAAATTAGTGCAAGTAGTGAAAAAAGTCTTATAAACAAATTAAATTGACATTTTTTACTGAAATTTTTAATTAAAAACGTTTAAATAATTATGTAAACTAAATTATAGATAATAATTATGAAGTAACTTAATAGAATATTATTCTCTCTTCAAAATGCGAGGTTGAAAGTTGAAAAATTTTCGTTAGAACCGGAGATACAAGCGAAAGAGTGGCCGCGCGAAGCTACATCAGGATTTTTTTGCACTAAATTTGCTATAACTTTTGTCTAATTAACTTTTCTTAAAAATTCAAAATCGAGCATATTTCTGAATTAAAAACCAACAATTTTGCAAAAGCAAAATTTTGATATCTATCAAAGAATTAAAGATATAACGATTTAAACTATTAAATTGTTAATAACAATTTATCTGACCACTTTCCGGACTTCTACCCTCAAAATTCGTAATCAGGACGAAAAAATACGTATAAAAACCTTGAGTAGAGCAATGGCACTCAATCGGCTACGAAATCATAGCCTGCGCCTAGACTAATAAATTTATAGTGTACTCAAAAGTGCTTTATACTAACCATTTTATAAGCCACCTATTTTTTATCCTTTTTCCGCGTGTAAATATCATATGAGATTTCATATGAGTATTTCAGATATCAGATCTCATATGAGATATGATATATGTGATGTCATCTGCAATTTTATATATTATGGGATGTCATGAGATCTCATATGAGATCTCATATGATATTTTCATGCGGGTTTGCACTTTCTATTTAAAAACAGAGTAATACGTATTAGTAATACGTATTAGTATTCAATACGTATTAGTATTTAATATCTAGAAGCAATCTATTTATTCATTTTATCTGATCTGTAAACATAGAAAAATATTTATATGAAAATGACCATGTCTACACCTTAAACTGCAAACCGTCGGGCCCGCCAAGTATGTATGGGAGATTGGAGGACCACCCCTGCTAGAGCAGCTCTATAGACTTCTATTTCCTCCCAAGATGCGTAATATTATAGAAATTTCAAAATTGAGAAAGAATAATGAAAAATGGTGATGTGGTGGTAACTATGTAATTTTTTTATATAGGCTTTGACTTTTCGTAAATATCTAAAAATATTCTTACGAATTTTAGAAATAAAAAGAAGGCATTATAGTTATATAATTAAAATAATTTTCGCCCACACGGGCGTAAAGTGCGTAGGTTCTATAAAGTTTTGTAAGAGTATGTGAGCTATTGGGCCTCTTGGGCGCTAAGTAGTATTTTATGCCCGCTGGCTGAATAATTTTGAAGTTACAACGTGGGCGTAAAATGTAATTTTACACGCTAGATACGAAAAGTTCTATTATATCAGTCAAGTTAACTTATGGCCGGTACTTGACTACAATAAATTGATTTCAGTACTTGCTTGTATTTAATTTGTATAGCTCAGAAAGATGAACAGATTTGAATATATTTCTGAGAATAGTCATACAGTAGTTTCCGAGAGTTGTTTGCATTACTTGACTATCGGTAATTGATTTCACAACTTTCGTTTGTTTGATTTACAATGAAAAATTTGAGTGTACTTACATAATATTATGTAATTAAATAATTTTTGCCCACACGGGCGTAAAGTGCGTAGGTTCTATAAAGTTTTGTAAGAGCTGTATATGAGCTATTATGTCTTTTGGGCGTAAAGTGCGTAGGTTCTATAAAGTTTTGTAAGAGTATGTGAGCTATTGGGCCTCTTGGGCGCTAAGTAGTATTTTATGCCCGCTGGCTGAATAATTTTGAAGATACAACGTGGGGGTAAAATGTAATTTTACATGCAAGGTACTAAAAGTTCTATTATGTCAGTCAAGTTAACTTATGGGTACTTGACTACAATAAATTGATTTCAGTACTTACTTGTGTTTAATTTGTATAGAAAAATGAACAAATTTGAATACAGTTCTGAGAACAGTCATACAGTTGTTTCGGAGAGTTGTTTGGATTACTTGACTATCGGTAATTGATTTCACAACTTTCGTTTGTTTGATTTACAATGAAAAATTTGAGTGTACTTACATAATATTATGTAATTAAATAATTTTTGCCCACACGGGCGTAAAGTGCGTAGGTTCTATAAAGTTTTGTAAGAGCTGTATATGAGCTATTATGTCTTTTGGGCGTTAAGTAGTACTTTATGCCCGCTGGCTGAATATGTTTGATAAGTAGGTACGAAAAGTTGTATTATGTTTTTATACAGTTCATAAATAATGAATAGCTAGATTTCCGATACATGACTAAGAAAGCAATTAATTTGTATGTGCATTTACTTGAAAGGCTGTAAAAATTAAGGGTATTTAAATGAGCTACCACGCATTAGTAGTTCATTGACTAATTGTTAATGTGCCATTGAAGTTTAATCAAGTAAAAAAGGATGCGACAATTTCAGTTGCATTTACAAGCTAGATTCAATCAAAAGCTGTTTGTGATTTTTTTTTCAAAAAATACTTTTCGTAAAAAAAAAGGAAATATAACTAAAGTTACTCGCACCGCATCCAAGTTCACTTATATGTATGAATTATTATGGATGAGCCTTGATTTTCGTGTTCCTGCAGAGTTAATATGTTGATAACAGAGATCTGAAGACAAACTGCATCTGATCCCAGTCGTGTATTTTATTACACTTCTTGTGCATAATGAAATTTTGTGCCAATTAGTTTGTTTGAATTGTAAATTTTGTATGCAGGATGTATATCAGGCTAAATGTATGTTGCTTTGCGTATTATTGAAATAATTTTTATTCTTATGACGACCATAAGAAACTTAAAATTTTATAAATCTCTGCAAATGTTAATAATTTTTTTCATGACTGTACAAATAATAATATTGTTAATATAAAACTTTCTACGAAAGTATAAAATAAGGCAAGTATAGACGTTTTTTCTGTATAATCTATAAAAAACAAAACAATTTGACTAGTTCTTTTATTTCTTCGAATCTCATCTCTTCGCAATAAGCACTCTCTACAAATGGTAATAATGTTTTTCACGACTGTACAAATAATAATATTATTAATATAAAACTTTCTGTGAAAGTATAAAATAAGGCAAATATAGACGTTTTTAATGTATAATATCTAAAAATAATAATATTTATGATTTTTTTAAGGAAATCAAATAAATACCAGTGGAAAAGTCTTCTTTGAGTCATTGTATGCTGAACAAATTATACTGTTAATAGCTTAACAGCTTCAATACGAAAGCATCTTTCATCATCAAACTTTACAGGTAGAATGTAAATAAAAAATGCTTTCTAATAAAGTACCTCATGCGCGGTATCTACGTATATAAAAAATGATGAGCGAAATATTATGAAAAGAAAGTAAGGTTAGAGACCCATCCCAAAGAATAAAGGGTGCGCCTTCGCCCCACTCGCTCGTCCGTCACTTCGTTCCTTATAATCCGCCAAGCAGCTTTAATTATGATTGAGATAGCGCCTTATTGCACGGAACCCTGAATTAGCTCCTTCTTACTTTGGTGCGCGAGATAGCGCCTTATTGATAGGAGGCGTCGATATGTACGTACGAAAATGAACGGAAACATACTTATATGTACCAAATGAGTGTATCAATATGCAAATATTTTTGTAGCGAAACGTACCGAAACGTTCTGAGACGTACCGAAACGCACCGAAACGTACCGAAACGTAAGGATACATCCCGAAACGTACTGACACGTACCAAACCGTACGAAAACGTACAGCAATGTACAACAACATACGTGCCCTTACAGAAACATGCGATAACATACGTAAGCGTACGGAATAGTAAAATATAATATTTTAAGAAAAATTTTATACTACAAAAACTTTTGAAATAACAAATACATTTTCCAGCATATTTCAAGTTCTTATAATTTTCTTTACAGCACTGTATATTTACATACATTGACGTACGTTTTCGAACGTTTTTGTACGCTTGGGTACGTTTCTGCATGTTTTGGTACGTTTCGGTGTACGTTTAGGTAAGAAATTTTTTGAGACAAAAAATAATTTTTTCAGTATGTGTAAGTTGCTGTAGGTTTCTGTACGAGGCTGTACCTGCGAGTACCCTGACATACATTTCCGTACGATTCAGTACGTTTAGGTACGATCCCGTACAAATGTCCGAATCTTAATCAAAACGTACCGAAACGTACCAAATGGTGCCAGAATTTACAATAGTGTACTATAGATTGTAACATAGTTTTACGATTATTATTTCCATTCGGGATCTTTCAAAATAAAGTTTGTTATTAGTACATTATTCTTCTACAGAACGTCTTGTTGGTTGTTTCAAAAAAATATTGAGGCTCTTCTCAAAGTTTTTCCTGGAGTCCTTATACAGTTGTTGAATAAGAAGAGACGAGAGAGAGAGAGAGAGAGAGAGAGAGAGAGAGAGAGAGAGAGAGAGAGAGAGAGAGAGAGAGAGAGATGGGGGGACATGATTTTTTTTTTTAAATCGACTTAACAGTTGTTTAGAGAGATAGTAGAAATAATTTATTTTTGTTAGCATATAAGTTTTGCATGAACCTTTGATTATTATAAATATATTATTTTTATATAGAATGTCTTGTTGGTTGTTTAAAAAAAATATTTAGGCTCTTAATTACCAAAGTTTTTCGTAGAGTGCTTAAGCATTTGTTGAGAAGGTAAGTCGAGAGAGAGAGAGAGAGAGAGAGCAGGATCCGAGTGGAAGGTAGAGAGATTTTTTAAACATGTAAGTTTTGCACGATTTAATATACCATAACTGAGTCACTAAAACAATAATGGTATTCATGCCAAACCACAATGTGAGGCTCACAACCATACATATATTGATGATTTCACTTTAGTATTAGTATTAGTACTTGTGAAAATAAAGTTTATAATCTGATAATGCTTCTATACATATAGTTCTAATTAGCCACATAACATTTCTTCTTTTGACGCTGACAATCTCAATTAAATTGATTTATAGTCCTACTTCTTCGACAAAATGTACAGATAAACTGTTGTAATCAAAGCCAGCAGTTGTAAATGTGTCAATGCTGCTTTTACTTAAAGTTTTCAAAATTAGGACTTAAATCTCTGATATCACCTGATCCTCTATCCTTGACAAAAACCGCAACATTTCCATAGCAGTAGCTGATACAAAGTTTTTTTCGCAAAATACTTTTTCCCATCCATTTGCTTTTACTTTCTCTTGTATTTTACCAAATTTAAAAAGGTCGTACGGTTAACATAGCAATGTAATTATTACAGTTTGAGCATTGCAGAATCATCCTGAGCGACATTTCTTCATAGAGCATCTTGTCACAAGTCAAACTGAAAAATAAAATCCTTCAAAGTTGATAATGGATAAAAGAAAACTTTTACTTCATTCCTGAAAAATCATATTGCATAATTTTAAATAATTTTAATAGTTTATTATTTAAAATAAATTTAAAATAAAATGATTTAGATACCAACTAATTTTGATCAAGAGATTCAAGCTTTACTTTCAAACTTTGAAGTTCAATGCTTTGTACTACATATTTTTGCCGTATACCCCTAGCTTCTCTGGGGTTTTCTCCAAGATTATCTAAGCGTAAATAGTCTATTTATTCTTGCATGGGCAATAATATTGTAACCTATATGTTTCTTTTATCACCTCCAAACATACTAGCTGCACCATTCACTTGAGCTTCTACTTGATTAGTAATAACCACTGCACGGCCAAATTCATCAGCTAATCTAAGCAATAATCTATGAAACCTGGCTAAATGCATTTGGCAAGTTGCCAATTCTCCTCTTCCCGCAAAATCTGTCCTCTATAATGCAGTAGCACTGTCTACAAAGCTGTGATTTTCCATTTTTCTCAATTCTCCAAACATTTATGTAATAGATCATGTTTATATTCCACCTCCTAAAAGTCTGTCTAATAATTACAGATTATGAAGACTTTGCCGATGATATGAGAAATTACTGGCAATACTGGCATTACTACTGGTGCTGCTCCTTTGATAAGAATCTGTTCCAGAGGTTAAAGATTGTGAGAAAATTCTATAATCTGAAATGAATAAAATTTTCACAAAGTATCTATTTTTTTATTTTTTTATATATATATATATATATATATATATATATATATATATATATATATATATATATATATATATATATATATATATTCTAGGGGGGCTTCGCCCCCTGCTCGCTCCGCTCGCCAACCTCCATTTTCAGAGAGAAATTTTATAATAATGAAGTATGAAACTATCAAATTTTGACAATATGAAATTTTGATGGGTAAAATATCGGACTTAAGACGAATCAAAGGTAAAGGATATACTATTTATGTTCTTTATAATTGCTTCAGAGCAATAAAATATCGTTATATTAATTGAATAAATAGTGTAGAAAATTGATCATATTAGGAGGTGATTTTCGGCAAATTCTTCCAGTTATGAAATGTGGTCACAAAAATAGTATAATTGAAGAAACAATTAAATTTTCTGCGTTGTGGTCTCTTTTTAAAGTTTTAAAATTAAATCAAAATATTCGTTCGGAAAATAAAGAATTTGCTTCACTATTGTTAGAATTAGGTAAAGGAAAAATTAATCCATTTATTATTCCAAATAAATTGAAAACGAATAATGTTTGTAAAGAAATTTATAGTAACATTAATATTAAAACTTCAATAGATCGTGTAATCTTAACCGCTCATAATAAAGATACTAAAATTATTAATAATAAAGTTTTAGAATTATTGAATAAAAAAGTACATACGTATTATAGTTTAGATTACGCAACTCATAAAGGAGTTGATCAAACAGACGAAAATATTCATTTAAATTATCCAATTGAAATGCTTAACAATATTAGAGAAGGTCTTCAACCTCATGAATTAAAATTGAAAGTAAATGCTATTGTTATGTTAATTAGAAATATAAGTATTGTACAAGGAATGTGTAATGGTACACGTCTAAGAATAACTGGATTATATGCTCATAATGTTAAGGCAGAAATAATTACAGGCGAAAGAATTGGTGAAGAGGTTTTTATTCCACGAATAACATTAAATACTGCAGATTCATCTTCATTTCCTTTTATTCTTTACCGTAAACAATTTCCAATTGTATTAGCTTTTGTCATGACAATAAATAAATCTCAAGGACAGAGTTTCGATTCTACTGGAATTTTTATTAGACGACCACTATTTTCACATAGTCAGTTATATGTTGCTTTATCCCGATGTAAAAATACTAACAATATATTTATTGAAAATTGTTCAGAAAATTCTTTAATAATAGATAACATTGTATGGAAAGAAATTTTTGAAATTTAATCTATAATTTACACTATAAGATTTGATGAGTGAAAATTTATGTCGTATTTGTATATGATCTCAATTTCTCCTAAGCTCAAGGAATTTATAACAATAATCATTTTAATTAAAATATTACCCTTTGTGAAAATATAAGACATGTTGTATCTTCTCATAAGTTTAATATCATAAATAATCTGAATATTGTTGTACGTTTAATAAATAAATATTTCATAATTATTTAATATATTAATGTGAAATATTTGTTTATTAAATGTAATAAAGATGTGAATTAATTTTCATTATATTTTAAACTTTGCACAATTTTTATTTTAAAGAAATTACAATAATAAGTAATGAAAATTAATTCACATCTTACATGGTGGAGGAAGGAAGGGCTAGGTTGGAGTCAAGGAGGATTACGGAGGGATGACTCCCATGGTTTTTAGGGTTACTGGCGATGAATTTCATGGTTGTGTTTAGGCTCATTATATAAAAAATTATTGTGTAATCTATATGTTTCGGCATGTCCCAAAATCATATATATAATTATTATTATTATTTCTTATATATAAAACCTAAGCTCAATAAAATAAAAAATTCAACGCGCCTATAAAAGTACCTCAGTGGTGGTGTGGAAAGCTGTTCCAAATGTGCGAAATGTGGTAATAGTTGAAAATAGTTTGAAAATAGTCTATGTTGGTTCTAATAATAATTAGTATATTTTTGAGTTTTTTTAAATGTTCGAATTCAAAGATTTAGTGACAGTTTTCTCTTTGATGGTTTTTCGATTATCATAAAAAACAATAGTCCGGTAGTAGTCCAGAGGTAGAGGGGACGGTGGAGGGGATGGTGGAGGGGACGGTGGAGGGCGGTAGAGGAGACGGTGGTCTGACTGAGATTAAAAAATAACGTGATTTTTGAACGAATTTAACGTTAAAAAGTGGAGGGGACGGTGGAGGGGCAGCAAATAGGTAAGTGGAGGGGACGGTGGACGGCGGTGGAGGGGACGGTGGAGGGACTGCGTTCAGATATAGCAGTAACGCCTATATAATATATATATATATATAGTATATATAAATAATACTTATCTATGCAAAAAAGTATGTACATGTCATGCCATCAGCTGATTGAAATGAATAATGTCTGTTTTTTTTTTTTTTTACATAACTACGTATTCTTTTCAGATAAAGAACATTCAATCGCAGGGTACTCCACAATTATAGGCTCCACTTTATTTCCAACTTTAAGTGATGATTATCTCAGTCCGTGTGAAACTTTAAACTGCACAGGACACCCGAATCCAATGTCTCTTGTTCCCAACATGAAGTTGTTATTGCTAAAGGATTATAAACACAAAAAAATAAAATTATTAGGCTCTAAAAAATAGCTGCTACTGATATTATGTCAAGACAAAATTACTATTTTTATATTATAACTTACGTGCATGAATACAATAATGTTGATCAGCTCCCGGCTGGTCTAAGTCCATGTCCTGGTTAATAACTCCATAACCTAATCTACATTCGCATATGTATAAAATATAAACATATACCATAATAATACACACACTCTCTCTCTCTCTCTCTGTCATGTTATATATATATATATATATATATATATATATATATATATATATATATATATATATATATATATATATATATATATATATATCACCCATAAGGCGGAAGTCGGAAGAAACCGGAAGTCTGATGAAACATGGAGAAAATGTGAAATCGGAAACAGGACATAAAATTTTGATTGCTTGATAACTGTAATATGAGAGCATCTATTTGGATGAAACTTGTTTTATACATAGTATACCAAAAATAGATCTTGTTTATACTTAATTGGAATAATATAAATGCGATTTAAAAACGCAGTGAATATTTCAAAATCTCGAGCACCCATTTCAATGTATATGTAGCGCGGTCGACCCTCAGGCTTATTCTATACTTGCCTTCGGAGCGCTCCCGCGCTCCTTGATATATACAAGGTGTCTCATTTTAATCGCCCCAGGCAAATATCTTGAAAAGTAAGGGAGATGGAAAAAAACTTTAAATACAAAAGTTGTAGGGTTCAAAGGGGGTCAGCTAATGGTAACAACGACCTTGACCTTGAACTCTATTTTCAAGGTTATTTCAAGGTCAAAGTGATTTTTTTAAATGGGAACCCCTACTTTTGACCCCGGAAATAAAAAGAGCGGAAAATTTTACGTTCAGAAAGGTCTAAAATGTTGGGGTTTCAAAGACATTTTAAAGTCAACCAACCAATTTAATGAGGTCGATCTGGGAATACATCTAGGAAGTACAAAATTGACCTTGACGTTCAAGGTTATTTTAAGCTAAGTCGATTTTATAAAATGGAACCCCTTATTTTTGACCCCGGATATGGAAAGAGCGGAAGATTTTCCGTCCGAATATGACCTTGACCTCGACTTTAACCGTGATCTGGAAGGTTATTTTAAGGTCAAGCCGATTTTTTAAAAGTCCCCTTATTTTTTACCTCGGAAATGGAAAGAGAAGAAAATTTTACGTTCAGATATGTATCGTCATATGGTATCAAAATTGGTCCTTTAGGGTCAATTAAGGGTTTTTTTTAAAAATAGACTTAACCTTAAAATAACCTTCAAGCTCACGGTTGAGGTCATGGTCGAGGTCAAGGTCATATTCGGATGTAAAATCTACCGCTCTTTCCATTTCCGGGGTCAAAAATAAGGGGTTCCATTTTATAAAATCGACTTACCTTAAACTGACCTTGAACGTCAAGGTTAATTTTGTCCTTCCTAGAGGTATTCCCAGGTCGACCTCATTAAATTGGCTGGTTGACCTTAAAATGATTTTGAAACTCCAACATATCAGACCTTTCTGAACGTAAAATTTTCCGCTCTTTCCATTTCCGGGGTCAAAAGTAGGGGTTCCCATTAAAAAAAATCACTTTGACCTTGAAATAACCTTGAAAATAGAGTTCAAGGTCAAGGTCGTTGTTACCATTAGCTGACCCCCTTTGAACCTTACAACTTTTGTATTTAAAGTTTTTTTTCCATCTCCCTTACTTCTCAAGATATTTGCCTGGGGCGATTAAAATGAGACACCTTGTATATATACACCCACTCACTCATCCACCCACCCACACACACACACACACACACACGCGCGCGCGCACACAAACAGTGTGCCGGTAGTTATGCATGTCCAGTCTACTGAGCGGCAGTAGCAGTACTAGATAGACGAAAAAAATGAAAATAGCGCAGTTAAATCTAAATCATTGTGCGACTGCACAGGACCTACTGAACCAGTACGTTCGCGAAATAGAGGTGGATATAGCAATCGTCTGCGAACAGTACAAAGATCTAAACGAACCACCGTGGGATGTGGACAGCACCGGTAAAGCAGCGATCTGGGCATTCGGTATTACTGCTTTTCGGGAAAAAATGATAGACCGTGAAGAAGGATTTGTACGCGTTAAGGTAGCAGGTATACATATTTACAGCTGCTACGCTTCCCCCAATGCGTCAATCGAGCAGTTCGAACATCTGTTAGATCGGCTTGTGCAAGATGCTACAGGAAGGAAACCGATACTGATCGCAGGTGACTTCAATGCCTGGGCTGTGGAGTGGGGCAGTCAAAGGACAAATCAGAGAGGTCGAATACTATTGGAAGCATTCGGGCTCTTAGATTTGGTCTTAGTTAACCAGGGATCTACTTACACCTTTAGAAGAGGAGACACCTGGTCTGTGGTAGATCTGACTTATGTTAGCAGCTGCCTTATTGGCGCAGTTGACGCATGGACAGTGAGTGAACACTACACAAATAGTGGTCACCAGGCCATAATAATGGAAGTAGGAAAACCAAGAAAAGGATTCAGCGTTAGTGTACAGACCAAGAGAGTCAGTTGGAAAACGAAGGACTATGACAAGGAGATGTTTCTGTTGGCACTGGAAGAAATGGAGCTGTCTGAGATGGCGAACAATAAGGCGAAACTGGCGATGCTGAAGCTACAATTAACAGTAAACCCTTAAAAAAACGCATACCGAAAATAATTATTCAAATGAAAAATGAGGACGACGACATAAACAAAATTAAAAAAAGGGTTACCCACTATTTAACGAAAGAAAAAACAATCAAGACGAAAAGTTTACAGGTAAAAAATAACAAGGAAATCAACATTAACTGCCTTAACGAAGATAGTACCAATAAAGCAGCCAAAATTTTAAGTAGTAAAATGTCGGATAAGTGTAAAATAGGAACAGAAAGCATCTCTAAACCGAAAATAAAGGTGGTGGGTATAGACAATTTTGAAAATATGAATGATGAAGAATTAGAAAGTGACATCAACACAAGAAATTTTAAAGTCTATGATGGAAAATGTGTAGTGTTAAGTACTTATAAAAATACCAAAAATAATACAATAACAGCTATTATTGAAGTTCCTTCGGAGATATACAAGATAATAAGAGAATGTTATAATAATAAAATCTGCGTAGGATATCAAAACTGTAAAATATATGACTTAATAAATATCAAGCCATGTTACAAGTGTGGACGTTTTGGACATAATTCAAATAAGTGCTCTAATGATTTAACATGTTTAAAATGTGCAGGATCTCATATATCAGCACAATGTCAAATAAAAGATAATTTCACATGTGTAAATTGTTTCTACAGCAACACTAAATATAAAACGAATTTTGAGGTTAACCACATGGCGAATGACAGTGAGAAATGCAAAATCTTTAAAGGTAAAATCAACCGAGATATAGATATGACAGATTACCCAGTGAGGCCTTATGTACCCAGACTCATCGGTAAAGTAGAAAACATCAAAATTACAACTAATCAAACACAGCCACATACTGTTACTGCAATGCCAATGAGTCAATCTGTTTTACCCATTGCCTCCTTGGGCTTGCAGTCTTCGAGAGAATCGCTAAATGATAATGGATCAAGTCCAGCAAGACATTGAAAACTTCTTACAACGTGAATGTAGCTGCGCTAACATGCAGACTCTCAACAATAATCTAACAGGCCAAAATAATCTAATTATGTATGTAAATATAAGAAGCATAAATGCTAATCTAAAAAATCTAGAAATTATTATTGAGAGTCTGTATGTTAAACCATGTGTAATTGTTTGTACAGAGACTAGAAAACTGGAAAACTATAAACAATATCAATTACCTAATTACAAAATTTTTTATAATAATAGTAGAATTAACCAAAACGACGGGGTTCTTGTATATATAAATAGTAAAATATTTGAAGACACAGAAACAATAGTAATTGATAGAGTTAGTTTTCTATGTTCCAGAATTAGACTAAAAAATAAAGATGAGTTAATAATCTCGGCTGTCTACAGATGCCATGACATCTCGAAAACAGAATTTATTTTGAGTGTAAAAAATACATTATGAATTATATAAACAGTAAAAATCATTGGTTAATCGGAGACTTCAATATTAATATAATGAGCAAATCTCTTGATAGTGCATATGACATGACTTTAAGCCAAGATTTTTTGAATCATCTTTTAGAACATGAGTATACCCCATGTTTCCTTGGAGTCACACGACCAGACCCAGAAAATATCTTCGGGGGTTCATGTATCGATAATATGTATCTAAAAAGTAAAAATCTAACAACAAAAGCCTACAAAATAACTACTCCATTTACCGATCACTACCCTTTGTTTTTAACTTTCGATCATATAATACATAGCGACTCAAGAAAGCAGAACAATAAAACCATAAATTATAAAAAACTAATTAACGTAGCTAGAAGCATAGACTGGAATTCGATTTTGACTATACAAAATCCTAACTCTGCCTCAGAGTTATTAGTTGAACTAGTGAATGGATGTGTTGAGAAGGCAACTTTTTCACAAAAACAAAATAAACAAAAAAATATGATTCCTAGAAAGATATGGATCACAAACGCAATTATAATATCATGTAAAACTAAAGAAACTTTATATAATATTTTTAAAAGAAACCCAACTAGTGAATCCGCAAAAAAAGAATACAGGGACTATTGTAAAATATTAGATAAGATTATTAAAGATGCCAAACACAAATTTGACTTCGAAACGTTTAAAAAATGTGACAACAATCCTAAACAACTGTGGAACTTAATAAATAAGAAATTAGGAAAAAACAAAGTGCAATCAAATAATATAACTAATATTTACGATCAAGACAATAAAAAAATAGAAGATCAAAGGGAAATTGCTAATGTTATGAATAAGTATTTTTGTGAAGTAGGATCTGAAGTAAGTAAAAAAATTATACAACCTACAAATAAAAGATTGAATATGCCTAAACCAAATAACAAATCAATGTTTTTAGAACCCGCTGATGCACTTGAAATAAATACAATTATACGTAACATGAAAAACAAAGCTGGAGGTGTAGATAATATAAATACAAAAATTTTAAAGACGTTAGCAAACTACATAATTATTCCTTTAGAACATATATACAACTTGAGTATTGAAAAGTCTATCTGGCCAGATAATCTCAAAAGTGCCGAAGTTGTCCCTATCCACAAAGCTGGAAGCAAATCATGCATTTCTAACTACAGACCAATATCTCTAATATCCAATATTGCCAAAATTTTTGAAAAAATACTTTATAACAGACTTTATACTTTTTGGAAAAACATCAAATACTTTCTGAACACCAATATGGCTTTGTTAAAAACCAAGGTACGGCGGATGCACTTAACTACATAACACATAAAATCTATCAAAATCTAGATAAAAGCAAACGTATTATTGCTATTTTTAGATCTGGCAAAAGCGTTCGATACTGTTAACCATGACATATTACTTAGCAAATTAGAACGTTATGGAATAAGAGGAAAGGTCTTACTTTTGTTCAAAAGCTATCTCTCCGATAGACAACAAAAAGTTCGAATACAAAACCAAATAAGTGAATACAAATATGTATCTTGTGGGGTGCCACAGGGAACAATATTAGGACCGATACTTTTTATATTATATGTAAACGATCTATTGAGAGATATGCCGGAAGGGTCTATTCTGTCCTACGCTGATGACACTGTCATCATTTCTAGTGAAGACACGTGGTCAATGGCGCAGGATAGAATAAACAAACTACTAGATCAAGCGGCGGAATGGCTTGCTTTAAATAAGCTATCCCTAAATATACAAAAAACTAAGTTTATAACTTTCGGTAACTATCGTGATAGTGTCCCAATTAATGTAAATATAAATATACAAAATCAGCAAATAACTAGAACAGAATGTTACAAGTACTTGGGATTAATTTTCGACTTTAATATGAAATGGGATAGTCACATTAAATATTTAATTAACAGAACAAAATATTTAATATTTATACTCGCAAAACTAAGAAAAATTATGGATACAAACACATTGATGATTATTTATTACTCCTTCTTTCATAATGTTATAAACTATGGCATCATTGCTTGGGGGTGCTTGTAGAACAGAAATTAAAATAATACAACAAATCCAAAATAAATTGCTCAAAATCATTGCCAAAAATAAATTCCAGGTGCACAACACTCCGCTAAAAATAGAACAAATGTTCACTCTAGAATCCTTATGCTATCATTATAATAATCTAAAAGATGCTTTTCTTACAATAAAACGCAATACTAGAAAAAAATCACTACAACTACCTAAAATGACCAAAGCTATTAGTGATAAAGATAGTCTGGTAGAAGCTATGAGGGTATTTAACGAATTGCCTAATGATCTCAAAATTTTAAATTATAAGAAGAGTACAATTAAGTACAAATTAAAACAAAAGCTCTTCCGATAATAACATTTAATTGTAACATTACGCACAACTTCATATCATTTTCACTGTTTACTTTTGGAAAAATGAAGATTATAATATTACGTTTTGGCGGATTTTATTTATAGAATATATAAATTGTTAAATGAAATAAAGTTTTTGAAAATGTTTATGTTACTCGAATGAGTAATCTGTTAGTTTTAAGTTATAGATATAAGTATTAGTTGTATGCAACCAGACTATTGTACAGGTAACAATGTTTACCTCTAATAGATTTTACTTTGTAAACTGCATTGTAACTTTTCTGGTTAAATAAATAAAATACCTTCCAATACCGAATCATACTGATTCCATAAAGCTGGAGGATATCTCGGTGGACGGCGCAGCAGGCTTAGTACAGGTTTACTTCTTCTTCGAGCACTTAAACGCCTAATATATGTAGTCTCAAAATAATCCGCGATGGGCTCCAACTCCTCGGGTAACTCGTCACTCAAAAGCTTGAAGTAATTTTCGACTTCGTCCGTAGGAACAAAAGCCAGGGCACAGAGCATGTGGGAGCCAACTTTTATTCGTCGATCGTCACTATTCTTGTACTGTGTCTGCAAACCTTCATTTACGACATGACGATAAACACTCTGACACAGATGAAAAAAAAACAACATTTTACCGTGTCTCGACCAAAAACTGTCCCTACGGCTTTTATAATCGATAACTCAAAATCAGTCATTATGCGCTTGGGTAAAGTTGTGAAACCAAGTTTGCTTCCTTCCTTCAAGATGACATTGAAAACTCTTTCATACGATGCCCGTTGCTTATTTTCTAAAAGCGCGTGCATAAACGGCAAACCAACTGTTTGTAGCTTACGATTCACACCAACTTGAGTTGCAGCCCCAAGCACGGAAAAAAGTTGATAAAACAGAGAAGGGGATGTTTTGAATGTCCCGTCGGCAAACCAAATTTCACATTTAAAAAGCTGTACCAAATTCTCTGTAGTAGCAAAAATCAGTATTCTTCCACAGTTTGTTTCTTCATTATCATCGTCAAATAGGGAGTCGTAAATTAAAAATTTGTTGCCACTTAGCGTTTGCGTATATTTTAGTGGTATTTCTTGCAAGTCTGATATACGAGTGGGGTTAGACGGCATATTTTTCAGACGCGTGCGTGAAATTTGTTTGGTTAAATTCGGACGAGTGGGTATCTCCGATAAGATATCTACAAATAGAATGGTGCGTAATGTATATTACTAAAATATAGCCCCTAAAAGATTATAGCCCCTAAAAGAATGTGTACCTGAGGTAACTTGCTGCAATTCTTTGTGCATAATTTACGCAGGTGGCATTTCAGGGTGTTCTTCGGCTACTCTTTTTACCCGAGACACTACTTTCATGGCTTCAACAGCCTCACGATTTGGAGCGTGATTATGCTCTGAACTATTTGATCCTTTATGGACTACCAAAGTTTCTCCATCTCCGGTGGTTATAGCTCGCGCCGAACATTCTCCTTTATTTCGGCAGTTCCAATATCGTCGAGATACGCCAGAATGTTTATAATACAGAAATCCATCAATATGAAGAAAAAAACTTTTTTTGGAACGTATAACTTCAACGGTTTCCATTTCGTGACTTTTAATTTATTTACTTTTCAATTTCGAAGTGACGACTAAAATTTTGATAGCAATGAGATTTGGATAATGTCAATGCATAACCAAAACATATAATGATAAAACAAAAGAATAGTCATAATGGATTGAATTTAGTCGCATGGTCGTTCTCATTCTTTTTCGCCATGTTGGAAAATAAGTGTATTTTGGGAAAAACATCCCTTTTGGGAAATTGGTCTTTTGGGAAAAATGACCTTTGGGAAAATTATCCATTGGGAAACGCGGATTGGGAAAAACGTCCTACAATCTTAAAAACGGTAGGGGGGCGGTGTTTTTAAAGTACGGATACGCTGACGTCCACAGCTCGGTTATCGCCCTCGTTTACTCTCTTACGTACAAACAAATCTAAACAGGTGTGAGTAAAGTACGTAAAGACTTACGGCATTTGAACGTGTACCAAAACAAGCTCCATATGTTTTTAAAGTGCAATGACTTTAAATATATATATTTAAGGACCGTAAGATTTTACATACAATACGATACATCACCTTTGTACATTCATTTAAAATATTCTTGTAATATATCTTTCAAAATACTTTATCTGAATATTATTACTATTAAGAATAGTACATAAGTATTGCGTTTTTATTGACTAAAAATATTATTAGTTATATTAAATAATGAAAATTTTTTATTAATTATTTAATGTATTTTTTATAGATGATGGAAGAAGAAAATCAAAATTGTATGATTTGTGATAAATCCTTAGATTGTGGATTCGTTCGAATTATCAAAAGCGAAACGATAACAAATTTCATACGAACTAGTAAAGAAAGAAAAGATGGGAAGCACGTTCAATTTCGAAATCACGAATCACTTACCATCCATGCTAGCTGTTGTAAAACATATACATCGCAAGCAAAAATAGCTTATGCAATCCGAGAATTTGAAAACCCTTCGACTTCCACAGTTTCAACATGATCTACAGGTACCGCGGATTTTAATTTTCATAATTTATGCTTCATGTGTGAAGAAGATGCTAGCGAGACATTTTTTAAAAAGCAAGCACGTCTACCTGCGGATCAGAGACAGAAAGTTCACATAGTTAGTAATGATAGTATACGAGTAGTTGGGGGACGTTTCTGGCAGACGGCTGCGACGACATCGTCTGGAGATAAGAAGTGTTTGGGGGACGTTTCTGTCGGATCGGCTTGCGCCGCTGGTGAGACAAGAAGGGTCCCGGGGTACGTTTCTGTTGGGCCGAGTGGAGGGGGAGTATTCGGGTCAGTGGGTGGACTGAAGGGATGTGAAATGGGTGGTGGGTGGTGGGTGCGAAATTTTGCAAAAAAATAAAAAAATTTGCAAAGAGTAGAAAGGAGATGTATGTGTGTGTGTGTGTGTGTGTAGAAGTGAGTATGAATGGATGGTGGGTGGCATGGGTGACTTGCGAATTTTTGCAAAAGTTTGCAAAGAGTGGAAATGCGATGGATGGGTAGGTGGAGTGGATGGTGGAGTGTCGGGTGGAAAATTTAGTAAAAAAAAAATTTGCGAAAAGTGAAAAAAGGGCCGTGTGCGTGTGATGGTTAACGGAGGTGGGTTGGGTGGGTGGTGTTGATGATTTAAGGTGAGAACAAATCCGGATAAGGTGGGGTTGGGTGGTGAGGTGTGTATTTTTAAAAGATAGTAATAGGTGAGAAGGTTGTGTATGTATGTGTTGAAGAGTGAGTATATTTTAAGAATGTGAGGCTATGTTGTGTAAAGAAAATTGCTAGCCGTATTAGAGCATGTAATATGTTCGGGGAAATTTGAGAGATTATTGTATCTTTTAGATAAAAAAGAGAGCATATAGTTTTAACCTTGAACGATAGGTGATAAATTTCTATGATAGTGAAATATATAGACGATACCTGCATGAAGGATATATTATCTTTTTTTGATTAGATATTAATGTAGTGTTTAGGTTTAAATGATTACAGGGGATGTGAATATATAAATGGGTGTCGTTGAGGGTAGATAAGGCGGGTTGTTTGAGATAGAGAGGTACAATATTACATATTGAATAAGATTATTAGATGAAAAAATATGTAGTGCGGTGGCCAGTGGGATTGGAAATTTTTAGAGGAAAGCCATAGCGCTATAATGAAGAAAATATAACAAAAGAGTGTAGGTATAGTAAGTTTTTATTCACTTTTACAAAATATATATATATACAAAATATTACACAGTTTTAGTAAAAAAAAAAACATTTAAATTAACTGTGATTCGAAGCCATTTAGAATTTCTTTACAATATAAATCTATTGCCTCATAACAAAATAAGTTATTACAGAGTGAAATTAATTCGAAAAATAATATATCAAAATAATGTTCTAGAAAAACTGTATCGGTGACAGGGTTGAATTTATCTTTGACTTGAATTTTAATAAAATCACTATTTTCTTGTAATTTATTCTTGATTATTTCTTCGTTGTTTTGGTATGTAAGCTCAGAAGGTGTAATTAGTTTCGTCAATTCTTCACGGATGTAGTCTTTGCATTTATTTACGAGAGTAGTAATGCGTTCGAGTCGAAGAAATCTTTCGTCCACGCAGATAACACACGATTTTAAGCCTTGAAAAGTGTTTTTCTGCATAACGACTGCAGGGGTGAATGTTTTTCTCTTTTTACAGTCTTCTTGAGAATTAAAATTATGTTTATCGAAAACGATGGATTTGACGCCGTAAGAAGTCGTGAATAAAATATCCAAATCGTTAATTTGTATTTTTTTGTTGCGTGTAATATTTCCCAAGTTTTCAAATTAAAGAGAAATAAGATGAAAGTTGTTCTGCATTGTAGTCCAAGTATTCGAATTAACCTTTAAGGCGCGAGTATGATGGCTATTTAAAATTTGTATGATAGGATAAGAAACCTTTGAATCCTTATCACAATTCATACCCACGGTTACTTTTTTCGACCACGACTTATTAAGTGGGTACATTGTGGTAAGTGTGTTAAAATTTAATTCTGATTTTCAGCCTCAATCATGATAATTCACTTGCGTTCCTCACGTCCGTTTACGGTGGAGTTTAGATTTTCTTACGATTTTATCATAGCTTGTGCCATATTCGTCAATAGAAAATGTATCTGAAAAATTTGGCCACGAGCGTATATACAGCTTCACACGCACGCACGCACGCACGCACGCACGCACGCACGCACGCACGCACGCACCCACCCACCCATCCACACACGCACACGCACGCACACGCACACGCACCCACACCCACACCCACCCACACACACACCCACCCACACACACACACACACACACACACACACACACACACACACACACACACACACACACACACACATACTCGTCGTGTTCTAGAGAATGTGGAGAGAAAATTTTGAGAAAACGGACTGCACGCAGCAAAGATCTCTGGTCTACTGTAGAAGCAAATCGTGCGACGATAGCTGTTAGAGCGGTAAACCTCGACTGAGCTGACCGCGATATGAGCAGGATCGAGAAGACACGACCCTCTGTGTAAACATGGGTCAGATATCTGGAAATAGATTATTTTGTGCGTTTGGAAGTAGCGATAAATATTGGTTCAAAAAAAGGCGAAAATTTTAGAGATGAAAATTTAATCTTCATTGCGCAAGATGTGGCAAGCTCCCGGGTCGCTTTCTGTATACTTTTAGGATTTTCGGAAAATTATCAATTTTGCCCCCAAAGGTGCATAATGGTAGGGATCGGTGGGTATAAGACGAGGGAAGCGTAGCTGCGAGATTATTTCTGTTCGAGGTTTCTTTGGTGTACGCGTGTCGCTCTTTTCCGTCAATTTTCACCATGTTTTTAACGAAATTGCATGGAATTGTATCGCGTTGTGCGGGATTATTACTCGGTTAAAAATCAGCGCGACGTATTTACACCACTGCATGGTTCGATCGCTTGCCGCATTTAGAGAAAAGTGATTTATTGACGATAATTGCCGAAATGTTTCAGCGTGTGAACACGCTTGAAATTGAAGTATTATACAATATCTGTTTGCGCAAAAGTGATGAAGCTGTGCTACATGTCGGCGAAATCGTGATGAGCATAGGAGAAGAAAAAAATTAGCGTCTGAGGTCGCTAATGGACCATTATAATAATATTGGTAAGTTATTCGAATTTTCTTTAATTTTTTATAAATTTTAATACAATTTATCTATAATAATTTCTATTTTTTTACAGTTTCTCGGTTATGGGTAGATGAAGGGGCTATGCAGGGTGCTATTAGAGAGACGCTTGAAACTGTGGAGCGAAATGTGACGAGTCCTGAAGGCACGGATTCTGAGTGCGAAGAGGAGATGGTGCGTGTGGGTCAGGAGCGTCAGCTTTCCAGCCGAAAAAGAAGAGCGTCGGACGATGTAGAGCAGCTCTCAAAACGAATACGGCATGACAGCGATATAGCAGAAACGATTAATAAAGGTAAGTAAGTATTTGAATAAATTTTATTTTAAATATTATAAAAAAAAAAAAAAATTGTAGTGTACACGGAGGGCTTAGGTGGCTACAGAGATGGAGGAAGAACGCAAAGATGGGTATGCGTTCAAATTTTGAACCAGCCTCATTTTTATCCTCCCTCTTCCGATGAAATTATACGAGCGTATGATTCCCTCCGCGGTACATCCGAACAATAAATTTAGTTACATTTTTTACAACTATTAAATGTAAAATAATTTAAATGTTTATTGATTATTTTTTTACAATCTGCACTCGAGTCGAGGATCAAGAAAACGTTCGACAGCAACAACAGCACGAGCAGCCAGTGCAACAACAACAAGAGCAGCAGCAACAACAACAACAACAACAACAAAATGACCAACAACAGCAACAGGAAAACGACAAGCAACAGCAACAGTACCAAAAACTTCATCAACAACACAACCAGGAACAACCGCAGCAGTAGCAACAAAACCACCAAAAGCAACAACAATAACAACAGCAAATAGCATCGACTTCCGCCCATAGCGCTGCTTCCGAAGAATTAAGCGCTAGTGCTCGTGGTTGTGACAATAATAATATAGTGCCTGTTGTTTATCAAATAGCTAGTGGCAGTGGTATTAATGAAGGAGGCAACGCTATGCCGAATATTGCGGATGATGGATCTTTAGGTAATTCAAATAAAATAATTATTTTTTCGGATAGCGGGCGTTATAATAAAAATTTTAGGACAACAGCGCGTGAAATTACGTTTAAAATTAAATCTCCCGACGAGGGTGTTAACCCTATCAGGTGGCTAGAGTTAGCTCTGAGTGAATTGGTTGTTTGTTTAACAAACGGTTACGGTTCAAATTATATGATAGGGCTTACATTAGCTTCCGATAATTTTGCGCACGGTTCTATTTGATCGTATTATAGACCTGTAACACAATTAAATTTTGAAGATTTATGGGATTTATTTTCGCGCATCACACAGAGTAACAAAGATTTTAAATTGGATGATAGCTTTAAAATTTGTGCTACATACGTAATGATAATGAACGGTAAAGGTAATTCGGATTGTATAAACAGTAATGGTATGTTATCTATTAATAATAAAGACAATTTATGTCTACCGCGTTCTCTGGTATGTGGTGAGGTTTATTCAAAAAAGAATGATTCACCAGAATGGCGAAAAGAATCGCAACAAGTGGAGAATCGTTAGAACAAAAACGTCGAGCTCTTGTTTTATTAAAAGAAAGCAAAATTGAATTAAAGGGAAATAACGGTTGTGAGATACGTGAGGTTCATCTTTTTAAAAAAAAATTGGCATTGAAAAATATTTGTATCCGCGTTTTTGAATATGAAACTTTTGGAACCGGGGTTCCACCTCTTTACGCGTGAAATTACGTTTAGAATTTAATCTCCTGACGAGGGTGTTAACCCTATCAGGTGGCTAGAGTTAGAGTATTAAAATCCGAGCAAAAAATGGGAGCGTATTATATAATGTGTAACACGTTGGATCAATTACAATTTAATAACGATATTATAGTAACTGTAGCTTTAAAAGGTCATCTTAGGATAATGCATTGTCTGAACTGTAATAAAACCTCTTGTTGTAAATTGCGCTGTCATAGATTAGGCTTTGTTTTTCCTCGGATTTGAATAAAATTAACGAGTGTACAACACTATGCCATGCTAATCCTTCTAAGGTTTTTTTATAGTGAGGATAAAAAACGCAATTAGGTACTTTGCAGTTGTGTCTCGAACAACACTTTGGTTTTCTTCTAACTTGTAGAAATTTTCTCGTATCTGTGAAAGAAAAGAGATGAAAATTATTTTCTTTTCTTATACCCGTATGGATAAGACTCGGTATTCGATATGAAACGGCGCTTTTTTAAAACAACAGAGCAGGTTTTTGTCTCGTCGCATGAAATCACCGTATGTGTAGAGGTTCGCTTTATTGCCCGATTTTTTACTTGTATAATATTTTCTTCTTCGGGTATTGTATTTCGGTTTTTTATAAGCGATACTACACGGCATGGTGTGGTTTGTGCACATAAGAATTATGCACATATTTATTGTGCACACTTTAGCATTGGAGTATACACATAGATATAGATATACACCAATGCTAAAGTGTGCACAATAAATATGTGCATAATTCTTATGTGCACAAACCACACCATGCCTACTACACCGTCGAAATTTATTTTTAATGAATTTTTATAATTTATATGGATACCTTTAATTTTACACGTATCGTGTGTTACCCCTTGTGGGGTGCGCACACGATAGGCGTAAAATTTTGATCCGCCTGAAACGAACGCTTCGATGTATGAGCGAACTCCATATTCTTCTAACTCGTCGGTAAGTTGACCGAGTAGTGTTCCTGTAGGTGGCTCGTATACATCGCTCGGTTTGCTGACGAATATTATAGAATCGGTATCATAATACAATATGCGCCTATATAATTTATTTAGATATTCGAACAGAGTCAATCGAGCCTGCGCTGTTGTATATGCCGCTATAACAACATTTGTATAAGGCGAACTCGTCACACACTCTTCCTTATAACTCCATGAGACATACATAACATCGTCAGTTGCGGGGATACAATGCTGAACAATTTTTTCGGAGTCGGTTATTATTTGAATGAAATCTTTGCATGTTTTTACTACGCTGGTTTGAGGTAAATTACTTCGCTGACCGAATTTACCCCAAAAAGAGTTAAGACATAATTTAGCTACAGACCGCATGCCTGGATTTTTTGTTATATTACCGTATTCTAAAGTGACCCCTTCCATGAATTTATAATTTTTAATATATTCAATTTTTTGACTTTCCGGATGAACGTTTGCAGGCCATCCGCTTGCTTCCTGTTTAAGCTTTAAGAATGTGTTTATATACTCTGTGAATAGACCGCCTGTTTGTAAATCGGTATCGTAACGGATAACATTATATTGCCAAATAACTTAAATTTTGAGTAACCGATAACCCAATTCTATCGCCTTAACAATTTCTAAAGATACCCACGTGCCTCTTAATTTTCTCTCGTTAATTGAATGCATGCATTCATTTTCATTTAAGTTTTCCACGCAAGAACGACACAGCGCAAATAGTAACTTATTATGGAGTTTTACTGGCAACACCGGATGGAATAAATCCGTAGGTGGTAAAATTTCACATCTTACTAATCCTTGAATTTTCTCTGTAAAAAATTCAAAATTTTTTCCTACTAATTCAAAACATTGTGATCCTACTAATTGAAAACATTGTGATTCTACAAAAATTTGCGGGTGACCTACAGGAAAGGTACCCGTTTTACAAATGTATGGGTACAAAGAACATACGTCAAGATATTTAATACGTTCATCAGCGTCTTTCACTTTATAGTAAGTCATAATATTGCCCGTGCGACCACCGTAAAACGCCTCACGAGGATTTAACCTAATATTTTTTGCTAGCGGATGGTTTTTAATGTAATTTTTAAATTCAACGTTATTTTTTAAGTCACGATCTAATTCACATTCCCACAACTCTATTAGCGTGTATCCGAACGACTTTATTTTCCGCGACATCGTTTGCGTGTTTTCATAACGCTCGTTAAAAGTAGTTGAATTTAGTAGAGTTTTATTCCTCTCGCGAGGAAAGCAAACCGAACAGCCATGAAAAAAACACCCATGAAATTGAAACACTATGCACTTCCCACCCTCTTGTTTTAAATATCGGTCGACGCGCGGTCCTTCACTGAGAAAAAAATTTGATTGAATCAAAGAAACGCGTGATTGAGTCAATAAAATCGTGAAATTATTTAGTATTTAGTTGAATCAAATTATTTTTTCATTGAATCAATCATATATTTACTTGAATTAAAAAAATATTTTATTAAATTAAAGAAATGACAATATTATCTAAATTCAATTACATATTTATTTGATTCAAAGTAATTATATTCGATGCAATGAAATGCTTTCATTTATTCAAGAAAAATACTTTAATTGAAAATGAGAAAATTTTTCAATTAAATATTATATTGATGCGATAAAAATTTTCTTTATTTCAATATTATATTTTATACATTCAAAAAAATAAAATAATTGGGGTGTAAAAATCTACTCTCAATGAAATACCTATTTGCCCCAATCAAGCATCAATTAAATTCAAAGTAGAGACTTTTATTGATTTAAATAAATCTTTTTTGAAATTTCAACATAGGATTCAAACGTTTGCAAGTATTGGATTTAATTGCCTATTGATTTGACTCAATACAATAATCATTTAAAATTAACGATCCATTTTATTGATTCAAAAAAACAAATGGTTAATACGTGCAACGCCATCTCAATGAAATATATATCCGCCTCAACCAAAAAACAATTAAATTCAAAACAAAGTTTTATTGACACAAAGAAACCATTTTCTTGGTTCAAGAAATCAAATTTGTTAATGCGGGCAGCGTATACTCAATAAAATATCTATTAATCTCAATCAAACAACAATTAAATTCAAAATAAAGTGTTTTATTGATTTAAATAAGCCTTTTTTGAAATTTTAATATAAGAATTCAATCGTTTGCAAGTATTGGATTTAATTGTCTATTTATTTGACACAATCCCATTTTTAATTAACACAAAGAAATCATTTTATTATTTCAAGAAATCAAATTTATTAACGCTGGCAGCACATACCCAATAAAATATCTGTTGATCTGAATCAAACAACAATTACATTCAAAATAACGAGTTCTGTTGATTTAAATAAGCCTTTTTTGAAATTTCAATATAGGATTCCAACTTTTGCAAGTATTGGATTTAATTGCCTATTTATTTGACACAATACAATAATTATTTAATACAAAGAAACCATTTTCTTGGATCAAGAAATCAAATTTTTAATGCGGACAGTTGAATTCAATGAAATCTCTATTTGTCTCAATCAAACAACAATTAAATTCAAAATAAAGTGTTTTATTGATTTAAATAAGCCTTTTTTGAAATTTTAATATAAGAATTCAATCATTTGCAAGTATTGGATTTAATTGTCTATTTATTTGACACAATGCCATTTTTAATTAACACAAAGAAATCATTTTATTATTTCAAGAAATCAAATTTATTAACGCTGGCAGCACATACCCAATAAAATATCTGTTGATCTGAATCAAACAACAATTACATTCAAAATAACGAGTTCTGTTGATTTAAATAAGCCTTTTTTGAAATTTCAATATAGGATTCCAACGTTTGCAAGTATTGGATTTAATTGCCTATTTATTTGACACAATACAATAATTATTTAATACAAAGAAACCATTTTCTTGGATCAAGAAATCAAATTTTTAATGCGGACAGTTGAATTCAATGAAATCTCTATTTGTCTCAATCAAACAACAATTAAATTCAAAATAAAGTGTTTTATTGATTTAAATAAGCCTTTTTTGAAATTTTAATATAAGAATTCAATCGTTTGCAAGTATTGGATTTAATTGTCTATTTATTTGACACAATGCCATTTTTAATTAACACAAAGAAATCATTTTATTATTTCAAGAAATCAAATTTATTAACGCTGGCAGCGCATACTCAATAAAATATCTATTCATCTCAATCAAACAACAATAACATTCAAAATAAAGAGTTTTGTTGATTTAAATAAGCCTTTTTTGAAATCTCAATATAGGAATTCAAACGTTTGCAAGTATTGGATTTAATTGTCTATTTATTTGACAGAATACAATATTTATTTAAGACAATGAAACCATATCCTTGGTTCAAGAAATTAGATTTGTTAAGGCGGGCATCGCATACTCAATAAAATATATATTCATCTCAATCAAACAACAATTACATTCAAAACAAAGATTTTTGTTGATTTAAATAAGCCTTTTTTTTAAATTTCAATATAGGATTCCAACTTTTGCACGTATTGGATTTAATTTCCTATTTATTTGGAATAATGCAATAATTATTTAACACAAAGAAATCATTTTCTTGGTTCAAGAAATCAAATTTGTTAATGCGGGCAGCTCATACTCAATAAAATATCTATTCATCTCACTCAAACAACAATTACATTAAAAATAAAGTTTTGTTTATTTAAATAAACCTTTTTTCAAATTTAAACATAGGATTTCATCATTTGCAAGTATTGGATTTAATTGCCTATTTATTTGACACAATACAATATTTATTTAACACAATGACACCATTTTATTATTTCAAGAAATCAAAGTTGTTAACGCCGGCAGCGCATACTCAATAAAATATCTATTCGTTTCAATCAAACAACAAATTAGAATTAAAATACTGTGGCCGGTATGGTAGAAATCTGCGTTGGTATATATATTTGTGTTTTGAAATCGGTAAGTTCAAGCGTGCGATGGCGTAGTGGTTAGCGTTCTTGCGTATGAACTCAAGCGTCTAGGGTTCGAATCTCGGTCAGGTCGTTTTTATTTGTGAGTTTTTTCTGCGATGTAATAAATTGCGATTATTATATAATATATAATTAATTAACATGATTGTAAATCAAGAGCGTTTAAATAATTGTGAAAAAATAAATCTTGTAGAGTATGTCTATTATCTGTATAATTGGTAATATTCATCACAAAAATCTCCTATCGTCAATAACAAAAGATGGTAAGTATTAATTTGAATAATAGCAGCTAATAAATAAAATATTCAGTATAATATTTTTTTTTAATAAAAATAGGATTTATCTATTTTATAGTAATAATTGTATGAATTAAATTTTACATTGAGTACCACAAAAAAAGATTGAGCATACATTTAATGAAATATTTAGTTCATATAACCAAATATTTTATTGGATACATTAAATATATGTTTGCTTTAAAGAAATATTTTTTATGTGGATTAAAGTATTCGTTGGATTGAAAAAGTTAAACTTACGTTCACTTATGTCCAATAAAATATTTAGTTATTTCAAAGAATATTTTATTCGACAGAGTGAATATATGTTTGCTTCAAAGAAATATGTTTTAAGTAAATTAAAGTTCTTGTTGAATTGAAAAGGTTAAAATTACGTTCAATAAAATATTAAGTTCGTTAAAGAGAATATTTTATTGGATCTATTGAATATTTAGTTCCTTTGATGGAATATTTTTTGAGCCAACTAAATATTTCGTTGCCTTATTTATGTTAAACATTCGTTCAATAAAATATTTAGTTCTTTCAGCAAAATATTTTATCGGATCCATTGAATGTTTAGTTGCTATGAAGAAATGTTTTGTTGAGCCGACTAAATATTTTTTGGGCCAACTAAATATTTCGTTGATTTATGAATGTAAAATATTCGTTCAACAAAATATTTAGTTCTTTCAACAAAATATTTTATCGGATCCATTGAATGTTCAGTTGCTATGAAGAAAGGTTTTGTTGAGCCGACTAAATATTTTTTTGGGCCAACTAAATATTTCATTGACTTACGAATGTAAAACATTCGTTCAACAAAATATTTAGTTCTTTCAACAAAATATTTTATCGGATCCATTGAATGTTCAGTTGCTATGAAGAAAGGTTTTGTTGATCCGACTAAATATTTTTTTGTCCAACTAAATATTTCGTTGCCTTAATTATGTTAAACATTCGTTCAATAAAATATTTAGTTCTTTCAGCAAAATATTTTATCGGATCCATTGAATGTTTAGTTACTATGAAGAAATGTTTTGTTGAGCCGACTAAATATTTTTTGGGCCAACTAAATATTTCGTTGATTTACGAATGTAAAATATTCGTTCAACAAAATATTTAGTTCTTTCAACAAAATATTTTATCGGATCCATTGAATGTTCAGTTGCTATGAAGAAAGGTTTTGTTGATCCGACTAAATATTTTTTTGTCCAACTAAATATTTCGTTGACTTAAAAATGCTAAACATTCGTTCAACAAAATATTTAGTTCTTTCAGCAAAATATTTTATTGGATCCATTGAATGTTCAGTTGCTATGAAGAAAGGTTTTGTTGAGCCGACTAAATATTTTTTTGGGCCAACTAAATATTTCGTTGACTTACGAATGTAAAACATTCGTAACATTTCGCTCCACAGTTTGAAGCGTCTCTCTAATAGCACCCTGCATAGCCCCTTCATCTACCTATAACCGAGAAACTGTAAAAAATTATAAATTGTTATATAATAAATTGTATTAAAATTTATAAAAAATTAAAGAAAATTCGAATAACTTACCAATATTATTATAATGGTCCATTAGCGACCTCAGACGCTCATTTTTTTGTTCTCCTATGCTCATCAGGATTTCGCCGACATGTAATACAGATATTGTATAATACTTCAATTTCAAGCGTGTTCACACGCTGAAACATTTCGGCAATTATCGTCAATAAATCACTTTTCTCTAAATGCGGCAAGCGATCGAACCATGCAGTGGTGTAAACACGTCGCGCTGATTCTTGACCGAGTAATAAAAATCCCGCACAACGCGATACAATTCCATGCAATTTCGTTAATGATATGGTGAAAATTGACGGAAAAGAGCGACACACGTACACCAAAGAAACCTCGAACAGAAATGATCTCGCAGCTACACTGAAAAAAAAATTTACTAAAATTAAACAAACTTTGTTTGGTTCTAGTAAATAATTTACTTCCAGTGTATTTAGAGAATATTTACTTGAATCTAAATACTGTTTTGTACTGGAATCAAATAAATAAATGTTTAACTAAAGTTAATATTTCTTAGAAATTAACTCATAAAAATAGTATTTTAAATAAATTTTAACCTAAATTAAATATACATTTGTTAAAAACAAAAATGTATTTACTAAAATACAACAAAATATTTACTATGGAAAACAAATTAATGAAAATCTTTAATTATATTACAAAAAATATTTACTAAGTTTTAGAAAATATTTATTATATTCAAATAAAGCCAACTTTGGTTCAAGATTATGTAGTTTACAATTTAAAAAATATTTACATAAAAAAAGAGACACATTTACTATTGAAAAATAATTTGGGGAAATTTTTTTTTTTATTCTAATCAATATTTACTTAATTACACAAAATTGTAGTTACATTTAAGAAAAGCGGGCCTTGTTGTAAAAATATCTTATTTTGTAAAAAAAATATTTACTAGAAAATAGACGAATGTTTACTACAGAAAACGAATTCATGAAAATCATGGAATATGTTTTAGTAAATGTTAAATTGCATTTATAAAACATTTATTACGTTCAAACAATAGAACTTTTATTACGTCAAACAAAATAAACTATTTCCTTGTGTCAAAGTTTGCTTTCCTTAATTTAAATAAATATTTGCTTAATCGAAACAAATATTTCTTTAAATGTATAAACATTTTCTTTAAAAAAAAAATTATTTGTTTGTAAATATTGAATATTTACTCCTATGAAGTAAATATCTTTATATAAACGAATTATTTAATTGTACTGAAGGTTGCCCCTATACCATTGAATTAAATAAATGTTTGTTTAAATCGATTAAGTCTTTCAAGTTTTTAATCAACTATGTTGGCGATCCAGCGCCTCGACCAGCGAGACGCTGACGTCACCAAGCCTTAAAAGGCAATATACGGTGCGCAGCCAATGAGCGCCCTCCACGCGGTCCTCTCTCACCGCTCCTCCTCAACAAAGTCTCGCCGACGGCACCTCGCAGCGCCGGCCGGCGACAGTTCACGCGCGACCGCAAGAGAGAGAGCAGCAACACCTGTACGCCGAGAGGCACGACGGACTCTACAAATAAAGTTACTTTTCTCCACACGAAACGCCGTCTATATTTTGAACCTCCAGTCCACGATCCATCCATTCTACACTAAACATTGGTCCTTCGAGCCGGATCGTGGGAGGACATCGTCATGGCCACACCAGAAGAAGAAACATCTCCTATCTTCTACGTCCACTCTCGAGTGGCGTAGAGATAGCAACTCTTCTTTCAGGTACGCATCAAAGTGTTCGTGGTCGTGAGTGCCGTAACAGTCGCGTGCTCTAGCATGCCGACTTCGCGCGTACGTTGCTGTCTCTCTCTCTCGTTAATTCGCCGTCGTGTGTACTCGGAAGCCACCTTCTAAGGCTTCCTAGGGGAAATAGCACATTCAATTGCTATTTTCCCCATTTCTGAAAACGCCTTGGAGTGCGTCGCTATCGACTCCAAGACGTTGCCAAGAGCGTGCGCTGTAAAGCCAGCTCTAGAGTCATCGCGTTCGTACGTTGACCGGCAGCCATCTTGTCTTGTAGCCAAGAGCGTGCGCTGTAAAGCCAGCTCTCGAGCCACCGCGTTCGTACGGTGACCGGCACATATCAAGACCTGGACAACCAGCGTGCATTGTACACGCACGGGGTCCACAGCATTCAAGGCACGGAGTACCCGCGTGCAGCGTACACGCTACGGGGCTCACACACTTCGAAACAAGGACTACCCACGTGGAGCTGGCTCGCTTTCACTGCATCGAGCTCGTACTCGCCGTATATATAGTGAGCTTTCCACGAGGGAAGGAGGGTCGTCTACAAGAAGACGACAATCAGGACGCGCTACGTCCGGGAAATCGCATACGTCTTCACCAAGAGGATTAGGAGGCGGACGAGTCCATCTTCGCCACAGGGGGCGCGCATCAACGGATCGGAGCTGTATTCGGACGAGTCCATCTTCTTCGCACCCAACGCCGATCCTATTGCGCTCGGATGCTTAGTCCTAATACTTGGACACACGTATCGTTCCAATTTGCTTAAATTAAATTTAGCAACTATCGTCTAGTCAATCTAGTATATTTATTCCATTTTAATGAGAATTTAATGATCTCTATTTAGTCAAATTACTTTAATTAAAATTGAGTAGCCTTATTAGAGATTAGTACAAGTTAACTGAGTTTGAGTTTATTATAAATTTAATTTGTAATATTGAACTACTCTTGAGGAAATTGAATGCAATTTTTGGCCTAGCAAATACTTATGTTAATTGACCTTGCAGTTTATCACTGCCTGCTGATGCATCGTCTCGTCTCCAAATTCGACTGCTGATCTACACCTGGATTCATTTCTGATTCCGTTGCTGACTTCGCTGCATGGTTGCTGAATTCAACGTCGGCAGTTCCTTATCTTCAAGCAGTCAACGTTACGGATCATCAGCTGATTCCACGTGGGAAGTTAACACACGCAGTCAGCGTTGCATCTTCAAGCGCATCTACGTTCATACTAGCATAAGTATTATAACCTAGGCTAAGATTTAGATTTAATAACTCTCACTATTTCTTCTCTCACTCTCGAGTGGTTAAGGATAGTTCTTAATCTAAGTTCACATTGTAAATCAAGTTTTGCCTCCAACTCTAATTATTTGATTTCAAAATGGAGGGACTACATGCTAGACAGTTGTTACTCCAAGCTAAAATTACAAACTCCTTTAAAAATTTCAAATCTAAGGGTAAAGATAACATGACGGAAGGTTACGCGGAGTCATGTCTCGCCGGCCTTGAAGCGAATTATGCGACTTTTCAGTTACATAATGAGTCCATTCTGAAGCTTGAGGTTCTTGATAAAGATCATGTCTATTTTACTTCTAATATTTGTGATTTGGTTGAGGATAGTTTTTATGTCCGTCGAGGAGAATTTCTTGATTACCTAAAGGCTATTAGAACTAGAGATGCAAATCAAGGCTCCTCCAATTCTAATGATGCCCCAGTTGCTACTAGTCCTGCTCATGTAACTAACGTTTCGTTTCAATCTTTACCTAAGGTAGATTTACCAAAGTTTTCGGGAAAATTCTCGGATTGGGAAAACTTCAGAGACGTCTTTCGTTCAGTTATTCATCGACGCGAAGATTTAACGCCTGTCTTGAAACTACATTATCTTCGCACTCACCTTACAGGGGAGGCACTTGAGAAAATTAAATCTCTTCCAATATCTGGTGATAATTATGACCGAGCATGGACGGCTTTAATCGAGTATTACGAAAATCAACGTCGCATTGTTAGTTCTCACATTTCAGAAATCTTTGCAGTTAAATCAATGAAGGCAGATTCCTCGTCGGAAATCAAGCGGATTTATAGGGAAATCTTCAATCCCATCGCCAGTTTAACATCCCTTGATCGAGCTGCCTCATTAGGTAGTGATTTAATCGTTCACTTTGCGATAAATCGACTCGATTTAAATACACGTAAAGAATGGAAAAGACACCTAGGTGATAGCGTCGATCCACCAACGATGGAACAGCTTCAAGCCTTTCTTCGTTGTCAAACTCTAACACTAGAAGCCATCGAAGCTGGCTCTAGATCATCTTCAAATAACTACCCTAAATCACAATCACCTAACTCAAAACCTCGCAAATCAGAGCAAGATAATGCTCAGTCGGTTTATTCTCATCAGACTTCACCGACGAATCCACCAAAAAAGAAATGTTTATTTTGTAATCAATCACATTTTACAAATCGATGTGAACGATTTATCAATAAAACGGTTCCTGAACGTAAGGAATTGATTAAATCTACTAATCTTTGTTTCAACTGTTTAGGGAGGCACAACGTGAAAAGTTGTACTTCCAACTACCGATGCTTTCTTTGTAAAGCTAAGCATCATACCATGGTGCACTCTGACAACAATCAAGCAATCAGTCCGTTGCAGACTGATCAGATTGACTCAGCGACCAGCACCTCCAGCCCCAACTGTGGCAATTTCGTCATCACAAAAGTTGATGATAAACCTGCTTCTCAAGCAGTCTCCCTCAATAGTGGAGAAAGTACTAATTGTACAGGCGTACTTTTAGCTACCGCTAGGGTTAACGCCCTTGGTCCTAACGGAACCAAAATTCTAGTTCGTGCGCTGATTGATCCTGGTTCTCAAATCTCACTTGTTACACAAGCTATGTGTAACTTGCTTTCTCTAAACTGTAGAACCAGTCACACGCACATCCAAGGTATAGGTGAAAGGACAGCGGCTGTTTCTTCTAAAGTTGCTTGTCTTACTATACAACCGCATTTTGACTCAGCTTTCTCCTTGGAAGTTGATGGCATTGTTTTGCCAAAACTCTCGTCGTATAAGCCTCCCGTTGTAAGAGGTAATACAAATTTCGAATACTTACGAGGGCTGCAACTAGCAGACCCCAAGTATCTCGATCCCTCACGTATCGATATTCTACTCGGTGCTAGCGTTTATGCGCAAATCATTGAAAGCCAGATAATTAAGGGTCAGAAGCTTCAACCTATAGCTCTGAATTCCAAACTTGGATGGCTCTTGACAGGTAATCTCCCATCCATAACTCCAGAAATAGGGCTAGAGCCAATCTCTCTTCATTGCTCAAATACCTGCGAGCATGAAGCCAAACTTTTGGAGCTCGTACAAGATTTTTGGAGGGCGGAGGAAATACCCGTCGACAAAAAATCTTACTCGCCTGACGAACAAGCTTGCGAGCACTTCTATCAAAAAACCACTCGACAGGATGAGTCGGGTCGGTACATAGTAAGCCTACCCTGGAAAAATCGTGACCAGTTGAGTTCAGCTCATCTCGAAAATTCTCATTCTGCCGCATTACGCGCACTCAACCGTCTCGAAGCAAACTTCGCTAAGGACGATAAACTCAAATTAGCTTATACGGAGTTCATGCAAGAGTACATTGACTTAGGTCATATGTCACTCTCTTCGAATGCTGACTCGTTAGCTAACTGTTCCCAAGCCTTCTTACCACATCACGGTGTGTGGAAAGAAACAAGTACGACAACCAAATTACGTACTGTGTTCAATGGCTCGAGTAAAACAAAATCAGGTGTTTCGCTCAATGATCTTCTTCACATAGGACCTAATCTTCTTCAGAATCCCGTTGCTTTGATCTGTGCTTGGCGTAGGTACAAGATCGCCCTTTCAGCTGACGTGGAGAAAATGTTCAGACAAATTGGTGTCGAACAATGTGATCAACCTTTTCAGTCGATTCTATGGCGTTTTGACAAGAGCGAACCCATACAAATTTATCGATTAACTACAGTGACGTATGGTTTGGCCTGTTCACCCTTTCTCGCTATACGCACGCTTTTGAAACTAGCCGAAGACTATGGCAACACTTATCCAATTGCAGCTGAAGCTGTTCGATCGGAAATGTATTCAGACAATGTGCTTTCAGGAGCACATTCGTTTGATGAAGCTTTGAAGAAACAAGAAGAGTTAATTCAACTCTTTAAACAAGGTAATCTCAACCTCCGAAAATGGACCTCAAATAATGCTGAAGTTCTTTCTTATTTACCCTCGAATATGTTAGCTTCAGATTCCATTTCATTATTTGCCTCAGAAACATCTGTACCAATTTTAGGCATAGATTGGCAACCTAATACAGACTATTTTAGTTTTCACATTGAGGATACCTCTCTTGAACTGCCATTTACCAAACGTGCAGTTCTGTCCAGAATTGCACGCATTTTTGATCCTATGGGATGGTTAGCTCCTGTTGTGATAACTGCAAAAATTATTATGCAGGCATTGTGGATTCTTAAGATAGGATGGGATGAAAATCTTCCTTGCGAGATTTCTAATCGCTGGAAAAACTGGTTGCTAGACCTCCCTTTTATTTCTGAGATTAAAATCCCTCGATGGAGTGGATACACTCGAAATCGTGAACTTATTGAAGTTCATGGGTTTGCGGATGCATCCAAATTCGCATATGGTGCGGTAATCTATCTGCGCCTAATCCAAAACAATAAAGTTCTAGTCACACTTCAAGTGGCCAAAACGCGAGTAGCGCCACTTAAAACTCTAAGTATCCCTCGCTTAGAACTTTGCGCCGCGTTGCTACTTGCAAGATTGAGCCATACGTTCATCGAGTCTTTCCCATCAAAGATTGATAGTCTTCATCTATGGTCAGACTCAGCGGATGTACTTTTCTGGCTAAAAGACCATCCCTCTAGATGGGGAGTCTTTGTCGCTAATAGGTGTTCAGAGATTCACACCCTGCTACCTGACGCATATTGGCATCACGTGCGTTCAGCCGCTAACCCCGCCGATGTTATATCACGAGGCATAGAACCATCAAAGTTGGCTTCTCATCGCTTATGGTGGCAAGGCCCCGTTTGGCTTTCTGAGAGCGTCGAACCATGGCCTAGGTCACATGATGAGCTCAATTTCAACGTAAATAGTCTCAATCTCCAATCTAGTCACACTCTAGTCGCTAGTAAGAACACTCCAGTTCCTGTCGAGAATACTCCAGAAATTTGGAGTCTCTTTGAAAAGCACTCTTCATTAGATAAGCTGTTAAGGATGGCGTCGTACTGCTTCAGATTCGTTAATCGAGTCAGCTCGAAAATAGAGCGCACGACATCGTCATGTCTAAGCCGAAGAAACTTGTACCTATCTTCTATTCTCACTCTCGAGTGGTTTAGAGATAGTCATTTTTCTTCCATTCAGGTTATTGCTAGTGAGATTGAGAACACCAGACTTTGTCTGATATATTTAGTCCAAACTGCATATTTTAAGTCAGAATTTCAACAATTATGTAGAACAGGTAAACTTTCGACTAAAAGCCCTTTGTTATCACTAAATCCCATGATAAAAAATCATTTACTCAGGGTGGGCGGTCGTCTGTCTCACTCTCTTTTAGAAGAAGATGCTAAGCATCCTCTTATTTTACCTGCTAAGTGTCATTTCACTACGTTACTAATTCAGGATGCTCATCATCGCACTCTTCATGGTGGTGTTCAATTAACCCTTGCAACACTCAGACGTCAGTACTGGATAGTAAAAGGTCGCGCCGCGGTCAAGAAAGTCATCCGATCTTGCATTGTTTGCACCCGTTACGCCGCTCGAGTGCCCACTCAATTGATGGGTGACTTGCCCAAAGCCCGAGTACGTCACTCTGCAACTTTTGAACGAGCTGGAGTTGATTATGCCGGCCCCATTAATCTGCGTCTAACTAAATCTAGAGGAAAGGGCACGATGAAGGGATACATCGCAATTTTCATTTGCATGGCTACCCGCGCCGTGCACATCGAAGTCGTCGAAGACTACACAAGTGAGGCGTTCATCGCTGCCTTTCACCGCTTCACGGCTCGTCGAGGCCATTGTAAGGCACTCTATTCTGATCAAGGCACAAATTTCGTAGGTGCAGATGCTCTGTTAAAACAGATGGTTAGTTCGTCGGCTTCATATTCTACTCAAATTATAAATTTTCTCGCAAAAGAAGGTACGTCTTGGATTTTCAACCCTCCAAGCGCACCCCATTTTGGTGGCATTTGGGAAGCCGCAGTTAAATCGGCGAAACATCATATGCGCCGAGTCATTGGAGAGCAAGTTCTCACGTATTCTGAACTCGCCACACTCATGTGTCGAATTGAAGCGTGCCTAAATTCTAGACCATTAACAGCACTCACTGACGATCCAACTGACCTTGATTTTTTATCACCATCACATTTTCTCATTCAACGATCTTCATTTATAGTTCCGGAAGGAGATGTCACCAACGAACATGTTCCAGCAGGGAAGCGCTGGCTCCTAATCAGCCAGTTGGCCCAGCACTTCTGGCAGAGGTGGTCTACGGAGTACCTGTCGGCTCTGCAATCTCGCAGGAAATGGACACAGCCAACGTCTCCAATAACCGTGGGCGAAATAGTGCTCGTTCGAAGCGAGCTCACGCCTCCAGCCAAGTGGCCCCTCGCCAGAGTTACCGCCGTCCATCCAGGGAGTGATGGAATCACACGCGTGGTCGACGTCCGCACGGCCACCACTACGTTGCGTCGCCCCATCGCCAAAATTGTTCGCCTCTTACCAGAGGAAGAATGAGGCCCGTTCGTCAGTTGACGAAGGTGGGCGGAATGTTGGCGATCCAGCGCCTCGACCAGCGAGACGCTGACGTCACCAAGCCTTAAAAGGCAATATACGGTGCGCAGCCAATGAGCGCCCTCCACGCGGTCCTCTCTCACCGCCCCTCCTCAACAAAGTCTCGCCGACGGCACCTCGCAGCGCCGGCCGGCGACAGTTCACGCGCGACGGCAAGAGAGAGAGCAGCAACACCTGTACGCCGAGAGGCACGACGGACTCTACAAATAAAGTTACTTTTCTCCACACGAAACGCCGTCTATATTTTGAACCTCCAGTCCACGATCCATCCATTCTACACTAAACAAACTATGATTATGATAGTTGGTGATATTAAACACTTATTTAACTCAATTAAATAATTAAATTTTTTGACATCAATCATTATTATTTTGATTCAAATAAATATTTACTTGAAAGTAATAAAATTTATTAAGTGAAGTAAAAACTTAAAGAAATATTTGCTTGATTTAATAATTATGTTTTACTTACCTGAATGTGAGAATTGAAGAAGACTATTTTAACGATTTTTTTTTTCAACAATTTTTACACTTTACATATTATATTCGCAAGATAATACATTATTATTAATTGTATGCTATTTTTATCGCAGAAAAAAATTTTCGATGTGATGGGGATTCGAACCCGGGTCGCTTGGGTACTACGCAGACATGCTATTCGCTACGCTATCGCTCGCTTGTTAGATCATGAGATTTTTTTCCTTTATGACGTGTATCTCCAATTATTCAATTATCCAACTTTAATTCACAATATTACTATTTATGTTTTTATATTTATTTTTATTGGTCAATTTCTAATTATGTGTTATATAAATAATATAATATATATAAGAATAAATGTTAAGAAATTAAATAAATTAAAAATGTCGTGTCGGTAAGACAGGTATCGCGTCAGTATTTCATATCCTTGTTATTGTGTAGTAGTAAGTAAAAATTTATTTATGTCAATATATGTTATTATATTTCATAAAAAAAAATTTTAATTAGATTTATTAAATGTTTTTCACATAAACATGCTTGTTAGATTTAAATAAATATTTATTTAAAAGTTTTTTCTAATATCAAAGCATCAAAAGTATTCATTTCTTTAATTAAAATAACATTTATTTCATTTTAATATATATTTATTAAAATAATTATAATTTCATATTTAATGAAGAATTCTTATGCTATAAATATTTATTTACTCGAGTCAAAATATTATTTATTTATTAATAAAATTAAGTTTTAGTAAACCATTTACTTAAATTGTATACTATTTTGAATAATTATTAAAATCAATAAAATGATCTACTAAATTATATTTTTTTATACATAAAATAATATATTTTATTTATCGGAATACCAAATTAACCCAAAACCAACAGCAAAATTGAATAAGTGTCAAAATTCAAACCCCGAAGGGTAGAAAATAATCATAAACGATCTCGTATTGTAGTCTTTATGACGCTACGGTAGTCGCGGGGACTAAGGCGCGCGCTCGTCCATGAAGTCCTTTTTGACTATGGGACGGCCCGGGTTCTATTCCGGTATACTGAAGTTTTTTTTTAAGCTTATCTATTTTGCACTATTATTACACGAGAATAATGGGTAACAATAATAAAATATTTTAATTAAAAAAATTATTAAACAATTTTTTGTGATTAAAAAACATAATGTATTTCTTTGATCCGAATAATAATTTAGTAACTCAAAGTAAACTAATTTTTCGAATCCAGTAATTTGGTAGATAAACATTTAATTAAATTAGTTACTACTACCAAATACATATTTTTAAGACTATAAAAGTATTTTGTACACCCAACCTTCTTACTTATTTAAATCAAATGTATATTTATTAGTTTGATTAGAGTGTGATTCAAAAACATATTTCTTTAAACTTTATAGTAATTTAGTTAGTTTAAATAAAACAATTTTCCAAATTCACTGATTTCGTGTCGACAAACATTTAATCAAATTATTTACTATGTACAAACAAATATTTTTTAGGATAAACAAGTACTTTTTGGATACAAATAATTCTTTCATGAAACTAAATAAATAATTTTTAGCTTAAGTCGTTTAAAATTCTAATTTTTTTTTTTATTCGACCAATTATTTAATTGATTAGCAAATTTTTTTTCAGTGTATGTACTAAATAGTCATTTGGTTACTATAAATAAACTAATTGTTCAAATCTACTAATTTCGGTGTGAGAAATTTAATTAATTTAGTTACTGCGATCAAATACATATTTTCTGGGTCTAAAAAAGCATTTTGTGACCCCAATTTTCTTCCTTATTCAAAATAAATATATATATTTATTAGTTTGATTACGTTGTGATTTAAAAACATTTGTGTGTACTAAATAGTAATTTAGTTGTTTTAAATAAACTCATTTATTGAATCTACTAATTTGGTGGATGAACATCTAATTATATTATTTACTACTATCAAATAGATATTTTTTAGGATTAAAAAAATATTTCGTATCTACAATTTTCTAATTATTTAAAGCAATTATATTATATATTTATTAGCATGTGAGTATTGTGATTTAAAAACATTTGTGTGTACTAAATAGTAATTTAGTTACATTAAATAAACTAATTGTTCAAATCTACTAATTTCGTCGTGAGAAATTGAATTAATTTAGTTACTTGGATCAAATACATATTTTGTGGGTCTAAAAAAGTAGTTTGTATACTCAATTTTCTTCCTTATTCAAAATAAATATATATTTATTAGTTTGATTACGTTGTGATTTAAAAACATATTTATGTGTACTAAATAGTAATTTAGTTACTTTAAATAAACTAATTGTTCAAATTTATTAATTTCGTGGTGAAACATGTAATGAAATTATTTACTATTATCAAATAGATATTTTTTAGGATTAAAAAAATATTTCGTATGTACAATTTTCTAATTATTTAAAGTAATTATATATTTATTAGCATGTGAGTATTGTGATTTAAAAATATTTGTGTGTACTAAATAGTAATTTAGTTACATTAAGGTGATGTAAAATACCGACATAATTTCCAAACATGGATATCTCATGAAAATACCAATAGAATCGTCCAAAAAAAAATCTGAGTATAGTATTAACATATACGGAGCGCCTGACGTTCGTGTTTTTCCAAAAAAATGATAAGAATTTATTTAATTAAATAAAAACCGTATTATCGGTAAGTAGGAATCTGCAATTAAGCTACTTTTCAAACATGGATATCTCATGAAAATACCAATAGAATCATCCAAAAAAAAATCTGAATATAGTGTTTACATGTACGGAGCGCTTGACGTTCGTCTTTTTCCAAATAAACGTTTAAATGTTGATTTAAAAAATATTGAAATTCACAGTTTCACATGGCCTTAAATAAACTAATTGTTCAAATCTACTAATTTCGTCGTGAGAAATTGAATTAATTTAGTTACTTGGATCAAATACATATTTTGTGGGACTAAAAGAGCATTTTGTGGCCTCAATCTTCTTATTTATTTAAATCAAATGATTTTGGTAAAAATTTGAAACTATATTCCAATAAATATGATTTTTTAATTTTCTAAGTGATTTATTTAAAACAACCAAATAATTTTTGCTTATTGTATTTGAGGAAATCTTAACTTTGATTAAGAAAATATTTACTTAGAACATAATGGATATTAATGGATCTTTTTAAAAACCAAAGTACTTAAGTCAAGCAAATATTTAATTGGAACTATGTAACATTGATTAAAGAACAACAAATGATTTGTTTATATTTGGTAATTTGGAACATATTTTTTAAATACTTATTTCAAGTAAAGGTTTTGTAAATTTAAAATTCTTAAATTTAGATTTAAAGAAATGATTTACTAAAAGTTTGAAATTGCATTCTAACAAATATGGATTTCGCATGTTAATAAGGGATTTATTTGAATTCAGTAAGTAATATTGCATTTAAGTAAAACTTTACTTGAATTCCAGACAAGAGAATGAATTATGAAGATCAAAGAAATATTTACTTAAATGAATTTCATGTTGCTTAATATAAACAAATATTTGCTAACGTTAAGTAAACTAATTTTAAGTAAATATATTTACTTGGTTTTAGCAAAATTTTTTTTCAGTGTACGCTTCCCTGGTCTTATATCCACCGATGCCTATCATTATGCACCTTTGGGGGCAAAATTGATAATTTTTCGAAAATCCTAAAAGTATACAGAAAGCGACCCGAGAGCTTGCCACATCTTGCGCAATGAAGATTAAATTTTCATCTCGAAATTTTCGCCTTTTTTTCAACCAATATTTATCACTACTTCCAAGCGCACAAAATAATCTATTTCCAGATATCTAACCCATGTTTACACAGAGGGTCGTGTCTTCTCGATCCTGCTCATATCGCGGTCAGCTCTGTCGAGGTTTACCGCTCTAACAGCTATCGTCGCACGATCTGGTTCTACAGTACACCAAAGATCTTTGCTGCGTGCGGTCCGTTTTCTCAAAATTTTCTCTCCACATTCTCTAGAACACGACGAGTATCCGTGTGCGTGTGCGTGTGCGTGTGCGTATGAAGCTCTATATACGCTCGTGGCCAAATTTTTCAGATACATTTTCTATTGACGAATATGGCATAAGCTATGATAAAATCGCAAGAAAATCTAAACTCCACCGTAAACGGACGTGAGGAAAGAACGAGAATTATCATAACTGAGGCTGAAAATGGTTGGTCACAATCAGAATTAAATTTTAACACACTTACCACAATGTACCCACTTAATAAGTCGTGGTAGGAAAAAGTAACCGTGGGTATGAATTATGATAAGGATTCAAAGGGTTTTCATCCTATCATACAAAATTTAAATAGCCATCATACTCGCGCCTTAAAGGTTAATTCGAATACTTGGACTACAATGCAGAACAACTTTCATCTTATTTCTCTTTAATTTGAAAACTTGGGAAATATTACACGCAACAAAAAAATACAAATTAACGATTTGGATATTTTATTCACGACTTCTTACGGCGTCAAATCCATCGTTTTCGATAAACATAATTTTAATTCTCAAGAAGACTGTAAAAAGAGAAAAACATTCACCCCTGCAGTTGTTATGCAGAAAAACACTTTTCAAGGCTTAAAATCGTGTGTCATCTGCGTGGACCAAAAATTTCTTCGACTCGAACGCATTACTACTCTCGTAAATAAATGCAAAGACTACATACGTGAAGAACTGACGAAACTAATTACACCTTCTGAGCTTACACACCAAAACAACGAAGAAATAATCAAGAATAAATTACAAGAAAATAGTGATGTTATTAAAAAACAACGAAATGGACTAATAAATAATTTGAGTACCGTAACCGATAAATTTTGTTTGAATATTTATACGCGCCTAATTAATGTTAATGATTTAGTAGCTGTAGGTGCGCGTTATCACGACGGTTGCCTTAAAAAATTGTATACTAAATGTAATAACGCTTCTCTTGCAACCGAGGACACTGCAACTGCTCGAGCAACGAAATTTATTGCTATTTACATTTTAGAACACAAACAGGAATGTCAATTTTGTATTAAAGACATTCTCGTTAATTTTGACTCCGATGAATGGGTTTCTACAAAATATTTAAAAGAGCGTTTAAAAAAAAATATTTCAAGAGGATGTTATTATACATTCTTCCAAAGATCGTCCTATTTTAATGTTATAAATGCAGGAAAAAAAATGTTAACTGAGATGTAGTATAAAAACAGAAAAACAGATACCAAAGAAGAACATAAGCGACTCATTGAAATTGTGGGAAAAATACTTGTGGATGATATACGATCTCTACGTATGATATAACATCTTATCCTGCTCCGGATACTTTTCTAGAAAATGTAAACAGTGACATCCCAGAAACTTTACAGATTTTATTAAATATAGTAATTTTAGACCAGAAACGTACCTTTGAGAAATACAGAAGCAAAAAAATAAACATTGCTCGTGCTATTATTGCAGCTACGCGGCCTAGATCGTATTTATCTTCCCTCCAAGTTGGATTAGCCGCAACCATAAATAAAAAATATGGTTCAAAAGAATTATTACAGATTTTGAGTTCTCTCGGATTTTGTGCAACTTACGAAGAATCACTACTTTTTGAGGCTTCTGTTTTGAGTCACCCTCAGAATTTAAAGTTTAATGATTCGTATTTTCAATATGTATTCGATAACGCCGACCACAACCTTAACACAATAGCTGGAAAAAATACTTTCCATGCTATGGGCGGTATAGAAATTATAACGCCGTATAATTCTGTCTCTGGTAGTGAACGCGTACTAAGATTAAAAAAAAAAAATACCCAGCGCTGAGATTATCGGCAAATTTGATAAAATAGATTTTCATACATTCCATAAGCCTTCTGCTTTCGGAATGTAGAAAATCATTGTTACAAATTTAAATGAAATCTCTTCAATGTCTTATTTATGGCTCCGTGGCAAGTCCATGAATCCAAATAATTTCGAAGGTTGGAAGTATTCATGGAAGTTTTAACAAACAACGAACATTTTGTAAAAAGTAAAGTTAATTTTCTACCATTTATTAATCATGTTCCAAGTAGTTACGACACTATTTATACTGTTCTCTTGGAAGCTAAACGTCGTAAAGGAGAAAATCAAAAAGGTTGCTTTGTAACGTTCGATCAACCTCTCTACTACAAAGCGAGAGAAATATTAGCATGTTGCCAAGACGAATTATCTTATGTGCACGTTAGACTCGGCGGTTTTCATCTTTTGATGTCGTTTTTGGGAAGTATAGGATTTATAACGAGTGTTAGTGGCTTGAAGGAACTTTTATGTGAAATATACGCGGAGAATTCGGTCGATAAAATGTTAACTGGTCATGCTTATTCGAGAGCAGTGAGAGGACACCTACTAGCCCATTTAGCTTTAGGAATAATACTTCTTGGTTGTATTGATTTTACTGATATTGAAAATGAATTTGTAAGAAAAATTTTAGAAAATCTTGGAAATGAATCTTGTAATACGATACAAACAGATGAATTTATGAATATTGTTAAAAAGTTTAGAGCGCATGTAAAAAATGTCGAAGAAAACGGATCTACTGCAGAATTATGGATTCAGTATTTCAACATGGTCACTATAGTAAAACAATTTATTGAAGCTGAAAGAAGTGGAAACTGGAAACTTCATCTTGAAAGTATACGAAAAATGATACCATTTTTCCATGCGAGTGGCCACTATTTGTATGCCAAATTATTTCAACTATATCTACAAGATATGTGCGAGATTAAAGAAAAAATTGATCCATTAGAGTATGAGAAATTTACTGAAAAGAGCTTTTTTACGATTAGATGAACCGGTAAATATTGGGCAGGCATATGGTCCGATATGACGATAGAACAAATTTTGATGCGCTCCATGAAAACAAGTGGTGGTTTGACACATGGTCGGGGAGTTGCTGATAGTTCATTGACCAAATGGACCTTAACCATGGCCGTGGTTATCGACGTAATCTTTACAAGAGTTTTGCCATATAAACTTTGCTACCTCAGAACAACATGTAGACGCCAGACCTTCAAGGATATCACGGGATACTGATGATCTAAATAAGTTATTGAAATTTTTTCATACGTATGAGCCATTTCCGTCAACAGACGTGATTTTTTCTATTAGTAGCGGTTGTAAAGGTGATGATTCTATTAATTGTTTTAAAGCTTTTAAAATAGGTGAAGAAATAATGAATAAAACCATAGGGTCTAACTTCAAAGAATTAAAGTTCCAGCGGAAAAATAGAGTGATGTCACTTCAATCTTCTAATTTTACCAAAGTTATTAAAAATGAAAATATTATTATTGATCCGACCTTGATTTTTCAAAGAATTGCCGTTGCTATGGAGGGAAAGAGCGAGCTGAAAAGTTTTATATCTTACGAACTTGCACCTTTTCCTCTTTCTTTATTTGATAATGGTCTTATGCGGAAAACAACAAAATCAAAATTATATGGTTATTTTACATCTCTCGAAGAGTATTCTTTTAATAAACATTGCTCTTTTGTTATAAACAAAACGACATACCGTCATAAAAAAAATATGATGGTGGTTTTTTGCTGCACAGGGTTATATGGCAGCAAAAACAAACGTTTGAAAAAATTTTAGATTCTTATACATCTTATATTAAAAAACATTTTAGTACAAATTCTACTATTGTCTTCGACAGATATCCTGACAAAACGCTATGCACAAAATCTGCAGAGAGAGAACGCAGGCAAACGAAACAATTTTGTAGAGAGGTAATTTTTTATTTAACTATGACCGCAACAGTTTCACAGGAAAAAGTTTTGAGTAATGAGAAAAATAAAAACCGATTAATTTCAGTATTATGTGATAAATTAGAAGCTGAAGGCATAAAAACAATACAACTGTTTGGCGATGCTGATGCGATAATTGTACAGACATCCATTAACGTAAACGATATAAAAAACCAGCTATTATTGTAGCCAAAGACATTGATGTTTTGGTCATTCTCACGCAGACAAAACCCGCAAACAAAGAAGTATATTTCCTCAAACCGAGTAAAGAACAAATCGCCCAAACTGTGTACAGTACCGAAAGCTTTCCTAAATGTTTAAGCAATTCTATATGTTTTATTCACGCGTTTACAGGATGTGACACAACATCTGCCTTCTATAAACAAGGGAATGGAAAAATTATTAAAATTCTAGAAAATAATGCTGTCCTAAGAGACGTGATTTCTATTTTTTAATTCGCAACATGCCACAAAACAAGAATTGAAAAGTGCTGGCGAAAAAATAATATGTGCCTTGTATGGGGATAAAAAAAATATCCCTCTGAATGACTTTCGATACTTATGTTTTAAAAAATGTTCACGTAAAAATTTCTTTAATTTAGAAGCTTTACCGTCTACTGAGTCAGTAGCCAGCTTGCATTCGTTTAGAGTTTACCACCAGGTGCAAGAATGGTTAAATAACACAAAAAACCCGACCGAATGGGGCTGGCACATTCTCAACGATACGCTCGCGCCGTTATACGCAGAAGGTCCGCTAGTACCTGATGATATCTTAAAAGATATTCGATGTAGATGTGCCAAAAATTGTAAGAAAACGTGTGGATGCGTTAAGCATGGCTTACGTTGTACGGACTATTGTACAAATTGTCGGGGAATTGCGTGTCTAAATCATGAAGTCATTTCTATTGAAATAGATGAAGATAATGATGATGGCATAGATATTAATGTATTAAAAAACATAGAAATAAGTTTTAGCGATATCGAAAATGATGATAATGATGATGATGATGATAATGATTGTAATATAGAGCCAGACACCGATGTACAAAAAGTAAAGAAAAGGAAGAAGTTTGGATAAATGCAAAAAATAAAGATCTTTAAATAAACAAATTATTTACAATATATTACTTTATTCTATTTATTTATTATTCAATCCCAATAATATCTAATAATAATCGTAAGAATGAAATAAATACAAATAAAAAAATTTGCCGAAACATGAAAATATAGTTAAAATCATTAAAAAACAGTAAAATTTGTTAATATTTTTAATCAGCGGTATGATATTCGTTCTTTCCTGACTTTTCTGTATCAGTTTAAAAAAAATCGTCTCAATCGGTGCATCCATTGCTGAGATAATGATAACTTTGCAGCGCGAGTGCATAAATTCAGTTTTATACTTTGCCTTGACAGCCACCTCTACCACCGATTACTGTACTTTTCAATATTTATTTAAAGAGTAGATAAATAATATTATCATTCTTCAATACATTCCCGAAAAACATATTGAATTAACTTGTCCGGCGATATTTTTTTATGACGGTATGTCGTTTTGTTTATCCGTAATGAGCGACTAACTTTAACGTTTGATATCTCCGAGCCTAATGAAGGGACAACTCAACTCGTTCAGTGCTTAAATTAACCAGATTTCAAAGCACTATAAGTATATGAAACAAAAAATTTTGTTCGATAACTTTTCATTGAGAAATTCCATTTGTTAACTAACCTTAAATATTTAAAAAAATTCTAAAACGGTTGTAAAATTAAAAAATGTATACTTTTTTTATTTCTTATAGTTGTTAATGTTGTAAAGAGTACGTAAAAAAATCAGGAAGTGTCTGAGGGCCTCGTTATAGAAGTTACATTTCATCAAAGTTTTCAAATTTTTTTAATTAAACAATTGATTGTGAAAAAACTATTAAGTGCACAGCGGGCAGGTTGCGTATGTAAATTAAGTGTATATTGAAGTCTTCAAATCTCGATTTTCATGAAGAATCATTAACATTTACCTTGTGTATCGACATTGTGAAAAAAGGTCACATTTTAATTTGCATTTTTCCATTTTGCAATGCAAATTTTGACAATTTTCATGACGCATATAAGCTATCTTGTAGAAAATGTCTCAATAAACAAAAAGTCTCTAGTGAATTTTTTTCGTCCGCGGATTCGTTTTCGAGTTATAAGGGATATTTCGAGAAAAAAATAGACCATTTTTCAATAATTTTTGACATTTGGTTAATTTAAAAAAACTTTGCATGAAAAGAATTTTTCTGTCCTCCGGCCGGAAAGCCCCAACTTCCCAGCCACTGCGCGAAACGACGTTGCCGCTTTCCGGCGCCGTCGAGCAGAAAAATAGTATATAGACCTTGGCCAGTAAAAAAGAAAGCCTCAGATCACATGTTTGTCAACCTCGGCTTCGCCTCGGCCGACAATGACATGTGATCTGATACATTTCTTATTTTTACTGCCTAGGTGTGTAATATACTATTGGCGCACATCGATATTTCGATTCTATATATTTTTAACAATTAAATAAAACAAAAAAAAAGTCGTACATGGTAGAACATCCACCTCATTTGCTCCCCCGCCTGGACTAATAGGAAAATCCTCTAACCAAAATCGTTTTGTATGAAGAAGAAACCTCTTGTCCCCCGAGAAAAAAGTTTAAACGTATTTTCTATTTAAATAAAAAAAAATGTTTCTTCTATTAATTTCATTTATTTTAACTTTTATTTTATTATTTATATTTTTTATGTATTTTATTTTATTATTTATATATTTTTTATGTATTTTATTTAATTTATATATTTTTTTATTTTAATAATTAATTAATAAATTAATATTGGTTAACTTCGTGAAAAAATCGAAAAAAAAATGTTTTCGAGGAGAGTTCTGGAAGTGCAGTGACTGGGAATTGAACTCTCGACCTTTCGATTGGGAAGCCGGTACCTTAACCACACGCCTAAGCTTCGGACGGGGAGTACAAAAAAGGCAATATATATCTCAGAAGAATCAACTGATTTTTAAAAATTCATATCTTGACAGTTACTTAACTTGAATAGATAATTCTTCTTTTATTCATTAAATGTTGTATTCATACATTTCCATAAGTATATAACTAATAGTTACCTAATTGTCTTGTAATTAATAATATGATTAATTATTTGTAGTAATTACTCTTATTTCCTCTTGTGACAAAAGGAAAATCATTTTGTAGTAAACGGATTCTATTTGTGGGAGTAAAAAATTAGACTTTGGCACAAGAAAAATATAATCTTGAAACAAAAAATTAATTTTTTCCTCAAGAATAATATGCTAGATTTAAAACGATAATCGTTTTACTGCGAGAGGATTTTGAGAAAAGGATTTTTCTCTTGCCACTAACAGATCATTTCTCTGCGTGTCCTATTGGCGGAAAATAGAGAAGCGTTATTAGACATGTGCGATTCTTTAAAAAGGTTTATAAAACAAAAGTAAATTAATACTTACTATTAGTAGATTAATACTTACTACTTACTAGTACAGAAAAAACAAAAATTCTAGTGTTTAATAAAGGGATAAATAGTAAACAAGATAAGTGGAAATAGGGCAAAGAGGAAATCGAAGAGGTTAAGATATTCAAATATCTTGGTTTTGTTTTTAACTACGAGGTCAACTATAAAGACCACATAAGGGCCCTAAAGAAAAAGGGCACAATTGCAACAAAGAAAACTTGGGGTTTAGGTAAAAAGAGGTGTAAAGGGGATTTTAAAAGAAGAATGATGCTTTTCAATTACACTCAGAAAAATTTTCATTTGAGATCAAAGTAATTTATTTCCCACAAAAGGATATTCTTCTTGATTTTGGACTCAAAATTCAGTCTATTTGAACCAAAAGGAAAATCCTTCTACTTAAAATCCGCTTATGTGGAAAAGAAACCTTTTGACTCAAAAAGTATGTATTCTAGTATGTTTTTGCTAAAAAAAAATTGTAATTACTGCTGCTAATTATTGTGTAATCACTAACCAAGACTTTTTTTACCATTTATATAGTACGTGCACTTGATAATATGTTAAACTTGTGAAAAAAACCAAAGAAAAAAATGTTATACAAAGTTAGTTCAGAAGTGCAGTTACCGGGAATCAAACTCTCGACCTTCGGATTGGGAAGCCGATACCTTAGCCACATAACTACCCGAGCCTCTGACAGAGAATCGCAAAAAAAGAAAGATACTGTACTTCCATTTCCTCTTGCGCTAAAAGGAAAATCATTTTGCACCAAAACTTGATGAATAAGTACTGTTACGAGTGGTAGCCTGGCACACATATAGTTGAAGCGTAGGAACGAAGCCGCGATAGCTGCAACTCAGCAATATATAGGAGATGAGCGAAATAACCACAGCTACTCGCTCGAACACGAAAAAGATAACGTAGGGATTTGGTCACTAAGCCGGAGTTCAGCAATAGCCCCACTTATAGGTGATTGAGAAAAGAGGGGGCTACACGGAAAAAAGTTCTGTTGCTACTGCTGAACTCTGTACCGCGAATTTGGAAGCAACATTAGAAAACGTACATCCGATGGACATTGATTCGTGTCGTTAGTGACCGTCATGCATAACCTTTTCAATTGTTTTATCATTTCTTATGTATGTTAACGTTCAAAAGGTTATGCGTGACGGTCACTAACGGGGCACGTTCGACACGAATCAATGTCCATTGAGTGTACATTGCTATAAGTTACTACAGTTTTGGCTGGAGTTTCCTGCCATTAGAGCCTAGCGACGAAGAGTAAACATTTAATTTCTAACCTATAAAAACATACTTTTGTGTACCTGAGAGTTTAAGATCAAATTATACCATAATAAATACATTGAAAACATATAGTTTTATTGTATTAACTTTTTATTCATTTTGAACAGTTGCCACAGTTTTAGTAGTAGATTTCTACTAAGCCACTGGCATACTGTATTGCTGCGGCTGTAGTTTAAAGCGAAAATGGCAGGATCTGCCGTGCATCAGAAGTTCTGCTAAAATAGCAGCATATGCCGCAAAAATAGCAGGACTGTTTTCTCCGCGTACACCAATTTTGCACTGAGAAAATGATATAGGAATAATTAATATTATTTGTATAAAAATTGCTATAATTTGTGACAGTAGCCGGATATACTTTCATTATGAATAATATTAGCACAACTGTACTAATTATTAATACAATATTATAAAAAGAGTGTCACTTTAAGTAATAAAAATTGACAGATTTTATAGTAAAATTTGTCATATACTAAACTTTAATTACTACAACCATTGTAAAAGTTTGTTATAATCATAGAAAAATATATTAAAGTCATTTTAAGATTTAATATGTAACATAGTAAAATTTAGAGAAATCTTCACGAATATTATATATGAACGCAGCAGCGTACGTCAGGTAAGGTTGGATCAAGATGGCGCTCGCGAGGCAGGAGCATGCGCGAGGCAGGCAAACAAAATACGGGCGAGAATAACGCGGGAACCTCACGATAAGCGAAGGGATCGCGCAGGAATGGCACACGCTTATAGCAGGCAGTGAGTTTGCATTTACTACCGGCTTGTACATTTAGAAGATTCATCACAATTACATATAGGTAAGTACGACTTGTAATTGATTAATACTAATAGATAAGTATGAAATGTAATTGATTAATACTAATATGCTTTCTATTAATACAAAAAAGAAGATTTAGATTATAACACGAGTGTTTTTCATCCTAACCTCACTTTTGACTTATGTTTTTTTCATAAAATTCATATCATTTTCATCGTCTGAGTATATTTTGTTTCTTTAATTATTTTTCCCAGTCATTTGAGCACATTTTTCCTTACGGTTTTTCATTGTATGCGATTTGAGCATGGAGAGTGTTGGGGGTGGTAGTCAGATAAGCTTTAATATGGTGTGGAATGTGTGCCTTATCTGTTACTTATATTTTCTAGAAAAATTGCATTTTGAGTTACAGCACCCAGTAGAATCGATTGTTATCGTGGAGAGTTAATGTACTTCAACTGCTGCTTCTGCCACGCAAGAAATTCCAGCAGTCAATGAGGTTACGAATGAACTATCAGCTGCTAATGAAAAAGACAAGGTGTTGCCTATTCCAAATGGAGTTTTGAAAGATCACAATGTAAATGCGAATCTATTGACTGAAAACCGACCTATCAGCACAGTGAGATATTTTTATACATATATTTAAATACATATATCTAAATATTTGTTGGTTATTTTATTAAATTCATTAATTTTAATTAATTTATGGAATTTAGGGACTGTTAGCGTACTTAAAAAAGGATAGTACAGGCAAAGAAATTTTAAAAGCATATAAAAAAAGTCTAGAAAAGAATTTGCCACTCAAGAAAACCATTCGATCAAAGCTAGTAAGACTGGTAATAGCAAGAGAGAAAAATGCACTTTTAAAAAAAATCACTGAGGATGAAATTTTGGAAAATTTTATGTAAGTTTTGATCACACTTTAATTAAAATAATATTATAATTAGATTGTACATAACATACGTATAATTTCTTTTTAGAATAAGAGCTGAAAGATTTGAAATTTTGGCTCAAGAAATTTCTAATATATTCCAAAGAGAGAACGCTGCAACCTATTATACAAGATTCAGGGAACATCAAGGACAATATATTCTTGCTGATGGTAAATTGTGGCACCATTATAATTATACTAAGTATCGCATGAGAGAAGCTGAATTACTAAGACGTAAACGTAATGAAAATTCGACACATTCACTGGATCCTGCCGAAATACAAACTTTGAACGGTAATTAGATAAAATGATATGTAATATTATTAGTAATAGTATTTATTGTATTTTATAATATGAATTTATTTTTTATTTAGATGATCAAGATATTAATTGGCTTAAAAACCACTTGGAACCGTGGGCGGAAGTTATCACTCGTTGGACAAGAAGTTTTGAAAACAGAAGAAAATTACTAACTGAAACGGAAATTACTATTTTGGATTACATTTATCTATTTAAATGTTTGAGCATACAAAAGGCAATAGAGCTGGTATTTATCTTACTTATTCCATAATGTTTGAGATATTTATTAATTGTCATGTATTATTTAATGAAATCATTTTTATTTTCGGTTCTCGATTGATTTCCGTTTATTATTCCCAGGGAAGCAATGTATAGATGCAGAGAAATGGAAAAAAATAAAAAGTTTTCTTATTTCCTATTTGGATGAATCTACAAAGATAAAAGACCTTGAAGATAAAGCTTGTATTAAAGCTTTAAAAACGCGTGATTTGAACTCAAGTAAGAATGTTAACTGTACAATATAAATAAATTTCTATTTTCATATATTTATAATAACAGATTACTTGCAGTTATTTAAATTTATAAAAGATTTGAAAAATGTATATGTTACTATAAACAATTTATAATTTTTTATTATTTACAGAACTAGAAGACTTTGTAACATTATATTTTTTGTCTTACTTACTGCCCCCAAAAAGAAAAGCCGCAAAAAGGAAACGAGCAGGTCAAAATAAAGATGCCAATAAGGAGTCACCTCAACGATTATCTTTGACGGAAAAAAGAGAGTCATTCATATTAAGAGTAGAGGTTATTTATTTCTTCAACTTATCGCGATTTTAGTATTTAAAATAAAAATTGTTTTAAATTATTTTTTGTATTTTTTACACACTGCTAATGATGTGCGCCCTGCTTTGACTGATTTAAGAGCACGATACGTTAAAGAAAATAAAACCGTACAACCGTTTATTATCGCAGTGGGTCCGGTAATGCGCATTAATAATTACTATGTTACTGTAAACGACAAATTATTAGAAGTCAAAGATATATTAAGCGCCATCGAATTGGCATTGAACATTTTTTTCTCATTAGACTGTAATTATCCCGAAAATACGCATCTTATTTGGGTCTTCTTACAAAAAGTACTATTTAATATACATTTAGATATAGATGTTACTACTATAGATTCTAGTATCATTCTAGGGCATATTCAAAGTATTACAACCTAAAATCTCATTTGGGATTTTGTGCAAAAAAGATTGTTTGATATACATATAAATTTAAACGTTAGAACTATAATTATGAATCTACGTATTTCTTACCGATTGTATTCTTGATTTAGAGTAAACTAAAGTTTATGCAACAGTATTATATCACTTAACTTATGCTAAAACTTAGTATAGTAACTATTTATATATATACTGTTATTTATAAATATTTATTCATCATGAATGAAATAGTATGCAGCTATTGCCAATGCACGCTAGCCAATTATAAATTATTACTTGATCACATAACAACTTATCATAATTCATTAAATAGATTTCGGTGTTTTATAGAAAATTGTAATAGAATGTATTCTACATGCGACTCATTCCGTAAACATGTACTGTTTAAACATTCTTCATATTTAAAAAATAATACTACTGATAGAAAGATCGAAATAAATGACGAATATATATGTCAAACTACTTTTGAACAAGTTGTGTATAGCGAATCTGAAAGCGAATCCGAAAATGAAAGCGAGTCTAGTATGTTCAATTCATCTGTTGAAAATGATGTCGAGGAAAACGATATTAAGTTAAATCAAAACGCAGTTATCATATATGTTGCTAAATTATCAAATTTAAAAATTCCAAGAAAGTTTATAAATAGTATTATTAATGAAACAAACGATTTTTTGCAAGAAATGCCTAAATTATTAAAAAAAATATCAATCTTGTACTCAACACAAATAATGCAGAAAATGTTAATGTTGATTCAATTTTTAGTAATTTTTCTAATTCTTTAGTTTGCGTAAATACGGAACAAAAACGTTTTGCTTTATTTAAATCATTGCGTACTTATATTGAGCCAATAAGTTATCACTTAGGAGAGCGGGAGGAATATAAAAAGAAAGATTCGATTCAGAGATTAGTTCATGTCAAAGTAAATGCTCAGTTTATTCCACTTAGATCAGTATTAAAAATGTTTTTTGAACTATCAGAAATTTACAATGATACAATGAACTATGTACAAAATTTACAATCAAATAATGATATAATAACTAATTTAGTTCAAGCAAGTTTTTGGCAAGAAAGGCTGCTGGCACATAAAGATAAAATTGTACTTCCTCTCATTATGTATTTTGACGAGTATGAAAATAATAACCCGTTAGGATCCCACAAAGGGTTATCTAAAACTGGAGCTGTTTATATAAGCATACCAGCTTTACCTCCGCATTACCAAGCGAAACTGGAAAATATTTTTATGTTTATACTTTTTAATACTATTGATAGGGAAATTTTCAAAAATAGAATGATATTTACTCGAGTTGTTGAAGAACTTAATTTTCTGAATAAAAATGGCATTGAAATAGAGTTAGATTGTGATCGTAAGCAAGTGATATACTTCGAACTCGTATTATTTCTTGATGATAACTTAGGCTTACATTCGATATTGGGTTTAAATGAAAGTTTTAGGGAAAACGTTTTTTGCCATCGTTGCCTCATTACACAGAAAGAGAAAAATATAGTTTTTCGCGAAGAAAATTGTACTCTACGAACAGTAGAGAATTATGAAAAGCTTTTAAATTTAGCAGATCCGAAAATTTCTGGAATTAAAGAAAGATGCATTTTGCATGATATTGATAATTTCCACCTCTCAAAAAATATCGCAGTTGATGTGATGCATGACTTTCTCGAAGGCATTTGTAGATATAACATTGCACTTATATTGAATAATTTTATTTATAACGTTAAACTGTTTACATTAGATGAATTGAATATGCGCTTACGAGAATTTGATTATGGTTTTGGTTATAATAGTAATAAACCTCCAGAACTTACTGAAAAGTCTATTAAAAACGGTTGTATAATCATGTCATCGTCGGAAATGCTTACTTTAGTTAATAATTTAAATTTAGTCATTGGCTCTTTAATTTCTAGCAACAACGAACATTGGCAACTGTATCGTCTTCTCAAACAAATAGTTACAATTATTTCGAGCGACAGATTACATTATTCAACGCATCAGTTATTAGAAACATTGATCGACGAATATTTATCGTCCCTCGTAGAGTTTTTTCCGGATTCTCTTAAACCGAAACATCATTTTGCTATCCACTATCCACGTTGCATGAAACTATTTGGTCCTTTGTGGAAACTATGCTGTATTCGGTTTGAAGGTAAACATCAGGAAGGAAAAAATATTTCTAAAGGTACAACTAGTTGAATTAATATAAATAAAACGATTGCCATAAAACATCAGCTTTATTTAAATTATAGACTTATCGCTAAGGAAAAAACTACTCCAATATTCAAATCGAAAAGCCACAAAGATAAATCTATCGAACAGTTGAAAGATTCTAAATCTTACTTACATTTAATAAATAAGACCAGAGTTGTAAGCGTTAAATTCGTTCATTTTTATGATAAAATTATTAAAAAAAATAGTATATTAGTACAGTTTTCCTCTTCTGGACCTTTATTTCATCAAGTTCACGAAATCATTTATGATAACTCAAAATACATTTTTATTACTAAAAATTTGACTGATTGCTATTTTGATTCTCATTTACTTGCATATAAAGTATTTGATACGAGTGCATTTGTATGGAATAAATTAGAACAGGACGAAATTCATAACTGCGTTATCACAAATATGGTTATTTAAGGTGATGGATACAATTATATTTCAAAAAAATGGTTGTAATTTTTTTAATTTAATAAAAATTTTGATTAACTAATATTATTTTCTTGCCTTTTATTTACCTATTTACTCTTTTTTATTTATTTATTAACCAGAGCGAAAGTTTTACCAAGGCAAATGATATTATTACGTAATATAGTACATTTCGACACGGGTGGGGAAGTCGATTATTTAGCTGGTGTGACTTTTTGCACGAGCGAAGCGAGTGCGAAAAAGTCACACCACCTAAATAATCGACTTACGCACTAGTTTCGAACGGTATTTTATACCACGAGCACCGAAAAATCATATCAAAGTTATGATTTTGAGGTTAGAGTGGTATAAAATATTATACTGCATATAGTGCATATTCATTACATAGGTGGCGCATTACAGAAAAAAATACTCCCGCAAGTGCCCGGACGCCTGGGCGATTACTATATAAGAACAGAAAGCTCTTTCATATCTAAGCGAATTGCGTGCGTGTAAGCAACCAGCGTCATAATATGTACTGTAAATATATACGTTTAAGTTAAGTTAGGTTCGATTAGAAATGCGTTAGTCGTCAGGCGATACAATAATGTATGTTTTCTTTGGAAGGATCCAATTTCAACAATCTTTACACCGAATTCTCCAAGGCTCTAATAACTTCTGTGTAAGTACTTATCCGATTTGATTTGAAAATAATAATTAGAAATATATAGAGTAATTAGGAAAACGAATATTCTTCTTTTGTTTTTTAAATAAATAAATAAATAAGTATAACTTAAAAATGTTTAAACACATAAGAATTTTTTAAATTAAAAAAGAATAAAAATTACAATGTTACATAGCAAATTTTACAAGGTTTAACTTTTACTATGTTACATAGCAATTTTTAACACAACAGACATATATCCCGCAGGTAACACAAATTATAGTAATTTTTGTATGAAAAGTGTGAATTTTTCCTATATCATTTTTCTCAGTGTGACTATAAAAGCGGTAGTACGTCGCCGAGAGAGAACTAGCCAAAGTGAGAGACCGAGGCTATAGGACGCCACCGAGAGAGGGCTAGCTAAAGAGACCGATGCTACGACCAACGCTGCACGAGAGGAAGTCACAACGATCATCAACCCAGCCACCACGTCGACCTGCCGAGACGACTGACAACCAAGTTCACCGAGCCACCAAGTACTTTCCTGCCACAAAGAAACTACCGCGTCGCGCAAATTGATTTAGGAGCGTCTCTCTCTCGCGATAACAGTTTAAATACAATAAACTCTAAGTAATTATTCTATACATATATAATCTCGTATACTTCATTGTGCACCTTTCTGGGCTTATCACCCGAACTGGCCACGAGAAATAGAACCCTCTCACCCGTAACATTTTCTGGTGCTAGGTGTTAGGGGGCGGTAGCTAAACTGCACCGTACGAACCCAACGCTTTAAAGTAATGTAGATTTCTAACACTCTAAGATAAAGTAAATTTCTACAATCGACGAGGACGTCGATTTTCGGGGCCGCTGACGTGTTACGTGTGCATAGTATGCACAACGTGACGAGTCGGATCGGGTTGCATACAGCAGCAACATGAGGACGATTCGAGGAAAGACGTGCACCGGCATCGGTAGCTCAGTGGTCAGAGCAATCGTCGCGAAACCGAAAGGTCCGGGGTTCGATTCCCTGGCGAGTCACACCATGCCGTTTTTTTAACGAGTCCTCCTCCATTTATTTATTTTATGCGATTATTAAATCGTAACAGTACCTGAATTTGGCTACTTTCAAAAAGAAAATCCTTTTATAGAAAAATGAAATCATTTCCATCAAAAAGAAGTTTCATTTTAGTGCAAAATTAATTAGAGATCAATTTGGAAAGGAAATTAGGATTAACATGAAATTATTACTTTTTGTTCCACTAAAATAATTTACACGCGAAAGGAAGTTTCGTTTTGAATCTAGAGGATAATATTTCGAACCGAAAACTTAGATTTTCGATATCAAAATAACACGTTTGATTCAATAAGATAATCATTTTGCATCCAAAGGATTTTCCCAAAAGGAATTTCCTTTTGCCTCAAGTAATCTATTTCTCTCAGTGTACAAGGAGAGGGTTTCAGCTGCGGGAAACGGATTTTAGCGGGCATTGGAGAGTCGATTTCTGGTACCTAAAAATGAAGCTCAGTGCTCACATTTCCGTCAAATGGGCCCTTTTTCTTGAGATATGGGCAGTGTAATCTCAAATATCGTCTATTTCGTCAAAAAATTATGTCTCTTCTATTAACTGTCACATTGCAAATATTTAAGATACGAAAACGAGGAAGAAAAATTATAAAAGTAGACAGTAAAAGCTAAAATTTAAGCCCTGATTCATTAAAAAATATTGATTTTTCAGGAAGTTACAAGCAATCAAAGATAGGGTACGAAAATGGTTAAAAATACGATCCATTTAATCGGCTGAAATGAAGGCAAATTTTTAACCATTTTCATACCCTCTCTTTGATTGCTTGTAACTTCTTAAAAAATCAATAATTTTTAATAAATCAGGACTTAAATTTTAGCTTTTACTGTCTACTTCTATAATTTTTCTTCCTCGTTTTCGTATCTTAAATATTTGCAATGTGACAGTTAATAGAAGAGACATAATTTTTTGACGAAATAGACGATATTTGAGATTACACTGCCCATATCTCAAGAAAAAGGGCCCATTTGACGGAAATGTGAGCACTGAGCTTCATTTTTAGGTACCAGAAATCGACTCTCCAATGCCCGCTAAAATCCGTTTCCCGCAGCTGAAACCCTCTCCTTGTTAGTTAGAAGAGTAATGGAATATTGGGTACAAATTTGGAGGTGGTCTGAAAAAGCTGAGTTAAAAAAATAAAAACGGATTATATAAGATTGATTCTAAGATTCGTCTTCTGCACACCACATGCAGAGAAATGATCTGTTAGTGGCAAGAGGAAAATCCTTTTCTCAAAATCTTCTTGTAGTAAAACAGATACTTAATACAAAAGATTATCGTTTTAAATCTAGCGTATTATTGTTCAGGAAAAAAATAAGTTTTTTGTTTCAAGATTATATTTTTCTTGTGCCAAAATTTTATTTTTGAATCCCACAAATAGGATCCTTTTTAGACAAAATGATGTCCTCTTACTGAATGAGAATTTTTCTCTTGAAAATGGATTATGTTCATAAAGTTTTTACTACAAAATGATTTTCCTTTTGTCACAAGAGGAAATGAGAGTAATCACTCCAAATAATTAATCATATAATTAATTATAATACAATTAAATATTAGTTATACTTATGGAAAGTATGAATACAATATTTAATGAATAAAAGAAGAATTATCTCTTCAAGTTAAGTAACTGTCGAGATATGAATTTTTAAAATCAGTTAATTCTTCTGAAATATATAAAGTCTTTTTTTATACTCTCCGTCAGAAACTTAATTAGTCGTGTGGTTAAGATACCGGCTTCCCAATCCAAAGGTCGAGGGTTCGATTCCTATAGTCACTGCACTTCCAGAACTATCCTCGAAAACATTTTTTCTTCGATTATTTCACGAAGTTAACCAATATAATTAATTATTAAAATAAAATAAATTAAATAAAATAAAATTTATAAAATATGTAAATAATGAAATAAAATACATAAAAAATCTAAATAATAAAATAATATTCATAAAAAATATAAATAATACAATAAAAGTTAAAATAAATGAAATTAATAGAAGTAACACTCTTTTTTATTTAAATAGAAAATATGTTTAAACTTTTTTCTCGGGGGACAAGAGGTTTCTTCTTCATTCAAAACGATATTGGTTAGAGAAGATTTTCCTATTGATCAACTAGACCTTCTATTTCCTTTTCGTACAAGAATAATTTGCTAGAGAAGGATTTTTCCCTTGTAGCAAGAGGAATTAATTTTGGAAATCAAAACAAGATTATTTTCGTCTTGGATCAAAAGGATTCCATTTGCTACCAATGAACTTTTCTCTGCGTGCAAAATATATCATATATGGGAGCGTCCGCCAGAAACCAGCCAGCGGGCGCGCGCGACGCATTTTTGGTGCAAAACACGCTCTGTTCAACTCGCTCGTAATCGTATTCTGAGTCTCTCAGAGAAAAACAAAATACACATATCGATAGATTTTTTCCTGCTCTTTCCAACGGTGCTATTGTTTTTTCTCTGAAACTCTTTCTTCTGGTCAAAAATTCGAGTTGAAAGTTCAGAGCCATTTTTCTCAAAGTATATCATGTTTTTTTTCAAAATGCATATCACCATTCGAAAGTACAAGTCTTAAGCTACCCTAAATTTTCAAATTGGAGAAATGAAGGGCTCAAAAGTAACAAGATTAATAAGACAGCGGTGAGTGGCCGCGCCGCACACTCGGGCTTGGTATAATGAGCTCGTAATCGTATTTTGAGTCTCTCAGAAAAAAAACAAGAGACATACATCAATAGATTTTTTCCTGCTCTTTCCAATGGTGCCATTCTTTTTACTCCCCTTCGGCTCGGGTGTCAACTTACACGAGCTATGGATTGGCCAATTTTTCTCCCGTGGTGCGTATACTATTTTTCGTCATACCCGGGCCGAAAATACCGCATTCCTGTTTTTACGCCGGGAGGGAATGTGGTACTTTCGGCCAGTGTATGGTGAAAAAAATATTTTAATCGTGCTAAGAAAAACAGACTTTCCTGTGCACAGATCCGGAGACATTCCTGCATACCTATACCCCCCCCCCCCTCCACACATACACACACACACATACATACTTAAAAACGAAGTGTGTTACATGTAGCAACTACGCCATATAATATAAATTTCTGTAATAGAATAACAGCAGTATATCTCTGTATTAAAACTAAGTATATCTTAAAGTTAGACGCGCTCAGACTTGGTATCTTACAGGCAGTGTTATAAGAGTAAATCAGATAAGGCATAACTTTACATTTGGGTGTTTAACATTAACTTTAATCCATTCCTTTAATTTATTCGAAGTAAACTTTTTACTTTTATCCAAGATTTTGAGATTGTTCGTTAGTTTGTTGAAAACTCTGATAGCTGTTACATAGCTATTTTCATTACTTATTGTTTTGGTCATTTTTGGCAGAATAATAGATTTGTTTCTTGTCTTGCTCCCTGAGCTAATGTATACTTCTTTAAGGGTATCATAATAATAGAATAAACTTTCAACGCAAAAATTTGTTTTAAGTTCATTGGATTGTCTCGAACAAACGAGTTTGGTTAATAATCTTAATTATCCTAGTTTGTATTTTTTGCAAGAGTGTAAGTTATTTTGAAATGCTCCTCCCCACGTAATTACCTACGTAATATAAATTATAAATAATAAAATAAAATACATACAAAATATAATAATAAAATAAAATATATAAAAAATATAAATAATAAAATAAAATACATAAAAAATATAAATAATAAAATAAAAGTTAAAATAAATAAAATTAATGGAAGTAAGTAAAATTTTCTTTTATTTAAATGAAAAATACCTTTAAACTTTTTTCTCAAGGGACAAGAGGTTTCTTCTTCATACAAAAAGATGTTGGTTAGAGTGTACTTTCCTATCGGTCAACTGGACCTTCTATTTTCTTGAAGAGGAATCCTCTTCGTACAAGAATAGTTTGACAGCAAAGGGAATTCCTCTTGTGGCAAAAGGGATTAATTTTGACAACCAAACCAATATTATTTTCCTCTTGGATCAAAATGATTCCATTTGCTACCAATGAGCTTTTCTCTGCGTGCATTTTAGATTATAATCAAAATTAACTCCTAGATATTTGCACGAGTCCACTCTCTTTAGTTTTTCTTTGTTTAATATAAATATTGTAGCGAATATTTATCTATATCTCCCGCGCATTATCACCGGTACCGGTGTAGTGTACTCAGGTGGACACAGGGCGCGCTAATCACTCATAGAGTAGAGGAACCGAGGTATCCTGCTAGGGAAAACGGAGAACTCGCTCTCTTTCGCCTGGGCCACTCCGCAGCGTAGTCTACCTCTCCGGAACCCTGACGATATTGTACAGCTGGATACCACCACTCAAGTGGAATTGAATCGATCGGCATCAAGATCGCAAGTAACCACATCGTGGAGGTGATAACGGTGGATTCGAGAGAGGGTGGTCCTGGGCGGGAGAGCCCAGCCCTTGCGCCTTGATAAGAGATAAGTACATAGTTTGTGCAATGTCATGGTCGGTACGATAACCAATTTTATATTACAAATTTATATCTGATCAGGCTAATCATTTTGAGGTTCCGAATTTGTATAAATGAATAGTTGAATAATAGTGCGAAAATAAGCCGTGAAAAATATGCCAATAAATAATGTGAACAAAAATAAGAGAAAGGTCGAGAGTAAAGTTTATAGTACGCGAACTTTGTGTATTTGCGACGCATTCCTTGAGGGATTAAAACGATAGGTGTGATAGCCTTGAACAGACTAGGGAGATTATGTAATTATATATATAGGAAATAAAGATATACTTACGCCCTGACTTGTGTTGTGATTGTCGAAACTAATATCTATATCTATTTAACATTGTAAAAAATAATAATTACATATTACAATATCTATATCTTTTGGCACACTGTCTTGGTAATTCTCGAAAGTTATGTACACAGTTTTACTTATATTTAAAGTTAGTTTATTCAATGCAAGCCATATTGCTACACTGACAGAAATAGATTACTTGAGGCAAAAGGAAATTCCTTTTGGGAAAATCCTTTGGATGCAAAATGATTATCTTATTGAATCAAATATTTTAATTTGTTATCGAAAATCTAAGTTTTCGGTTCGAAATGATTATTCTCTAGATTCAAAAAGAAACTTCCTTTCGCGTCTAAATGATTTTAGTGGAACAAAAAGTAATAATTTCATGTTAATCACGCAGAGAAAAGTTCATTGGTAACAAATGGAATCCTTTTGATCCAAGAGGAAAATAATCTTGTTTTGATTGCCAAAATTAATTCCTTTTTCCACAAGAGAAAAATCCTTTTCTGGCAAATTATTCTTGTACGAAAAGGATTCCTCTTCAAGGTAATAGAAGGTCTGGTTGATCAATAGGAAAAATCCTCTCTAACCAAAATCGTTCTGTATGAAGAATAAACCTCTTGCCCCCCGAGAAAAAAGTTTAAACGTATTTTCTATTTAAACAAAAAAAATGTTACTTCTATTAATTTTATTTATTTTAAATTTCATTTTATTATTTACATTTTTTATGTTGTAACGGCAGGCGCGTCTGTGTATGTGCGCGAACACGGAGCTCGGATCGAGCCGATCTCCGACGCACGGTATACACACAGGTAGTTGACCGAAAACATAAACATACCGCGGCCTTGGAGAAGGCAAGGCCGACAATTGCGGCATGAGGATTCGCAACTAGAGTCGGGCTTGTCCTCGTATTTCTCCGGGGGCTTGCGTGTGTGTGCGTAGTTGCTCGCACGTGTAGCTGTGCGAAAAGTACCTAGCGCAACTACGACACACAATGAGCCCCGAAATGAAAACTCGCGACAACCTTGCGCGAGGGGGAAGTAGAGCGAGAGACAGAGCCCGGCAGTATCGCTTCTGCCGTAGCTGAGGCAGCTGCTCGTCCCCCGTGCGCGACGACTTGGAGAGAGAGAGAGAGAGAGAGAGAGAGAGAGAGAGAGAGAGAGAGAGAGAGAGAGAGAGAGAGAGAGTCGAAGTGAAGTGCACGAGGATCGCGGAGTGGGTGCAGTGTAGTGCACGAGAGTGAGAGAGAGAGAGACGCAGCACGGCTCCGAGAACCTCGTTCGCCGGTGGTTGAGGGAGAGGGAGAGAGAGCCACACTCGACCGAGGCAGCGAAAGAGCGAGAGAGAGCAGCGCGGCCGAGCTCACTCACGGGAGCGAGTGAGAGAGAGCATCGCGGCCGAGACTCGCAGGAGCGAGAGAGAGAGAGAGAGAGAGAGAGAGAGAGGCGAGGCCCGTAGCAGCGAAGAAGGAGAGAGAGAGAGAGACACAGCGACGCGCTGCAGCAGGCACCGCCGAGCGCGTTCAACCGCGCCTTCTCGCTGCAACTGAGGAAGTAAGTCCTGGCCAGGCGAGCACGCGCTTCTCCCGCGGACGACGAGCGTCCAGGAAGCGGAGACGGGCGAGCGAGCGAGGCCGCCGACGCGTGCGTGAGCGCCGATCGTGCGCGGTGATCGGCCGACGTCGATGCGAGCCGCTTTTGCGCGTACGGGTGTGCGGCAGAGCACACACGTACTTCGCGTGCGCGGGCGCACCACCCGAATCGGCGCGTACCTAGAGTACGCGCCGCGCGTGTAAATAGTGAACAGCCTCCAGGGGCAATAAAGATAATTCTTTGCTTTTACTTGTTCGCGTATTATTTCACGCATCCTACTTTCAATTCCCTATTCGGTGGCACGGTGAAGAATACCGCCGGCCTCCGCGGTCGCGAGTACGTAGTACTCGCGTGATAACTGAGCAGCTGGGGCAGCACGCTCAAGAGAGAGAGCGCGACGACGAAGTCGCGCGTTGCAACGGGTCGAAAAGGCGCGGCTGCTGCTGAAAGCAGCCGACGGCGAGCAACAGCACGGAGCTGTCGGGCCGCTAATCGTCGAGGGTTGGCACGAGTAAGTGCTCGCGCCTGTCAATTGCTGCGCCGTTCATCGGCAAGTCCGCGTTGAGATATAGGGCACCGAGGACAGCTTTTAGCCCGTTACAACTGGCGCCCATAACGTGTGGAAACACGGACACCTGCCACGGACGAGCGTGCGGGGAAATTGTTTTTTTTCCTAAGGATTGAAGGAAAAGCGGGTGGTGCTGATAACCGCGACGCGTCGCGTACCAAATTTCGTGAGCGCGCGGTAACTTGCGTGTGTAAGCGTGTGTGTGTGGATTCTGTCGGTATGGAGACCGGCAGTGAGAAATACAGTTTTTTTCTCGACTGGAAAATTACGATTTAAAATTTTGGGAAATGGTTTCGCGGAAATTTTTGCTTTACTTTTCGAGATAAAAGTAGCGGTTTAGCGTCGCCCAGCTGAAGGTACAAAATTGTAAGACCTCAACTGGGAGTCGAACCGAAACACACACACACACACGCACTCAAAGGGAGTGTACCTGGTTAGGTGGGAAAATTAAATTGTTTTTATTTTTTACTTTTTGTAGTTTTGGTGCGCCAACCAGATACGTGCGTGCGATCGATTAGCCGCGCACAGGTACACTCCGAGAGAGATTAGAATTTGTTGAGAGCGAGTTTCATGCGGCTAATAACCCGTAAACGAGTTGCGCTGAATAGATTTTGATAGCGAGTAGTCAAATCAGCGATGGCGGGTTCGGTAAGAAAAGCCGTCGAGGATTGGTGTAAGTGCCTCAGCGATGAAGAGCTACAGCAATACATGCAAGTCCTCGGTTTAAGAATGGATAGCAGACTGTTCACGAGATTGATCCACCTCAGCCGGTGGCTATGCGGCGACTACGATCCCAGGGATTTTGCGGGCTTAGTCGCCGATGATGAGGATTCGACATTGTTGGAGCGCATGAACGCACGTGAAGCGTTCGTGGATCACGTGATCTCCACCAGTGACAAGCCACATCCACTCGAGATACTGAAGTCGGACGCGACTGAAGCACAGTGCCTCGAGCGAAGCACTGTACGGGCAGCGGAGGCCCCAGGTGCACAGGTTGAGGGCGACTCGACCGAGGCTGAGGAGAGTACCGGACGTCAATTGGAAAATGGCACAACGCACACGATTACGATGGCGGACGGTACGACGGTTCAAGTCCCGAACGAGTGGGCAGCATATGTCGAGGGAATGGAAGCCAGATTGCGGAGGATAGAAGAGACCCTCCGGACATTGACTGGCAAGTCAACAACCTGTCCGACGAGTGATACGACAGAGCTCGTCGGGACAGGTGGAGAAGCCAATCACGACGATTCGGCAAACTCGACGCCCACTTGTCTGCCACAGGAAGAAGAAACCGCAGCGAGGAACTCCGGACAAGATGGGAGAACGATAAGAAGAGTCAGGATACAGCAACCATCCCCCGGTGATAGAATATCACCGACGCCACCCATCCCGCTCCCGCGCCGAACGAGCCTCGGCGATGCCTGGAGAGGGGGGGAGCTCAGAATCAAGTGCGGAACACTTCTGATTCTGAGCAACGGCGCGATTCGCGGGATGCGACGTTGCTGACGGCGAGACACAACGTCAAAGATACGACCGGCGGAACACCAAGGGATGTCGGTCAAATAGTCCGACGCTGGGGAATGAGGGTCGCCGGAGATCGAGAGGAAAATATCGACTTGTTCCTCGATAGAGTCGAAGAGAAATGGGCCTTGGCGAAGCTCCCGGAAGACGAGAAATTAAGTGCTTTGCCCGAACTCTTCGTTGGTGTGGCAGGGGTGTGGGTTCGTTCCCATAGACAGAGTTGGTCCACGTGGAATGAATTTCGCCGGAAAATTCATCGATGGGTCGGCGTGAAAGACCGGTTCCACCAGCGCTTAGCCCACGAGGCGGCGATGCGCACCCAAGGACCCGACGATTCGGTGCGTGACTTCATCACCTGCCCCGAGGCAGTGATGAGTAAGATGGAGCCACCACCGCCCCTCGAAACCCAGCGGGGAACGTTTCGTCGAAATACGAAGCCACGGCTGCAGCAGCGGGTTAGACGAGGGGAATTCGCCTATGTCGATACGCTATCCGACACAGCGGTGGAGGCCGAGTTAGCGGGGCACGCGGAAAAGCGTTATAAGCCCCCACCTCCACCAGATGCTCGTGTTTACGCTGAGTTAGCGTACAGGGCACCCAAAGCGGCACCGTTAAGGGGGAAGAGAGCGGCGGTTGAGGACAAAGAGCCGCCGCCGGTACCGTCCCCCCAGAGCAATGAAACGCTGGACGAGGTGCTGGAGCGCTTCTCCCAAATGATTTTGGAAGGGATGAAGCAGATCAGCTCCGAATACGCGCTGTCAGCCTCTTCATCAGAGACGTCTGCGTCTCGGACCGAATCGCCAGAGAGCCAGAAAAAGAAGAAGAAGAACAGAATTTCGGCGATATCGGAAGGAGAGCTCGGATAGCAGCGGCCCGTTCAGCTCGAGTAGCGGGACGAACACCGACGACCGAGCAGGCACAGGCTCCGACAGAACAGTCGGCACGAGGGCGGCAGCGTACGGGCCGTGGAAGTGCTGGGACTGCCGGGTGCCTGGTCACATTCGCCGAGAGTGCCCGAATCGAACGAGAGGTCCTCGGTAAACGAGTTCGTCTGCTGACGACACGCAGTGAACTTGTGAACACTGACGGGTCGGGTACGGAGCGAGGGAGACGAATCCTTCCATCGTACGAACCAGCAGAAGGGGGGATTTCCTCCTGGAACAACGAGACATCCCCTCCAAGAGACGAAGGAGCCGTTCAAGGATGAGAGATCGTGACCGCCGAGGGATCGACCGGTGAAGAGCGACCCACCGAAAGCCGGCGGAGCGCTGCCGAGCAGCGAGCGTCATGCGATCACGTGAAAGCGTCCCCGGGGACGCCCGCGCGGATCGGTTCGCGTCGCGATACGGGCGGCAGGAGGAGGAATCCGAGAAACCCCCGAAAGCCCTATAGAACGCGGAAGTTCCGAGGGCAACGACGAAAAGGAGATGGAGGTAAATCGGTTCGAGGCAGGAACGGACGGAAGTTCGAGTCCTGCGATATCTCTCCGGGGAGGTCGCCGACGCGCCCCCGTGTAAGGGATTCAAGGATGCAGAGCAGACTATCCAGGGTATAGTCGCGTCTGGACGGGGGGTGTAACGTCAGCCGCGTCTGTGTGTGTGTATGGGCGCGAACACGGAGCTCGGATCGAGCCGATCTCCGACGCACGGTATACACACAGGTAGTTGACCGAAAACATAAAAACATACCGCGGCCTTGGAGAAGGTAAGGCCGACAATTGCGGCATGAGGATTCGCAACTAGAGTCGGGCTTGTCCTCGTATTTCTCCGGGGGCTTGCGTGTGTGTGTGTAGTTGCTCGCACGTGTAGCTGTGCGAAAAGTACCGAGCGCAACTACGACACACAATGAGCCCCGAAATGAAAACTCGCGACAACCTTGCGCGAGGGGGAAGGAGAGCGAGAGACAGAGCCCGGCAATATCGCTTCTGCCGTAGCTGAGGCAGCTGCTCGTCCCCCGTGAGCGACGACTTGGAGAGAGAGAGAGAGAGAGAGAGAGAGAGAGAGAGAGAGAGTCGAAGTGAAGTGCACGAGGATCGCGGAGTGGGTGCAGTGTAGTGCACGAGAGTGAGAGAGAGAGAGACGCAGCACGGCTCCGAGAACCTCGTTCGCCGGTGGTTGAGGAAGAGGGAGAGAGAGCCACACTCGACCCAGGCAGCGAAAGAGCGAGAGAGAGCAGCGCGGCCGAGCTCACTCACGGGAGCGAGTGAGAGAGAGCATCGCGGCCGATACTCGCAGGAGCGAGAGAGAGAGAGAGAGAGAGAGAGAGAGAGAGAGAGAGAGAGAGAGAGAGAGAGAGAGAGAGAGAGAGAGCGACGCGCTGCAGCAGGCACCGCCGAGCGCGTTCAACCGCGCCTTCTCGCTGCAACTGAGGAGGTAAGTCCTGGCCAGGCGAGCGCGTAATTACCCTTTTTCCTCTTGTTCTAAAAACTTAATGAAGTTGGTTCTCATTTACTCATGTAACGAGATGGAGTTATTTTGCCTATAACGGATGCGATTTGCGGAAATAAAGAAAAGGGTTTTGATGTAAGAAAAATATAATCTTGAAGCACAAAATGAATTTTTTGCTTTAAGAATAATACGTTAGATTAAAAACGATAATCGTTTTACAGCAAGCGGACTTTCACAAAAAGATTTTCCTCTTGCTACTAATAGATCATATTTCTGCGTGATCCTAATTTCTTTTCCAAATTGATCTCTAATTAATTTTGCACTAAAATGAAACTTCTTTTTGATGGAAATGATTTCATTTTGCTATAAAAGGATTTTCTTTTTGAAAGTGGCCAAATTCAGGTTCTTATTGTTACGAGGCTACCACTCGTAACCGTACTTATTGATCAAGTTTTTGGTCCAAAATGATTTTCCTTTTGACGCAAGAGGAAATGGAAGTAACATATCTTTCTTTTTTTGCGATTCTCTGTCAGAGGTTAGGGTAGCCCTGTGACTAAGGCATCGGCTTCCCAATCCGAAGGTCGAGAGTTCGATTCCCGATGACTGCACTTCTGAACTAACTTTGTACAACATTTTTTTCTTTGGTTTTTTTCACAAGTTTAACATATTATCAAGTGCACGTACTATATAAATGGTAAAAAAGTCTTGATTAGTGATTGCACAATAATTAGCAGCAGTAATTACAATTTTTTTTAGCAAAAACATACACGCAGAGAAACGATCTGTTAGTGGCAAGAGGAAAATCCTTTTCGCAAACTCCTGTTGTAGTAAAACGATAATCATTTTAAATCTAGCGTATTATTCTTGAGGAAAAAAATTAATTTTTTGTTTCAAGATTATACTTTTTTTGTGCCAAAATCTTATTTTTTAATGTCACAAATAGGTTCCTTTTTAGACAAAATGATGTCCTCTTACTAAATGAGGATTTTTCTCTTGAGAATGGACCATGTTCATAAAGTTTTTACTACAAAATAATTTTCCTTTTGTCACAAGAGGAAATGGGAGTAATCACTACAAATAATTAATCATATAATTAATTACAATAAAATTAAATATTAGTTATACTTATGGAAAGTATAAATACAATATTTAATGAATAAAAGAAGAATTATCTCTTCAAGTTAAGGGGATGCCATACTCGTACCATTACCGACCGAGCAATTCACACAGTTTCAAGCTGATTAAAAATAAAATACGTCGAATCACAAAAAATCAAGAGAACACTCTTCTGTATTTTTTAACGTTCTATCATCCAGTCAAAGTTTGGAGTTGAAATATCAAGCCGTTTTTTCAAAAACTTTGAACGAAATTAAATTTCGCTTTGTTCAAAGTTTTTGCAAAAATGACTTGATATTTCGACTCCAAACTTTGACTGGATGATAGAACGTTAAAAAATACAGAAGAGTGTTCTCTTGATTTTTTGTGATTCGACGTATTTTATTTTTAATCAGCTTGAAACTGTGTGAATTGCTCGGTCGGTAATAGTACGAGTAAGGCATCCCCTTAAGTAACTGTCGATATATGAATTTTTAAAAATCAGTTGATTCTTCTGAAATATATAAAGCCTTTTTTGATACTCCCCGTCAGAAGCTTAGTTAATCGTATCATTAAGGTACCAGCTTCCCAATCGAAAGGTCGAGGGTTCGATTCTCAGTCACTGCACTTCCAGAACTATCCTAGAAAATATTTTTTCTTCGGTTTTTTCACAAAGTTAACCAATCTGAATTAATTATTAAAATAAAAATAAGTAAAATAAAATATATAAAAAATATAAATAATAAAATAAAATACATAAAAAATATAAATAATAACATAAAAGTTAAAATAAATAAAATGAATAGAAGTAAAATTTTTTTTTTTATTTCAATGGAAAATCAGTTTAAACTTTTTTATCGGGAAACAATAGGTTTCTTCTTCACACAAAACAATTTTGGTTAGAGAGGATTTCCCTATTGGTCAACTAGACCTTCTATTTCCTTGAAGAGGAATCCTTTTTGTACAAGAATAATTTGCCAGGAAAGGATTTTTCTCTTGTGGCAAGAGGAATTAATTTTGGCAACCAAAACAAGATTATTTTCCTCTTGGATCAAAAGGATTCCATTTGCTACCAACGAACTTTTCTCTGCGTGTACTAGAATATACAGTTTTTGAGTCAAAAGGTTTATTTTTCACACAAGCGGATCTTGAGTAGAAAGGATTTTCCTTTTGGTTCAAACAGACCGAATTTTGAGTCCAAAATCAAAACTTTTTCTAGATATTGGTTCATCTCCCTTTCAACTTCTTCCCATTTTTTACCCGAGATATAATTGCTGTATCATCAACATGTGATAAAATTGAGTTTTCTGGCCTTGTTAACAGTATATTATTTATGTACAATATAAATAGTAGTGGCCCAACGATTGTTCCTTGGGGCACTTCCATAGTTATTGTTGTCGGTTCACTCTCACTTTGGTCAATTCTTACTTTCTGCTTTCTATTTGACAAATAGCTTTGCATTAATTTATATGCATTGCTTCTTATCCCGTACATGTAACTTATGAAGAAGTATATCATGATCAACTGTATCAAATGCTTTTGCCAAATCTATAAATGAAACTATAATGGGCTTATTTTTATCTCAGTTCTCATAAATCGTTTTTGTAATATAGCTTAGCGCATCTCTCTTTATTTTTAATGAAGCCAAACTGTTTTTCGCTTAATATTTTATGCTTGTAAATAAAATAAAAAATTCTTTTGTAGATTACCTTTTCGAAGATTTTTGCAATATTCGATATTAATGCTATCGGTCTATAGTTATTAACTACTAATTTCTTCCCTGATTTAAAGATTGGTACCACGTCAGCAGCTTTTAGGGCAATTGGTTCAAATATTTAATATTTATTGAGACCTAAAAAAATATATACGTATTTCCAGTATAAGTGTTTTACTTAAACTACATTATATGTAATTAATATTAAAAAAATTTCAATATCTGTATAATTGATGTAAAATTATCGAATATATCAAATGTACGGATGAGTTGTTTGAAAGTTTGGTAAAGTTCCAGAATCTCGGAATTTCAGAACGCAGAAAAGTAACATCAAAGGTCTTTCCAAGATGTACACACATTCCAACGACAACACACATGGTGCGGGCAGCGCGTACAAGTTAACGGAAGGCGAGCCTCCCAGTTCGACGGGTTAATTATCATATTTCTCGCATATAATGTCGAATGAGACATATTTCTTCTTCACTAATTTGTAGATATATATTAAAATTAACAGGTTTCTCCTGTTTACTCATTATCGCTCAGTCATACGAGGGTTTTTTATTTTCGAAAGTAACCTGTGTGTGTGTGTGTGTGTGTGTGTGTGCGTGTGCATGCGTGTGCATGTGTGTGTCCTCTTAACAGAAACGTTGCATCTGGACAAAAATAATGCAAGACAAGTTTCAATGCCCAAATTAGTACAAATAGGATTTTTCAAACATTTTTTATTAAATTTTTTATTTTACAACAGACTATAAACGCTAAAAACATACTACCTTCATACTTTTTGTTATTATGCGATATATTCTGAACTTTATTTCTCGGAAAGAGCTGTTCAGTTAGCCTCAATTCCTGATTCTACAGTAAATTTTTCAATTTTGTTTTTGCTTCTAATCTTTAATTCATAATAACTCAAAGAATAGTAGAATTAATAACAAATTCAAAACGTAAATTTGATAATTAGATATAAAAAATGTTAAAAATAAAATATTTGGCGTTTTATTCAATTAGTAAACTACACTTTTTAAGAATATAAACTTATCAGTCAATTATACGTTCGTTAAGCCAGTTACTGTCGCAAATTTATTTAACTCTCATATTTATCTACGCGACTTTTCATTTTTAACAAAGCGTGTCGTACACGGAAAAAAAGTTTCCATTAAAAATTACTATTTTCTCTACTAATCGGAGGACATACTCAAATTCTCAAGATATTTAATATATTTTTAGCAATTAATGGTATACACCTTTTTAAAAATAAATATGGTTATAAAATTTGCTACATTACTTATATAAAATGTAGCAATTTTTACGAGCCAGTTTACTAAAATTTGATAGAATTGTAGCAATTTCTACGAGTCACTTTACCAAAAATTACGAGACCTTCTGCTAACGACATCAGCAAGTCGACATAACCTTAAAAGAGATTTACTTATCACCTTCTCTTCTATAAAATTAATTATAAAATATAACCTGCATATTTTTACAAATATTTATTAATTTAGAAACTCGTGTACTACATCCTTCGTGAAACAAATAGTTAATTAACTTATTAAGATGTCGAATTTGTCCCATTGTGAAACTATACAAGCTGTTGCATATGTAGACGAGTCGAAACGTCTTCATGCACGTTGGCGTAGCGGTAAGATTGAGGCTTCTCGCGCGGCGGGTTCGGGTTCGATCCCAGCTCTCTGCGTTTTTTTTTCAAATACAAATAGTATATTACTAACGCGGGCGGAAGAGGATTATTTACTCGCTTCGCTCGGCCGAAAAACGTCGCATGAGGTAAAAATTCTCTTACGTCCACGTTTCAGTAACGTATTTTTCCGTCCGAGGCCGCAAAATGACATTTAAGATGGCATTTTGAGGTTAAAGGGCGGAAAAAATTATTTATTTCTTCTACTTAAAGTGGTTCTATGATGCATTATAATTTATGCGCTCAGCGAGAACATAAACTATACCATGCGGCGGGCATGCGCGTGGTTCTGTCTTTCTCGCTCTCGTGCACGTCGTCTGCTATTTGTGTTTATAATCATTAATATCTCAAAATTTTTCGTGGCTCCATGCATTTTTGAAGTGATCATTGCAAAGCTTAAGTCTTAAACTTTAACCACCTCTTTTTCTTAACTTCCTCCGCATTCGACTTCTATATTTATTTTGGAAGTTTCTACTCAAAACACATGATTCTATTGACACGGCAAGAATTTTTTACTCAAAAATTTTCGTGGCAACCTGTATTGAAAAAAATACTAAAACATTTGTCAGCATCTGTAGAATAATAATATATTTTTTTTTGTAAATGTTCGCATTCAATGACATTTTCATAGAACCATCTTAATGTACATTCACAACCTAAAATATAACGTCGGTAATATAGATTGCGAAAAAAAATTTTTTTAATTGTAAATTTCCGCTTTAGTTTCCGAAATACTAAAATTTGGTAAAGTGGATTCTAAAATTCAATACATTTCGAGTATGTCCCTAGTTTTCTACACAGTTGACTAAATTTTAATCATTGAAGTAGTAATTTTTACTGGAAACATTTTTTCCGTGTACATTATTGTAATATGATGTATTTGCGTGTTTAATTGTTATTACAAGCTTGAGTTCCATCACGAATATAGCATGCACTTGAAACTTTTCCATTCTCTAATTCAGATATAGATATATAATCTTACCAAAGATTTACCATCACCTAAGAATCGTACACAATTTAAAAAAAGATATAGAAAGATGCATACCTACGCCTTAGCTGAATCAATGAGCTGCAAGTGGAAAAAAGAAATATACATAACTAGGTAATCGAAACTAGTAGACAACTATATACTTATTGACATTATTTCGTAATTATTTTATTTTTAAGTTTTTAATAGCTGTTCATTATTTTGAATGCAACATATAATTAAAATGATTAAAAAATATTTAAATTACATTAGAATAACGAGTGTAAATAAGATGTAAAAATCTGTAACGACTGTGCATTTAATTATTTACCTTTTCAATGACACCCAACTCGTACGTACGTAGGTCGTAAGATATTTTATAATTTTAAAATTCATGAAAATCATGAGGTTAAAGTAATAATAGTTAGCATGTATCGATAAAATGAAAGACGAAGTATGATGGCGCTTTTTGGCGTAAAATTTTTTAAATACTTCCCAAACAGACGGTACTGGGTGACATTTGGAAGTATATACCTTTATGTAAAGTAAGAGTCAAGCCTCTAAAGAGTCACGCAGTGGAATCGTGCTGGACACGCTCTGCAACTAATCCCACAGAAAAAACATCAAATGTGAAGGAAAAAGAGGAGTGTTGCCAATTAATTTATTCCTTCTCGCGGCCACTTGTCGAAGTGGTAAACAAGCCTCCGCGGCTCAACCAATCACATCCCTGTTCAACGAGATCGGCTGGGGGCTCGAGCTTATTTAAAGGAGAAATCGCTACTCAACGGGAGACATTTTACCGAAGATTATATTTCACGCTTAGTATTTTCCAATTCGTCGATTCGCAACACGTACGTCATTTAGCAACAATGGTAAATTATACACATTACAAGCAAATATATTATTGTTGATTTACTTTAACTTTAAAACCGTATACAATTTTTTTGACTGCTTATAAACATAATGTTCATTTAGTTCCATTCATTCACAATTTTTTCATTAGTTTGGCGCTTGTCACTTACATCTTATATATATATATATATATATAAACTTGTATAACGTTAGTTCCCAGGACCCCATGTTACTGTATACCTATACGTGACTAAAGAAATAATGTCTCTTATGGGGACCGATGTCCTCAAAACTGACGTTAAATATATATATATATATATATATATATATATATATATATATATATATATATATATATATATATATATATTTATCTGCAACGGTTCGTTCCGGGACGTTTACACTGTACATCGCTGTTATTTCCGGGACGCGCTGTTTTTTCCGGGACGTCCCGGAAAATCTGTGTCTGCAACTGTTATTTCCGGGACGTGGTATTAGTCCCACACCCCAGGGATATTATTTCTTTAGTCACGCGCTTATATAGGGAACTCTGAAGAGATAAACTATAGGACCCTGTAGATTACCAGAAATAACGTTTATAGGTCTTTATATATATATATATATATATATATATATATATATATATATATATATATATATATATATATATATATATATATATATATATATATATATATATATATATATATATATATATATATATATATATATATATATATATATATATATATATATATATATATATATATATATATATATATATATATATATATATATATATATATATATATATATATATATATATATATATATATATATATATATATATATATATATATATATATATATATATATATATATATATATATATATATATATATATATATATATATATATATATATATATATATATATATATATATATATATATATATATATATATATATATATATATATATATATATATATATATATATATATATATATATATATATATATATATATATATATATATATATATATATATATATATATAAGTAAAGGGATAAGTGTGCAACTAATTCTGTATTTTTTTTACAGACAACATATACAGATAAAGGACCTAAGGTAATTGTCTATATTAAATGTTAATTTTTTTGTTTATATTTAAGGATTTATATTATCTGTTATTCATGAAAATTGTTGAAAGGTTAAAATTTTAATGTCTTTTACAGCCGATCGGAGGGAAATTTTTAAGCTTTGATCACGTCAAATTTTGGGTTGGAAATGCAAAACAGGTATGTGATATATCAAGCCGATGTAGTAAAGACGGAAAAATAAGTTAAAAATATTTACCAAAGATTTTGAAATTTTTCATAACCAAATCGCGTTGAATAATAAAAGCCTCTAGTTTGAATGTATAATTAATTTAGAATACGTATCAACTGGAAATTCTTGAAATCTGTTTTCTATCTCAGAATCAAACGATTTATGGGCAACATATTCAAATATTCTTGTTTTTACTTCATACTAGATGAGATTATTCATTTAGAAAAATTCAATCTAATACGTTTAATCTCACACGCCTTACGAGAAATATTTTTATAAAAAAATTTTATTTCGATATTCAATATTTCCAAATATAATACACTATTCTAATAGCTAATGATTTTTAAGGCGGCTAGTTATTACTGCGCCAGGATGGGGTTTCAACCCTTGGGCTACCGTGGTTTGGAGACTGGTTCAAGGAGTACGGCATTACACGCTATTAAACAAAATCAGGTAATAAATAAATAAATAAGAAAAATAGTTGTAAAAAAATAACTAAATCAAGAGAAATCGTATGATTAAATTCTTGCTATACATAATAGTTTGCTTCTAATGAATTGATATAAGTAATGTGTGTTGTGTATAATAAAAAAGTGCACAATTATGTATAAGTTATCGACAGTATATTTTGATTACTTGGTTGAAAAATGTAAAAGTAGTCACAAACCTAATAATAATGGAAATATGAAAATTAGAAAACTTAATTCGTGAAAGGGAAGCGAAGCTCATGAAGAAAAAAGAATGGAATTGTTATTATAGTAATTCATTAATGAAATAATAAAAAGAATTCATTTTTAATGTTCTTTCAAAGTGAGATTTTACAATGATACTAAGCATGAAAAATTCCTAAACTTTCTAGCATTTGAGAAAAAATTTGCTCACTTTGAAAGAACATTAAAAATGCATACTTTTTATTTTATTATTGTATTACTATAATAATATATCCTACTCTTTTTCCATGAGCTTCTCTTCCCTTTCACTAATTAATTTTTTTAATTTTTATATTGTAAGTAGCTGAAAATAATACTTATGTTTAAAGTTGTTTTAATATACTTATTTGCAGCGCACCTTAACATGTCTTTCATTTTCATTTCACCAAAAACTCCAGAAAAACTAATGCCGGATATACTCGAGCACATAAATTTTTTTATTTTATTAATACTGTATATGTAACTAGGTACTTACGAATGAATTATTTCTTTAAATTACCTACGTTTGTATTCAATTTTTTAATTTTGTGATTTCAGATTGTATTCGTATTTGAATCAGCCTACGAGCCTGACGACGAAGAAATGGCAAATCACCTTTCTCGCCATGGGGACGGAGTCCGAGATATTGCCTTTAATGTCGAAGATATCGACACGATCTTCAGAGTATGATACTTTTCACTACTTATGCTAAGGAATCTGGATCGCGGATTCGGCTCAAACTTTGGGATATATTTTTGGACATGGAAGTATGGAGAAAGCCATAATATTCAATCTTGGAAAGTCTTAAGGAGGTTCGGGGGTTTTGATTAACGTCAACTTAAAGAATTTTTACAATGATTTTTACACATACCATGATACAAGCAACCCCATACATTGAAGGTAGAGGTGTTAAGTTGACGAAAAAAATTTTTCTAACGACATTTAATTATTATTTAAACTAGTTATCGTCACTTAGAAGAAAATTCTACAAAATATGACAATCATTTTGACTTTTTATCTAACTTAGATTTCAAAACGGTTCCTTGTTCAATTTCAGGAGTAGTTACCAGAGGAAAAATTAGAAAATTATCTAAACCTGCAAAGTTACAATCAATTGTTTATAAATATGTGAAAGTCTCTCATAAACAATGGATTGTAACTTTAAAGGTTTAGATAATTTTCTAATTTTTCCTGTGGTAACTACCCCTGAAATTGAACAAGGAACAACATGACCGTTTTGAAATCTAAATTGGATAAAAAGTCAAAGTGATTGTCATATTTTGTAGAATTTTCTTGTAGGTGACGGTAACTAATTTAAATAATAATTAAATGTCGTTAGAAAATGTTTTATACCACTCTAACCTCAAAATCACAACTTTGATATGATTTTTCGGCGCTCGTGGTATAAAATACCGTTCGAAACTAGTGCGTAAGTCGATTATTTAGGTGGTGTGACTTTTTCACACTCGCTTCGCTCGTGCAAAAAGTCACACTAGCTTCCCCACCCTTGTCGAAATGTACTATTTTGTCATCTTAACATCTCTACCTTCAATGTATGTCGTTAGTTGTATCATGGTATGTGTAAAAATCATTGTAAAAAATTCTTTAATTTGATGTCAATCAAAACCCCCGAAACTCCTTAAATACAATTTTAAAAATGGAAAATAAAACTACAGAAAACGAGCCTGCTTCTTTCACTCTTTTGTGCTGAATAAATCTTGTCATGCTTTTGTTATTGGATAATCTACTGAATACACAATCCTAATTAAATGGTTCATGTTAACCAGGAGTATTGTCAATTTTTGAAAATTTCTAGTTATCCTATGGTTTTGTATTCTTCATTGTGTTATCTGATACTAACCATAATTTGTATGTTCATAAGAGAATCATTTTTGCGGTTAACAGTGCAGTTTCATTGATCATAACTTTAGAGGAAATCAATATTTTTTAATTTAAAAAAAGTAAATGAAAGCTTGTTTTCTCCAGTTTTATTTTCGACTTTTAAAATTGTATTTAAGACTTTTCAAAATTTAATAGTTACCTAGGCTTTCTTCATACTTCCACATACCGAAAAAAATCCCAAAGTATAAGCCGAATCTGTGCTCCGGATTTTTGACACTCTCCTAGTTAGTGTACATTTTATTAGCAGACCCCGATAGCTTACATCAAATAAAAATCTTTCTGTAGATTGCTAAAGAAAGAGGTGCCAAAGTAGTGCGAGATTTGTGGGAAGAGAAAGATGAATTTGGTGTTGTCCGCTTTGCAACAGTACAAACTGTAAGTACAATAACGATAGAATGTTTTATATTAAAAGATCATAAACCTATTTTCAATTTGAAAAACTTAATAAATTTTGTATGAATAGTTTGATAATTCTATCTTACTTTTTTGTTTGAAATTGCGCTAAAGAGAAAAATATTAAAATCCCTAGTGGAAATAATAAATGTAAAAAAATGTAAAAACAGTGTTAAAATCTGTTAAAAAATATCGGAATTGGGAATGTAAATAACAATCATTTATAGTTTTTTACTGTTTTTCACAATTTTTTACAGTTATATTTTAGTTATTTACAATTATCTACATTTTCCAATGATAATCGAATATTTGTTCCGAAAATCCTAGTAAATAACTGTTATTTACGGCTATTTACAGTTTTAAAAATTAAGGAGAGAGAAGAGAGAGAGAGAGAGAGAGAGAGAGAGAGAGAGAGAGAGAGAGAGAGAGAGAGAGAGAGAGAGAGAGAGAGAGAGAGAGAGAGAGAGCGGGAAAACGATATATATTTTTCAATTTTAGTTTAAAAGTATTCTAAACAGAAAAGTAGAGCACGCGTGAATTTGGCTATTACGTAAAAATATATTGTCTAGTATTGTAGAAGGTAAATTATATGTAATGTATTTCTTATTAAAAGAAAAAAATAAACTTTTTTGGCAAAAAAGTTGTACATTTATTAATTTGTTTGCAGCAACTATAGACCAATAAAATATGAAAATCTGAATATCACCATCTGTTTTAGTACGGGGATACGTTGCACACCTTCATTGACAAAAGGCAATATAAAGGCTTTTTCCTCCCAGGTTTTCGTAAGGAAAGAGCAGATCCTTTCACAAAACTTTTGTAAGTAATACCATTGAACTTTTTTATTCATGGTCTCAATTATTCCTGTTAAAATAATAATGTTTCATTGCCATTTTAATTATATTAATTTTTATTTATAGGCCTGCCATTGATCTAAAATTTATTGATCACATTGTTGGAAATCAACCAGATCAGCAAATGGAACCAGTAGCGAAATGGTAAATGAAATAAGAATTAATTTTAATGCTAAAATGTAATTAAAATTTATAGTACTAATAACATTCTGTCGAATATGTTTTTTAGAAAATATGAAACTTAACAAGTTCAAATACAAGAACATTTGTACTTAATTGTTTTCAATTTAAATTTCTAAAAGAGACTTATCCTTGTTTATCCTTTGAAAATGATCATTTAAAGCCACACTTCTGAAGCCTCGCCCTCGATCGGAGCCACAGTACAGGCTCGTAGCCTAAGCATGCGCGTTATCAAGTGCTAAATTGTAAAAGCTTGCGTGCCAATTTTACCTTTAAATATAGTATAACATTGATAATTATATCTGGCATTAAGGTGATGCGATACCCACGCAATTACTCAAAATTGGGTTCCCATTTTTCTCATTCAATTTTTATTTTTAAGAAAAAAACTCTTTGATACGTTGTAGTTCTTTATTAAACTTAAAACGTGTCAGAGAGTTTTTTTCAAAAAGTTTTAAATTGAAGGAGAAAAACGGGAACCCAGAATTGAGTAATAGTGTGGGTATCACATCACCTTAACTTTGTTTTAGGTATGAACATTTTTTGCAATTTCATAGATTTTGGTCTGTTGACGATTCTCAATTGCACACAGAATACTCAGCTCTACGTTCAATCGTTATGACAAATTGGGAAGAAACAGTTAAGATGCCGATAAATGAACCAGCTCCAGGTAAAAAACGCTCACAAATTCAAGAATATGTTGACTACTACGGTGGTGCTGGTGTACAACATATTGCACTTAATACCAACGACATAATATCAGCTGTAAGTATCAATTTATGAATATTTACTTATATTGAAAGGACAAAATTCAATAAATCTAATAAAATACTAGAAAGAATTATTTAAATTTTATGTTCTAAATTTATGATAAATTTATTAATTATTTCATATAATGTTAGCATGATATTTTTTAATCGATCGCAGTCTATTTCCTTTTACAAAGACTATTGTTCTTTGATATTTTATGATTTTGGTTTATATTTTATAGTGTCATCAATATTTCTTTATAAATATTAAATACCGAATATAAATGAAATACTCATTTAAAAATCACAAAAATTAGAGCACTTTATTAGTGCATTACGATACGTGTGACCTAAAATAATAAAGCGTAGCTCGGTAGGTCACGGATAGGCGTGAACGAAAGAACGACTAAAAACGCTTAAATACAATCAAAACAGTAATTTTTTTGGCCATTATAGAAAACAAATAATTTTTCATGAATGCGATATAGTTTTCGTCAAAATATATTATATTAATATTTAAGATGTAACAGTTTTTGCAATGTTGAAGATATAAGGTTCTCCTGAATATAAGTAGCGGTCGTGTCTCATATCGTCGCTTCCGCATGAAAAGGCGGAAGATCCGGTTGAAAAAGGCGTTTTCTCGAAAGGCGTTTTAAAAAGGCGGTATCTCGCGCGATAATATGTCCTCGTTCCTATTTATATTGACTACCGATGGCGAATTAAACCACTAGTAAATTAACAAAAAATAAAGGGTGATTCATTATTATAAAAGCTCTAGAACATGTAAAAATTAAATAGTCAGTCATTTTTTAAGGTATGAAAAAATAGTAAATAGAAGCGAAAATCATCATCGCGCGAGATAACGCCTTTTTGAACCGGCTTCCAGGATAACGCCTTTTTCAACCGGCTCCCGTAATAACGCCTTTTTATGCGGAAGCGACGCTATGCAAAGACGAAGAGTTTATATAGACAACGGGGGGGGGGGGGGGCACGCGATAGCGCGCGGGGCGGTGCGGCCCCCTAGTTTTGTCTTAATTTTGCAAAACGATGTATTACTGGATTACTCAGGGCAACTGAATTTGTTCAAGACGTAAATCGTTATTCTTTTTATATATTAATTATTTTCACATGTTCTGCCAATAATACTATTACCCTACTGATAAATCTCACGTGAGATCTCAGGTGAGGACTCATATGAGATCTCACGTGAGATTTTTCAGTAGGGTAGTTAAGTAAGTTCGACCTGTGCGATACCCGCTTTAGTGATTTAATATTTAATAATATTAATAATATTAGATCTCAATAAATAATAACATGGCACACATACAGTATGCACATTCATAACAAATATAGTTTCCTTGCTAGTTACTTTAACATAGAAAAAAGAAAATAACGATATTATAACAAAAGTAATTTTTTTCGCATTTAAAATGAAATGTCAAAAATCAGACAACACTTTTTTATTCGGAAGCGACGTTATATCTCTCTCATGCTAAATCTTTGTACTGAATATCTTCTCAGCCAATTTCAGAGGCTGGCGAGCAATACTTTTCTTAACCGATATTTTAATTTAAAAAAAAATTCCCTGGTTTCGCACTGCACTTATGTGTATTTGGGTAGTTATACCTTTAGACTACCTTATTTTCTATGATCGACTGAGATGCAGTTCCGCGACCCACCGAATTGCAAGATTGTCTTGATTTTAATCTTTAATTTCGATAGTTCTTTAACTATATAAATATTTAAAACAAATATAACTAACGAAAAAAATGTTGAAGCCAAAAGTCAGATTTATTATGTTTGGTCTTCCTTAGGAGATATGCACTTGCATTTTTAACGAATTATATCTAGGAGAATAATTTCATTTAATTTTAAATGGCTGTCCTTATAATTATGCTGTCCTTTGCAATAAAAACTTATTGGCTACCTTTCAATTTCGTTTTAATTATTTTTTAATGTAAGGTAACTTGAAGTCATTCGGCCACTTTAAGCGGAATATCTCCTTCTGTAAATGCTTCTGTAAAAGAAAAAATTACAAGAAAAGTTGTAAAGTATAATAATTATACTACTAAGAAAAAAATTAGGAATACCCGAAATGTGATAATGGCTTTATAGGGTGTATAAGTATAAAATAAGCGTTTTGGCCGAATTAGGTGACATGTTACCTAATTCAGCCAATACTGAAAAAATAGTACAAGGAAACTTATAAACTCCGGAAATTAATAATATTAATATTTTTAAGTATATAAAAATACTTTATTTAATTATTAACTCATATAAATAATATTAAGAATAAAGGAAATTAATAATTTTTTTTACATGATAATGTATTCTATAAATGATTTTGGAATTCTATATAGCAGTTTGCCGCAAAACGAAACAAAAAATTCATTTTGATCAATGAAATTGACTATTGCTAATCATATTTTTAAATTTTCTTCTCACAAATGGACACATAAGTAAATGATTTCGTGAATGTAATACGAATTTCATATCTACTCATATCTATTGGATCACATCTTCTTTACAGTTTCTACAAAACTAAAAAACATGTTTTTGTTTCTTTTTATTGGTACATTACAGAATTTTTTTTTGTTTTTTATTTTTACCTCACTTTGTTTTTAACTTTCGTAAAATAAGTCCTTCGTGATTTGCCGGCTATGCGCTATTCACATTTGTTTTGGTTTGGCTGCGTATATTCATGTATACTATGCATTCTTATGTTATAATACATGAATATAATAATAATATTACTATTATTCACTTTAACAATAGCAATACATATACATACTTAAAAACGGTTTATCTTCGTTTAAACATCGTATTCGCAAATTCGGCCAAAACTTGGCCGAATTTGGTGAATTATAGACGCAAAAGTATTTTACTTTTATAAATTACGAAAAAAAAAATTTCATATCGTTTCCATACGAATTTTAAGGTAAAGACCTCACCTTTCTGCCCGTATCACTTTCAACTGCGCTTTTTATCTTATATTTCGACTATAAACGAAATACTTGCTTTTTTTACTTTATAAAACGCGTGACTCGTTGAAAATTGGAAATAATTACATAAAAATATAGTGATCATTCTCAAACAATTAAAAACTATTTATATAAGGTATGTTTTTCATATTTGGAAGCTACCGACATTGGTTATCTTTCGGATAAGGTAAGATGGAGAACTAAAAAAATGGCCGAATTACCCCGAGTTACCTTATAAATATTCATGACTTTTATAAATTCTCAATGTGACGGAAATTTGGCATTACATAAACGAATAATCCCCGATGATTATGACAATATTCATTGTCAATTATATAAATTGTGAAACCCGTATGGAAAAAAAGAAATGTATGAAACCGTATAAAACCGTACAAAACTGTATAAAAACGTATAAAACCGGATCTAAACATTGATTTTTGGACAAATTTATACGTTTTAATACGTTTTGATACTTTTTAATACGGTTTCATACGGTTTTTAACATTTTAATACAGTTTTCTACGATTTGCAACGATTTTATACAATTTCATATGGTTTTTTACGTTTTATAGAATTTATAAATCGTAAAAAACGGAGAAACGTAATTACATTTTTATAAACATAAAAACATAATTTATTTATTTATTTTTCTATTTTCTTTTTTTTTTTTTATTTTGTATGAAAATG